>VTFQ01000011.1:45475509-46675509 GCA_036281575.1 Ancherythroculter nigrocauda
AGTTCCCGGATGTGAAATGTTGATTTTTCTGCCGAATTTTAACCACTGAATTTGTGGAAGCGAATTTGTAAAGCGAAATAATGGACTGAAAATTGCTAGTCGAATTTTTAGGTTGTATTTTTAAACAGAATGAATATTTTGGAAGTGAAATCTGAAAGGTGAAAATAAATTATGAATTTTTAATGAAAATGTGTGTGAAATATTTTTAATTGAAATTTCACAGCTTAAATATACAACCATGTTGAATTTCAGCCCATAAAAACTCAAGCCTTAAAATACAATATATCAAAATGCAAGCACAGCTAATGTAATACATATTTTTTTTTCAATTAGTGCAATTCAACAAGCTTTTTATTTCAAAAACATTGGCATTAAATTACTTCCATAGACTTCTCTTGTGTCTAACTGCACTCTTGGAATATCATACTGTAATTCTACATGCATATGTACTATGAAAGCACCCCAGCATGCAGTGCAGCATGAATACATCACGCTGTCGAGTTTCTTGGTTCTTGTTGGTTTTATCTGTGCTGCTAAACTTATTTTTGGTTCACCTATACCAGTTTGTGTTGTTTGTTTATTTTGTAATGTTCAAAATTTATCTTTTTATTATTGTTATTATTTTTTGAGTCTCACCATTGTTGTGTTTTGTATGTCGAGTATTGATGTCTGTGGATCATTAGAAGAAAAAAAATCTTGTTTCATACGCTTTATGTGCTTAAAAACAATAGATGTAAACTAGTTGTGTACTTAAAGTTTGATATTGTTATACTTAAAGTATACTTAAAAGTATACTTTTATACACTAAAAATTGGGTAGTTTAGTCCCAAGTAGTATTGAAATAGAACACTTACAAGTATACTACTAGTACATGTATATTATACTCACTACATAAAGTAAACTTAAAATACATTTGAACTTTACTTAACTATGCTTAATAAAATGAACTTGATGTATATTTATTTTTTGTAAGGGTGGACATATGAATAATTTATTTAACCGTTGAATAATTCAGTCTTACTCAGTCATGTTGTGTGAATCTTTATTGCTGGTCTTTTACTGTAGTGCCTTTAGTTTTTGGTTACTTTATTTCACCTGGTGTAAGATGACTCTTCTCTTTCCAACAGTAATTTCATGAAGACACGAGCCTCTTTGGGAATTGAAACTCTAGATGGTTGGACTCTGAGTTCCATCGATGTTGCAGTCCAAACAGATTGGTCAAGCTGTGGCGTTTTTCTTTTGATGGTTAGTTGCCATGACAGCCTGCCAATTTATAAAATTAAAATGATGAAAAATTGCAGTTTTTTTTACTATTGGTTCTATTTTTTCTATTTTGTCTTTTTCTTTAAAATGTTGACTGTGTTTAGAATTATTCTTAAGAATTGAATCCAAGGTGTATCTTTTCTGTGCCATCCTATCCCAGATTAATATGTAGAGATGACTACAAACAAGCCATTCTAAGTAGTGTTGTTGATGTTGTTTTCCCCAGAATGCTGAGTCCCTGCTGCAGAATGGAAAGCCCAATGTCTCCCAGCAGAAAGACATTGGCACACTCAGACAATACATTAAGACAAACTTTTGCAGGAAGGCAAGCAACATAATACATAGGTATGTACATTTTGGTGCCTCTATCCCAGCTAAATATGTAGAGACTACTACAAGTAAGCCACTCATAATTATTTTTTTTCTTCTTCTTCCCAGAATGTAAAGTCATTGCCACAGAAGATGAAGCCTAGCTTCTCCCAGACTGTGCTCAAAAAATACAATACAGATAAACTTTTCTTGGATGGCAAAAATAAAATAAATTGATGTATATTTTAAAATGTGTCTTGTGTTTATTTCTATCAAAATGTATTAAATTATGTAATGTTTTATATATATTTAATGCAAATAACATAACACAACATAATATTTGTACATGTATAGTATGTCCTGTCATGGACATACTATACATGTATAGTATGTACATGTATAGTGGACACCATATACATGGACACCATTTACACTGCTGCACATTACACTAAGTAATCCCACATCTCTGTTTTTCACTGACTAGCACCTTTTATTTTTTCTTCGGTATGTGATGTGCAATATCTCATATTATCCTTCTCACAAATAGCATTTTACAAATTTTACAGAGTGTAAATAAACCCCCTAATACTAATGACTTTTAGAGTTTTGATGGTCCACTTTAGACATTCTAATAACTATAAGTTACTTTGCCACAGCATGTCCACTAACTCTATTTAGAGTATTAGTAGAGTTTTGGTAGACAGTTGGGTTATATGGGGTTCCATTTGTGCCAAAAATAAGTTAAAGTGGAACTCAGTAAGATTTGCGAAGCTCCCCCTACAGGTTCCTTCAATGAATCACACTGTCGTAAATACTCCAAGCGCAGCTCTGGACTACAACGACTACAACGCTCACCAGCGCAGTAGTTTTGCAAATACAGTACAAGAAAGAGGAGGTGGGTAATTTGCAAATACAGTACACTCGATGGAGGTGAGTAATTTTCGAAATGGTCTTATAAAGTCATAATATATACATTGTTTTATTTAATTACCGTAAAGCATTTTGTCACTCTCGCATGAACGTGAACATGAGTGTCGGGTCGATGCAGCTCAACTTGCAAGTGCTGTTTTCTGGCGTAGACGTGCCAGAGGGGGTTAGTGCTCGCCTCAAACACACCACTACAAGTCAATTAACCATTGTAAGGACTTAGAAAACTATTTATGAAGGTAAAAAAAGTTACTTAGTTCTGCTTTAACTGCTTTGTGCTTTGTACTATACATTTGTCCTCAACAGTCATTGCTTAGTTGTTCAGATAAATTAGTATATATTGATGTTCATGTTCTTTATGTCGATTTACTCTGTCATCCTTACTGTATTGGTCCTACTTTTTTAGATAAATGTTTTGATTGTATGTTGATTGTATGTTCTCTGTTTATGTCGATTTGTTCTGTATTTGTTCTGTTGTCCTAATTGTCTTGCTCTGTCACCTGCGGTCATGTTCTGTCATAACTGTCGTTCTGGTTCTGTCCCTTGTTCTGTCATCTAGATGTTGTCTTAAAGGGGTCATATAATGCCACTTTTACAAGATGTAAAATAAGTCTCTGATGTCCTCAGAGTATGTATGTGAAGTTTTAGCTCAAAATACCTCACAGATAATTTTTTATAGCATGTTGAATTTGTCACTATTTGAGGGTGAAAACAAGTAACCTCATCCTCAAACAAGTAACACAACACATCGCCTCAACTGGGCCAATAAAAGCGATTCTGTGCATGCATTTCACTCTCACATATGTTTTGCTGATTTCAAGTATAGTCCAGAGTATATATCTTTATCATACTTGATAATGATCCACTGACCAATGATGTTGTTGTCCTCCCACTGAATTTGTGAATGTAATTAATCTTCACACATGGCAGAATTCACCACAAAGCTGAAGGTTTATGTGTTATTGCATTGACATTGAAAAATCTGCATGGTTGAACACTGACAACTCACATCACTGTATTCAAGTATTCCTGGTGAAGTTGCGCTCACTTGATGGAGTCTTTGTGGCATTTCTTTGATGTTAAAAAACTATGTATTATTCGTTAAAACAAAGTTTGTTTCATTCGTGTTATGAGGGCTGAAACTCTCAGTGGGTATAAAGCATACCCAGAACAAAGAACGCTAACTTCTGGAATATGTCTGAAGCAAGACGCTCACAGGTATGCAGGGGGTACGGCAACGTGACGTAGCGTCTCGTTCCCTTACTCAGGGAACAAGGGTTACATCAGTGACCCGAGACATTCCCTTTCAGTGGGAACTATCGACGCTACGTCAATGACGTGATGGGAACGCTATCCCAACTACGCAGTATCACCAAGTACCTATCTGTTATCTTGTAGACAGAACTGAGGACCCTGGAGAGGAGCCTACATCCAGGTTGTAAAACCTAATAAATGTGTGCTGGGATGACCATCCAGCTGAACCACATATGTCATTAATGGATACTCCTGACATTAAGGCCTTTGAGGCCGCCATACCCCTAGTAGAGTGGACACGGCTGTCCGGCCGCCTCATAAGCAAGTGAGATAGCCTCGACCACCCACTTGCTCATTCTCTGCTTAGATGCTGGGCCTCCTTTCTTATGAGACCCGTAACACACAAACAATTGATCTGTTTTGCCCCACAGGGCAGCTCAGTGGACATATGCATCTAAAGCCCTCACTGGGCAGAGCAGATTGAGTTTCTACTGATCCGAAGTTGTAAATGGAGGAAGATAGAAGGCCTGAAGTATGATGGGACCTGGGACGTTGGTGGGGACCTTAGGCATATAGCCTGGTCCAGTGTGCAGGAACGCTTTGACCATTCCAGGTGCGAATTCCAAACACAAATAAGCAACTGAAAGTGCTTGAAGATCACTTATTCTTTTAAGAGATGAAATAGCCAGTAGAAATATGGTCTTTAAGGGTGAGGAATTTCTCTGAAACATCCTCTAGTGGTTCGAAGGGAGCCTCAGCTAACCCTTCTAATACCACGGCCAAGTCCCAGGCCGGAGTCCTTGTACGTACTGAAGGCCTTAGCCTCAGAGTACCACGGAGGAAGCGTATAAAAAGGGGGTCTCGACCTACCGAGGAATCCCCCAGAGGAGCATGGCAGAAATGGCTGCATACAACTTCCACGTGGAGGGAGCTCTGGAGTGGAGTATGGTCTCCACAACCTCAGTTGGGAGACCAGCATCTATGAGCCTGGCCCCTTCAGAGGCCAGGCCCACAATCTCCGTAGTTCTGGGCGTGGATGAATTATCATGCCGCCCGCTTGAGACAGGAGGTTCTGCCTGAGAGGAAGCTCCATCAGGGAGCCATCTAGAAGTGACATTAGGTCTGAGAACCGTATTTTGGTTGGCCAGTACAGGGCTATCAATATTAGACTGACCCCTTCCTGGCCTACTTTCTCCAGAACTCCTGGGAGCAGAGCGAACGGGGAAATGCATATGTGGTGATGGTGATGGGTGGTGACACTTTCTTTGGATGAACGGTCAGACCAGTGCCCTGAAATGACGAACCGACAGGGAACATCTGAACTGACCACTCTACAATCCTCCTCTTTCTTGGAGGAACACTGGAAACCACTGCGCCCTGAAGCACACGAGGTGGCAGGGTTGGCAGAACGGTCTCCTTTATTTTCTTTTAAATTCCTCAGAATTTAATGTATTCAATATTTCATTTAATCCTCACATTAAATGCAGCCAGTTCTTATATAAATACATATTTTTTGAACAGACTGAATATATTTAGAATACAAAAAAGAATTATAGCTCATAATAATTCACAAGGTATTTTAGGGAAAGAGAGAAAGGGAACTCCCGTCTGCTCAGATCCCTTAATATATAAATATATATACATTTTATATATATATATATATATATATATATATATATATATATACATACACACACACATGCAAAATTACGGACACGTGATATATGCGCAGCCTCGGCAAACACAAGACCCGAGCCGTATATTCATTCTTGCAGACTTAATCTACACGCTGCCTCGGCAACGCGAGATCCGAGCCATATATTCTTTAATGAAAACTCAATCTACGCGCTGCCTCGGTAAGCGTGAGATCTGAGCTATCTTCTTTAATGAAAACCCAATCCACACGCTACCTCGGCAAGCGCGAGATCCGAGCTTTGCGTTAGACTTTTATTCCCTCGAGAATAAAGCCAACAGGAGTGGAGCTACAAAACTACCGCTAGTACATACTTTTCTTCGGGACATTTTTATGAATGAACACTGTCACTGTCAGTTGTGAGCTGACGTGCATGCTCCACTCCAAGCAAACGACACATAAATCTACAAACTCGCTTTGTAGTGTAGCACAGGGGAAAATGCGATTCAAACTGCTGTTCACGATTGCTTTGTTAAAAACGTATGATTTTAAAACACGATATGTGTGTGACTGTGAGGTGGCAATCCTCAGATCAATATCACAATATCCACCTCCTCAGAGCTGGACATGTGAGTATCGGTGCCTCAACCCGGGGGAAGAAACCGCAGAGCGTGCTTCCACCTGGGAGACGGCACTGAACCTGGCAGGTGAGGGCAGAGAAAGGGCGGCACCCATCTCTAACCCCTCTGTCAGATCCATTTGTGAACTCCACGAATGGAGCCTCCGCCCTGCCTCAGCAGAAGCGGGACCCGATGCGCGGGGAACACTGGAGCACAGTGTCCTGAGAGTGAGTTTTTACAGTGCACACAGACGGCTCCCTCGAGAGCTGCCTGGGCATACTCAACTCCCATTTCACTGCTTTTTCTTGCCATAATACGTATCTTTTTTTATATATAGATATATGGATTGGTGTGAGATACTCTTGTCCTCAGGCGAAGAGATCGTGACTTGTTTATATGAGATAAGACAAACAACACCAAATAAGACACACAAGATACAGAGAGCACTTGCTGAAGACAACAGAAGCTAACGTTCTTTGTTCTGGGTATGCTTTATAGTTTCCTGGTCCGTGACGTCACCCGCCTCTGACGTCTCGTTTCCTCATTGGTTGGATACAGAGGTGCTTCACGAACACATCTTACAGAGGGTTCCCATCACGTCATTGACATAGCGTCGATAGTTCCCACGAAAAGGAACTGGCTGATGTGTTCCCATGCATCGCTTTAGAAGATTTTAAACATGTGCCAGAGCAAAGAGTTTTCCAGAATGTGGCCATGAGCAGCGGCAGTCCTTGTGAAAGCTTGACAGCAAAGAGCTCAGTGTTTGGTGTTAGGCTCATCAATGACATTCGATTGGATAAACTGGGCCTCAAAGATTTAAATGTGAATGACTGTGAGGTGTCTCCCTTCTGGAGAAACAAGCTTGTTGTTCTGATAAATATGAGTGTTTTCTCTCTAGGCACTTGTTGGATTGTGGTGAAGCGAAGGGGTTCTGTCATCGCATTTGTTTGACGGATTGCCTTACCGTAGACTTTCTCCAGCAGACTATCACAAGTTGAGGGAGACGCTTGATAAAGTGGAACAGAAGGAGATCATCAGGAAATCATCCAGTGAATTTGCATCACTGTTAGTGTTAGTTTGGAAGAAGAACAGTGATTTACGGTTGTGCACTGACTTTCACTGACTGAATGCTTGTACAGTGAAGAACGCACATCCTTTCCCTCACCTGGCAGACATGCTTGCAGCTTTGTGGGGGAATGCTTTGTTTAGTACCATGGATTTAATGTCCAGGTTCTACAACATCCCTTTACATGAGGTGGATAAGAAATTTACGGCCTTCAGCTCTCCTCTTGGGTTGCATGAGTACAACTGCTTACTGCAGAGTCTTTGCAACAGTCCTGCAACATTCATGCGAATGATGCTAACTATTTTCGGCGATCAAAATTTCATGAGTTTGCTTTGTTACCTTGATGACCTGTTAGTTTTGGTAAGACTGAGGAAGAAAACTTGCAGAGACTTGAAATGGTTTTCCAGCGTCTCAAGGACTATTATTTGAAGCTGTCACCTTCCAAGTGTAGGTATTTGCGGAGGTCAGTGAAATTTTTGGGCTACATTGTTTCACAGGAGGGCGTGGCTAGTGACCCAATGAAGGTAGTGGCTATTGTGAATATATTGGAGAAAGACTTGATGGAAGCTGATGGTGCTACCCTATCTGTGGGTAAAATCAGGTCATTTTTGGACATGGTTGTATATTTTCAGCATTTCATTGAGAATTGCTCCATGATTGTGAGGCCTCTTTTTCAGCTGTTGTCTGGCCAGAAGAGACCTAGGGAAGTGAGGGGTGTAGGAAGAAGGTCAGGGTCTGTCTGGAAGTTCACTCCAGATGATTGGACAGAGGAATGTAAAGGGGCATTTGAGAATTTGAAGGCTGCACTGGTAAAGTTTTGCTTGAGCCAGGAACCTTTTGTTACTTCCAAGATCTTGCACAGACTTACCAGAATGCCATATGATCATTCATTGGAGTTGGGTGATGGAGTCCTCTTGGCAAACAAAGGGGAGAAGGGGAAAAGGAAATTAGTAGGGAAAGCACAGTGTTTATTGTGGTCAGTAAGAACAGTTCTTTGAACACATACAAGATTCATCACCATTAATGGTCATGTCAAAACTGTTCATCGTAATTTTTTAATGCCTGTGAACTTTTTACCATTGCCTGCTGGGATGATTCAGGGAATTCAGACTGTGAATTGAGTTCAAAGTGTGATTCATCATATACTGACTGACAGAAGAGTGATCAGACCGAACTTCTCAATGGATTGCTGATTTAGATGAAGTTGCAGGGATGGGTAATGGTGAAATGGAAGATGATGAGAATGACAATAGTGAGTATGAGATTTGTGATCATGAAGTGGGGCAAGGTTGAAGGGATGGAGTGTCAAGACATTTCTGAAAGAATGTCTAATCCTTTGCCGTCCTTGTGCCTTGCATCAAATAATGAGACATCACTTGTACCGAATGTTCAGAATGAAGACTCTATTTCCCAAATTGTCATGTCTGTTACTGATCATGATTGTGATCAGTAACAGACATGACACCCGATGGGTGTCACCATGGAACGTTTTCAGGAAGGTCAGAAAACAGGTTGAATGTCAATTTTTTGTCAAAATTGGGTTTTCATTCAATTATTATTCTATAACATCTTGTCTATCATCTCTGAAAATATCTTGGCAAAATTCTCATTTGGCACGAATCCAACTGTTTTCATTTTCATGACATATGCTACACTATTATTTATTATGTAAGCTTTTTACTTCACTCACATTATCGGCATAAACACTCTTCACAATTAACAGTACAGTGAGGTGGTGGTCACGGGTGGTAAACAGCACAGATTGTATTACAGACTATTTAAATTGAGCAGTGTAACGTTTTTAAAATTATTTTATATTTAACAGGCTGCGTAAGCAATGCAAGATTTTGTGTGCGCGCGTGAGGCGCTGGTGCGACAACTGAATTTTTTTTTCTTTTTCCTTCTAATAGACTAAACTGTTAAGACATCATTCATAAATTTACAAAAGACACTCAAATAATGAAGACAAGCAGAATGTCTCAGTTTGGTTTTTTTAGACCTTTGGAGTCTGCCACAATGAACCAAAACTCTTAATTAATTCTTAATTGTTAATCTTAATTGTTGACCGAATTATTTGAGTGAAATATATTTTGCGTAGCCTATAGGCCTAAATATTCCCTTTTATTTTATATATGTTATGTATAGATTTATTCTGTTTTCTCTGTTCACAGAAGCACTGCAGGTGCGTAATGTGACACCTGATAGCACACGTACATCTCGGAGACGTCTATCTGCTGTGTGTCTTTACATCTGGAATACGTATTTTTAGAGTGTTTTCTCATCTGCAATACGTCTGTAGGACGTTTCCTGTCAGATGTCAAATAGACGTTTAGAAGATGTCTTTAAGATGTTTATGATTTAGAATGTATGTAAAATTGACATCTTTTAGAAGACATCTATCAGATGTTTGTAAACAGCAGATTCTTTCCAGATGAAGTGATCTTTAACAGACATCTTGCAGACGTACGTGTGCTATCTGGGATGTTGTGTGAATCCCTGCAATTTTCGTTGGTTTCAAAACACACAACAAGCTGCATATTACTTGCCATTCATTTTCACTTAAATGTATGTCTAATGCTTGACAGTTGGTGACATACAGTACAGTCCAAAAGTTTGGAACCACTAAGATTTTTAATGTTTTTAAAAGAAGTTTCGTCTGCTCTCCAAGGCTACATTTATTTAATTAAAAATACAGTAAAAAACAGTAATATTGTGAAATATTATTACAATTTAAAATAACTGTTTTCTATTTGAATATATTTCACAAAGTAATTTATTCCTGTGATCAAAGCTGAATTTTCAGCATCGTTACTCCAGTCTTCAGTGTCACATGATCCTTCAGAAATCATTCTAATATGCTGATTTGATGATCAAGAAACATTTATGATTATTTTCAATGTTGAAAACAGTTGTGTATTTTTTTCAGGATTATTTGATGAATAGAAAGTTCAAAAGAACAGCATTTATCTGAAATACAAAGCTTCTGTAGCATTATACACTACCGTTCAAAAGTTTGGGGTCAGTAAGAATTTTTATTTTTATTTTTTTTAAAAGAAATGAATACTTTTATTCAGCAAGGATGCATTAAATCAATCAAAAGTGGCAGTAAAGACATTTATAATGTTACAAAAGATTAGATTTCAGATAAACACTGTTCTTTTGAACTTTCTATTCATCAAATAATCCTGAAAAAAAATATTGAACACAAATATTTTGTACAATTGTACACATTAAATGTTTCTTGAGCAGCAGATCAGCATATTAGAATGATTTCTGAAGGATCATGTGACACTGAAGACTGGAGTAATGATGCTGAAAATTCAGCTTTGCATCACAGGAATAAATTACTTTGTGAAATATATTCAAATAGAAAACAGTTATTTTAAATTGTAATAATATTTCACAATATTACTGTTTTTACTGTATTTTTAATTAAATAAAGGTAGCCTTGGTGAGCAGACGAAACTTCTTTTAAAAACATTAAAAATCTTAGTGGTTCCTAACTTTTGGACTGTACTGTATATCCTCAAAAAAAACTAATACCAGGACATTGCAGTTGCCTAACCTATGATGACTTGACAGCTGAGCGCGTCAGCGTGGGCATTTCACTCACATTGGATGTGTCATTATCACATTTGCATAGACTGTCCTATTTGAATTCGTGATTGGTTGACTGCCAAATCAAAATAATAAACAGAATAATAAAATAACATTATTAACCAGTTAATGGCCATTTTAAATAAACGTTTCTGTTTAGAACAATAAAATTTGATTTTCGTTTCCATTTCTGGTTATGTTCCTGTCATTATTTGTTTGTTTCTGGTGTCGTTGTTTTCGTTATCTAGTGTATGAGTATGAGTGGATGTGTCGAGTGGATGTTGTTACGCTAGAATAATGAAATAAATAAAATGTGACCATATATATTTGTATATCCTTGTTATTGTTTTACCCTTTTTATAAATTGTTTATCTGTATAAAATGTTAAGGAAGCACCATCACGCAAGTTACGTCGGGTTAAGCGTGAGGGTAAAGCTGATGTAATTTCCGGGCGCCCTCTCTCTTTCGCAGGATGTAATGGCGATGAGAGGCACGAAACAGAGATTCTCCTTGTTAGAAGCATCTAATGGTGTCTGTTATATTTTGATACAGAAACTGAGAGAAGCCAAGAGTAAATCACATGACAACTGCATCATCATGTGGGATCTCTTTTATTAAGAACAGAACACAACGCAGACAGAAACCCACTGCACCAGATTTGGCTTTACAGATTTGCAGACACATGTTTTTCACATGTTGCTCAAACACAGAAACAGGAAACAGGAAACTCTTCAGTTCAGAAAAACTGAAACTGACGTGTAGTTGAGCTGTTGTTTGTTTGTGTCTCTGTGTTCATGCAGTAAAATGGCAGAAGCCAGATTTTCTCAGGAAGAGTTCATGTGTCCAGTGTGTCTGGATCTCCTGAAGGACCCAGTGACCACTTCCTGTGGACACAGTTACTGTAAGAGCTGTATTACAGACTACTGGGATCAGATGAGAGTCTACAGATGCCCTCAGTGCAGACAGACCTTCAGTCCAAGACCTGCTTTAGCTAAAAACACCATGCTGGCTGAAGTGGTGGAGAAACTGAAGAAGTCTAAACTTCCTGCTGACTGTTACGCTGGAGCTGGAGATGTGCAGTGTGACGTCTGTACTGGAAGAAAACACAAAGCCGTCAAGTCCTGTCTGGTGTGTCTGGAGTCTTATTGTCAAACTCATTTTGGCCGTCATGAGGAATTTCACTCACGTAAGCCACATAAAGTGACTGATGCCACTGGACGACTGCAGGAGATGATCTGTCAAACACATGAGAAACTCCTTGAGATTTTCTGTCGCACAGATAAGAAGTGTATATGTGTGCTGTGTATGGATGAACATAAAAACCATGACACTGTATCATCTGCAGCACAGAGGACAGAGAATCAGGTATGAAACTAGACACTGATGAAATAATGTTGATGTAGCGGGAGATGATCGTAAAGAGAAACACTCTAAATATAGCTGACTATGCCACCCTATTAACCAGGGAAATATTAATATTAAGATTATGATTTAACCACCTACAAAGAACACACAGGAATGTGGTTTCAAAAGGAGGGCCTGAGATGTGGATAACAAAAATACAAATGCTTTATTTCGACAATCAATCAATAATCTTAAAGGGGTGGTTCAGTGTTTTTTTTCTAGGCTTGATTGTGTTTTTGGGGCACAGTTTAACATGTCTTAATGCTTCGTTTTATTAAAAAAGCCGTATTTTTCATATATTTTACCTTTATTCTACACCTCTGTTTCCATTGTCATATGAACGTCTCGTTTGACTTCCTGCTTCTATGAAGCCGCTCCCTCCGAAATACGCAATGTGCTCAGATTGGTTAACTGGCCCAGTGTATCCAGAGCCATCGTGATTCGCTGAAGCGTCCGGAAATTCCACGCCTCTTACCATTAGTTGTTACATGTGCTTCAGTGGAAATGTAAATAATGGTGACTATATTGCTGTGTAGATTTTGGAAGCTGTCTTCAGCGGCGCATCCAGTGTAGAAAATATCACAGATTATAATGAGTTCTATTATCTTTTGACTCGTTGCTTGCGTCCGGTGTACACAACTCTTCCGCTTCCATTATGCCGCGCGACATGGCCTCGCCCACTTTGTTGTGTGTTCTCGGGGGTGTGTTTTGCAGGGTTTATGATGTCACCAACCCGCGAAGAAGCTTGTTGTAGTCCAAACCAGTCATTTTTGTAGGCATTAAACTGCCTTAACTTTAAAAGACAATATCTCCATTTGCATTGAACTTTCAGCTCTGTAATTTTGCAGATACTGTTTATGCTCAAGTTGCAACATTACACACTAACTAAAGTTAAAAAAGTGAAATCACAGTGAACCACCCCTTTAAAAAAAAAAATAGACTGTAGGACTGGGTCAGATATAAAAATATGGTGGACAACTAAAACTTGAAAAGGAAACCGAGGCTAGTTTAATGAGCACTAGGCTCCTACAGTTGCACGAAAAAGTGAACCACTTGCAGAATCTGTGAAATGTGAATAATTTTAACAAAATAAGAGAAGTCATACAAAGTGCATGTTATTTTTAATTTATTACTGTTCTGAGTAAGATATTTTACATAAAAGATGTTTATATATAGTCCACAAGACAAAAATGGTGAGCCAATGGTGAAAAATGGTTTGTGAACCATTGGTTCTCAATACTATGTGTGGTTACCTGGATGATCCACGACTGTTTTTTGTTTCGCGATGGTTGTTCTTGAGTCCCTTCTTTGTTCTGAGCAGTTAAACTGAGCTCTGTTCTTCAGAAAAATCCTCCAGGTCTTGCAGATTCCCTTTCCAGCAGTGGCTGAAGGATTTTGAGATCCATCTTTTCACACTGAGGACAATTGAGGGACTCAAACACAACTATTAAAAAAGGTTCAAACATTCACTGATGCTCCAGAAGGAAACACGATGCATTAAGAGCTGGGGGGTAAAAAGATTTTGAATTTGAAGATCAAGGTGCTTAATTTGTACTTAATTTGTCTTCCGGGAAACAAGTAACTTCTGTTGCTTCCGAAGGGCAGTACTAAATGAAAAAAATTATTATATTTAAACAAAATAAGAAAAATTTGGACATCTTCATCCTGTTCAAAAGTTTTCACCCCAGCTCTTAATGCATTGTGTTTCCTTCTGGAGCATCAGTGAACGTTTGAACCTTTTTAGGGGCCAAGCCCCGAAGGGGCTGTAGCCCCTATTGTAATTGTACGTTTTCTCTTTTATTATTATTCTTCCTCCCGAATGGAAGTCTATGGCAGCCCTATCAAGGGAACATGAGAAAATGATGAAATTTGGCACAGTTGTAGAGATGCTCATGAATAGTTATTGGACCAAATTTGGAGTCTCTAGAACCAACTCTATAGCGCCACCACCAGTTCAAAAATTCATTATTCTAAAGGTTATAACTTTTGAACCATTTGCTCTAGAAAAATGTAATTTAGTACATCTGATTCATCTCTTTATGCTGATGCTACTCAACATCTTACATTAAGTCTCCGCCCATTACAGTAGCGGCCATTTTGAAAAGTACAGTATTCCGTTTTTTCGCTACTCCTCCTTCAAATTCTGTCCACTTTTGTCCAATCTTTGATCAGATGATCTTTGGACTGAGTCGCACAGAAATGACTGAACAGATTTTTTTTATTCATCTTTGTTCAAAAGTTATGATGTCACAAAGTTAACGAGGTCGACCCGAAATTAGTATAGAGGCTGTATCTCGGCCAGACTTTGAGCAATCGAAACAAAAATTGGTATGCTTCATCAGGACCATGGTCTGAGGGTCTATGCCCAACTTGGGAACAGCGCCACCTACAGGTCATGAGATATGATTAATGGCTATTTTGGCCAATAACTTTTGAACAGTTTGTCAGAAAATCAAGATCTTGGTATCTATGGATTCCTTGGATCATGCCGAATCCGACGATACCGATTCTGTCAATATCGGATGAATCACATGTCCGCCATTTTGAATTTTGTCATAAATTGCAATATCTTTTAAACAATTTGACATATCTTCACAAAAATTGGTACGTATGACCTTTATAAGGTCTTGAAGGTACCTGAGAAGTTTCAGCACAGCGCCACCTACTGTTCCACAGATGTAATGATTATTGCAAAAAACGCTTATAAATTTTGAAAAAACTTTCCAAAATGTATATGCTTTATGTCATTTTATTCCCTGGCTTATGCCGATTCCGACAGTGTATCATTTGTCATTTTCCTTAAATGTACCTGTCTGCGATATTGAAGTAAATGAAAAACAGTTTTTTCGCTACTCCTCCTACAAATTTTGTTAAATTTGGTCCAAAATCAGCTCAGATGATCTTTGGACCGAGCCACACAGAAATGACTGAACGGATTTTTGATATTCACTACCATTCCCGAGATATTCGTCTCTGAATGTGACCTTGCTTGTGCTTGTTGTCTTATGCTAGTTAGCTTAGCATGCTAATTGCTTAGCATGCTAACCAGTTGTCATTCTTTTTAATGTGGCTCTTCAGTTATCAAGTTAACCATGAGCTTCATTAGCATTAAGTTAGCCTAGCATGCTAATATGGTTAGCATGCTAAGTAATGCTTTTTTTGTGAATTCTTTTTTACACTAAAAGTTCTCTTCCACAGCCTGTTGAATGTGAATCCTCAAGTAGCTCAATGTGTAAAGCCAGTTACCTGAAGAGCCCTGTACCCAAAGATAGTGGGTTCAAATCCCAGTTGGAGCGGTTTTATGAAATAGTGTGTTTTGATTCCTTTACTGCCTCTTGGATTAGAAATAAATGCTTTTTGTTTCATGCTGTGTTCATTTTCATCTAAGCTTATGTACATTCTGAGTTCATTTTCGCCCGTAATTCTGAACCAGCTGTTTCATGTTTGTTCATTTTCTGCTGTTTTTCCTCTTCTTGCTCTGTATTGTGCTATGAGCTGCAGAATGATCTAAAGTAGTTATTAAATATAACATTCAGTGCAGTTTTATAAAAATTCTTCATTTTGAGTTCATTTTCACATTAACTAATGAACTTCGGCAGTTGTGTCAGCATTCACCTGCACAGTGGTGCAATGAGATGAGAAATGGACATTGGACCCGGAGGTTGTGGGTTTGAATCCCGTGTGGGGTGATTTTATACAATTGTGTGTAATGAGTTATTTTGATTCCTTTTTATCCAAATAAGCATTGTACTAATCTTTATTCCTCTTGAATGAGATACAAGTGTTTTTAGTTCATTCCGTGTTCATTCTCATCTGAACTTCCATTGATTTTCATTTCATTTCCACCTGTCCTTCTGAACCAGCTGTTTTGCATGTACGTTCAATTTCTGCTGTTTTTGCTCTTCCTGCTCCGTATTGTGCTACTGCCCCTTCTGGGGCTTGGCCCCGAATTGCTGCTTGCAGCTATATTTTAATAGTTGCGTTTGAGTCCCTCAGTTGTCCTCAGTGTGAAAAGATGGATGCGACACCAACACCACTCAGGCCAGTGTTGCCAAGTCTGCGCCAAGGCTACTTTTACACATATCCACGGGTTGAAGCAAATTTTGTCAGGTGAACCCCTCCAAAAATGCAGATTCCCCCCTGACACACAATGGTGCCTTAAAAATCCCCTTTGATATACCCATGAAAGTATCTAATTGAACAACACATGCATTCAGGGCATATTAAAATACTTAAAGAAAAATCCCACTACAGTCGACACCATTTATATGGGATCACCCATGTGATCAGGTAACATCATTCACCCTGCAGATGTCAGCAGAAGTGAGCAGTAGCCGTAAGTGGACTTTCACTGCTGAGCGTATATATGCTCAACCTTTAACTTAAATATGATGAAATGCACTGTAAACATATTTATCAACATAAAATTTTGTAAAACAGGCTTTGATGAAGCAACATAAAATAATGGAACATATTCAGCCATTTTTCACAGAATATATCTCTGTCAGGAATAACGTAAGTTAAATGCAGTGACAGACACGCAAACACTTTCTGTTCAGTAAATCTGATATGTATTGTGTAACAATATTGTCACATGTGCCTTTGATCCGTGTTCATCAACTTGGTCATATGGACTCCATTTCCCACAATTCCCCACCTAGGAACCATTCATGCACTCACACCTGTTTCCCATCAGTGACCCTTTATAAGCTGCACTCACATACACACTCTTTGCTGATTATTGTTTAGCCTTGTTTTCAACCTTGTCTCTGTGTTCCTTGTTCCTTGTTTCTTGTTCCTTGCCTGTGTTTTTGACCCTGGACTGTTTCTTTGTTTGATGATCGTTTGATGCCTGCCTTGACTATATCCTGTGTTTGGATTACTCTCTTGCCTTGCCTTCTTGTTTCTGTTTGCTGGTGTTTGACCTACTGCCTGTACGACTACGTTCTTATGAATAAAGCCTGCACGTGGATCTGCAACTCCGTTGTCCCATCCCATCCGTGACAGAATAATCAGCCACACCAAGGATCCAGCAGCTTTTCTGAGGTACACTGGCCAGGTATGGACACAGCAAGAATTTTGTTAGCCCTTAGACAAGGCCCACGATCAGTGGAGAACTATGTTCGCTAATTTTATCCATCGCGAACTTTTCTGATCTACCAGACTGTCTTGATAGACTTTTTTGTGATGGCATTAATCAACTTCTACAGTCCAAGCTTAGACGAGAGGGTCCGCGTTCATCACTGAGTTGTTTTTTTGGATTTTGCTTTGTTGACTGTTGGCTCTCTGTTCAGTGTGGGTGTCGTGGAGGAGGTACACGATATCGCGTTCAGGCCAGTAATGGTGGTCGCACCGAAGTGTGCTTACATCATGGCGGCGACAGCAGAGCCCGTTGGCAAAATGGCGGCGATGATAACGCCCCATCAAGTTTCAGCTGATCGTCGTGAGCAAAGTCAAATCAATGCTGATCTTCGTGAATCCAGTCAAGTCACAGCTGATCTTCGTGAGTCACGTCACGTCTCCGCTGATCTTCCAGAGCCATGTCACATCTCAGCAGCTCTTCCAGAGGCTTGTCATGTCTCAGCAGAGCCTCGTCCTGTCTCAGCAGCTCTTTCAGAGCTTCGTCACGTCTCAGCAGAGCCTCGTCCTACCTCAGCCGAGATGGCTGCCATGACTGAACCCTCAGCCGAGATGGCTGCCACGACTGAACCCTCTGAGTCTGCGCTGTGGGCCATTATGGCCACAGCCATGTGGTGTGTGTGGGCTGCGCACACATCAACTCAAGCCCATGATTCCGCTCCAGCCCATGAGTTCACTCCTGAGTCTGCTTCTACCTATGAGTCCAATCCAGAGTCCACCTCAGTCCATGAGTCCACTCCAGAGTTTGCCGCGGTCCCTGAATCCAGCCTTGTAAGATATGAACTTTTTCTGAGCCCCCTGCTGGTACTGTCATGGCCCTAGTGGCGAATGCTAACCTATCTGTGCTTCATGTTTCAGTTTCTCCTATACAGCCATGTTGGTTCCCAGTGCTACCTGGTCGTCTGCTCCGCTGTGGGGGTCTTCAAGCCCATCTGAGCTGCAATGGTGGTTGTCTGCTCCGCAGTGGGGGTCTTCAAGCCCGTCTGAGCTGCAATGGTGGTCATCTGCTCCACCGTGGCCGTCTGTCCAGTCTTCTTTGCCCTGGTCGTCTGTCCAGCTGCCTTCGCCCTGGTCATCTGCCCTGCTTCAGGTTCCAGGCCGTGTTCCTCTCCACAGACCTGGCCCTCCACCCCGCCCCCTGTTCCGCCTCCGCTCCACCTCCCTCCTGGACTGCTTAGGAGTGTCTGGAAGTCACTCCTTAGAGGGGGGCTTTGTCACATGTGCCTTGGATCCGTGTTCATTAACTTGGTCATATGGACTCCATTTCCCACAATTCCCCACCTAGGAAACAGGTGTGAGTGCAAGATTGGTTCCTATCAGTGACCCTTTATAAGCTGCACACACTCTTTGCTTATTATTGTTTAGCCTTGTTTTCAACCTTGTCTCCGTGTTCCTTGTTCCTTGCCTTGCCTGTGTTTTTGACCCTGGACTGTTTCTTTGTTTGATCATTTGCTGCCTGCCTTGACTATAGCCTGTGTTTGGATTACTCTCTTGCCTTGCCTTCTTGTTTCTGTTTGCTGGTGTTTGACCTACTGCCTTTACGACTACACTCTTATGAATAAAGCCTGCACGTGGATCTGCAACTCCGTTATCCCATCCATGACAGATATGCATTGTAAAAAGCGCTAAACAAATGTGAATTGAAGTGAATAAATCTGACTCTGTCCATATGAAGTCAGTCATTTATAGCTTTTCTTTAAGCTTTGGCTTCTGTTCTATGTAGACTAATCCATTTTTCATGGAAATGTTACGTGTCTTTATGTAAATTAACATGACTGATTCTCAATCAACATTTTATAATTGATGGCCTTTATTAATTGAAACACTCAACGTAGTGATCAGTAATCAGTTTTTTTTAATATTAGATATTATTATATTAGTAATCAATTTTTTTATATAGAGTGACAGCTCTGTTATGAGAGCAGAAACACTGTCAGTGAGAAGCTTAACATATTTGTCAGTTTCGCTTTTATGATACTTATGCTTGCAGTGTGAAAAAGGCCTTATGCTTCATGCAAATTCATATACGATGGTGTTACTGATCTATCATTGTCATCCCTTCAGGAGATTGAACCTACAGCCATTGGATAAGTCTGCTGTTACTGGATTCAACTTTTCACATGATGATATAGTGACAGTAGTATAATGTGACATTTGCTGTTATTGGTTTGTGCTCCAGAAACAGCTGAAGGAGACACAGAGGTTGTTCCAGCAGAGGATCCAGCAGAGAGAGAAAGATCTTCAGCGGCTGAGAGAGGCTGTGAAGTCTCATAAGGTGAGTCTGGAGAAGATGAGAAGTTTGAGAAGTCTAAGTCAGGACTCACTGAAGCCACTGTGTGATTGTGATGTGTGTCCAAACAGCGCTCTGCACAGACAGCAGTGGAGGACAGTGAGAAGATCTTCACTGAGCTCATCCGCTCCATTGAGAGAAGCCGCTCTGAGGCCACACAGCGGATCAGAGATCAGGAAAAGACTGCAGTGAGTCGAGCTGAAGGACGACTGGAGCGACTGGAGCAGGAGATCAATGATCTGAGGAGGAGAGACGCTGAGCTGGAGCAGCTTTCACACACACAGGAACACATCCATTTCCTGCAGGTAAGAGATCTAGAAGAACAGGATCATAGTGGACTTAAGCAAGAGACTCACAGAGAAACATTTCATGTTGTCAGGAATTCTGTGTTGTGTTATATAATTATAAGGTAGATTTTCATCTGATCATCTTGTTTTTAAAAAAGATAAATGCATTTCAGCTCTAGAAACAATTTTCTGAGCTCTGGGAAACATATTAAGCTCCCTAAATACACCATCGCCAAGAATAGTTCAAAAGTTTCCTTTTTAACCAGATTTTTCCATCTGGTTTCTTACATCAAGATGAATTGGTACCAATTCTGAGTAAAGTTCACCAAAGTTGCTTCAGGGGAAACCTGAAAAAATGGATTTCCATTTTTAAAACTGTTTGACTGTTTTCATGAGGATCACACCGATGAGTATCTCACTCTAGATCACATGCACTACCCAGATGACTCCCTGTGTGCCTTACAATCATGTGAAAAAGAAAGTACACTCTTTGAATTCTATGATTTTATGTATCTGTAACGTCCATAGAGAGCAGGCTGAGGCATGGATCTAAGTGCAGGGGTTTTAATAAAAAAATAAGTAAACAAACAATGAGCAACATGGAGAACTAAGAATAAAAGAAAACAGAGAACAAGAGAAAACAGAGACCATCACATTTCAACAACTGACCAACAAACATGGCACTAGCACAGGAAGTAACAAAAGAGTCCACACACAAGACAGGTTGGGATCATCACAGTATCAGGACATAATAAAAATCTTCCGGTCATTAGCATGTACTAAAATGAGGTGAATTCAACCTCAAATGAATAACAACACATGACATATTACATTGTGTCATTATTTATTTAACAAAAATAAAGCCAAAATGGAGAAGACATGTATGGAAAAACGTCTCGGTTATGACTGTAACCTTAGTTCCCTGAAAAGGGAAGATGTTGCGTCCAGAAATTGACGCTGTGGGAACGCAACGCGTGGTGTCATCATGAAGCACATGTGAAATTAGTCCAATGGTTTGACGAGACGTCAGAGGCAGGTGACGTCATGACCAGGAAACTATAAAGCATGTTCAAACAGTGCAACGCTAGCTTCAAAGTGTCTGAAGTAGTCACTGACAGGCATGCTGGAAGTATTGCAGGGGATGCAACTAAGGTTACAGTCGTAACTGAGATGTTCCCTTTCAAGAGAATTCACATTGTCTCGAGAAATTGACGATGTGGGAACGTTAATACCCACACAGCTATAATGACCAATGCCTGTCTAGTGTGACTCGTCAACACTAGAAAGAACCCGGGCCCCAGGGGTGGAGCTAAGGTCAAGGTCATAGAACCTCACAAATGTGTGCTGCGAGGACCAGCCTGCTGCATCACAAACATCTTGTAAAAATACTCCGGAGAGAAGAGCTTTAGAGGCCACCATACTCCTATACTCCTAGTCGAGTGGGCTCGAACTGCCAAAGGGGAAGGTAGTCCGGCCAACTCATAAGTCAGTAAGATAGCCTCAACTATCCACTTCTCTGCTTAGATGCTGGGGCCCCTTTGCTAGGGGACCCAAAACAAATGAACAATTGTTCTGACTTGCACCACAGGGCAGCTCTGTGGACATAAGCATCCAACGTCCGAACCGGGCAAAGCAGATTAAGGCGTTCCTGGTCTGAATCCCTGAAGGGAGGAGGACAGAAGGCTTGCAGTACAATAGACCTACCCACATTAGTGGGGACTTTAGGAATGTAACCAGGTCTGGGAAGAAGGAAGGCTTTTACTATACCAGGTGCAAATTCCAAGCACGACAGGGCAACCGAAAGAGCTTGCAAATCTCCTATTCTCTTTAGTGAAGAAATAGCAAGGAGGAAAAACATCTTCAGAGTTAAAAACCAGACTGGAACCTCCTCAATAGGCACAAAAGGAGCTAGGGAAAGGCCTTGGAGCACTACAGCCAAATCCCAAGCCGGAACCCTCATGCGTACCGCAGGCCTCAGCCTCAGGGTGCCACGGAGGAAGCGAGTTATAAGAGGAACTCTCCCAAGAGACATACCAGCCAAAGGTGTGTGGTAAGCCGCAATGGTAGAAGGAGATAACCCTGCAGTGAATCGTTCCTGCAGAAATTCCAGTACCGCACCAACAGGACAAATACCTGGGTCTAACTGACGACCACTGCACCAAGAAGTGAAAAACTTCCACTTCAAAGCATGTAACTTCGTCGTAGAGGGAGCTCTAGAGTGAAGGATGGTACCCACAACCTCGGTTGAGAGATCAGGGTCTATGAGCTGGGCCCCCTCAGAGGCCAAGCCCACAGTTCCAAAGTTCTGGGCGAGGGTGAAATATTGTGCCCCCCACCTGGGACAGGAGATCCCTCCTGATCGGAATCTCCCATGGAGAGCCGCCTAGGAGAGATACTGGGTCCGAAAACCACACTCTGCCTGGCCACCACGGGGCTATCAAGGCTCAACCCACCTTCCCGGCTCTGCCTCAAGCTTCCTAGTCTTCAGTTCGGCCTAGGTGTTCAGATTTCCTGGCTCCACCCGGGTCTCACCTTGGAATGTTGACCCATCAGCTCCACACTCTATCGGCTTCACTGTAGTTTGTCATCCCTCAGATGCCACCAAGCTCCCTCATCCCTCCAGCTCTGCCTTGGTCAGGCATTACCCTGGTTTCACCACAGACTTCCAGACCTCTGGCTGGGCCTCGGCCTTCCATCCCTTTGGCTCCACAGGTCTCCTGCTTCCTTCCAGTTCCTCCTTTGTCCTTGCTACTACCGGATCTGCTTTGGTCTTCCAACCTCCGGGTTCTACCTCTGTCCTGCAGGCCTGTAGCTCTGCCTTGGCCCTCCAGAGCAGTGGTGTTGGCTTGGGTCTTCGCTCTTCTGCACCTTTCCCAGCTCCAGCTCTTGGTCCCCTGGTTCTCCCTGGACCCAATACTGAGGCTTCACACTGTCACCTCCCTCCGTCGGTTCCACCGGGGGCTCTTACTCCAATGGCTCCTCCATGGTCAACTCCTTCACCACTAGTGCCACTGTGGACTCTTCATCCATCAGTCCCTCCATGGACTTTTTTGCCCGGGAGTCCTCCCACCACTTTGGTGTCTGTTTTGTTTACGCTGCTGTCGGGTGGCTAGGAGCTGAAAGAGCATGGACCAGAGATTTAGTCAATAGGTCAACAGACTGAGGTGGTGTCATGGGCTCGGAGGTTCAGAGGTGGAGCTGGGGAAATCCGTAAACAAAAAATATTTTGGTTTCTCTCCCTGTATTTAGTTCATTTGTCATATGCTGCAATTTGATCCTTATCTCCTTTCCTTTTTTTATGCACACTGTGACAGCTTGCCCTTTAATTCTATCATTTCACTTTACGTGATAAAATACAGCTAAGATGGTGTTTGATGCATTTGATTAGGATAATGGGTAACACTTTATAGTAATATTCAATTATAAGCCATTTGTAAGTTGTTAGGTAATGATGAACTAATCATTTACAAAACATGACTATACATTCATTCATGAACTAAGTTATATACTAACATTTTATAAATGTTCATAAATTTGCACTTTGAAACCTATTTGAACATGCACATTGCCCAATTTCTATATCCTAATTATTGTTAATGAAATTCATTTTTCCAGGAGCTCATTGCTTCTACCTTCAGTTAAACTGCTAACAGTGATTGTAAATTAATTGCCTAAATTATTACATTATTTGCTAACTGCATTCTTTAAATTGTGATGTTGACATGCATTCTCTGTAAAGCTGCTTTGAAATTATATGTATCGTGAAAAGTGCTATACAAAGAAATGTGAATTGAATTGAGTATTTCAAAGGTTGCTTTCTCAGGCCATGAAAAAGCCATTGTTGTGTAAATGAATCAATCAAAACTTACTTAAGCTGGACAATGTCTTTCTACTTAGAGCTGCTGTACAGTTAAAAAAATCTTTGCTCCATTAATTTCCTATTATCACTGTAAAGCTGCTTTGAAACAATCTTTATTGTAAAAATATATATAAATGAAGGTGACTTCACTTGACTTGACTTGATGATTATTAAAAATATTTCATGTAAGATATTTGATGGTATTTTACTGACTTCTAGATTTTTTTTCACATGTGAATGGAACACTTTCATGTTTTCTTGACAAATTTTTATTTATTTAATTTTAGATGTGGTGGAAACCAACCCAACATTTACATATTTTGCTGTTGCTTTTGCTGTCATTTATTTTTTAAATGTATAATTTCAATATACACTAAATATATGGATTTATGATCACAGTCTTTCTAATAACTTTTAAAAATTATGTCTTATGCTAATATTGAGCTGCTTAGAACATGGGGAATTTTTCACCCATCCAATTGCACATACACAGCAGTGAGTATTTAACACACACACACACACCATGAACACACACCCGGACCATTGTGCAGTGCGAGGGGAGTGATTGGGGGTTAGGTGCCTTGTTCAAAGGCACATCAGTTGTGGGTAATGGAGTGGAAGAGAGGCAAGGCAAGGCAATTTTATTTGTACAGCACATTTCATACACAATCGTAATTCAAAGTGCTTTACATAAAAAAGAATAATAAAAATAGAACATAAGGAATAGAAATAACAGTAAAAACAGAGAATTTTGCTATCTGGATGGAAGAGCTAGGAAGTCTCAGAGAGTTTGTTGTTGTTGTTGTTGTTGTTGTTGTTGTTGTCCATCAGAGCGGATCAGAATGGATCTTCCTCACACGACAGGACTGCTACTTATTAAGGCACTTCAAACTGATAAACACAGTTTCAATCTCCCCTTTTGCCAAGACACCTCAAACTGCACCCTAATCCCCCTTCCGGAGATATCTTATCTATGCAACGCAGTTCAAATTTCCCCTTTGGAAATTTCCCCCTTTGGAAAGTGTCCTGACTGTAATCAAGAGATATCTTAACCATGCACCACAGCTTAAATTTCCCCATGGTTTGTCCCCTTATCCAAATTTACCAAATTTTAACCTAATCACTTTCTTCCTAATTCTCCCAGCTCTTTCAACCAGACAGCAATATTTAAAATGTATTAAAAGTCAGAATAACAAGATGATACATAAAAGATATAAATTACATTAAAAATGAAATAAAAACAGGAAAAGGAATTAAAAGAATAAATAGATAATACGTATAAAATAAAGTGCAAACAGTTCGGACATAGCACAGTGCTCAATCAGCAAATGCATAGATAAAAAGATGTGTTTTGAGTCTGGATTTGAATGTGGCTACTGTTGGAGCACACCTGATCTCTTCTGGAAGCTGGTTCCAGCTGCGGCTGGCGTAACAGCTAAAAGCAGACTCTCCTTGCTTTGAGTGAACCCTTGGTATTTCTAAATGACTTGATTCTGATGATCTGAGTGATCTGTTAGGTTTATATTCTATGAGCATATCTGCAATGTATTGAGGTCCTAGACCATTGAGTAATTTATAAACAAGTAACAGTACTTTAAAATCAATTCTAAATGCAACTGGAAGCCAGTGCAAGGACCTGAGGACTGGTGTGATGTGTTCATGTTTTCGGGTTCTGCTCAGAATCCTGGCAGCAGCATTCTGTACGAGCTGCAGCTGTCTTATGGTCTTTTTGGGAAGACCAGTGAGGAGCCCATTACAATAATCCACCTGGCTGGTGATGAAAGCATGAACAAGTTTCTCTAAGTCTTGACTGGAGACAAAGCATCTAATTCTTGCAATATTTTTGAGATGATAATATGCTGATTTAGTTATTGTCTTTACATGGCTAATGAAACTCAGGTCTGACTCCAAAATCACACCAAGATTCCTGACTTGATTTTTAGTTGTTTGACCCCTAGAGTGAAGGTACATGTTCACTTTGAGAACTTCATCTTTGTTTCCAAACGCAATGATTTCAGTTTTGTCTTTGTTTAACTGAAGGAAGTTTAGACACATCCCATTTTTAATTTCATCAATGCATTGGCACAGGGAGTCAATGAGGCTGTAGTCGTTAGGTGATAGGGCTAGGTAAATCTGGGTGTCATCTGCATAGCTGTGATATGCAATTTGGTTCTTTCTCATTATTTGGCTCAGTGGCAGCATATATAGGTTGAACAGGAGGGGTGCAAGAATTGAACCTTGAGGGACTCCGCATGTCATGGATGTCCACTCAGACTTATGGTCACCGATACTCACATAATAACCTCTCCCTTCTAAGTATGACCTGAACCATTTAAGGACCATCCCAGAAAGCCCAACCCAGTTTTCCAGCCTGTCAAGAAGAATGTTGTGATCGACAGTGTCAAACGCAGCACTGAGGTCGAGTAGAACCAGCACTGATAATTTACCTGTATCTGTGTTAAGGCGAATATCATTCATTATCTTTATGAGTGCTGTCTCTGTGCTGTGATGCGGTCGGAAACCAGATTGAAAGTTGTCAAAGTATCCATTCAAGCTTAAGAACTTGTTCAGCTGATTGAAAACAACTTTTTCAATGATCTTGCCTATGAAAGGAAGATTTGAGATTGGCCTGTAGTTGCTCAATATGGTGTTATCCAGATTGCTCTTTTTCAGGAGGGGCTTGACAACTGCAGTTTTCAGGGATTTTGGGAAAGTCCCAGAGAGAAGTGAGGCATTTACCACTTCTAGGAGATCTGCTTCTAAACAGTTAAACACACTTTTGAAAAAAGATGTGGGAAGTGTGTCAAGGGCGCAGGTTGATGTTTTAAGGTGCTGTACTGTTTCTTCCAAAATTTTACCATCAATTGCTTCAAAAACAGACATAATAGCTGCTTTCTGATGTTGTGATCTGATCTGTTTTACCCCAGTGCAGCTCAAGGATGTGCTGATCGCCTTTCTGATATTATTAATTTTCTCAGAGAAGAAGGAAGCAAACTCACAGCATTTGCTGTCTGAGAGCATTTCACTGGGAATCTGACTTGGGGGGGGTTTGTTAGTCTCTCTACAGTAGCAAAAAAAGTGCGGGTGTTGTTTAAGTTTTTGTTTGTAATATTTGAGAAGAAGGTCTGTCTAGCTTTGCCTAATTCTACATTGAAAGCATGAAGAATATCTTTATAGATGTTATAATGGATTTCAAGTTTTGTCATGCGCTCAGCTTTTCTGCATTGTCTTTTCATATTTTGCACTGCTGTTGAGTTTCTCCACGGTGCTTTTTGTCTGCCACTCTTCTTCCTGACTTTCACAGGAGCAATGTTATCAATAACATTCTGTACTTTTGAGTTAAAAGAATCAAGGAGAAAATCAACAGAGTCTGCAGATGTGCTTGGTGTTAAAGATATAGCCTTCATAAACAGTGCACTAGTATTCTCATTTAAGCATCGCTTTTTGACCGAGACAGATCTAGCTTCAACAGTCGGAGAGATCAATAAATCAAAGAAAATACAGAAATGATCAGATAGCGCTACATCCTTAATGACAATGGATGAAATGTTTAGACCCTTACTAATAATTAAATCTAGAGTGTGTCCACGATTGTGTGTAGGTCCATGTACATGTTGAGTCAGATCAAAAGTATTCAAAACAGTTATGATTTCTTTTGCCATATTGGATTCTGCATTTTCTATGTGGATGTTAAAGTCCCCAGTAATAGCAAAACAGTCAAACTCAGAGGAAATTGCTGATAACAGTTCTGTAAAGTCCTCCACAAAGGCTGGAGAGTATTTTGGAGGCCTGTAGATAACTATAAGTAGAATGCGAGGAGCACCTTTTAACACAATACCCAAGTATTCGAAAGACAAGTAATCACCAAATGACACTTGCTTGCATTGATAGACATCTTTAAATAGAGCAGCAACACCTCCACCTCTCCTAACAGCTCTGCAGACACTCATAAAAGTAAAGTTAGGAGGGGCTGTTTCATTCAGGATTGTTGAACTGCAACTGTCTTCAAGCCATGTTTCATTTAGAAGAATAAAATCTAGGTTGTTTGTGGTTATTAGGTCATTGACTAGAAGTGATTTTTTTTTTTAAGTGAGCGGATGTTTAAAAGTGCTAACTTAACAGTCTTACTTTCTGTCTCTACAGTAATCTTAGTTTGACGTGTAATAGGTAGCAGATTAAATGGGTTTGCCAAACGGTTTGAGAAGGCCTTAGGCTTTCTATAACGTAATAAAACAGAAATAGAGAAAGCTACAGGCACACTGTGTTGCCACTTGTTAGGTAAACATTTGATAAAGTCACTGTTATCATAGCGGGGACCCGACACACATCACTGAGAGCTGTTATTGGTTGATTTTGGTTCACCTAGAACAGACGGAGGAGGTTGAGGGCCCTGGCATTGTGGCAGGGGCCGAAGAGCTCTCGCAGGAGGAGGGGGAGGGCGAGCTGGGCCCACAGGCTTTGGTGGTTTTGGGGCTTGACGCTTTTTTGTTGATATCTGGGGGCTCGCAGCAAAAGAGTGGGAGAGTTTGGTTCCAGCATACACCAGTTCCTCCATTTTCTCTGAGAAGCACAGAAGAGGGGATGCTGGAGAGAGGGATAACGTGTCCGGTGAGAGGGGCTGTTGCTCTGGTGTTACCGGAGGCTGTAATATGTTGTTCTGGCTTCCCTGGCTGTTTTCCCGAAAGTCGTCCTTGGGTGCTGAATCTTGGAGCAGTTCTAACACGTCACTGTCTCTCGGTGAGCTCTGTGGGCAGGGCACAGTCAGGATTGTGTCAGTGAGCAGTGGTTGTTGTGGCTGCGTGGTGTTATCATTGACCTTGTGGGATGTGTCAACCGCATGTCCATTCAGCTGCTGAAATGAAGTCCTGTGGTCAGTTGTACTCTGTCCAGGTGTGTTTGTGCCATTTAGGTTGAGTGGATTTGCACACACTGCTGAAGGATGATGGAGGCAGAAGTAGATATTGTCCTTTAGCACTCTTGAGCCCAGTTTGTTTGGGTGCAGGCCATCTTGAGTGAACAGTTGTCTCTGACTCCAGAACAGATTGAAGTTGTCGATGAAATTCAGTCCTTTTAAGTTGCAGGTTTTTTGCAGCCATGTGTTAAGACCAAGCAACCGTGTAAATCTATTTGTTCCTCTTGCTGGGAGTGGTCCACTGATGAACGACTGAACTTTTAGTCTTTTAAGCGCTGTTCATTCACCCCCCCACCCACATTTCCTGCCTGAGACTCGAACCTGCAACCTTCGGGTTACAAATCGACTCCAACCATTAGGACACAACTTTATTATCCAAATTATTTCCTAGAAATTTCACATGTAGGGTAAGTGGCAAATGCTATAATTTGTAGCTCTAACATGATATAATGAATATGAGAAAAAATAATCTGATGCTGTGAAAGTGCTGGATTTAGGGTAGTTACAAAAGATCAACAAGAGCTGCTCAAATCTGACAGTAGTGCAGGTTATTGGCTGAAGTGTGGAGATCATGAGCTTTGATTTCTGTTTTCTGTAGAGTTTCCAGTCTCTCTCAGCTCCTCCTGAATCTACAGACGTAAATGATGATCCCTTCAGTTATTTCTCCTCTTTTGATGTCTTGAGAGAATCTGTCCTTCAGCTGAGAGAGAAACTGGATGATTTCTGCAAAGAGAAGCTAAAGAAGATCTCTGACAGAGGTAAAGTCCAGGGGCCTCATGTATAAAAACTTAATGTACATTTCATCCTAAAGGTGTGTACCATTTGATCATCATTGATCATTAATCACACCAAAGTATTTTCTCAGAACATGAGTTCTGCTTTTTAAAACACAATTCAAAACGGAATTATCATGCACCAAGCAAACCTTGCTGTAGTTAAAACATTAAAACACAGCAAGCCACTGGAAAAGTGTTTAAAAGCAGCATTTCCACTACAAATATTTCCATTTGAATTAATATAAAAAATTTTGTAACTTCTGGATAATGATTTCATGTAATTTCAGTGCTTAACTATCATTAATGAGAGTGACATATTTAATCTAAATGTGCATATGGAGAGTTTAAAATCATTCTGTTTACTTCATTACTTCACTCACTCCAATAAAAGAGTGTGTATGCACAGTCCAGAGTATCTGTATGGTGCATACATATTTACACTATTTTTTTTAGAAATCCCGATACGTGCATGGAAAATTGCATATGCAAATTTCTATGCCCATTTTGTGTATACACAACGTTTATGCATCAGGTGATTCATCTGCTCTCAGAAATGATCCTCCATCATCTCATATCATGTAGAACATCATATTAGAAATGTCTTAGGAATGGATGCAGGGATCATTTTCCCTTGACATGATAATCACTCTTCTTGTCTGTTGATTTTCACAGTCACTTTCACCAACATTGTTCCCAGGACCAGGAACGACTTCCTACAATGTAAGTCACTAAGAAAACAAGCAGAAAAACTCACTGAAGGCCCGTACACACCGGGACGAATATCACACGCGTTTATCATCAGCGTTTTTCGAGACGTTTTTTGTGTTCACACCCAAGCGATTTTCACCGGCGATGCGCTGAGTGAAAGTGCAAATTTACTCCCTGACAGTATGTGCGCTTGTGCTTAACGGTAGTGCAAATAAACATGATATTAATAAAGTTAAAGAAGATTAAAAAAATGCATATATAAAATGGCATAGGCCTACATTATTTATATATATATATATATATATATATATATATATATATATATATATATATATATATAATATATATATATATATATATAAATATAAATAGAGTCAGAAACGGTAGTGCAAATAAGTCACAATGACAGTAGTGCAAATGAACGGTAGTGTAAATAAACATATTTATGAAACAGACATTCTTAACTATATTTCTTCAATGTAAAAGAAAAAAAAAGTAAAAATACAGAAATAATACACATCTGTGGTAGAGCACCCATAGTGTGCGTCTCAATCTGCTCTCTACTTCACTAGTCAGGGCACTGATCAGGGAGTCGGCCACATTCATTTACATGGTATACTGATACACGACCTAGGAAGCCTAGGGAGCTGTTTGAGATGCAGGGATAGTTTGTAGGGGTCTTCCTCGTCTACTTACTTTCTCTTCGTCGTCTTGTGTGCTCGGCAAGACCGTTTTGTGCTTGAGCGCCACCAAGTCGTGTTTTACTGTAACTTCAGCAGCTCCAGGCACGTGAACAAAAGCGCCAATCTCATTGGTCGGCCAGTTTTTAACGTGGCGCGTCAAACCAAAAAAACGAACCCGAGGCGTTTTTTTAAAAATGACGCTTTTACGCCTCGCGTTTTTCGCGTCGGTGTGCACACTCACATTGGCGCCCGTTGTTTAGTCACGAGGCGTTAAACGTCAGCGAAAATTGCGCGTGATATTCGTCCCGGGGTGAACAGGCCTTGAGTGTGTTCATGTTCTTCCTGGAGAAGGAGAAAGAAAATATGACAGAGGACTTTTTATAGCTGATCATGTAAATGATGATTTGCACAGGATATCTGGTAAACTGGACTGAGACACTGCTGATATATTGAACATGAAGAGTTTGGCTACATTAAAAGATTGTACAAATTCATAATTCCTGATTGTGATGTGTTTTATCTCCATCAGATTCCCATCGGCTCACTTTGGATCTGAACACAGTGAATAAACGCCTCCATCTCTCTGAGAGGAACACAGTGATTACTAACACTCTTAAAGAGCAGCCGTATCCTGATCATCCAGACAGATTTGATGTGTTTAATGCGCAGGTGTTGTGCAGAGAGAGTGTGTGTGGACGCTGGTACTGGGAGATTGAGTGGAGCAGGAGTGTGTTTGGTGCTGTGTCTATATCAGTGTCATATAAGAGCATCAGCAGGAAGGGACAGGGTAATGAGTGTGTGTTTGGATATAATGATCAGTCCTGGAGTTTGTTCTGCACTTCATCCATATACTCATTCATACACAATAACAAACAGACTGAACTCCCTGTAAAGCCCATCAGCAGTAGAGTAGGAGTGTATGTGGATCACAGTGCAGGAACTCTGTCCTTCTACAGCGTCTCTGGAGACACAATGATCCTCATCCACACAGTCCAGACCACATTCACTCAACCGCTCTATCCTGGGTTTAGGCTTTATTATGGATCAGTGAAACTGTGTTGATGAATCAGAACAGACTGTAGAGAGATTCTAACCATAATACTTTGAGTTGGCTTGAGTAGATAATCCAAGATAAGAAGCTTACGCAGAAAGACGATGAACAGTTATATTTAATAACACAAGACAATGAACATAAGGTCTATTGTCTAGTCTGCCCAGGCTGCTGAGCTGGTAATTAGGCCAAAAGAAATGGGAAGGCCTTTGGGGCAGACTAGTTCCCTTTCGAAGGAACTCGCACTGCGTTGTATGTCGACACTTTGGGGAATGGCTTCAGCGTAACTTTGTGTGATGCATGTGTGCAACTAGTCCATTCCTGACTGGTGCTGCATCACCTCGTGACGTTTGACGGTGTAACGCGGAAACTACAAAGGGAAGCCGGCAACACAGTAATGTCAGCTATTGCTCTCTGTGTCAAACTGTACTGTCCTATTTGGTGTTATTTCATCCCTGTATCTAGAGTGCCCTGGGTTCGTTTACTGATTTACTGATTTTCTTTATGAAATTAAACAAAACAGTAAACTCACAGAATGTCAACTTAGAAGAATAAATAAATATAGAATACATTTTTCAAATAATCATTTGTTTCCGTTTTACTTGAATTTTCACTAAATTGGTGAAAATGAATCTTCAAACCAATGTATAAATAACAGTACATAACTTTACAGGACTCACTTATATATCGTTTGTGTATGCTTCACACTTTTACATTACTTCACATCTTTTCTGTCAATTATTAAATTTCACTGGGCCCAGACTCGCAAATGTATGAAACTCAAAATAGCTGGATATCAAGAATTGTTGAATATCAAGTGTTCCCAACTAAGCAAGCCAAAGGCGATAGCGGCAAGGAACCCAAACTCCAGCAGGTGACATCAGGTGGCAAACAGGTGTTAAAATGGAGAAAAAAAACCAAGTCCTCCTCTGGCCAACAGCGAACAGTGCATGATTATGATTCAGACAGTGTTACAGGTCATAAGTCCGATTGGGATTGCAACAGTCAAAGTATTTAATCCAGTTCCATCTAGTTGAAGATCATATTCATCAGGCCAGTATGGGACGGTTTGTTGAGGACCTATGCCACTGGCTATGTGTCGGTGAGGCCTTTGTGGTGGTTATGAAAGAAAAAAAAATAAAAAGGATAAAAAAATATATTAAATTTAACATGTCTTTTAATCTCATATTTTATAATGTATATTATTTTATATCTTGTCTATGATGATTGATTTTGACTAGCTTATAGATCACTTGGTCGATTGATTATTTGATTGCTTTTCCCTTGTGAAAGTGTTCACCGGCATGGGAGCTTCGTGTCCTCTCTTTTATTAATATCTCCCCTCATCAGGTACGAAACACAATAATGCAATAAGAGTATGTTGTTGACATGTTAGAGTTACACAGAATGTAAATGACATTGTTTAAAGTCTTTAATAACTTATGTTTAACAGAAGTGTAAAAGTTTGTTTCAAGTTAACTGTGTATCGTGTGCATTTCATGCTAATGATGGAGACCATGCGGTCCTATCCATGAATATAATGTGTTTGATAAACAATGCAACAGTTGCTGCATTATTCATGTAACTTCCAAAAACAATGTTTTTGACACAAACTTTTCTATGAAGAGGTGGAATTTCCCCCTATAAATTGAGTTCCAGGGGCATTTTATTTAAACAGTTTTAAAATGTATTTGAACCTACTTGCAATTCTATTTAATCTTGTATTATATGACCTTATGTCAGTAGCTCTTGGTACACATTCTCATTTCCTGCAAGCACAAAACGAGAGAAGGGTTCAGTGCTCAGAGTGCATGTTTATGTTAAATAAATTCTAAAGTAGGCTATCCTTTAAGCTGTCTTTTATTTGATTACGTGTGCATTATACATCTATAAGTAAAGACTTTAAAACAAAAGTGATTTAAAATCTACAGTTTACAATATCATGCCTAAGTGTTAAATATGGCAACCTTAGAATTTAAATCACAGGCTCCTACTCAAATAAACTTACAATTCTAAAAAATGTCTCAATTTATTAACTTACAACACAACTATATAGCTATATAATCGCTTACAAAATGCCCATTTATGGCACATATTAGAAAAGTAGGAATAAATAAAATATTCAGTGTTATGAAAGCTACACATTTATGACAACCTTTTACGGTAAGATATAGCATTTATGGGCTACATAAATTTAACCTCTATAAAGGTTAGCCTGACATGAACGCAGACCTTCTTACATCATCAGAGGCCACTGCTAATCTGCAACCACAGGAAATCAAAGCTTTTGAAAAATGAATGAAAAGAAGCCAGAGAATGTATGTTTCAAGCTTTGCAAGCTCAACAGCAGGCTACAAACAGTATGTTCTTTCACTTAATGGGTACTTTGATAAGTGCCGTGTGCCAGGATAAAACGGGCCACCACAGTCCTATCTCAACCCACCTCCAGGAGGCCCAGTGATGTCATTTCCTCAACACATCCTGACACAGGTTCATCTGCAGCCTCAGCAGTCCATTTTACATGCGTGTCCTACGCCTCCAACAGGACACCAAACACCAGCAGCCCCTATGTTCAAACTGATGCTGAGCAAAGATGGCTTTTGTTGATTTTATTTTACTGGTAACACCAATAGTGCCTTATTATAACAACTGAATTTATTGATTAAAATTAAGAACTTGACATGCATATTTAATAAAGTTTAAAAGAACACAACTGGTATTAAACAGACTATATTAAAAACACTAGTGGGACTGTAACAGGAACTTCTGGGACTCATATTTAGGTAACAATTGTAAGGCCAACAAAATAAAAGTATTACAATGTACAGTTTTCAGAACCAAATGTCTTATAAGACTGATGATGTCTTTAAGTTTGTCCCAGAAAACACAAATGAACACAGTATATGAAAAGAACCATGATTATTTTACCATTGCCACACATGGAGAACATTTTCAAAATGTAGTTTAGCTGGACATGCACATAATTTACCTAACAAGCTTTACAACAGATCCCTTTTCAAGTAGCTGGCAGCTAAGACACTCTCAAACACTCTTTGAAATTCAGCGTAGGTACTGTAAGAGCAGGTTGCAACAGTGGATCAGATGTATGTGTCACTGGACACCTTAGTAAACCCCTGAGGTCTGTAAACTCAACATCAAAAACATCAGCCCCAGTGGTAAAGCGCAGAAAAACTCCATTGTTTTGCTGTGAGAAGGTTGTTTCTCATTGGGTTAAGCAATGCAATAATGCCTTTTGCTGTTGCGATTTTGGATTCATAAAGGGCTGAAACCGCAGACAGAGTTGGAAGCAGACTTTTTAAAGTACACTGAGCATCCATCATTTTAAGAGCATACACTGGCTTCTGTATTAGTTGTTTGTGAGCAGTCTGTATGATGGTGGGTTATGGTTGGGGTTAGGGTTCACTAACTGCATTTTCATTTTTTGCCGCATGTTGTGATTAAAGACATTCTGAGTTTCATATTTTGTTAATTCTTGGAGAGAGAACTGAAGAAACAGAGAATGTATAATTTCTGTGATCACTATTTCTTTTATTATTCCAGGGCCTTTTCAAGTTGATCACGCTCAATACTTCCTAGAATGGCCTCAATAATCATACATATCCCCAAGAATAACAACCCAACTAGAAAAGCGCCTGCAAACCCCTTTCCAGTACCAGCTAACACCGATGTTATGTCTGACAGAATTGTTCCAATTGCAATTAGCATAGCAACTACACAAGCAGAAACAGAGTTTGTGAAGAACTTCTGAGACTTTATGATAGTCATGGACAGACAGAGACGTGTTCTTCAGTTTCTCATACAGCGCCGCCTCCAGCTTCTGCTTCAGCTACGGGACAATCTTCTCCACTTCTGCCTGGATCTCATGAATGCGTTTAATGATTATCTCACAGTACTCCTTCACAGTGGCTTTCTCGTTCACAGTAATCGGACTGAAGGACAAACCTAAGTGCATCTTAAGAGTCTCTGAGTTGGTTGGTGGAACGGAAGTTATTTTTATCAATCTAGAATCTCAATCTAGATTTTTGTGGATAAGCCTCTCCCTTCTTTCAGGATTTCCAGGGTAAAAGATATCACTCCACATTTTTCTTCAGGGTCTTGAGAGAGAAACTTTAGGAATTTCACCAGTGCTGATGTTAGTGATTGTGATAAACGGTAATAAGACTCAATATGTACTATAAGAGCTCATTTTCTATGAAAGAAGCATTACATAAGGTTAGTGCAGACATTGTTTTTAGGTCTGTGACTCACTTTCAGTTATTCTTCTGGCTTCATCGAATCCCTCATTTTTATGTTGTTTTACTCCACCCGTGAGATTAAAAGCAGCATCTCCAGTCATGTGAACCGCAACAGTACTGCCCTATTTGTCATATTCATACAGAATTAATTGAACCTGTCTTTCTACGGGAAAATGCAATCATTATTGGACTGTATTTGAACAAACCAAATGTAGTTAAATCAATACAAATAAATGTATTCATTCTACAGCACTGAACATCGACACAGTCAATGAACATCATATCATTTATATCCAGTCCTGCTATGAGAACTTTTCAGATGATTGCTGAGAATTGTTTTTAAATATCTGTTCTGTTAGAGTGAATAATTTTTTTGGTACTTTTTGTTTGTTCTGGGTGTTGTAAAGGACTCTTATGGAAGCTTTAAAGATCAACATATTAGATTTCAGCTAAGCTGAAATGAACCTGAATGCTATCAGATAAAGTTGAGGATTGTATTTGCCTACCCGTCTTTAATCTGAAGCTCTGAAGACCGTCTGAGCTGTAGATTGTGCTGTCTACTTGATGAGTTTCTCAAGATAAAAAAAACCTTTCAAATATTCAGTATATGGAGCAAGTTCCAGTTTTTAAATACTAGTCTATGATGAACGAGTGTGGCCATGACATTGTATCCTGTATTTTTATCAATGGCTTCCATATGACAAATTCAAAATATATAAACATATTTACAGACACATACTATTTCATTTACCCCACTAAACTCATATAAAAATTACACTCATATTACTTGTGAACTTGTAATAATTTGAAAAATATAATTATTACAAAAAAAAGGTCATTTTCATTAAAAGTGTGCAAATACAGTCATAGGCAATGGTTTGGCCATGCCACATTACATGTTATGTTGACTCAAGAGTAAAACAAAAAAATGCATCAATCTTTTAAGCCACATTTATGGTTTTATTTTTCCCCTATTATAAATTATGCACACAAACTTGCAGAAATATATTTCTGGAGTTTCTGGCCTCCAACTAGATGATCCTAAAACAACAACAAAGGCACATTCCAGTAAACAGTACAGCAACAATGGAGTCTTTGCCAATAATACCTATTGTGGCTTTTCCTGAAAAAAAAAAAAAAAAAAAAAAAAAGTTTAAAAAATAAATAAAACAATCTAAAAAAATCAACTCAAAGGCTAAAAATTTGTTTTTTATAAACACGGCATCCTTTGTTGCTGAAAATGTCTTCCTGCATTTGTTTCTCAGAATTACAAATGCACTGCTAAAGTTGTGAATCACCCTTTTTTTCATTTCCGCATTTCATTAGTGTTTTTGTCCTCCACAAGTGAGCAGCCCTTGAGATTAGCCCTTGATATTTTTCTGTCAAGTTTCAGACTTTTTTCTTGAATGATTTTCTAAAAACAAATAAATTAATTAAATATATTCTTTGCACAAACAAAAATGAATTGCCCTCTGAGTGCAAGATCTCATTTGACTGGGTGTTGGTAAAGACATAAGATTCATCATTGCCCTTTATCCAGAACGCTGGGCACCACTACACGACTAGATGCCACACGTCTGTTTAGATTTCAGAGATGTGTATGGATCTGTTAAAGAAACACATTTTTGTAATGTACTAAAAGTGCAACTTCAATCCAGAACAATATATAGTTTGAGTATGTTCAGAGTACTAGCTCTAGGTGGTGCTGTACAGTTCACCACTGGTCAACTTGAGGACATTTGAGCGAAAAAAGCTGTTTTACCACTATTAAACCTCATAATGCCCTCGGTCAGTTGGTCCAAGCTGCAAAAATCTCAATTTTGTATCAACCTGAAACAAAAATGAGAACTGAAATATGCCTTTTACATCTAGGGATTCTTTCAAAGACTGTTTTTTTTTTGTTTGTTTGTTTGTTTGTTTGTTTTTTACAATTAGTAGCCCTTTTAGCATATAGTTTACTCTGTTATTGACTTATAGACATATTCTTTCAATAACATGATTCTGTTTTATAAATGAAAAGAAAAATAAGACAGTAAAGTTTGATGATGCAAACTATGGTGTTGTGTTGGACAAAGACTAGTCTGCAATTTCTGAATGATTAAATGCTTAAAGTTTGAAAGTTTTACAGCAAAGGCAGACAGTCATTCAGAGAGAAAGACTTGCCTTGCCTTATTACATAGTTTCAAAGACTTAGATGTCCAGTCCTGATCCTGGGGGGCCACTTTTCTGTAAATTTCCCACTCACCTGCTCTAACAAACCTCCCTGGAAACTTATATTTGTGAAGGAGAACCAATCATTCATTCATGTTTCTCATCATTTATCTTTGGCTGCATTATAATGATTTCCTGATTCCAGATTGTAAAAATGTATGCGTGTTAAGAGAACTTAGCTGAAAATATGGCATTTTAATTCTGCTGAAAAAACTTGAATAAAGTTTAGTTAATTTTGCTTAACCTACAGGGTCAGTAAAGTATTCCAGTCTTCACATCAGTGTCTAGAGTATCACTATGTCACGAGGTGACAAAAATTCCAACTGTCAAGGCGGAACTAATGTTCGCCGCGATTGACTCCCGCCGGACCAATAACAACGGAACACCAGGCTAGTTCCGGTTTAGCGAAAAATCCCCGCGAATGGGGTGATTAGTGAAGATTGCCGGCAGTGGTGCACATTGGGACACGTTGCCCTTAGGGTAGGATAAAAGGAGAGAGGATGCACTAAAAGGGGCGTTTTGTTTCTTTTGTTTGGGGACTGTGAATCTCGGAGGAAGAGTGAGCAGTGGAGAAGAGGAAGTGGGACTGGCAATCAGGCACGGCATTGTGAGTTTGGGAGAGAGAGCACGTTGACTCAATCGGAAGGAGGAAATCGCTGGACAGTAAGATTGTTTGGGAGAGACTGTGAGTAGTTCAATTGATCTCCATCCTCTTCCTTGTTTATGGGACTTCCTGACGTGAATGCCAGGTCAGAAATGGGCGACGGCCATCTATATATGTATTTCCCACTGAGTGTTGAATTGCAGTGATGAAGTGATGTGATGCACTGTTTGATGTGTGAAGTGTGAACTTAAACCCGCCGGGTGTCCACTACTTACCTGAGCTTTCTGTCACGTTCTAAGAAGTAAGAAGAGGATTATGTATCTGTGTATTCACCTGCCTGCTTTGCAGTGAACTCCTCCCATTGTAAGTTCTGTGTCTGCCAGTCCTTCAAGAGGAAGTTAAACTTGAATACTCACCTGAGTGCTCTGCATTGAAGCTCCTCCAGCCGTAAGTTCTCTGTCTGTCCTTGTCGAAGAGAAGGATTACGTATCTGTGTATTTACCTGCCTGCTTTGCAGTGAACGTCTCCCATTGTAAGCTCTGTGTCTGCTAGTCCTTCGAGAGGAAGTTATACCTGAATACTCACCTGATTGCTCTGCAGTGAAGCCCTTCAAGCTGTAAGTTCTCTGTCTGTCATTGTTGAAGAAGAGGATTACGTATCTGTGTATTTACCTGCCTGCTTGCTGTGAACTCCTCCCATTATAAGCTCTGTGTCTGCCAATCCTTCGAGAGGAAGTTATACCTGAACACTCACCTGATTGCTTTGCAGTGAAGCTCCTCCAGTTGTAAGTTCTCTGTCTGTCCTTGTCGAAGAGAAGGATTACGTATCTGTGTATTTACCTGCCTGCTTTGCAGTGAACGTCTCCCATTGTAAGCTCTGTGTCTGCTAGTCCTTCGAGAGGAAGTTATACCTGAATACTCACCTGATTGCTCTGCAGTGAAGCCCTTCAAGCTGTAAGTTCTCTGTCTGTCATTGTTGAAGAAGAGGATTACGTATCTGTGTATTTACCTGCCTGCTTGCAGTGAACTCCTCCCATTATAAGCTCTGTGTCTGCCAATCCTTCGAGAGGAAGTTATACCTGAACACTCACCTGATTGCTTTGCAGTGAAGCTCCTCCAGTTGTAAGTCCCCTGTCTGTCATTGTTGAAGAAGAGGATTACGTACCTGTGTATTTACCTGCCTGCTTTGCAGTGAACTCCTCCCATTGTAAGCTCTGTGTCTGCCAGTCCTTCAAGCGGAAGTTATACTTGAATACTCACCTGATTGCTCTGCAGTGAAGCTCCTCCAGCCGTAAGTTCTCTGTCTGTCATTGTTGAAGAAGAGGATTACGTATCTGTGTATTTACCCGCCTGCTTTGCAGTGGACGTCTCCCATTGTAAGCTCTGTGTCTGCCAGTCCTTCAAGAGGAAGTCATACCTGAATACACACCTGATTGCTTTGCAGTGAAGCTCCTCCAGCTGTAAGTTCTCTGTCTGTCATTATTGAAGAAGAGGATTATGTATCAGTGTATCTACCTGCCTGCTTTGCAGTGAACTCCTCCCATTGTAAGCTCTGTGTCCGCCAGTCCTTCAAGAGGAAGTTATATCTGAATACTCACCTGATTGCTCTGCAGTGAAGCTCTTCCAGCTGTAAGTTCTCTGTCTGTCATTGTTGAAGAAGAGGATTACGCATTTGTGTATCTACCTGCCTGCTTTGCATTGAACTCCTCCCATTGTAAGCTCTGTGTCTGCCAGCCCTTCAAGAGGAAGTTACATCTGAATACTCACCTGATTGTTTTGCAGTGAAGTTCCTCCAACTGTAAGTTCTCTGACTGTCCTTGTTGAAGAGAAGGATTACGTATCTGTGTATTTACCTGCCTGCTTTGCAGTGAACTTATCCCATTGTAAGCTCTGTATCTGCCAGTCCTTCAAGAGGAAGTCATATCTGAATACTCACCTGATTGCTTTGCAGTGAAGTTCCTCCAGCTTTCTTTAAGAGGAAGTCATACCTGAATACTCACCTGATTGCTTTGCAGTGAAGCTCCTCCATCTGTAAGTTCCCTGTCTGTCATTACTGAAGAAGAGGATTACGTATCTGTGTATTCACCTGCCTGCTTTGCAGTGAACTTCTCCCATTGTGAGCTCTGTGGTTGCCAGTCCTTCAAGAGGAAGTCATACCTGAATACTCACCTGATTGCTTTGCAGTGAAGCTCCTCCAGCTGTAAGTTCTCTGTCTGTCATTACTGAAGAAGAGGATTACGTATCTGTGTATTCTCCTGCCTGCTTTGCAGTGAACTCCTCCCATTGTAAGCTCTGTGTCTGCCAGTCCTTCAAGAGGAAGTTATACCTGAATACTCACCTGACTGCTTTGCAGTGAAGCTCCTCCAGCTTCCTTCAAGAGGAAGCCATACCTGAATACTCACCTGACTGCTTTGCAGTGAAGCTCCTCCAGCTGTAAGTTCTCTGTCTGTCATTGCTGAAGAAGAGGATTACGTATCTCTGTATTTACCTGTCTGCTTTGCAGTGAACTTCCCCTATTGTAAGCTCTGTGTCTGCCAGCCCATCAAGAGGATTTCATATTGGAATACATCCCGGACTGCTTGGTAGTGGAGCTCCTCAGCCGTCAGTTTTCTGCCTGTCATCTGCAGAAGAAGAGTACGTATCCAAAACACGTACCTTAACTGTCCCATCACAGACCCTCCGGTCGTAAGTCCTGACCCATCCTCCCCTTGGGAAGAAGGGAGTACGTCACCTGAAATACGTACCTGAACAGTCCTACAGCAGTCTCCTCCCAGTGTGAGCCCTGACCCGTCTTTCCCATTGGAAGATAGCGAAGCCATTCCCTAGAGCACCCCCCTATATCGCACTCTGTGGGTCCGCAGGACGGAACGACCCTGCCCAGAAGACTCATTATTTTTAGATTCCCTTTTTATATTCAATAAAATACGGTGTTACTTGAAGCCTTGTCTGTCGTCCTTGTCTGGCCGCTGTCCGACTCCCCAAGGGTGGTACGGGTTTAGGGGTGGTTGCAGCCTGAGGGGCCTGCCCCGTGACATAATTTGGCAGTAGTCGGCAGGGTTCCACCTTGGGTTGAGTAGACAGAGGCGGAGCAATGGCAGACGAAGATGTACCGGCGGGTCACTCACGTGTTATGCCCATCTTTATGGGAGCCCCATGGGCCCAAAAGTATGGAGGACCAGGTTCAGAACTCAGTTTGTCGGCGTGGAAAACTCAAGTGGAGTACTTGGCAGGCCTCCAAGGGTTAAACGCTACACAGAAGACCCAGTTTATTTTAAATTCACTCGAAGGTGATGCCAGGAGAGAAGTACAAGCGGCGCCGGAAGCAACTCGAACCACGGCCCAGGCTATCCTTGACTTTCTAACGGAGCAGTACGGTGACGCAACTCCTGCAGCTGTCCTTCGGACGCAATTCTTTAATTGCAAGCAGGGACCTCGGCAGACCATACGTGCCTTTGCTTTGCAATTGCGAGAACAATTGTTTCGGCTGAAGAAAAGGCAGGACCATGGGCTTGGAGAAGGAGAGGCCCTTTTAAAGGACCAGTTTCTTTTGGGGTTGCGAGATGGCCCAATACGTCAGAGCCTCCGAATACAACTTCGTCGTAGTCCTACTCTGACGTTTGATGAGTTACGCCAGGAAGCTCTGGCCCTCGAACAGGATCATGTAGATACTTCAGATCCTTCCCACTGTATGGCCACCAATGCTGCCAGTAGTCCCCTGCCTCTCGTTCCGTCTGACTGGAAACAGGCCTTACGAGAAGAGTTGAGAAGAGATGTTCGTGACCAGATGACAGAGTTGTCTAAAACCTTTCTAGAAGAATTACGCCGAGAACATTTCCGGCCATTACCACCGGCACGGGAGCGAGCACACTCCGAAGGTAGTCGATTCCCAGTGCGACGTCCACCCGGGTCATCCGGGCCCCGTTTTCAATGGGACGAACAAGGACGTCCCATTTGCAATGGCTGTGGCGAACCAGGCCATTACGTCCGGCAATGCAGCGCACGCCGGGGATCGCAGGGGGGTTTTTAGAGTCTCCGGCCACTGTGGGTCAAGTGGTCGGGACCCCCCTAATTGACCCCTCTCCATTGGAGGCCAAGAACTGTCTAGTCGGGCGCTGCCCCCTTGTGGTGGTTCAAGTCAAGGGGACCGAAGTCCAATGCCTTCTGGATACCGGTTCCCAGGTCACACTGTTCTCCGAAAGCCTGTCTCGGGAGTTATTCGGAGTCCAGGGCCATTCGGTTGCAGATGCCCCTTGGTTAACCCTGCGTGGGGCAAATGGTTTGGATATTCCATATGTGGGCTATCTGGTCACAGACCTGGAGGTTCATGGGACCTTTGTGCCTCAAAAGGGAGTTGTGATCGTACGGGATACATGTTTGGGAGCTCACCGTGCCCTACTGGGGATGAACGTCATCATGGATTGCTGGGAGGAGTTGTTTAAAGCGAGACCCACCCCCTCGGTCCCGAGGGAGGAAAAACGGGAATGGGATCGGATTGTGGCCGATTGTCGCCGGGTCCGCATGGCTGATGCCCAACGGAATCGAGAGAATGTGGGGAGAGTGATGTGTCGTTACGCACTGTCAGTCCCGGCCGAGAGCGAGGCCATTATCTGGGCCCGCCTTCCTGCCCAGCTTCACGGGTCCCAGGAATGGATCCTGGTGGAGCCTCACTCAGACTGCCAGGCTGTGGAAGTGGCCCGAGGATTGGCTTCTGTCCGCCGGGGCCGGGTTGCCGTAAGACTGAGAAATACAAACCCCTATGCAGTGGATCTGCATCGACACCAACGTCTGGCTCGGGTCACCATGGTAAGCCCCCAACAAGTTCACGAGGAAGGAGAGTTTCGGTTCTGCCAGGTGGGCCCAACGGTAGTAGAGGTGGCCTTGGCACAGACCGAATCCCTTGTGCGCAGAAAGGAGGAAGCGCTGCCGGCCCACCTTGCGGGGGAGTCCTTACGAGGTGACGGGTTAGAAGAAGGGCAGGCGAAGCAACTCCGGGATTTCCTGGTGAGATGGGAGCATCTCTTCTCCGCACATGATGAGGATTATGGGCGGACAGACATCGTAAAACATCAGATCCCTACTGGAGATGCTCCTCCGAGCCGGGAACGCTATCGTCCCATACCCCGGACTCTGTATGCTGAGGTTCGTACCCTCTTACGAGGGATGCTGGAGAAGGGTGTTATTCGAGAGAGCAGTAGCCCGTGGGCAGCACCGATCGTCCTCGTTCGGAAGAAGACCGGAGCATGGCGATTCTGCGTCGATTATCGGAAGCTGAACCATGTCACCAAACGAGACGCTTTCCCTTTGCCGCGGGTTGAGGACTCCCTGACCAGCCTCACTCGGGCCGCCTGGTATTCTACCTTAGACTTGGCCAGTGGTTACTGGCAAGTTCAAGTGGAGGAAGGAGACCGGGAAAAGACTGCCTTTACCACTCCCTTTGGCCTCTTTGAGTGGGAGCGTATGCCGTTTGGTCTGTGTAACGCTCCCGCTACCTTCCAACGGCTCATGCAGCGCTGTTTGGGAGGTCAGCTTATGGACACCACGCTCGTCTACTTAGACGATGTCATTGTGTACTCTCCCGACTTTGAGTCTCACCTTCGACACTTGGAGCAAGTATTCCAGTCTTTGGAACGGTACGGGTTAAAGTTACAGCCCGAGAAGTGCCAGTTGCTCAAGAAAGAGGTAAAGTTTCTGGGCCATCGAGTTAGTGCGGCTGGGATTGCGGTGGACCCCGAAAAGGTGTCGGCCGTTCAGGAGTGGGCCGCGCCGAGGACGGTGCGTCAGGTGAGATCCTTCTTGGGATTCGTGGGATACTACCGGCGGTTCATTAAGGACTTTGCCAAGATCGCTAAGCCCCTGAATCAGCTGCTTGGAGGCTCGGGGCGGACCCGGGGTCGAGGGTCCCCTACCATCTCGTGGGACCCCGCCTGTGAGTTGGCCTTTCAGAAGCTAAAACAAGAGCTGCTCCAAGCCCCGATCTTGGCCTATGCTGACTTCTCTCAGCCCTTTACGCTCTATACGGACGCCAGTAATCTGGGATTGGGGGCCGTATTAGCCCAAAAGCAACAGGGGGAAGAGAGGGTTATTGCCTATGCGAGTAGGAGTTTGCATCCAGCTGAGCGTAACGACGCTAACTATAGCTCCTTCAAGCTTGAGCTCCTTGCTATGAAGTGGGCCGTCAGCGAGAAGTTCAAGGATTATCTGTGGGGAGCGAAGGTAGTCGTGGTTACGGATAACAACCCGCTGGTCCATCTCCAAACGGCTAAATTGGGAGCCGTCGAGCAGCGATGGGTGGCGCAGCTGGCCAATTATGATTATCACCTTCAGTATCGGCCAGGGAAGGAGCATACTAATGCCGACGTACTGTCGCGGCTCCCTGAGGGTAAACCCTTGAGATCTACTCCGCTTCAGAATGTAGCACCGGGGGAAGGACTTATGGTGGGGATTGTAGAGGCCCCTGGGCTCCGAAGGGAAGGAGTTCCCTTGAGTTGGGGTTGGGACCCCCAACGGTGGAAGGACCGACAGGCAGAGGACTCGGTTTTGGCCCAGGTACAAGATTGGCTGCGGCGAGGGACTTGGCCAGAAGGGGGAGCACGACAGGGGCAACCTCGAGGGGTGAGGCAGCTCCTGGGACAACGGGAGAGGCTCGTTCTTAAGGAGGGAGTCGTCTGTCGAATGTTACAGGATCCAGCACTGGGGGAGGAGGTATGTCAAATAGTGGTGCCTGAAGATCAATCCCAAGCTCTGCTCCAAGCTTATCACAATCACTTGGGACATCAAGGGCAGGAGAGGACGCTTTCGTTGGTGCGGAGACACTTTTACTGGCCGGGGATGGAGAAGGCAGTAAGGATGTTCATTGCACAGTGCCCACGCTGCACCCTCTTCAAGACTCGGAGAGAGGTACGAGCTCCACTGGCCCCCATTCAAGCTAAAGCCCCACTACATATGGTGGCAATGGACTACTTGACGTTAGGTCGGCCCACTGACTTTATCCAAAACATCCTCGTAGTAACAGATCTTTTTACGAAGTACGCATGGGCCATTCCAACTAGAGACCAGACTGCAACCACCACTGCCAGTGCCCTTTGGAAGAATGTGTTCCAGCCCTTTGGATGTCCAGAAGTCCTTCATTCGGATCAGGGCCCAAACTTTGAGTCCCGGGTCATCAGAGAGCTGTGTCAGCTATATGGGTGCAAGAAGACCCACACCACGCCGTACCACCCTCAAGGGAACGGAGGGTGTGAACGATTCAATCAGACCCTGTTGGGTCTGTTGGGGACACTGGAGGTGGAACAACAGGGTAATTGGATGGCAAGTCTCCCGGCCGTAGTCCAGGCTTATAATAACAGCGTGCATAGCACTACTGGATATGCTCCGACGTACCTGATGTTCGGACGGCATGTACGGCTACCCATGGACTTACTGTTGGGATCCAGCCCCGCAGAGGAGGGGACTAGCCTAACAGAATGGGTGAGCAATCACCATCAGCGCCTCCATTTTGCTTATGAGCAGGTTTCCTCTCGAATTGAACGAGCTGCGTGGAAGAACAAAAGATTATACGATCGAACAGCTCGTGAGGCTCCCCTGCTGCCGGGAGAAAGGGTTCTGGTTAAAGACAGTCGGCGCCAAGGAAAGGGAAAGTTAAGTGACCGTTGGGAGCCTCGACCTTATGTGGTCCAACGACAACCCCGAATTGACCAGCCTGTGTACGTCCTTTGTCCTGAAGGGGGAACCGGCCCAGAAAGGGTATTGCATCGGAACCTGATCCGCCCTTGTCCCAATTATCCAAGGCTGGTAGACACCATCATCCCCACCGAAGAAAGAGCTCACCAGACCCCGATGATAGGATGGACGGTGGTCCCAAGGGGACCGGCTATTGAACCTGAGCAAGCCATTGAACCTGAGCAAGCCATTGAACCTGAGCAAGCCATTGAACCTGAGCAAGCCATTGAACCTGAGCAAGCCAATTTCCCCTCGCCCCTAAGACGATCCCAGCGGGATAACCGAGGCCAGCCTCCGGCAAGGTACGGAGACTGGGTAGAGCCACCACGTTCTAGGGACTAGAACGGTTGGGTGGGGGGGGTGTGTCACGAGGTGACCAATAACAACGGAACACCAGGCTAGTTCCGGTTTAGCGAAAAATCCCCGCGAATGGGGTGATTAGTGAAGATTGCCGGCAGTGGTGCACATTGGGACACGTTGCCCTTAGGGTAGGATAAAAGGAGAGAGGATGCACTAAAAGGGGCGTTTTGTTTCTTTTGTTTGGGGACTGTGAATCTCGGAGGAAGAGTGAGCAGTGGAGAAGAGGAAGTGGGACTGGCAATCAGGCACGGCATTGTGAGTTTGGGAGAGAGAGCACGTTGACTCAATCGGAAGGAGGAAATCGCTGGACAGTAAGATTGTTTGGGAGAGACTGTGAGTAGTTCAATTGATCTCCATCCTCTTCCTTGTTTATGGGACTTCCTGACGTGAATGCCAGGTCAGAAATGGGCGACGGCCATCTATATATGTATTTCCCACTGAGTGTTGAATTGCAGTGATGAAGTGATGTGATGCACTGTTTGATGTGTGAAGTGTGAACTTAAACCCGCCGGGTGTCCACTACTTACCTGAGCTTTCTGTCACGTTCTAAGAAGTAAGAAGAGGATTATGTATCTGTGTATTCACCTGCCTGCTTTGCAGTGAACTCCTCCCATTGTAAGCTCTGTGTCTGCCAGTCCTTCAAGAGGAAGTTATACTTGAATACTCACCTGATTGCTCTGCAGTGAAGCCCTTCAAGCTGTAAGTTCTCTGTCTGTCATTGTTGAAGAAGAGGATTACGTATCTGTGTATTTACCTGCCTGCTTGCAGTGAACTCCTCCCATTATAAGCTCTGTGTCTGCCAATCCTTCGAGAGGAAGTTATACCTGAACACTCACCTGATTGCTTTGCAGTGAAGCTCCTCCAGTTGTAAGTCCCCTGTCTGTCATTGTTGAAGAAGAGGATTACGTACCTGTGTATTTACCTGCCTGCTTTGCAGTGAACTCCTCCCATTGTAAGCTCTGTGTCTGCCAGTCCTTCAAGCGGAAGTTATACTTGAATACTCACCTGATTGCTCTGCAGTGAAGCTCCTCCAGCCGTAAGTTCTCTGTCTGTCATTGTTGAAGAAGAGGATTACGTATCTGTGTATTTACCCGCCTGCTTTGCAGTGGACGTCTCCCATTGTAAGCTCTGTGTCTGCCAGTCCTTCAAGAGGAAGTCATACCTGAATACACACCTGATTGCTTTGCAGTGAAGCTCCTCCAGCTGTAAGTTCTCTGTCTGTCATTATTGAAGAAGAGGATTATGTATCTGTGTATCTACCTGCCTGCTTTGCAGTGAACTCCTCCCATTGTAAGCTCTGTGTCCGCCAGTCCTTCAAGAGGAAGTTATATCTGAATACTCACCTGATTGCTCTGCAGTGAAGCTCTTCCAGCTGTAAGTTCTCTGTCTGTCATTGTTGAAGAAGAGGATTACGCATTTGTGTATCTACCTGCCTGCTTTGCATTGAACTCCTCCCATTGTAAGCTCTGTGTCTGCCAGCCCTTCAAGAGGAAGTTACATCTGAATACTCACCTGATTGTTTTGCAGTGAAGTTCCTCCAACTGTAAGTTCTCTGACTGTCCTTGTTGAAGAGAAGGATTACGTATCTGTGTATTTACCTGCCTGCTTTGCAGTGAACTTATCCCATTGTAAGCTCTGTATCTGCCAGTCCTTCAAGAGGAAGTCATATCTGAATACTCACCTGATTGCTTTGCAGTGAAGTTCCTCCAGCTTTCTTTAAGAGGAAGTCATACCTGAATACTCACCTGATTGCTTTGCAGTGAAGCTCCTCCATCTGTAAGTTCCCTGTCTGTCATTACTGAAGAAGAGGATTACGTATCTGTGTATTCACCTGCCTGCTTTGCAGTGAACTTCTCCCATTGTGAGCTCTGTGGTTGCCAGTCCTTCAAGAGGAAGTCATACCTGAATACTCACCTGATTGCTTTGCAGTGAAGCTCCTCCAGCTGTAAGTTCTCTGTCTGTCATTACTGAAGAAGAGGATTACGTATCTGTGTATTCTCCTGCCTGCTTTGCAGTGAACTCCTCCCATTGTAAGCTCTGTGTCTGCCAGTCCTTCAAGAGGAAGTTATACCTGAATACTCACCTGACTGCTTTGCAGTGAAGCTCCTCCAGCTTCCTTCAAGAGGAAGCCATACCTGAATACTCACCTGACTGCTTTGCAGTGAAGCTCCTCCAGCTGTAAGTTCTCTGTCTGTCATTGCTGAAGAAGAGGATTACGTATCTCTGTATTTACCTGTCTGCTTTGCAGTGAACTTCCCCTATTGTAAGCTCTGTGTCTGCCAGCCCATCAAGAGGATTTCATATTGGAATACATCCCGGACTGCTTGGTAGTGGAGCTCCTCAGCCGTCAGTTTTCTGCCTGTCATCTGCAGAAGAAGAGTACGTATCCAAAACACGTACCTTAACTGTCCCATCACAGACCCTCCGGTCGTAAGTCCTGACCCATCCTCCCCTTGGGAAGAAGGGAGTACGTCACCTGAAATACGTACCTGAACAGTCCTACAGCAGTCTCCTCCCAGTGTGAGCCCTGACCCGTCTTTCCCATTGGAAGATAGCGAAGCCATTCCCTAGAGCACCCCCCTATATCGCACTCTGTGGGTCTGCAGGACGGAACGACCCTGCCCAGAAGACTCATTATTTTTAGATTCCCTTTTTATATTCAATAAAATACGGTGTTACTTGAAGCCTTGTCTGTCGTCCTTGTCTGGCCGCTGTCCGACTCCCCAAGGGTGGTACGGGTTTAGGGGTGGTTGCAGCCTGAGGGGCCTGCCCCGTGACAACTATATTCGATTGTTCAGGTTTGTTTATTTAGGGTTAGTCTTAAAGGTGCCCTTGATTCAAAAATTGAATTTACCTCGGCATAGTTAAATAACAAGAGTTCAGTACATGGAAAAGACATACAGTGAGTCTCAAACTCCATTGTTTCCTCCTTCTTTTATAAATCTCATTTGTTTAAAAGACTTCCGGAAAACACTCGGATTTCAACATAACACCGACTGTTACGTAACAGTCGGGGGCTCCACCCCAATATTTGCATAATGCCACTGTTCAAATGCATTACACAAGGACAGCCAGTAACGTCTGGATCTGCACAGATGAATCATCAGACTAGGTAAGCAAGAACAACAGTGAAAAATGACAGATGGAGCAATAATAACTGACATGATCCATGATATCATGATATTTTTAGTGATATTTGTAAATTGACTTTCTAAATGTTTCGTTAGCATGTTGCTAATGTAGGCTAACGTTACTGTTGGTTAAAGTTACACCATTTATTATTGTATTCACGGAGACAAGAGCGTCGCTATTTTCATTTTTAAACACTTGCAGTCTGTATAATTCATAAACACAACTTCATTCTTTATAAATCTCTCCAACAGTGTAGCATTAGCCGTTAGCCACGGAGCACAGCCTCAAACTCACTCAAAATAAAACGTTGACATCCAAATATATACTTTACTCACATAATTCGAAGCATGCATGCAGCATGCATGACGAACATCTTGTAAAGATCCATTTGAGGGTTATATTAGTTGTGTGAACTTTGTAAATGCGCTGTAATATAGTCAACAACTCATGTGGCAGGGAACACGCTCGCTCTTAAAGGGGCGGCGTCAGTGAAAATCAGTGCATTGTTAATGATGCCCCAAAATAGGCAGTTAAAAAAATTAATTAAAAAAAAACTATGGGGTATTTTGAGCTGAAACTTCACAGACACATTCAGGAGACACCTTAGACTTATATTACATCTTTTAAAAACATGTTCAAGGGGACCTTTAAACTGCAGGAAGGTGGTGCTCCAAGAGCAGGATTAGACACAACCAGTGCCGTCAACAAAATATAGCATCTTAATAGAAAGTGTTAAATAAAACTCCTTCCCATGATCCTCCCTGACCTGGTCCCACATACCATATTCAATCACTGATCTTCTGAAAGACACAAAAAGTACAGGTCAGATAAAAGCACTGAAGGTAAAACGGCTCTGTTTAGACAGTCAAGTTATTGTTTCTCAGCTCTATGATGACTTCTTGCAGAACATGAATGTATGAACAGCAGTGCTCTGAAATGAGGAAAAGCCTAAACTATTTCTTTTAATCTAATGTAAATTCATGTTCCAATTACACTTAATGTTGACATTTTCAGGGTAAATTAAACATTACATAAACTATCAAGAAAACAACTGATACATTTCTATATAATTACTGTTCTATTTATTAAATCCATGTATAAATCTCAAAGTGTTTAATTTGTTGCAAAATAATAACTATAACAGTTGTTGTGTAATATGCATAAGAATGCAATTACCCTGCCTCATTGTTTGACGTATTTAGCTAATTATGTATAATGGTTTATTATTTAGTTTGTTTCCTGGTAAAGCCTTATTGGGGCAATGATGTAACTGATATGGTTTACTGTAGGTATTGTATTTATAATACAATGAATATAACATTCATTTGATGTCTTATAGCATTCACCCAGTAGTGCTGTGAGTGTTTGGCTGGAGAGTGTTGCAGAGTTATGTGTGTGCAGAAGAAAAAGTTAAATTCAAGGTCAAAGAGAAAAGGATGAGACTGCTCTACAAATATCTCTACAGATGACTTATTTATGCTCAAAGTAGAAAATATGTATTAGAGGAAGTATGTTGCAGTGGATGAAACATAAAGTCAACAATGGGAGAGGAACTCGCCAAATGAAGGAGAAGACATAAAACAGGCCTTTTAAAGAGGGGCCTTTCCAGTCTGGATCACCTCATATGGAGAGGTCTCTAATTTATCTTTAAATATCTGTGACATCAGATAACCACCTGAAGAGCTTCTCCGGCACCAGAACCATTGCTGATATTGCTTTAATTGAAAAAAACTTTTTGATATTTGTACTTTACTTAATACGTGTATTGAGTATTTGTAGAATACTGCTAGAGAAATGTAATAAATAAATTGAATTCTATTTTTATAACAATGTATCCCTCCTGGGGCATTGATTTATGAGCCAAAACAGACCGTAAAGAAGACTGCTGTCTTCTGCTTATAATATAGGCCAGATTTGCTTTACTTTACCTGAGAATAATAAAATAAGGTAAAGGTGTCAAGTTACGCAAAGTAAAACAGCTGCTATCAAGGTTTTTACATAGCTGTTGCCGATACCTAAGTTTACAGAGGGAAAAGTCACAAGAAACAGCCGTAGTCTAATATTTTGTAAGAATTACATGAGAAAGAAGGTATTCCATTAACTCTTTATTTTACAGTGTCATTGTTACATGTTACATGTTGTATATAACTATAGATTATGCATAATTATATGCAATTAACCCTAAATCAAACTCTAATCCTAACCCAAACCCTATAGTAAGGTGCTAAACACACAAACATAACACATAACAAACACACACATAAAAATAAATACAATACAATATTTTTGTATATAACATCCAATAATGTGGGGGTTTTCAACCTATTAGGACACGCGGCCCCGTATGTTTATCTAATTTCACTCATGCACCCCCACCCAACGTGACTTTAGAGTGACGGCTGAGCTTGTTTTTCATTCAGTTTATTAGTTTTTATCATCTCTGCTATTCTTGATTTTTACAAACTACCAGTCAATTTTGTTTTTAGTTGTTTTTGCTCAAATTCGTTTGCGCCAAACCTGCTGTAACCATAGCGAACGATTATCTGGGAGAATAGTCAAATTGCCCCCTCTAGTGGATGACTAAAGATTTGCTAATAAAATCCCACATTTACAGCTGTTTCACTCGAGTGTATGCTTCTGAACTAACAGGTGTTCGCCCCACAGGTTGAAAACCCCTGCAATAATGTACACTCATTGGTGTATTTATTCTTGATGTGAGTTTTTAATAATTTATGGTTAGTTAAAGGATGATGAACAAATCATCACCCGAACCGTGAAAAACAAAACTTATATTTTTTGCATTAATATAACATCAGTTAAACTAAAGATGACACAGAGGCATGTATAATCACAAACTAAATTACATGAATAATAATAACATGAATACATGAATACACGTGTAAATCAAATGACAACTACATACATCACTAAGTATTATAAATGATTGAACTGAATATAAAATCAAAGAAAATAAAGCACAACACAGATGTATGGTTGAAGTTACACACACAGGTTTTTGATCCTCAGATCCTTCATTTATAGGAACTGATCAATAAACTGTGCGATTGATTCATTCTCTTCAATCTGTCTATATTCCCTCAACTTTGACATTCTGTTCCTGTATTTCTTTCCTTGTTGCTTCTAACTCAATGTCTTCTTTAAACTCTGCAAATTCAGTTTCCATTTGTCTTTTGAGATCATCTTTGAATGTGTTAAATTCAGTTTTGAAAGTCTTGGATTTGCTGGTATCATCCAGACATGTTTGCAGTGAGTCTCATTGTGTCTCCATCTTCTTCTGTCTCATATTTCCTCTTTAGTTAGTTTCCTTGCCTGTCTTTTCTGGGTTTCTTCACAAGGTGAAGAGCAAGAGACCTCTTCACCTCTCACTCATCCTTAAACCTTCTCTGACTATTATTATAGAGTTTATTGGGATCTCATGGTCTACTCAATCAATACGGCTCTAGGGCTCGACCGGAAGAACCTGAACATGTTATTTCAGTGACAGAAGTTCAGCGGTAGTATTAATGTAATGAAGAAAAAATAAGAGTGTTATGGTGTACCGGCGGTGAAGGTGTAAAATCAATTACGAGGAAAATAAAACATACAGTCCAGGGTGATTATGTTGGTGCAAAAATCATGGTTCCCAAGCAAAATGAATGAAACTGCAGAAGGCCACCAATGGCATATTACACCACATAAACCGAAAATTAACGACACATCTCCTATCCACCTTATTTCTGACGAGCCTACTGTGATTTGAATTATGGGTGGCACGTCCGGTTTGGGAACTTCCATTCAAAAAGACTGAAACTAATCATTTCAAATCATAAGTTTGCCCTACAAATAAAGCTTATCTGTCAGTTTGACTGAATGAGCTGTCATTGTTCCTTCATGTTTTATTTTCAGACATCAAGAGAATAATGTAAAGCTTGGTATTTGAACGTGACGTTATAACGAGAATACCTATGGCAAGAGCTGCATTCTTTTCCTTATTTTCTTTTTTTCCCTTTGCATTTCGCTGTAATAGTATGAAAAAGGACAACATATACTGCACATTTGTAGTCTGTTCTCTCAATTTAATTTATGATATATCCCATTAATAATTCACTGGAATGAACGAAGAATCTCTGTTTTTTCTCCTCAAATCCTCACGTCTCTTTCCAGGTTTGTTTTCACTGGTAAATACAATTTATTATCTGTCAAAATGACAGAAATCAATTTGAAATAATATCACGCAATGCTGAAGTTAATGAACATTTTTAATTAAGGCAATGTATGTTACATTATACAGATATGTATTACTACAGTGATATTTAACCCGTCCGTTATCGCTGGGGAATATTTATCATCTGTTGAAAGTACTGATGCTTTTACATTTTTAAATGTCCTTTTAATGTTCGATGGTTGAAGGGTGAGTAGAAAAATGTCATTTCATTGTACCAGTTTTAAAAAAAAACATTATTGTGTTTCATAGAGCGAGCCTTTCACTGTTTGCAGCTTAACAGAAGCTACACCCATAATTAGCGCAAAGCGTCATGAGGCGTAGGAATAAGGTGGATAAGTCACTGATTTATCATGCAGCTCAAAGTATTATGGTTAGAATGTCTCTACAGTCTATTCTGATTCATCAACACAGTTTCACTGATGAGTCATAATAAAGACTATATGGTCTCGAACCAACCCTAAACCCAGGATAGAGCGGTTGAGTGAATGTGGTCTGGACTGTGTGGATGAGGATCATTGTGTCTATGTTGACACTGTAGAAGGACAGAGTTCCTGCACTGTGATCCACATACACTCCTATTCTACTGCTGATGAACTCTACAGGGAGATCAGTCTTTATGTTATTGTGTCTGAATGAGCAACTGAATTTAGAGCAGTACAAACTCCAGGACTGATCATTATATCCAAACAAACACTCATTACCCTTTCCCTTCCTGCTGATGCTCTTATATGACACTGATATACGCACATCATCAATCCCACTCCACTCAATCTCCCAGTAACAGCGTCCACACACACACTCTCTACACAACACCTGAAACACATCAAATCTGTCTGGATGATCAGGATACGCCTGCTCTGTTTCAGTGAATGTAAACACTGTGTTATTCTCAGAGAGACGGAGGCGTTTATTCAATGTGTTCGGATCCAGAGTGAGCTGATGAGAATCTGATGGAGATAAAACACATCAGAATCAGGAATTATCAATCTGTTTGATCTTCACTGTAAAAATTATTTTACTGCTTATTTAATTTATTTAATTAAAATTTATTAAAAACACAAAATTATTGAATATTTTGTCTTTATTTAATTTTACTGTATAAAATCCACTAAAATATTGTATGTAAAATGTTTCGGTTACAACTGTAACCCTGGTTCCCTGGGAACAGGGAACGAGACACTCCGTTCAAGACACTTATGGGGAAATGCCCTCGCATGACTGATATCTGTAGCAATTGTTCAATCACGACAATCCAATGACTTCATACTTGTGCAACCAGAAAGTATAAAAGGAGCGCCCAGAGAATGTCATCCACTTATTATCTGAAGGGACTGATGCAGGCAGCCCAGAGGCATGGCAACGAAATGCAGTGTCTTGTTCCCTGTTCTCAGGGAACCAGGGTTACAGTCAGGACTCAGCAAAATGCTTCCTAACCCTCAGATCAAGGGGAATACTCTGCTGGACCTCGGATCCACAGAGCGCTTAAAACAGAGCACTCTGGAGGCTGGATATTCTACATAGAGTCCCAAATGTGGACAAACTTATAGCTCTACCAGAGGCTGGTCTGAAGGGAGCATAAGCGTCTTGGACGCAGTGCGAGTTCCCTTTCGAAAGGGAACTGAAGTTTACTTAATCAATTTTTGTTGGAACTACCTGAATGAATAGTGTTGTATTAACTGAAACTGGGCAGTGGATTTTTAGTTCCCAGCATGCTTTGCACAGGTCTGGATCAGGAGAGTAAATGTTGAAATTAAGTGTTATTTTATGTGTTTTTGAGGGAAAGGCCTGTTAGTGTTAAATGTTCAGTTACTGTATGTTTGACATGTAAAGAGTTTCTTTTATGTTATTTTTTTTTTTTTCAGAAGAGTGTTCAGGCTGTGTGAGGAGACATGACAAACATCATGTGTGTCGCTTCACTGAATGAGCAATAACTGCACTCATGCTAATATTGAGGCCCCGTTTACACCCATTTCAACTAGAAAAAGAAAACTTTTTTTGCATTTGGGCTGTTCATTTTTACAACAAACAGCATTTTTGAGGCCTGAAAGTACAAGCTTTTAAAAAAAACGTACTGTTATTGTCTCCATTTAAACAAATGTGTAAAAATTTGCATGTTACATGTTCAGTCAATAGGTGCATAGTGTTTCTTTACAAATTACATCGCCATCTACTGGCCTGGCAGCAGAATACAGAGTTTTTAATGGTTTTCGTGAATCCATGTGAATTGGGATTGTTTTGACAATGTTGTTGTCTGTACACATAAATACACAAAGAAAAACTTTTCCATTTTTAGTACATCATCGTTATGTAAACATACCCTGAGACCAGTCTCTTCTTACTTACTCATCCTGTATGTTACAAATTATAATAATAATAAACATAATTATCTTTAGCATGCTAGCAAGCTTTTGCTAGTTATTTTATAACACAGGAACATAAAACTATTTAGTTGGTTCAACAAAACATTATTTATTTAAATGAACTTGTTTTAGTCTTGTTGTACAGAAATAAACTAATTCTGTGGAAAAGTTGTCCTTAATTTAAGTTCAATTAACTATTTTTTGAATGTACAGAATAGTATCAAATGATGACATCTCATAAATATTTTGTCTGTTCAATCTAAAGAATTGCTTACTTATTTTTTACAAAATTATTTTTTGTAAAAATTATTTACTTTGGCAAGGAAATTTAAAAGTTCGAACAAACTGAAACTGATTTATGGTGATTCAAGTTAAAAATACTTTGTGTGAATTATTATCTCAAATTTTTTCAGTTTGAATTAATTTTATATATATATATATATATATATATATATATATATATATGAGCAATATCACACGAGTAGCCGTGCGATATGGCTGCCGAGTGCCGTAGGTAATCACAGCGTGCTGATATACAGCCATATCGCACGGCTACGAGTGTGATATTGCGTTTATACAACAGTTCGACGGCACGAGTGTATAAATAAATAAGAACAACAACGGAGTGTCTTTAAAACCCTCTTTTGTGCAGCACTACTTCCTTCCGCCACGGATTCAAATCTTAGGTTGTCAGTTGGACCAAGCCTCCGTTACTAATTCTAAAACGTCACTTCAGAAGTAGTAACGAAGGAACGTTTCAAAACTCAAGTTGTCAGTTGAACAAAGCCTCCGTTACTAACTCTAAAACGTCACTTTAGAACTAGTAACGAAGGAACGTTGAGTCGCTTCATTGAAACACATTGAATTTTGTACAATATTAGAGAGAGCCAGAGAGAGAGAGAGAGTAGGCTATTACCTGTGTCTGGTATATTGCATTACATTCATTCTTCAAGTCGATGTCCATAATATTATATCCTTTATACAAGTCCGTTTGAATGTCCGCTGAGGAAAGCGATCTTTGTCTTTTTTACAGCTTTGGGAATTTTCCATAGCATCCATTAGATTACACCACAGCGCTAAAACAACTTCCTTTTGCAAAAGTTCCTTTCAATTTAAAAGTCTCTTGTGCTTCACTGACTCATTCTCCTGTAAAGTGTTGCCGCCATCTAATGGCGTATTAATGTAATGTTCACTCAATCCATATTACTTAATGGACATATTTATATAAAATAATATTTATTGAACAACAAATAAGCACAATGGTACAGTTTAGTCAAACATAAAGCACTAGTTATTTAAAAAAATAAAAATAGGTCACCATTTACGCTTGTATGTGGGTTTTACAAATATTTAACGAATGAAAATGATTTTAAAGAGCTTGTGACAAAACCTCCTAACTCCATTGGATCCTCAAACTGTCAATCAAACCTCATTAATCTGCCTCACCTCCTGAATGAAGTGCGCACGCAGTTTGGACATCTCCTCTGTGCAATGCAAAGGTAAGTAAAGATCTGATGTTTGAAAAAAAAAATGCAAAGCGTTTTCTTTCCTCAAAAAAACATATGTTTATAAAGTTTAATGTTTTACGTATTTGAAGAGCGGAGAAGAGTCTGATATGTCCAATATGCTATATAAGGATGTAACGTAACGTTTATTATTATCAAATTTAATATAGCACAATTCGACTTGCTCTGGAACAAATAATAGATCAATAAGACCAAAGATTGCCCGTTCTATGTACTCAAATTGAATTATGTCTCGTGTTTAACCACTATAAGAGCCAGCGGCAAATCCCCGAGGCACTGGCCGAGATGAAGCTGTTCTCGGCGGTTACAGAAGCACAGAACGGCCGCTGACGCCCTGGAGCTCACATCTCCGAAAAAGTCAAAACAAATTGTAAAATAGGCGCTGTTATTAAATATGAGTCACATATTTCAGGTCTAAACAACTACATTCTCGCCTAAAAAACTATTAAAACTACAGTTCGTGGTACAAGAAGTAGTATTTGTAAAAATTACGGTTGATTTGATCGGCCGCCATGACGGTCACTTCAAGCGGAGTGATACAAACGGTGAAAAGGCAGTAGGAGTGCTGTTATCACTGAAATATCGCATGGCTATCAGCCAATCAGATTCGAGAACCAGACAGAACTGTTGTATAAATATATATATATATATATATATATATATATATATTTGTCAGTGTAGCTATTCAATATATAACCAGTGTCTGCAAATCATCATTCACATGATAACTATAAAACTATAAAACTATAAAACTGTTCTGTCAAGTTTTCTTTCACCTTCTACAGGAAGAACATGAACACACTCAGTGAGTTTATCTGCTTGTTTTCTTAGTGACTTACATTGTAGGAAGTCGTTCCTGGTCCTGGGAACAAAGTTAGTGAAAGTGCCTGTGGAAATCATCAGACAAGAAGAGTGTGATTATCATGTCATGATATGATGATCTGCATGATATGAGATGATAGAGGAGCATTTCTAAGAGCAGATGAATCTCCTGATGTATAACCCCTTGTTTACACTTCACAGGTCTGTGGCGCATTACGGCTCCAACACGGGCACCTGAGCTGATTGTGGCCACTCTAGTCAATGCTTGTATTTATACCAGCCACACTGCAGCGCGTTTCAGAAGTGGCCTAGAAATGGCTCTCAGCACTGCTTCACTAAAGATAGGTGCCTGGTCTATTTTTGATGGATGCCGAGTCCAAGCCGCACAGTTCAAATACAAAAGCCAGTGTTCTCCTCCTGCTCACCAGCAATGTATGTGAAATATAGATAAAAGATAATTAAATGTATTAACTTTGTCTGTAAGCTACTTAGCAATAACCACAGTTACCACCACAATTAACCTGGACAAAGCACAACCATTTAGCCAAGTTATCAATGGTAGTACCAAAAAAATCAAGAAAAAACACAAAAAATCAAGAAAAACTAAGGCCTTTAGCAGGACTTGACTTGACTTGCTTGGTTTGTGTCCACTGCAACTTGACTTGAACACATGTGACTTGCTCCCATCTCTGCTGAAAGGTATTTTATACAACTTTGTCGAAACGATTTTTAGCAATGTAATGTGACAGCACTAACAACATTTACAATCTGTATCTCATATTTATACAAGTGTCTTACAGTTAAACACAGAATTATCACATGGATGGGGATATGCATATGGAAATTTTATGCAGATGAGGTTATGTGTAGCCCATCCAGTTCGCACCTGCCCACTCCAAGCAAGATGCGAACCCAGGCCCGTCCGCATGGGAGGTATTACACATGGATAGTAAAACTAGGCATTGTAAGCTCCATGTATGGTTATTTTGGGGAGGAGATGGGGTGGAGATGCACGTACGAACAATCTTCCACTGACTGGAATTTCTAAAGGGAATTTGTGCAGATTAGGGCATACGTATTTTACACATCTGAAAACTTTTGTGTGTACTCATATTCCAGGATTTGCATATGCATGAAATCTACGCAAAGTTTTATAAAGTTTTTACAGGACTTTACCTCTGTCTGAGATCTTCCTGAGCTCCTCTTTGAAGAAATCCTCCAGTTTGTCTCTCAGCTGACTGACAGATTCTCTCACGTCATCAAAAGAGGAGAGAGAACTGAAAGGATTATCATTTACGTCTGTAGATTCAGGAGGAGCTGAGAGGGACTGGAAACTCTACAGAAAACAGAAATCAAAGCTCATCACCTCCACACTTCAGCCAATAAACTGCACTGCTGTCAGATTTGTGCAGCTCTTGTTGATCTTTAACAACTCACCTCAATCCAGCACTTATCATTTTCATTAAATGACATTAGAACTACAAATTCTAGTATTTGCCATTTACATTATATGTGAACTTTCTAGGAAATCATTTGGATGAAAAAGCATCTGTCAATAACATAAATGTTACAGATTAAGCACATCAATGGCACTGATAAGGGTCTCAACGCCCCATTAACACGGTAACATAATGACGCAGCACAATGTGAATTTTTGTAAAAACGGCAACAACATTTAATACCTAGGGTATTAGATGAGAATTTAATTGCAGCAAATGACAGCTATTAAACACAGGAATAGAAACCAAACTCTTTTGTTTATGGATTCGCTGGCTCCACCTCTGGAGTCGTGGAATCCAAACACCTAACCCAGGAGGCTGGGCAGGACCAGTGGAGACGAAGGAGCCAGGAGACTGGGCAGAACCAGCAGAGGAAGGAGGGGCAGAGAACTATTCGGTACCAGGGAGTCCATTAGGCCTGGAGGGACTGGCAGAGAATGAGGGACTTTAAGGGTGGGAGCATGTGTAGGATTCCATTCCAGAATATGTAGGTCAGTGAGTGCTAGCTCCAGGACCACAGTGTTTGTGATCCTCCTCTTCCTCACCCACTGTGAAGGGGGAACCACAACTGGACCGACAACTACCGACTCCACATACTCTCGGAATGTCCCTTGAGGACAAGATATATACATGCTGCCAACTTCTCTTGCCAACTGACACCTTCATTTATTCTTTGATATAAGGCACACAGGGAGTCATCTGTGTAGTGCACTATGCGATCTAGATGGAGATACTCATGGGTGTGATCCTCAAGGTAACGGTCAAACAATTAAGAAAATGCAAATGCATTTCATCATGTTTGAAGTTCACCTGAAGCAACTTTAGTGAACATTACTCAAAACTGGTACCATCAATTTTACAATGATGTAAGAAATCAGAATGAAAATTTTTGTTAAAAAAGGTTTAAATGTTATGGAAGTTTTGAACTGTTGGTGGCATTAGTGGAGTTTGGCAGCTCTGAAAACTGTTTCCTAAGAGATTCTCAGGAGCTGAACTGCATTTGTAAGTATCTCTGTGATGGGTGTTGCCCTGTTCACAGCAATGTTAGCACTGTTATTTGTTTCCCATCAAAGTGCTCCACTCTAAGAAAAGCGAGTCAGCGTGTCCTTTATGAGATCGTGGGGCTCACGTGTTGATCTAGCTAAAGGACAAGTGACGGGTCCTTCCCTTTCTCTTGTTCTCTCACCAGATCGTGACGTCCTTCAGTCCACTTTTGGAGTGCGTTCTGGTGCTTCTTCAAACTGGGCTGAGTTTAGGAATGCTTTGATCACTAAAGAAGCCCACGCTCCCTCTGTGCAGGGCGACCTCCACGCTGGTCGGGAAATCGTTTCAGGTGGAGGGTCAGGCTGATGCTGCCCTGTACACCTTGGCGGTGTTGCAGGCGTACCAGGCTGACCTGCTAAAAGAACTGAGCAAAAGGATGTGTTCTCTGAGCTGCATCGAGTCACAGATCTGTCTCTTCATGCGACCAAGCAAACAGCCCGTGTCATCGGTCATTCCATGGGTGCTATGGTGACCACGGAGAGACACCTGTGGCTCAACCTCACTGGCATTAACACTCTGAGGTCTGAGGTATCGTCGGTGATACCACCGTGGTTTTTTCCTTTCCAGTGTGAAAGAGACTCAAAATACTCCGTCAATGTTGCACATACAATTAAGAGTTCTACACCATTTTAATCTGTGGAATATCTTCTTTTATTTGTGTACACTCAGAGTAAAAACAAAATGTTGTGCTTTTTGTAAAATAAAGAAAACTAACAAGATGCGTGATCTCTCGTCTCCCTCTGAACAAAGTCCAATCTGATAGTTCTCAGAAAATGAACTGTAACTTTGTGAATACTAATCACAAAAAAATGAGACTTACGTCTAAAAAAACGTTGAAATGTCAGGTTTTAAATCTTGTAAGTCAAATCGAAAACAAAAATTCTGTGTTTATGTAATCTGTATGAAAAGAGAGCCATGTCAGAAGTCCGTGATTCAGCTCATTATCCGCTAATGCGGCCACGCCCACGGAACGAGCGCTATTCAGATGCAAATTCAGTCAATACATGCATACATTGTTTCAATCGTGTATTTATTTTCTTGAAAAGTGTTTTGAATAGCCATAGTTAGCGATCTCTGGCCTCTGTTAGTTCGGTTAGTTCCTGGATTGTCTATTCTTCTGTAGCAGGCATTTGTGGACTAAAGGTGCACAGAGCGCCCTCCGGCTGCAAGTAGGCTATGAATTGAAAACACAGTATCCAGCGCTAATAGTAATGACAATAAATCCTGAATAAATATTACTCCTCTGTATAGAAAATTGACATAAACATATGAGAATCCATCAATATTTCTCCAAATGTGCATGCTTTTAAGATAAAAGCCTATATGAAATGCCTTAGAGGTAACATAATTTTTCAGACACTTTGCATCACAGAAATACATTATATTTTAAAGTATATAATAAAATACCATTATTTTAAATTGTAATAATATTTCAGTGTTGCTGTTTTTTCTGTATATTTGATTTACAGCATGATGAGCTTTGAGACATGATCACAGAGGGTTTTTTCACAGCCTACCTGACTGAAAGAGCTCATTATTTATGCAGGTCATTAGAGCTCTTTATGAGATTCTTTTGTCTTCTCAGGTGTAAATGACCCATTATTCATTATGATTCACGCCTCCACGCATACTGTGTTTCTTGACCAAAGATGTTTTAGAAAATTTAAATCTCTCTATTGTTTTATATGAAGGAGTAGGAAGGATAATTTTTACATCATTCTGAAGCAAAAACTCTAGTCTACAACCTCCAATACCCGGAAGTCTTGTGAACACATATATAATATTATTTCAGTAACTTAAGTTTTTTGTTTTTTCAATAACCATGCATAAACGTTATTCCTTCACAAATACAAACATGTACATACATGTTTCTCACATATTATTGTAGCCTAGTTTGTGCTGAATACAGTGTAATGACACTTTTTCCATTAATATGGTTATGAACAACTGAAAAAAGCACAAATGTCAGGGCATGTCAAAACTTCTCCAGGCCCCAAATCAGCCTCAGACTCCAGAGGGTTAAAGAGAAGGACAAGGTCTTCCTCCTTGATGTGCCCATGTTGCATGGGGCATTTGATAAGTTCCTCCCCCTCGTGTTCAAGGTTTGGGGCTGCCAGCCACCCAGCCCCAACCAGGTCCGGTCCTACCGTGGAGAAAAGTTCAAAGGGGAAGGATGGTGGCGAGCCGTACTCCCCATCCCAGGACCCGGGGACTTGCTTGCCGTGCCTCTACATCCAAAAAGAAGCTGGACCTCAGATCACTGATCTTAGCAAAAAAGATGTCTTGATGCTTTTGCTTCTGGACCGAGGGGGTGTGCCCATCCAGGGATGTGGCGTGTAAAAATAAAACAATTATAAAAATGTGATCCTTTCAGACAGGACATTACTGGTTTATTCCTGCCACCTCTGGTGTTTCCGGGGCAGCGGTGTTCAGCGAAATGTTAAATATAACATCCATCATGACCATACATAATAATTAGTGTCCCTTTCAGAGAAGTTGGCAGCATGTAAACTACTGCCAAACATTGGATTTTGAAAACCGCAGTAAGGGGCTACAGAATACAGTTTGCATGCCGCTCTGTGTTTCTGGTACAAGAATTACAAGAATTGCCATAGAAAATGTTCCCCTCCCAGAAAGAGAGTCAGGCCATTACAGCCAGTATTTTCTAGTTCCTAAAAAAATATAAGGTGTTGCGTCTGGTTCTAGACCTGCATGGTCTTAACTGCTCTCAGAACTTTCAAGTTCAAAATGTTGACAATCAAAATTATGTCTCAAATCCAACACAAAGATTTGTTTTAAAGATCGTCCTCAAGGGCATATATTTTCATGTAGAAATTCTGCCACAGAAAGATCCTGAGGTTAGCTTTCATGGGTGAAGCTTACCAATGTCGAGCTCTTTTATTTGGTCTAGCCTTGTCACATGCCACATACAATATATACAATGTGTATGGATGCAGTGCTGGCTCCATTGCGACTCCAGAGCATTTGCAGCTGTCTCCCACGCATGTCAAGTCTATCTTAAACACCCTGAAAAATGTCAGGTTAGGTCAGGAAGTTACACTTTATTATTTTCAAAGAATTCTAAATCTCATGGTAGCTGCATCAACGGTGATCCCTATGGGTATTTTGCACAGAATTTCACCCAAGGGCTAGTCCCCAAAGACAAATAAGGGTTACACTCCATGGGCTTTCCACCCTTTCTATGTGGCTCAGACCCAGGTTCCTCACCTTGGGTCCCACTCTAGGTGCGTGTTGTCATTGCAAGATGCAAATGACAGACGCTTTCCGGACAAGCTGGGGTGTTGTCTTAGGTGGCCGTCTAGCCCAAGGGATGTGGAGAGGCAATCATCTCAATTGGCACATCAATTCATGGCTGTATTTCTGGCCCTGAAATACTTCCTCTGGCAGTTGAGGGTCTACTATGTCCTAAACTGCTGTAGTTGCTTAAATAAATCTCCAGGGCGGACTGCATTTGCGCCATTTGAACAAAACAGCACAGCATGTTCAGCTTTGGGCTCAGGACAAGTTCCTGTCCCTCAGGGCAAATTACAGTCTTGAATGCATAAATGTGTGTGCAGATTTACTGTCCAGACAGGCTGTGACACATGGTGATTGGATTCTCCACCTCAAACATAGTCAAATCTGGGAAAGATTTTACGAAGCAGAGGTACACCTCTTCGTTTCACAAGTAAGAGCGCAATGTCCCCTCTACCTCTTGCTGACTCATCCAGCCCCTTGGGTCTGAATGCATCTTTATGCATCTTTATACCAATCACTCTGTTCCCAGGAGTGCTGGCCAAGGTCTGCCAACAAAGTTCCTGCCTCTTGCTGATAGTGCCTCGCTGGCCAAACAGAGTTTGGTTCTCGGATCTAATATCCCTCCTTGGTGGCTCACCTTGGGTGATTCCAATCAGGAGAGACCTTCTGTCTCAGGTGCAGGGTATCATATCCCATCCCTGGCCAAAGCTTTGGAACCTGCATGTTTGGGCCCTGAGGTGGACCGGCTAAGAGATTCTAGGCTTCCAGCAGATGTAGTAGTGACCATTCTGAGTGCCAGGGCTCCCTTCACAAGCCTACAAGCCTACGAGGCACACAGGCAAGCTTCACATCTGTGTTAGGGCTCATTCTACCAGGGGGGTTGCATCCTCTAAGTCCTTGACAAGAGGTGCCCCCTTGCAGCAAATATGTGATGCATTATATTTTATGACTTGGATGTTCATGTTACTCCGGGTTCACATGTCCATGAGTCAACATGCCAAGCTCATGTCTGAGGCCTTTCTCATGTCTGTGCGCACACACTACACAACCTTGAAGGGTCCTGACACTTCCATTGTGGCGGCATTGGTATTCTCATTCCCATAGTGCTTAAATCAAGTGCAGCATTGAGAGTAGCTTTTGATAGGGAACGTCTCAGGTTACTTGACTCGGGTTATAACCCTGATCCCTGAAAAAGCCGGAACAAGATGCCAAGCTTCATTGCCGCACTGGGGAGTGGTCGGAACGTCTCTTCAGACAAAGTGGCCTGAATGCTCACCTGCATCACAACTATTTATAGCCTCTCACATGCGCATTCCCATGACGTCACAGTCAAAGGTTATATAAGCCACATTTTTGGCATGTTTGCCACACGTGCTTCACAACCGGTCAGGAAAACATGCCTTCCCATAGCACTTAAATCAAGTAACAGAGTTACAGTCGAGTAACCCAAGATATTCTTCTAGATCTCTGTTACCTGCAGAAAATGGATATGATCCTGTGTGTGTAAAAGTTGCTCCAGCTCAGCGTCTCTCCTCCTCAGATCATTGATCTCCTGCTCCAGTCGCTCCAGTTGTCCTCCAGCTCGACTCACTGCAGTCTTTTCCTGATCTCTGATCCTCTGTGTGGCCTCAGAGCGGCTTCTCTCAATGGAGCGGATGAGCTCAGTGAAGATCCTCTCACTGTCCTCCACTGCTGTCTGTGCAGAGCGCTGTTTGGACACACATCACAAGTCACACAGTGGCTTCAGTGAGTCCTGACTGAGACTTCTCAAACTTCTCTTCTTCTCCAGACTCACCTTATGAGACTCCACAGCCTCTCTCAGCTGCTGAAGATCTTTCTCTCTCTGCTGGATCCTCTGCTGGAACAACTTCTGCGTCTCCTTCAGCTGCTCCTGCAGCACAAACAAATAACAGAGATGTCAATAATACTTTCACTAAATCATTGTGTGAAAAGCTGAATCTAGTAAAAGTAGAATGATAACCAATGGCTGTAGGTTCAAACTCCTGAAGGGATGATTGATCAGTTTCCACCTTTGTACATGAATTAAAAGAAGCATAAGTTTCACACTGCAAGCATAAGTATCATAAAAGTTAATCTGACACAGATGTAGAGCTTCATACTGACAGTGTTTCTGTAGCATAACATACCTGCAGACTTAATAAAAAATGTGATTACTTCATAACTACATTGAGTATTTCTAATGATGTTTTATTGACAAAATATGTCAATAAAACAATGTTCAAATAATCTGACTAATCATCACGTCATCTCGGCCAGCTGTCAGCAATCAGTAATCAACATATCTACCCAATCAGCACGAGTGAAAGCATATATGTAAGACACGGTCGTCTCACCCATATTCCTCGACAGTTTGACAGCATCCCTCCACCACCCCATCTCCTCACACCTGCACTGGTTACTTTCCAGAATACTAACCAGAATGGGGGGAGTAATCTGGGTTCGGGCCAAAATACCGAGCTTGGAGCCCTCTCCTCGGACAGCACACCAAATATGCATACTACTACGCATACATTTTTCTATCTGATTATTTGTAAGTGTGAACTCGTGAATTAATAAATGCCATTCATTGTAAAATCTTTATGGGGCATCACATTTCCATCAAAAACTGATGTCTACACAGAACAGAAGCCCATCTTGAAGTGAAGCTATAAAGACTGAGTTCGTATGGAATGAGACAGATTTACTGAACAGAAAGTGTTTGTGTTTCTGTCACTGCGTTTAACAAATATATATTTTGTCAAACAATGTGTGAATATTTTCCATTATTTTATGTTACTTTATCAATGCCTATTTTTCAAAAGTATGTGTTGATCAATGTTTATGGTTCCTTTAACCATATATTTTCTGTTAAGATCAATGGAGCACAAATACACTCAGCAGTGAAAGTCCAGCAGCTACTGTTCACTTCTGCTGACATCTGCAGTGTGAATGATGTTACCTGATCACATGGGTGCCAATAATAATAGTCAGTATTATTTCAGCAGTGTCTAGATTATACTTCATACCTGTTTCTCTGTTCTCTGTGCTGCAGCTGATACAGTGTCATGGTTTTTATGTTCATCCATCGTACACAGCAGACATATCAACTTCTCATCAGTGTGACAGAAAACCTCAAGGACTTTATTATGTTGACGGCAGATCATCTCCAGCAGTCGTCCAGTGGCTTCAGTCACTTTATGTGGCTTACGTGAGTGAAATTCCTCATGACGGCCAAAATGAGTTTGGCAGTAAGACTCCAGACACACCAGACAGGACTTGACAGCTTTGTGTTTTCTTTCAGTACAGACGTCACACTGCACATCTCGAGCTCCAGCGTAACAGTCAGCAGGAAGATTAGTCTTCTTCAGTTTCTCCACCACTTCAGCCAGCATGGTGTTTTTAGCTAAAGCAGGTCTTGGACTGAAGGTCTGTCTGCACTGAGGGCAGCTGTAGACTCTCTTCTGATCCTCCTGATCCCAGCAGCCTGTAATACAGCTCTTACAGTAACTGTGTCCGCAGGAAGTGGTCACTGGATCCTTCAGGAGATCCAGACACACTGGACACATGAACTCATTCTGATACACTGAAATTCTGGCTTCTGCCATTTTAATGCATGAATACACAGAGACACAAACACGCAACAGCTCAACTACACTTCAGTTTCTCTTTCCTTGAACTCATGTGATTCCTAGTTCTGTATTTGAGTGACGTGTGCAAAACAGGTTTATCTGCAAGTCTGTAAAGCAGGTTCCAAGTTCAGCCATACTCCCACATACCTGGATATTTTTTTAAAGGCAAAAACCTTTCTTATTTGATCCAGGTGTGTTCAGTAACAGCTGGAACTAAACTCTGTTATGTCTCTCCAGGAATAGAAAGAGAAACCCTGCTGTAAAGTCACAGATCATAAATCAGTCCACTAGATATCAACTCAAAGAACACAAGTTATTGAGAATCAGGACTTTTACTATCTGCAGCAATACTGCATCCTAATTACTACACTTGTACTGCAGGGCAGAAAAGTTTATCCAGTTCCTTCAGTACCTTAATTTCTAAAACTTGTACACAGTGTTGTAAGAAATGTTATTTCCCTGGTTTAAACGGGGGTCTTATGGTGTCATCAAAACCCCTTGTGGGGTTGAAATTTTTGCTCACCACCACCATAAATGTAGGAATCTGTTTTCTGTTGTAATATTTGATGATCTAATGTGATCGATCACTTATTTTGGTTCCAAAACGCAAAATTTAGTTAAAGCCAAAATCAGTATTGTATCTGGTTGATAATGAAAAGTCAATTTGTAATTTTACTCAAAATGTGATATCCGCCATGTTATTCTGTCATGTTTTCTCCCTATTTTTCCAAACCATGACAAACGCCAGTCTCCTTTCTCTGCAGAACGCAATATATCCACTCAACCAATCACAGGGCACCATTCCACACACGATAAACAATAATGGCGGCACTCTGAATACACCCGGCATCCTAGTTTTCCTTATCTACTTTGTAATTTGTGATCAACAAAAACAGAAAAATTAATAATTTTGACGCCATTGATGAACCTGTGGTGGTTTCTGCGGTGGGGAAGAAATGTAAATCGTCGAAATGTAATCATTTACAAATTCATTTATAGCATTATCAATATGACTCGTTGAATTCATTTTGGGAGTGATGACTGAATGTATTTTTAGTCCAGTGTCTGTATATTAGATTAGTATTGACCAAGTTCAGAGGCTGTCATATATGTGGATAAACTTACTTTGTGTATTTTCAACAGTTTCAATATGAAAAATAACTTTTATATTTATCTAGTGGATTAAATGCATTTTAATTTAATAAAAAACGTGTCATGGATTTATTGCATTTTGGAAAAAAAAAAAGTTTTTATAATAAATCAAAGTCAAAATCTGGGTTTGAATTTTGGTAACACTTTATTTTAAGGGTCCAGAATAATGCATTAGTTAAGCGTTAATTAATGATTAACTTGTTCACAATTAAGCATTAGTTAAGAATGAACACACTAGTAATTAATGATTAACTTTACATTGTAAGGGTCAGAATTATACATTAGTTAAGCATAAATAAACTAGTAATTAATTATTTACTTATTCACAATTATGCATTAGTTAAGAATGGACACAATAGTAATTAATGATTAACTGAATGTACAGTAAATGCCTTTTAGTCATTATCTACAACTTAATAAACCATATATTATTTTTGTGTAGTGATGTAATTATATTTCTGTGCCATTCTATTAAGTTAACTGAACAATAAACTAGTAACTATGCTTAATTACTGATGGTTTTGCAGTTATAAATTGCTAAAATAGCGTAATAAAGACAATTTGACCCCCAAAGTGAAATGTATATCCACATTAATTATGGCACTTATTGAGTGATATTCAACTTTATTGAGGAGAATAAGCCAACAATTAAGGCAAAATTACCATTAGTACAGTACTAATAAAGGCAATTTGACCCCCTATTCTAAAGTGAAAGCTAAATCCTCATTAATTATGGCACTTATTGAGTGATATTCAACTTTATTGAGGAGAATAAGCCAATAATTAAGGCAAAACTACCATTAATACAGTACTAATAAAGGCAATTTGACCCCCTATTCTAAAGTGAAAGCTAAATCTGCATTAATTATAGCACTTATTGAGTGATATTCAACTTTATTGAGGAGAATAAGCCAATAATTAAGGCAAAACTACCATTAATACAGTACTAATAAAGGCAATTTGACCCCCTATTCTAAAGTGAAAGCTAAATCTGCATTAATTATAGCACTTATTGAGTGATATTCAACTTTATTGAGCAGAATAAGCCAATAATTAAGGCAAAACTACCATTAATACAGTACTAATAAAGGTGCTAAATTTGACCCCCTATTCTAAAGTGAAAGCTAAATACATGGCCCTTATTAAAACAATTATTAATACATAACTTTTACAGACACAAAACATACGTTTTTTTTCGTATGTTTGGATAAAGGGTGATAGATACAACATGGACGTATTGGCAACATTTAAACGTAAGAATATTACGCTTTTAGCTACCGCCGAAATACTTAAAAGATTTACTAATCTTTTACATCATAAAGATATCTGTATAATTTCCCTTTTACCGTTTTATAGATAAATGTTTTATCCCTAAACTCAAACATAACCATTTTATAGAGAATATAAAATGAACGTAATGGATTTTAATATTTAGAAAAATGACAATTTTAGTAACACTATAGCATTAAAAGAATGCTTTGAGCCACTAAATCCACTCAAACCTCTAAACCTACCCATAACAATTTCTTAAAAATATGTAGAATAGTATAAAAACATAACAGACAGAAAAGTGTAACTTAATCACAATAATTTCTTTATTAAGAAAATTTCAAAAGCGATACCAATAGCTGTCCGAATGACGATGTGTTGCAGTCGCAGTCCTCTCTGGTGATATCATAGACTGTAAAAAAAATATGGATGTAGCGTCCGTGACGTCACCCATAGAGTTCTGAACAGCAGTTTTGAAGCGTAAATGAGGCCGCGGCCATCTTCAACATTATGAAGCTGCAGGCCCGGAGGCCCAACTGCACACTCAGACCTGCACGCTCAGACCTGCACTCCCAGAACTATCGCTTTTTTCAGACAGTGCCACCTGCTGTTCGGAAGGTTATTTAACCTGATTAGATATTACCTAACCAGAATTCAATTGCTGATAGATTGCAACTTACACTATTTTTCTACTAGAAAATATTACGCTATGACTGAATGCATTATTATATAAAATATTACACATACTAGGTTATGATTTAATGCATTAAGTCTGGTTTATTTTTATTAATTGTATTTGTAATAGAAATTGTTCAGTTACTTAAATATTTTCATAGTCATTTATTGTTTTCCTAATTCTTAAGGATTTATCACATTTTTCAGTATAGAGTTAGGGGATGAACATTAACTCTATATTTACATACAATAAATAAATGATAGTGCTCAGAGTCATTTTCTCACACCAAACTTTATTTTTGTATTCTTTTTCATGAGGTCCTACAAGTCATCCAGCTGTAAACAATGCAGAGAAAAATGGTGAAAAAAAAATGGGTTAATAATGTATATATTACATATTAAACAACATCAAATAAAATAAATGCTTTACATTCTTGATGGGGAGATTTTTAATTTCTCGAGCAACTCTTCGGACAAATTCCTCAACTTCACTAAAAGAAAAGATAAATTCTGTTGTCAGAAATGTTGTGTAACACAAAAATCCAACAGTCTGTGTACAAACAAAAAATTTAAAACATACCTTGTGTGATAAGTGGGGCCCTGGAGGAACATCTCTTCAGCCTCCTGCCAAGACAAATAAACCAATTAATAAAATTAAACAAAACATGCACACACTAAAGAACATAAACATGCTCATGTTCAAACATGTTACAATTTTTCACTATAATAAGATGTACACTTGCAAATATTACCTTCATGCTGATCTATTAAAATGTACCTGCAGATGAGTTTGCACTTTTTCCAACCGTGTTGGTTGAAAAACAGAGGCATCTCAAAAAGGACAGTGAAAATGACTGCAGCATTTGGTGCACTGTTTTAGATCTGGCAGAGACCCCCCTTTTTGAATTGTAATATCCATCTGAGAAAAAATACACACAAGTCACACACGAATTATTTAGACAACCCAACAGTTCTACGCAGATTACTTGATATTTTGATGAAAATAAACTCAAGGCCGCATTTTACCCTAAAGATCGTATTTGTAATTATTACAGAACTTATTTCTAATTGTTACACTGTTATTGTCTATGGTAGCACTTTGAGATTTGTAAAGTACAATAAAAAGAATGTGCAATATTATTTTAACGCTATTTCTGACATTTCTGTCACTGTTTTTGTTACTGTTTCTTGAGGATCTGTGGTGTGTTATTATAAATAAAGCCCTGTTATAAATAAAATATTGATTAATTTATCTTTTTGACTGTCTATCTGTAAATAAACACTAGGCTATATAATAATATAATAATCCAAGCCTACAATACAAAGTATTTATAGCTTAGTTTGTTCATTTTTACTCCAATTTTGAGTTTGCTGTTATAATAAGTGCTTTTCCTAGGCAGACTTGACATATTGGTCTAATATATGTATAAGAAGATTGCTCAAAAAGGACATAATGACATAAATTAAAAGCAAATAACATTTTGAATTTGAATTATTAATGTTAGTTTAAAACATCAAGGTTATGATAACTTCAGCTTTAACAGTTGTAACACAAACTCAAAGAAAACTGGAGAGTTAACGTTATTTACTAATAAATATAATGTGCTTGGGTCACACAGCATAGCGTATGGGTCTGTCACGTGATTAAGGAACGACTCAAAAACCCAAAAGACTCATAAAAAGAACTAATCAATTCTCTTTCCGGCTCAGAATGCATTGGTAGCGTATGGGTCTGTCACGTGATTAAGGAACGACTCAAAACCCGAAAGACTCATGAAATGAACTAATCAATTCTCTTTCCGGCTCAGAATGCATTGGTAGCGTATGGGTCTGTCATGTGATTAAGGAACGACTCAAAACCCGAAAGACTCATGAAATGAACTAATCAATTGAATCATCAGGTGAACTACTTCTAGCAGTACAGAACCTGTAGAATATTGCACATGCGCGACTGAACGAATCACCCCCCGAGACGACTCGTTCTTCCCGAGTCACATTAAAGATTCGTTCAAAATGAACGAATCGTTCAAGAACGACACATCACTATTGAGGACGGAGATGAAGATCGGCGGATGAAGAATTCAATTTGGATCTGTTCCTGTGGATTAAAGTGGATTAAATTGACGTCTTTTGTGAATTTATGTTGCATTTTGGTGTATTGTCTAGTCCTGTGTCTGAGAAAACGCCTTTTGTTTCCCACGGCGAACAAAATAAATATTACATGATAGTTACATGATTACAGAAATGTTATTCATTTTAAGGTTTTAAAGTGTTGTTTTGTTTAACATAATTCTTTGAAACGAGTTTGCAGTGAAAGTCACGAATAGCAAACTGTTTTTACATGTAATAATTTTTAGTGCTGTCAATATTGTACGTTTCAGTGTATGAAAACGTAATTAAATATGTGTTGTAGAACCACACTTTGCGCAAAAATACATTCTCGTGCGATCACGCTGCAGAATAATTCAAAACAAATAGTGTAAATAAGAACCTATAAAGGAATCAAATTATCTTTACTGTAGCTATTAGTGGCAGTTTAGCCTTAATAATTGGCTTATTCTGGTCAATAAAGTTGAATATCACTCAATAAGTGCCATAATTAATGAGGATTTAGCTTTCACTTTAGAATAGGGGGTCAAATTGCCTTTATTAGTACTATATCAATTGCAGTTTAGCCTTAATTATTGGCTTATTCTGCTCAATAAACTTGAATATAACTCAATTAGTGCCATGATTAATGTGGATATACATTTCACTTTAGGGGTCAAATTGTCTTTATTACACTATTTTAGCAATTTATAACTGCAAAACCATCAGTAATTAAGCATAGTTACTAGTTTATTGTTCAGTTAACTTAATAGAATGGCACAGAAATATAATTACATCACTACACAAAAATAATATATGGTTTATTAAGTTGTAGATAATGACTAAAAGGCATTTACTGTACATTCAGTTAATCATTAATTACTAGGTTATTTTTGGTTAGTTATAGCATGTGTATTTTCAAATATTTAATAAATTGTAAATAATGGCTAATATGCCCTACTATATGTTAAACTAATCATTAATTACTATTGTGTCCATTCTTAACTAATGCATAATTGTGAACAAGTTAATCATTAATTACTAGTGTGTTCATTCTTAACTAATGCTTAATTGTGAACAAGTTAATCATTAATTAATGCTTTACTAATGCATTATTCTGGACCCTTAAAATAAAGTGTTACCTGAATTTTTAATGTCATTATAACCAAAAGATGCTGTGAAAGTTTGAAACAGAAAATAGTGTTTTTTATATTGCCACTTTGTGTCACGGTTCGCAGGTCTGTGGATTCCGTTCTGTTGTTATTGTGTGTGTGTGTGTGTGTGTGTGTGTGTGTGTGTGTGGTTGTGTGTGTCTTGACTGCCACGTGTGGTTGCTGGGCAACTCACGAGCGCTGATTGGTGATCAGCGGCAGCTGTTGCTTGTCAGCACTGCTATTTAATGTCTCTGTGTTTGTTCGTTCATTGTCGGATTGTTCTGTGTGCTCACGCTGTGTTCCTTTCAGTTCTGCCTTTCGTTTCCTGGGTTCCTGCCGCTGTTCTGAGTGGATGTTTATCTCGTCTGGAGTTCCGCCGCTGTTCAGAGTGGATGTTTATCTCGTCTGGTGTTCCAGCCTCTGTTCTGAGTGGATGTTTATCTGTCTGGTGATCAGCGCTGGATTGCGTTTGGGGATCAGCCCATTGTAGTCCCTGTGCCGCCAAAGAACCAGCTGTACCACAGTCTTCCGACCACTCACGTTGTTCACTTTTTCTGGTGCATTTCCTTAATAAAGGAGTTTTGTCACTTGCAATTGAATCTCGAGTTTTCAGTCCTGACATAACAATCCGACCACGATGGATTCAGCAAGTGGTGAGTGGAGAAACTTCATTGTTAGTAACAATACTCGTTTGGATCAACAGGATGAACAGATCTTGGCTACGGGTCGTGCGGTACAAGCTTTGGTGGCACAGGTGTCGGAGGTTACTGCCCAGCTCCAGCAACTTAGATCGAACATCAGCGGAGCGCCCACTGTGCCCACCCCGCCGTCTGTTCCCCCCTCCGCAGCACAGCCGGATCATCGCGCAGAGCCCCGTCTTCCACCTCCTGCTCAATATGCTGGTGAGCCACATTTATGTCGAGCTTTTGTGACGAAGTGCTCGTTGTTTTTCACTCTTCAACCCACGTCGTTTCCTACGGAGCAGTCCAAGGTGGCGTTAATGATCACGTTGCTGTCGGGACGCGCTGCGCTCTGGGGAACAGCGGTGTGGGAGAGTCAATCATCATGCTGCGCCTCCTTCCAGTCTTTCACAGAGGAGTTAAAAAGGGTGTTTGATCGATCCGTTTCGGGACGTGAAGCGGCTCGTAAACTGACGGAGTTGCAACAAGGTGATCGTTCAGTTACTGACTATTCCATTGATTTTCGCACCCTAGCGGCAGAGACAGGATGGAACGAGGAGGCACAGTGGGACCACTTCCTGCATGGGTTGGCTGACCGTGTCCAACGGGAGATCGTCGGGTTGGATTTACCCACAACTCTGGATGGACTGATCGAATTAGCCATTAGAGTGGATAGCCGTCTGCAACGTCGTGATCAACAAAGGCGTTCATGTTCCTTCCCGGAGCGGGAGTTCGCCGGCGACACGGTCAGCCCCGTTTTAGATCACAAACCCATGCAGGTGGGCAGAACCCGGCTGACCAGGGAGGAGAGAGAGCGTCGACGGACTAATGGATTGTGTCTCTACTGTGGAGCAAGTGGACATGTCGTTTCCAACTGTCCGGTAAAAGCCAGAGCCCGTCAGTAGACTTGAGGCTATTGACGGGTGGAGTTTCATTTGAGAAATCGCTGCGCTTCGCTGGCGGCTCAGCTGGGTATTCCGGTGGTTCCGTTACCTCAGCCTATCACCGTGCAAGCACTCAGTGGACAGGTTATGCCCTCACTCATCCAGAGCACCGTTTCCATAAGACTCATCACTTCGGGTAATCATACGGAGGAGATTAGACTGTTTTTAATCAGTTCCCCTCTGGCTCCTGTGGTGTTGGGTCATCCCTGGCTGTCACGTCACAACCCTCACATTGACTGGCAACTGAACACTGTTCGTGCGTGGAGCTGTTTTTGTCATGCGTGTTGTTTGGTGTCTGCCTGTTCGTCTGTGTTGTGTTCTGTGTTGCAGGAGGAATCCATGGACCTGTCTAACGTGCCCAAGGAGTACCTGAACCTGAAGGAAGTGTTCAGTAAGTCTCGAGCTGCCTCTCTTCCTCCGCATCGTCCCTATGACTGTGCCATAAACTTATTGCCAGGTACGTCTCCGCCTAAGGGCAGGTTATACTCGCTTTCCGTTCCGGAGAGGGAGGCCATGGAGAAATATATTTCTGATTCTTTAGCAGCCAAGATCATCCGCCCTTCCTCATCTCCGGCGGGCGCGGGGTTTTTCTTCGTGGGTAAGAAGGATGGTTCCCTGCGGCCTTGCATTGACTATCGGGGGTTGAATAACATCACGGCAAAGAATACGTATCCTTTGCCGCTGATGTCTTCAGCTTTCGAGCGGTTGCAGGGAGCTTCCTTTTTTACTAAGTTGGACCTCCGCAACGCCTATCATTTGGTTCGCATCAGGGAGGGGGATGAATGGAAGACCGCTTTTAATACCCCCAGGGGGCACTTTGAATACTTGGTTATGCCTTTTGGGCTTTCCAACGCTCCCGCGGTCTTCCAAGCACTCATCAATGACGTGCTGAGAGACATGGTTGATCAGTTCATTTATGTTTACCTGGATGACATATTGATTTTTTCTTCGTCTCTCCAGGAACACATTCAGCATGTCAGACGAGTGCTTCAGAGGCTGCTAGAGAATGGGCTTTTTGTCAAGGCGGAGAAATGCGTTTTTCATGCACAGTCAGTTCCGTTCTTGGGGTTCATCGTGTCGTTCGAGGGAGTGCGTATGGATCCCGACAAGGTTAAGGCTGTGGTGGATTGGCCAACTCCAGACTCCCGTAAGGCCCTACAGAGGTTTCTGGGTTTTGCCAATTTTTACCGGCGTTTTATTCGCAATTACAGCCAGCTGGCCGCTCCTTTGACTGCCTTGACCTCCACCAAGCTGACGTTCAGGTGGTCTAGTGCAGCCGAGGCTGCATTTTCCAACCTAAAAAGCCGCTTTGTTTCGGCTCCCATTTTGGTGACCCCTGATCCCTCTCGTCAGTTTGTGGTGGAGGTCGACGCGTCAGAGGTTGGGGCTGGAGCGGTTCTCTCCCAGCGTTCTTCTGCGGACGGTAAGATGCACCCTTGCGCTTATTTTTCCCATCGTTTGACTCCCACCGAACGCAACTACGATATTGGTAACAGAGAGCTGTTGGCAGTTAAGTTGGCCTTGGAACAGTGGCGTCATTGGTTAGAGGGGTCGGGGGTACCTTTTATCGTCTGGACCGATCACAAGAACCTAGAGTACATTAGATCCGCTAAACGCTTGAACTCTAGGCAGGCTCGGTGGGCTCTTTTTTTCGGTCGTTTTGATTTTTCCATCTCGTACCGCCCGGGCTCCAAAAACACCAAGCCCGATGCCTTGTCTCGTATTTTTGATCGTTCCGAGCGTCCGTCGTCTCCCGATTCCATCGTACCAGAGAGACTGGTCATCTCTGCGGTCATTTGGGAGATCGAATCGAAGGTCCGCAGTGCCTTACAAGGGGTAACGCCTCCGTCCGGTTGTCCACCGAGTCGTTTATTTGTGCCTGAGAACTTGCGGTCCGATGTTATCCGTTGGGGTCATTGTTCCAGGGTCGCTTGTCATCCAGGGGTCAATCGTACCGCTTATTTGGTTAAGCAACGATTCTGGTGGCCTTCGATGGCTCGAGATATTCGTGGTTTTGTTTTGGCCTGTTCAGTTTGCGCTGTTGGTAAGACTTCCAATCGACCTCCAGCAGGGTTCCTACAGCCGTTGTCAGTTCCTTCGAGACCCTGGTCCCATATTGCGTTAGATTTCGTTACTGCCCTCCCTCCCTCCCAGGGCAACACGGTGGTTTTAACCGTGGTGGACCGGTTCTCGAAGGCGGCTCATTTTATTCCCCTGCCCAAATTACCTTCTGCCAGGGAGACAGCGGTTGCTGTCATTGATCATGTCTTTCGCATTCATGGCCTCCCGAAGGACGTGGTTTCTGACAGGGGTCCCCAATTCGTGTCCAAATTTTGGAGGGAGTTTTGTCGTTTACTGGGGGCGAATGTTAGTCTTTCCTCGGGTTACCATCCTCAGAGCAACGGTCAAACTGAGAGGGCCAACCAAGATTTGGAACGAGTGTTGCGATGTTTGGTTTCTCAGAATCCTTCCTCCTGGAGCCAACAGCTCTCCTGGGTTGAGTACGCGCATAACTCGTTACCTGTATCGTCCACGGGCCTAACTCCGTTTGAAGGTAGTTTAGGATACCAGCCACCTGTTTTTCCGAGTTTGGAATCCGAAGTCGCGGTCCCCTCCGCTCACGCTTTTGTCCAGAGGTGTTCTCGCACTTGGAGGAAGGCTAGAACGGCTCTCCTCCAGGTGCGGGAGCGCACTAAGGCTCAGGCCGATCGCCACCGGTCAAAGCCTCCCGAATACGTCGTTGGTCAAAAGGTGTGGCTTTCTACCCAGAACATTCCTCTTCGCACCGTTTGTAATAAGCTTGCTCCTAAATTCATTGGCCCGTTTTCTGTCACTAAGATCCTTAGTCCAGTGGCAGTTCGCCTCAAACTTCCTCCGGCATACAGGAGAATTCATCCAGTATTTCATGTGTCCAAAATTAAGCCTGTTTTTCGTTCACCATTTAATCCGCCTGCCCCGGTTCCCCCCACGCCACGTCTCGTAGATGGGGAACCTGTCTATTCGGTTAAACGTATTCTGGACTCAAGGCGGAGGGGACGCGGATTTCAATACTTGGTGGACTGGGAAGGTTACGGTCCGGAGGAGAGAAGTTGGGTGCCTGCGAGAGACATATTGGATCACTCTCTTATCGATGAATTCAATCGACAGGTAACGGTCCACGGGAACGCCAGGAGGCGTTCCTAGGGAGAGGGGTACTGTCACGGTTCGCAGGTCTGTGGATTCCGTTCTGTTGTTATTGTGTGTGTGTGTGTGTGTGTGTGTGTGTGGTTGTGTGTGTCTTGACTGCCACGTGTGGTTGCTGGGCAACTCACGAGCGCTGATTGGTGATCAGCGGCAGCTGTTGCTTGTCAGCACTGCTATTTAATGTCTCTGTGTTTGTTCGTTCATTGTCGGATTGTTCTGTGTGCTCACGCTGTGTTCCTTTCAGTTCTGCCTTTCGTTTCCTGGGTTCCTGCCGCTGTTCTGAGTGGATGTTTATCTCGTCTGGAGTTCCGCCGCTTTTCAGAGTGGATGTTTATCTCGTCTGGTGTTCCAGCCTCTGTTCTGAGTGGATGTTTATCTGTCTGGTGATCAGCGCTGGATTGCGTTTGGGGATCAGCCCATTGTAGTCCCTGTGCCGCCAAAGAACCAGCTGTACCACAGTCTTCCGACCACTCACGTTGTTCACTTTTTCTGGTGCATTTCCTTAATAAAGGAGTTTTGTCACTTGCAATTGAATCTCGAGTTTTCAGTCCTGACACTTTGTTGGTAAAGAAAACACATTTTTACTCAACATTATGCCAGAATGCTGTTCATAGACTTTAATTTAGCATTCAATAGTTATACCAATAGGGCTGGTTGGGAAATTGTGCCTACTGGGAATGATCATTTCCCTCTGCAGTTTAATCCTGGACTTTCTGACTAACAGTCTGTCAGTATTGTAAAGAACACCTCCAGGTCCATCAAGCTGAAAGATGGTGCCCCCCAGGGCTTTATGCTCAGACCTCTGTTGTTCACCCTTCTCACAAATGACTCAAACTATATCATTGAATTTACGGATGATAGAATGGTGGTTGCAGTCATCAGGAACAATGATGAGACTGCAAACAGAACTAAGGTCAATTAGCTAGTAAACTGGTGCAGCAGCAATACCCTGTGTTGACTTCAGAAGAACCAGAACTGCCCACACTCCCTTAATTGGCAAGAGTCTACAGTGTTCCTGGGTGTGCAAATAGTGGAGAACCTCACCCTGTCTGTGAAACTGGACCTTTATGCATTTCATTTAATATTAAGCTGTTCTTTGATTTAGGTAAGAGGTTTGTATGTGTCATCAAGTGGTGAAGAATGTCATTGCACTGCATAGTAGAACAACTGAAAGTCTGTAAAGTAGTAGAAGAGACTCGCCACCTGTGACAACACTGTTCAGAACTCAGTGGAGAGGATTTTGTTCTTGCAATTGAGATATTCCTTCGTCTAATTGATTTTTCAAGGCAGCATAGATGTATCCTTAACTGCCTATTATATTCCACAATCCTGTGCATCTCATTCTGACAGTTGAGCTAAAAAATAAAGCTGTCATCTGAAAGTTGTGGTGAATGGTCAGTTAAGTACAAATGTATATATTTTGATATTGTTGTATAATATCAAGGAAATGCAATTACCCTGCCTCCTTGTTTATTGTGGATGTATTTTTGCTACACATATTTAGCCAATGTACTGGATATAATGCATTGCTTACAGTGTTTTTTATTTTTGTTTGTTTCTAAGAAATGCCTTATACTGTATTGGCAGAGATGTACAGTAATTGTTAGTTATGTGTATGTGTATGTGTCTGTGGCTATCCATTAGAAAGAGAAGCAGAAGAGTTTGTGTGTGTGCTCAAGCAAAGAAGTGTGGTTAGACTCCTAGAAACTTAAAAAGAAATCAGCCATCTTGGTTGAGTTTACTGGAGTTTAAGGACAAGGAAAGGCTGACAGCTTACACCTGCAAGGCTTTGAGAAGGATCTTGGAAACTGGGAAAGTTACAATTTACATCAATCAAGAAGATTAAAACCTAACTTCGGAGGTAGACAACAGGGGCTGTACTCCCAAAACATCTTTACAAAGTAAAGGCAGCTCCAAACTTGCCAATTTAGAAGAAACTCTTAAAAATAATGGGCACATGTCAGTCCTAAATTTAGGACTCCTAAATTTTTGCTCTAAGAATATTTCACAAAGCATTTTAGCGTTAAAACTAGCTCCTAAATTTGTGAAATGTTAGGAGAAGTTGTAACAATTCAGGAGTCACATAAATAAATGAGGACCAATCACCACTTAATACCACCTTGTATTTCTCTTGTCATCAAAATATACAATATTGGAACACCACAAATGTCTTGACAAAAGTACATAAAGCAGAATTATCAACCTTTTCACCACTGGAAGCAAGTACTTATAAATGTATTAAAGGCATTAAAGTCCTGAGTTACCACAAATGTCCTTGGTTCATCACTCCATTGTAGATATTAGGATGTTAAGAGCATGAGATTGTAGTTCACCCATCACAGGTTAATCCAAAGTTGGTAAAGGAGCTCAGATATAATTCCAAATCGAGGAGAAACACAAATCAAAATCTTGAACCAGATGAGATGTCCTCAAAATCAAGTAGATACAAAAAACCCTCTGCACAAAGCAAAACAAACAATACAACATGAGGTTCAGCAAACAAAATACATTTTCCAGTATAAAACCTCTTATGAAGATAAAGAAACCAAAAAAACTAACATTGAGATGTAGAACATAAATGTTCCTCAACCAGGGTTTCCAAGATGAAAGCACTCCCAAGCCTTGTCCAAATACCCACATGTTGTTAAAGTTTGGTTATTTAAAAAAATATATATAATAAATATTAATAAAGCAAGATGCCCCGTTGAAATATACGAGATGTAAAGTTTATTTAAACTGTAAAAGTAAAACATACATTTAAATTATTGTGACCGATATGAAGGGGGAGGAGAATGTATGTGTGCATCACGTTTCTCTACGAGAAAGACTTGGATGCAAAGGATGCACCTCTGTATCCTCGCTCATGACTCCTCAGGAAGCCTCCTCACTCCTCGATCCTCGCCTCCTCGCGGTGCAATTAGAGAATTGAGATGTCCTTCAAGATGGCTGAGCTCGATCGGTTTCCGGGTCATAGGATGGAGGACGGAGGAGCAAGGATGTCCTAATGGCTGTTGCTGCCAATCCGCTTCAGCAATCCACCTAAAGACACCGAACACCATTGAGGTGATAGTGATAGAGGCTTGGGTGCTGAACCTTTTCTTCATAAATGCAATACATTTTTTGATTTATAGATTTAGATCTGCGATGACAAAACATAGCTTTATTTTTGTAGGCAAATTGTTTTTAATGATGGAGAATTGCATTTTATTTTTCAAGTTGAATGTAGTATCCTATCACCGGTGCTGATAGTCTTGTGGGCAGCTCTCGTGACCTGAGTTATAATTCCAGCTCATGGACCTTTCCCAATACCGCTCCCCCTTTTTCTGTCCCATTTGCTTCCTATCTACTCACTGTCCTATCATGGCAAAAAATAAAGCTTTGAAAATAAATAAATAAGAAAATAATGTTACCTGTGGCAGTTGTTTTTACAAGTTCAGACTCACAAATGATTAAAAAAGTGTAAACAAAAAAATAATGAGCTCCTCCCAAACTTTGTTTATAAAACATCATTTGTCGCTTGAATTCTGCAATCTCTTGAGAGACAGACATGTAAGAGGCGGACAATTAGCTGAACATTTACTAATTTATTTAGTGACACTTAACTTACATTTTAAAACCTTTATTTGAATATGGCAACATGATACCTCGTTCTGCAATATTTCTATGATTAAATCGCTGACAGAGACTCCTCCCCCATCAGCCAATCACTGTGGGCATAGTTAGTAAGCGTGTTAACATCATCCATAGCAACGAGGTCAACCCCGCCCTTACTTTTAGCCGAAGACTTCTGTCTATTCCTAAGTAAAAGTTTGTCTCAGCAGTTTTGTGAATAGGTTTTAAGAGATTGCCTTTTTGGACACCTAGAAGCCCAGAGCTAACTACACCTTTGATTCAACCTTTTTTTATTGTAAAAAGAAAAGTAATAAATTAAAATAAATTTAATTGATTTCAAAAACTTGATTTGTAGTGTTTTAAGTCTTTGAATAGGAAGATACCACCGAGAAGTCTTCTAACCAAACTGTTCGTAATTCAAAGACACAATATGTAAGTTTCACCACTAGAGGTCGCATATTCAAAACAGAGGCATAGCTTGATGACGCCATGAATGAGTGTTTAATTATGGAAGTTGTTGTTTTTACCTCCATTCCCAATGGAAGGGAATCCGATGGACTTGGGCAGAAACATTTTTGGAGAGGTGCACATCAGGCAATGCGTGCTACAGCAGAACGAGATCGCTGGAGCGAATGCTAATGAGAGACACCTGTGATACACACCGGTCTCGAGACCTGTGGAGCTTTTACTATGTACTGCAGTCGGCCGCTTCCTCTCTTTGTTGCGCATGTGGAGTAACGCAGCACTGTTTTACATGGTTAAAACAATCATACTAAATACATTTGAGTGAAAGTTATGCTATAATGTGCGTTCACTCGGTGGCTGGTATAAGAGACTTGTTACACACTGCACTAAGCTAGATCGATATTAGAATATCATATTAATAAAAGCTGGATGACTAAATGACTGTTGCTAAGTATATGCAACTAAATTAAATGTATGATAGAGAAAGCGCTCTCTGATTATGCTATTTTAGCCACATAATACAAAAGTGTTGTCCCCGAGGCTTGGTAAAAACATGGCGCTCAAGAAAATGAGATTCAAACAATAAGTTGAGTTGTATAACAATTAGTTTTGTCAATGAATGTATCCAAACAGTTGCTCACCTGTCTAATAAAACAATATATTAAAGCGTCTTTGTTGTTTCCATGGTTTCTATGGAAGTAAAGGGTAACGCAGATATGATGCCATTCAAAAATTAAGCATTTTTCTGTTGGGTTTTCAATTGATTTCCTTTCCTGTGAATCAAAGAAGAAGAAACAGGAAATGTACTTATTTCTCCATTCTTTGGTTCTGTATTATTAAAAGAAAATACAAATATATGTCCTTTTATTTTAGAAAAATAATTACATTCTCTTTTTAAAATGAAAATGGTATGACCAGAGGGAACACAGAGCAGTTATTCATCAAATCTGTACTTTATTGAATTAAACCAGATAAATCACCCACCTTCATGTTTGATAAATGTTCATAAATGAGAAAAACAAAACATATAAATGGCAATGAGATTAATAAGGCTTAGGTCAAGGGTAGGCAAGTTCAGTCCTGCAGAGCTTATCTCCAACTTTAATCAAACACCTGAACAAGCTAATCAAGCTCTTCAGGATTACTAAGGCTATAGGTAGGTGAGGATTTTTTAGGGTTGGAGCTAAACTCTGCAGGACCGTACTTGCCTACCCCTGGCTTAGGTAAACGATTGTCACATCAGATCATTGGTAGTGTGTGAAGCGAGCTGCTCATCATCATCATCATCATCACACATTCATACAGCATATAAAGCCCTTCTATGAGCAGAACATCATCACATTCGCTGCTCTGATGAGCATGTGACCATAATCCTCCTCCTTCTCATGATCAGTCAACAGTTACTCCCGCTTTACTGTAGGAAACACAGCTGAAGTAGTGCAGTTTGAGAACTGAGTTTATATCTCAGAATAGTGCAATAGTAAATGAGTGCAAATATTTCACTTCAATTACAGATTTCTGCTCCCCAAAGCGCACATTTCCCAAACGACAAACAGAATCCCAATCAAACACACCAAATGCTGCCCAACTAAATAAGATATAGAGAAGAAAAGAGAAAAGCTGATAAGAAGCTCCTTCACTCAGTGATGGTCGTGTCCGCGGGTGCTCTAGCGACGCTCATGTGCCGTAGCGATCCTGCAGGAAAACACAGAGGATCAGTGTCAGTCGCATGGATCCAGACGGATGAACGGGTCAGTTAACGGATTCAGCAGAAGCTGAAGCTGACCTGTATAGAGGACACCACTCCGCTGGCCATGACCGACAGCTTTCCCGCCACTGACCGAACGCCGCTCTTCAGCTGCATCATGTCCGGCACGGCGGGCATCATGTTACTCAAGCGGGACGAGCCGCCGGACACTGGGACACAACCATAAACGCATAAATCACTCCGAATAATCACTGAAAGAAGAGTCCATCATTGATTTCAGCAGTGACACACACCTGAAGATTTCTTCTGCTCGTCAAACAGATCCGCGGAGCTGATCGCTGAGCTACCCGAGTAATGCTCCAGCCGCGCCCGCACTTCATACTGAAACAGAGAAACACCCGCGTTTAGCCCTTGTACGGTCTTCCTTTGGGAAGTCACACTCAGGGTCTTCACAGACCCCAGCCAACAAAATGTAATTTTGTAACAAAATACTTGTTTTTTTAACGCAAATGTAATTTTACTCTGTTTATTAATGTTTTACTTCATATTTGTGCAGTTTTTGGAGGATTTATCATATCTTTTAAATTTATATCAATAAATAAAACAGTATTTTTTTTAGTAGGTTTATATACAAAAACAGCTTTTTATGTAAAATTCACTTTATAAAAGTCCCACATTTCTAACTTTCATTCATGGGGATAACATGGATAATTTGACATGGTTTAGTGTGAGATTTTTGTCCATCTTTTGGAAAATGCAGTTTTAAAAGTAAAAAATGATCACTTTTACCAGTAGATGGCAGCAGAGCTCCACTATTTGCTTTTTGACTGACTGAAAGACTCTTTTCACAAGTTTTTTTTTCAGTTTGATTCATATCTAAATATTATGAAATCACAATTATAGCAATAAAAGCTACTTTTTTGTCAAAGTTTAGTATTTTTTGTAATTAAGTTTTCAATATTGTTACAGACCCCACTTAGAAAATGGACAAAATTCATCCTCAAAATCAACATTTTTGAAAAACTTTTTTTTTCAGTACAAAAAAATGCAAAATTTTGACAAAAAGCAATATTATTGTTGTGTTTTCATAATATTTAGATATGAATCCAGCTGAAAATACTTGTGAAAAGATGTCTTTCAGTCAGTCAAAAAGCAAATAGTGGAGCTCTGCTGCCATCTACTGGTAAAAATGATATTTTTTTACTTTTAAAACTGCATTTTCCAAAAGATGGGCAAAAATCTCACACTAAACCATGTCAAATTATCTGTTATCCCCATGAATGAAAGTTAGAAATGTGGGACTTTTATAAAGTGAATTTTAAATAAAAAGCTGTTTTTGTATAAAAACCTACTAAAAAAAATACTGTTTTATTTATTGATATAAATTTAAAAGATATGATAAATCCTCCAAAAACTGCACAATTATTGAGTAAAAACATTAATAAACAGAGTAAAATTACATTTTGTTTTTAAAAAACAATTATTTTGTTACAAAATGACATTTTGTTGCCTGGAGACCCCAAAGACCCTGAGTGTGACTTTATTTTCTACACTGACATAAAAACAAGATATCACTCCAATTTTCTTTTTTATTTGTAGATCTAGAAAGTGTTAACAACACAGAGATCCTCACACTCCTCAGGCGAGTGTTCGCAGCGCCTCACCTCAGAGTTGTCCTGCTTCCCGAAGAACATGTCGGATGAGATGGCCTTGGCGTTGGCGAACTTCCTCTGGGCGTCATCAGAGACGTACTGCGGCTCCGTCGTCCTCCTCGCCGCGGGCCTGTGGGAAAACACAAGAACACGGCGTTCAGAGCACGGCCTGATGGGATTGAGGCCGAGCACAAGAACGCCTCGTCTGACCTCTCAGTTTCCTGGTCGACGTCAGCCTGCTGAAAGAAGAACGGATCCGAAGACTCTTCCTCCGGGAGCCTACGGGAAGAGGCAGGACACACTCATGAACGAGAGCACACATAAGCTGTCAGAGCTTCAGCAGCGAGACGTCACCTGCAGGAGAAGCGCCTGTCCTCGTCCTCCGCCTCGTATGCTCTTCTGCTGGAGGAGCTCAGAGCCGGAGAATCCTGCTGGATGATCCGCATGTCCTCCGTCACCGAGTGCGACAGGCCGCTGGAAACACAGGGAGAAACGGCTGCTTAGCTCCGCCCACACTGACATCTCATTGGCCAAAACACAGCAAGCCTTATTCGACTTATTCAGGGCTGCTGACTCCAGAAGTTTCTTTGTCATTAATTTCTCTCATAGGGATTTAAAAATAAGTGTTTGTGAAAGTGTTTTAAGACGAGCAGCTATGAAGAGATTCATAACATCACAAACTTTGATTTGAAGCAAAAGAATAAAATACAAAGGAAAAGGGAATAAATATGTGAAACATATTTCACTTAAATAATTAACTGATTAACAAAAAAGCTGTATAGGCGGAGTTCATTTTTGTGACGCCCTCCAAAAACAAGGAAACCAGGACGGCAGAAAGCACATCCTGTTTGTGTTTGTGTTTTTTTTTGTTATTTTGAATGTAGTTTCGATTGATATCTTGACCATAAATGAGCGTTTTAGGTTGATTTTGCTAATAAAATATTCAACCAAACACTCTGAACCGAACGCCTCACTGTGTTGTCATGACACATTATGGCGCGTGTGAAGTACAAAGCCTTGTTTACATAATCAATAATAGCTAAGTATCCAAATACATGGTGAATATGGAAACATTTGGATTTTCAGTTTCAGTTTCACTTTAAATGAATTCATTGTGGCTTGATGGTTGTTGTTTATAATGAATGTCACTATAAAACATAATTATGTTAAATATATAATTTATAGCTAGGCCTACTTATTTTTTCTTCTCATTCTGTTCTGAATACCGTTAAATGTGAAGCATGTGTTATAGCCCTAGGCTAGTGTTTATAATGTTTGTATAAGATTCGTTTTATTGGTATTTACTATTCATCTAAATTAATGTTTGCAGTTGTTTTTGGTGTTTGCAGTTGTCATTTCTCTTTCATGAGACTACTTCCCCTTCTTAGCCGGGTTATGTTTCTCTGTGTCATAAACTGTAGGGGCGAGGCTTCTAAACCGTGAATTTTTAGATATTTTTATTTAAATGATGATTGTTTTGAGCCGCCACATTTATGTACGATAGGATTGGCAGCATATGAGTCACACGTAAACCCCGTCATAAGATGATTTCTGCGTTTGTGTGTTTCTACCTTACATTGATGAATGAGGCCCTTTGACTTTTGTCACACTTGAATTTGGAATGCATAAAAATTAAATGGATCTGAGGAGTTTGTGTGGTCGTAATTAAAAAAAAATAACAAAAGAGTCCCTCGCGGGTCAATTTGACCTCCTTAGGAATTAATGGAATGTGTTTTTAATTGGACAGAAAAAAAGTTTTTCAAATAAATGTCAATCAGTCCGTGCAGACTGCAAACAGATATGAAGTGGTTAGATTTGACCAGGCAGGCTTTAGGACCCTGGAGAACAGTTCATTTCACTCCATACAAGGCCATCTAGTGGCAAGAGTCATGAAATATCATGTTATATATATTTTAACACCAGAGGTCAGCAGAGACACCCAATGTGAGATATTCTGAGCAGGTTTTGGGTGTGTTTTGTATTTATGATGAAAGAAGGCAAAGAATGTGCTTAAATTGTGCTCATTTGTAATTCACTTTGGAGAGAAATGTCTGCTAAATGATTAAATGTTAAATTAATATTATTTTTGATAAAATCTAGAATTTAAAAAAGGTAAATGAAATAAAAAAAGAACAAAAAAAATAAAAAATTAGGGAAAAATATCAAAATGAAATAAAATAAGCCTTCTGGACAAGAAAACAAAGAAAAAAAAAGTATAATTTTAGGGCTTCGGGTCATGTTGCCCCATGAAGGACACTTCTGTCAGTAGTACGGGAGGGAAGGAAGAGGGTTCAGTGTTTTGAGAGCGTAGGGAGGCCGACTACATTAAGTCATTTGCAGTGATTCATGGGAGTGATGGAGCTAAAGAGCTCTTCTGGTGTGGTTTGCTCACCGCAACTCTGGCATAACCTGATATTGCCGAGTTCAACATGTCTGTTGATCCTGGAACAACATTCAAATCAACCAATCAGATATGAGGGACAAGTTTACAAATTATGTCAAGTTTAGGCTTAAAATCATGAATTGGTGCTTCTACATCAGTGTTATTCATCGATCATTTCCCTCTGATTTTTGGGATATCTTATGGGCAGGGTTAGGTTTAGGGGTAGGAATAGGGTTTAGACTAAATTTTCAGACTGGAATGTTGTTCCAGGATCAACAAAACATGTTGACCCTGGAACTCATCTAACTCCGCAATATCAGGACGTGTGCAACTCTGATAGGTGGAATTTTCAGCACAGAATCATGGGTAATGTAGTTTCCCACCATGAATTCAGCTGATAAACATGATTGTTTTACAACTGAAGTAAGTTAAAATAATGCGGACTGACGGCTTCAACAGCAGCAAATAGCATTAATTAACAATCTCGGAGGTCACTGTAAAGCTGTCAGTCAAATATCTTCTTCCCCGTGGAGAAAACGAATGTAGTTTTAACAGCCTCCCCCAGCACTGACCTGCGTGCGCCGAAGCCCATGCCCAGCCGCTCCGCCTGCTCCTTCCTCTTGCCGTCCATACGGCTCATCAGCTGCTCGTCCCTCCTCGCACTCTTCTGCAGCTCCAGACCGTCAAACGAGCGGCTCAGAGACGAGCCTCTGCACACACACACACACACACACACAGAGAGATGTGAAATCTCCTGATCAAAACACAAGCGAAGAAGAGGCGGAAACGAGCGATGAACCTAATGAGCCTTGCTGTAAAGAGTTACCAACAGATTAATCAATCTTTTAACATGTAATCAAATGATTCTTCTTTGGCGAAGGAGATGCAGAGCGGAGATCAGCTCACGTCAGGTGTTGAGGGTCATCATCGCTCTTCATCTCCTCCTGGAGTCTGTCGACGGCTTGAGCTCGTTTCTGCTGCGCGCTGAAGCTCTGACTGCTGACCTTCTGAGCGCCCAGACCGCCCTTCCTGCTGCCCGCCTGACACACACACACACACACACACACACTCATCATCCTTGTTCTTCAAACACTGTTACGCTGTTCTTTACTCTGTTAAATGATGTGTGTGGTAAACTCACGGCCTTCCTGCCGGCGGCGGCGGGTTTCTTCTTGATCAGAGAGGGCAGCTCTGTAAGAGAGGGTTATGAGTTATGATGATTTCAGCTGTATGTGTGTGTCTGAGGGGTGAAGGTCACCTGATGAAGATGATGATGGTGATGAAGGAGACGCGCTGAGATGCTCCACACTGGGACCCTCCTCACCGGCACCTGCGCCCATCAAACACAACAGTGTCCAGACAGAGCAGACAACACACTGTATCCTGTACACGAACAGCTCACTGTCATACCGTTATTATTCCGGTCCTGGACGGAGTCCTGCGCTGCACTCGTGTTCAGCTGGTGTCCTTCCTTCAGCATGGGCAGCTGAACACACACACACACACACACACACACACACACACACACACACGCGAAGAAACATCCTGTTTACTGTGTGAGAGTTTGACTTTCTTATTCTTCTACAGCAGAAAAACTATAACTGAGGAGTTCTGAGTGGTTGCTAGGGTGTTGCTAGGGTGTTATCTTATGAAGTTTGCATCACAAGCTTAAAGGGATAAATATCATAAATGACTTATTACAAATGTACAAATTCATGTGTTCAGAATTTAAACTTCTGAAAAAAATACATATGACTCAATTATATTATATTACATTACATTACATTACATTATATTATATTATATTATATTATATTATATGTTATGTTATATCATATATTACTTTATATTATATTGTTATATTATATTATGGTATGTTATATTATAAATGACAATATGTTATTTTATTTTATATTATACATTGTTATAATATGTTATATTATATCATGTCATATTATATCATATTATATTATGTTATGTTATGTTATATTATAATATATTATAATACATGTTATATCATATATTACTTTATATTATATTGTTATATTACATCATGTTATATTATATTATATTATGTTATATTATATTTGTTATATTATATTATATTATATTACATTACATGTTATGTTATATCATATATTACTTTATATTATGGTATGTTATATTATAAATTACATTATGTTATTTTATTTTATATTATACATTGTTATAATATGTTATATTATGCTATGTTATGTTATATTATGTTATATTATATTATAATACATGTTATATTGTTATATATTACTTTATATTATATTGTTATATTACATCATGTTATATTATATTATATTTGTTATATTATATCATATATTACTTTACATTATATTGTTATATTATATTATGCTGTTATATTATAAATTACATTATTTTATATTATATTATACATTGTTATAATATGTTATATTATATCATGTCATATTATATTATGCTATGTTATGTTATGTTATATTATAATACATGTTATATTATGTTATATCATATATTACTTTATATTATATTGTTATATTACATCATGTTATATTATATTATATTATACACTGTTATAATGTTATATTATATTATATTATATTATATATTACTCTATATTACATGTTATATTATGCTATGTTATATTATATGTTATATAATGTCATGTTTTATTATTTTGTTATATTATATTATGGTGTTATATTATATTATGTTACATTATATTATGTTATATTATATTATATTATACACCAGACAAACTATAGTAGACACATTATTAAAACCAATACATGATAAATGCATGAATCAGTGACTCATTGTTTGTAAATTTATGTCAACAACCTTCTAATAAACTTTGTTTACTATGTAAGATTTTGACTTATTGTTGTTGATTTTCTGCTATAAAAGAATAACAACTAGACGTATAAATTTTCTGAGGAAAACTCACGCACTGTGTGGTTGTTAGAGAGTTGCTAAGGTGTACCGAGTAGTTGCTAAGGTGTTCTGGGTAGTTGCTAGGGTGTCGCTAAGGTGTTCTGGGTGGTTGCTAGGGCGTTATAACACATTAATATATATGTTATTTTTACATAGAAACAATGACATGAAATATTGGTAACACTTTACAAAAAGGTTTTGATTGGTTAACATTAGTTAACAACTACATTAGTTTACATAAATTAACAAAGAAAAACTCTTCTAAAGCATTTATTGATGTTAGTTAATGTTCATTTACTAATACATTTTAAGTTGTTACTGATAACATTAGTTAATGTGAACATGAACATAAACAAAAGTTAATAAATACTGTGGAATATATTACTCTGTTAGTTCATGCATTAACTGATGTGAACAAATGAGTCCTTATATATGTGCCTTATATTATATCATGATTTTATATTGTATGTGTGTTGATCCTGACCTGGATGTGCTGCGCGAAGAAGTCCTCGTGTTTGTCTCCGGGTGACGTGGGTGAGAGCGGAGCCTGACCCTCCAGCCACAGCTAGAGAGAGAGAGAGACATGAGCTTCATCATCATCATCATCATCATCATGATCAGGTGACCTGTGTGTCAGCGACATCACCTCGGTGCCGTGCCGGCGGGTGGCCTGCGTGGCCAGACTCTTGATCCGCTCGCGGTACAGCAGCGCCGCCCTGCTGCTGTATTTGATGTTGGCGGCGCTGGAGCTGCAGCCGTGCTGACTGAAGAAGGCATTCTGTGGGGACACAGGTGTCACAGTCACCACAGTCACGTCCCTCACTCACATCATCATCATCATCATCATCATCACACACTCACCGCGCTGGCGTTGCCGCCCACCTGCATGCAGCGCAGCTGGAACCACGACCAGTTAGAGTCCAGCTCCGTCGACCTGCAGAGAGACCATCAGAACCTACAGCCATGTTTGTGTTGATAAATACCTGTCTTTGGTTAGTTCAGTGTGTGTGTGTGTGTACCTGATGAAGGACAGGTGAACCCCCAGAGAGCGGTGCGTCCCGGAGCAGTCGATGCACAGGAACACGCCGTATGTGATGCTCGCCCAGCTGGGGTTCTTCACCGAGCAGTCGAAGCACATCTGTGGAGACACACACCACCATCTTCATCATCATCTTCATCATGACCACCATATAACAGTTTTATAATGTTTCACATTCACACAGAGACATTTTAGCTCATATCTTATGTTTTTCCACTTAGTTTTGTGTTTTTTGTTCTGTATGTTTAATTCCAACACGAGTTAGTTTTCATAAATCATGCCTAAAAATGAAAACCAAAGCTCGAGTCTGAGTCTGTGCACTTGTTTTCATGAGTTAATCCGGTTTATAAGCACAATGACGCAGGATTCGCGTCCAAAAACAGCAACTTCTCCTGCCATATGTTTGATGTAAACATGTGACGTGTCAAACTCTTCCTGCTTCCCGGCGGGACAGCGCCTCGTCTCCGCGGGTCACACTCACCTTGTTGGTGGGAATGGAGCGCAGTCTCTTGAGGACGGTGGTGATGTCGTGTTTACTGGGGTCCGTCATGTTTACAGCTGCGTGAAGACGGAGTGAAGAAACTCTCTGATCGATCCCGCATCTGCGCTTCACTTCCTCCCGCGGTGACGTCACCGCCGCGCCGCGCGCTGATTGGCCGAAGACTCACGAACGCTCCACTCATGCAAACAGACACGATGAACTTTTCTGTTTGTTTGTTTGTGTAAGTATTATTACATATATGGGCCATTCTTCAGAACTGGTGCTGTCCCACAACCAAAAACACATTTAAAAAGCATTAAGGTATTCACATTGTTTACTAAGATCCTTCTATTATCTACTGAATCCCACAATAAAATTTAAAATATCAGTAAGATTAATATACATAAATTCATCATTTATTGGGTACTTTCAATTTGGAGCTGGCTGTCCCGAACCCTAACCCTTAATTTCAACTGGTGAAAAAGTGAAGCTCAAAACATGTTTATTTTATATTTTATTTGTAAATTATGAAATTTGATGTAAAAATAAAACGTGTTCCGCATTTTCATGTCATTATTGAGTCATTGAGACTGATTTCAACACACTTCTACATTTCTGATCAGGAAATATTCCTCTCACAGCCTCTCTTTCACAGCAGAGAGATCATCATTCTGAGTTAAATGTGTTCAAAGTCTGAAAATCTGTGTGGAGCTTTAAGGAACGTCACTAACAAACACGGTTTTCTGCAGTTAAGCAAACTTTTTAGGGTGTTATTCCATAAAATTTAGTTTTTATGTGTGTACAACTGTGCTAGCTAACCATGTGCTGATTATCATCTGAGCTAGACTCAAAAATATTGAAAATTGTCACGACTGAAATGTGGTGAAGTTTTGGTAGTGACATTATTGTTTTTTGAGTGTTATTCGATATTTTTTTTTCTTTGTTCAACTGTTCAGAACTGTGCTAGCTAACCATATGATGATTAGCATCTTTGAGCGGCTCAAAAACAACGAAAATTGTTACTACCGAAACAGTCATAACCGAAAAGTGGTGAAGTTTTGGTAGTGACATTGTTTTTTTGAGTGTTATTTGATAAAATTTAGTTTTTTTTCTTTGTACAACTAGAACTGCATTAGCTAACCATGTGCTGATTAGCATCTTAAAGCGGCTCAAAAGTGTCTAAAATTGTCATTACCGAAACATGGTGAAGTTTCGGTAGTGACATTTATGTTTTTTTGAGTGTTATTTGATAAAATTTCTTTTTTTTTTTTTCTTTGTACAACTGTTCAGAACTGTGCTAGCTAACTATGTGCTGATTAGCATCTTTGAGCAGCTCAAAAGTGTCTAAAATTGTCATTACCGAAACAGTCATGACCGAAAAGTGGTGAAGTTTTGGTAGTGACATTGTTTTTTGAGTGTTATTTGATAATTTTTTCTTTTTTTTTCTTTGTACAGCTGTTCAGAACTGTGCTAGCTAACTATGTGCTGATTAGCATCTTTGAGCAGCTCAAAAACATCGAAAATTGTTACTACTGAAACAGTCAAGACCAAAACGTGGTGAAGTTTTGGTAGTGACATTGTTTTTTGAGTGTTATTTGTTAAAATTAAGGTTTTTTTCTTTGTACAACTAGAACTGCGTTAGCTAACCATGTGCTGATTAGCATCTTAAAGCAGCTCAAAAGTGTCTAAAATTGTCATTACCGAAACATGGTGAAGTTTCGGTAGTGACATTAATGTTTTTTTGAGTGTTATTTGATAAAATTTCTTCTTTTTTTTTTTCTTTGTACAACTGTTCAGAACTGTGCTAGCTAACTATGTGCTGATTAGCATCTTTGAGCAGCTCAAAAGTGTCTAAAATTGTCATTACCGAAACAGTCATGACCGAAAAGTGGTGAAGTTTTGGTAGTGACATTGTTTTTTGAGTGTTATTTGATAATTTTTTTTTTTCTTTCTTTGTACAGCTGTTCAGAACTGTGCTAGCTAACTATGTGCTGATTAGCATCTTTGAGCAGCTCAAAAACATCGAAAATTGTTACTACCGAAACAGTCAAGACCAAAACGTGGTGAAGTTTTGGTAGTGACATTGTTTTTTGAGTGTTATTTGATAAAATTTAGGTTTTTTTCTTTGTACAACTAGAACTGCGTTAGCTAACCATGTGCTGATTAGCATCTTAAAGCAGCTCAAAAGTGTCTAAAATTGTCATTACCGAAACATGGTGAAGTTTCGGTAGTGACATTAATGTTTTTTTGAGTGTTATTTGATAAAATTTCTTTTTTTTTTTTTCTTTGTACAACTGTTCAGAACTGTGCTAGCTAACTATGTGCTGATTAGCATCTTTGAGCAGCTCAAAAGTGTCTAAAATTGTCATTACCGAAACAGTCATGACCGAAAAGTGGTGAAGTTTTGGTAGTGACATTGTTTTTTGAGTGTTATTTGATAATTTTTTATTTTTTTTTCTTTGTACAGCTGTTCAGAACTGTGCTAGCTAACTATGTGCTGATTAGCATCTTTGAGCAGCTCAAAAACATCGAAAATTGTTACTACTGAAACGGTCAAGACCAAAACGTGGTGAAGTTTTGGTAGTGACATTGTTTTTTGAGTGTTATTTGATAAAATTTAGGTTTTTTTCTTTGTACAACTAGAACTGCGTTAGCTAACCATGTGCTGATTAGCATCTTAAAGCGGCTCAAAAGTGTCTAAAATTGTCATTACCGAAACATGGTGAAGTTTCGGTAGTGACATTAATGTTTTTTTGAGTGTTATTTGATAAAATTTCTTTTTTTTTTCTTTGTACAGCTGTTCAGAACTGTGTTAGCTAACTATGTGCTGATTAGCATCTTTGAGCAGCTCAAAAGTGTCTAAAGTTGTTTCACCACGTTTTGGTCATGACATCGTTTTGGTAGTGACAAAAAGGAACACGTAATCATTTATTTGGGGGAAATAAACACAAGTTACAGTTATACAAATCATTAGTATTTTACTATGTTTTAGTATGAGAGTTAAATCGTGTCACGTGGTCAGTACTGAAACTGTGCCGTCACGAAAAATAAAGTATATTGAAGATGTTATTATAGTGTTTGGTTCAATGTTTATTCAAACTAATGAATCCTTCACTTTGAAATCAGTTTGATAAACCTTATGACTTTTACAAAGACGGATTGGATTCAAAATACAACAAATCTCATAAATTACACTTGAAATATTGATAAAATTGTAATTGTAATTGATTTACCTGTGAAAAAGTTTTAATGAAATAACAAAAACTGTATTTACGAGGCAGATGTAAACAAAATCTTAATAGGTCAATGTAACCCTTCTTATTAAATGATTTATTATTGTGTTTTGGTAGTGACAAATTTGGGGAGAGGAAAAATATTCCAGAACTTTCTGAAAATACAATATGAGAATTAAATGTACAATTACTAGAAATGTGTATATTATACAATTTGCATACATACAAACAAAATTTGTGGAAAAACAATTCTTCAATACTTTTCTATACGTTTGTTTTGACCTTTTTTTTTTTTTTACCAATTCTGTAGAATGACCCATATTTATTATTTTCTGTTTTTTCTGTTTTAATTCATAAATATTTAAATTTTTTCCTCATAATTGAAAATATATATAGAGAAAAATACGGATGAAATTTAAGAAAAAACAACAACGAATGTAACTTGAATTCATTTATTGCCAGCTCGACAATATACAAAAGTAAATAAACTCCAACTGTGTAACTGAGTTTTGCCATGTGACATCAAACAGGTCACGTGACGCTAACAGCAATGTTAAAAACTCATTCGATCCATTTTGGCATTTCGTTACGTCGCTGCACATATACGTGAAAAACCCGGCAGCGCGATCACACGCAGCGAATGGCATCCGTACGGACGCCGTCATGACACCTGAGAGGCGGGAAGGCTTGGGCGTCGACTCATCTGTACACAACAATCAGCTCGGGTCAACATTCATACGGCGTAACGCTCAGAATACATTCTCATGGTGATCACAGCATCTGTGCACTGAAGGACAGGAGAACTCACGCTCACACACACACACACACACACACACACACACACTAGATATCTTCAGATAGGATATGCGCTTCACGAGTGTAACTACAGCATGTCGTCCAGTGTGCACGTCAAGGTCCAGCTGAAGCTGACGGACCCGCTCCTAAAAAATGAAAATAAAAGTACACAGCGCAGTCTCGATGGCCTGGGAGGTCAGAGGTCAGGCGTACAGACGGGTCATTGTGATCTGCATGGATTACGTTCCTAAAAGCAAACAGCATTGGTAAAATATCTTTAAAATGTCAGGTGACTGATCCACGCTGGTTCTCCTCCTTCACGTCCTTCTATTGGCTAAGGTTGATATTATAGTGAATGTAGTATGATTGAAGTGAGGCACTGTTTCCCATCATGCCGTTGGGTTTGCGGTGACAGTGCTGTCGTCTGCAGTCATACGGGCCGGATTCACTACATGTCTTCCACGTAATTGGCCGGATAGAGTCCGACGGTGCCGTTGCTCAGCCGTCCTTTACACCAGCCCTGCTCGTCCTCCTCGCCGATCTTGGTGAACTCCTCTCCTGCACACACACACACACACACGTGTCACTCGTGAAATCACACACATGACTCTGAAATCACACTCACTCCACTCAGGTCCTGTACCTGCTTTGAAGCTCAGCTCGTCCTGCTCCTGGCCCTCGTAGTCGTACAGCGCGCGCACCGGCACCGACACTTCCGGGGAGGACGGCTCGTCCTCGAACGGATTGCCGTTGGCGTTAGCGGAGGCGAAGGGATTCCCGCTTCCTCGTCCGAGCCATCGACCACCATCTTCTCCTTCTCCACGACACTGGCTCTGAGAGGACAGGAAACAGGACACATGTAACAGACAGACACCTGTGACACAGAGCGGGACAGACGGCCGGACCGCAGCGGGAAGAGTGAGCGTCTCAGAGCTGTGAGGAGGAGGACGCCAACATGCCACACCCACCGGACAAACATGACTGGAGTTTGTGTTCACATTCAGACACTCAGAGTGTCCTGACCAGACAACTGCAGTCACATGACCTGTCTGAAAATCACTTTCCTTCTGTTCATTCAGAACAAGACTAAACGCACTGAACTTTAAAGGTTCGTTTTAAATTGTTTAATGTTTATCAAACATTTTGAATCTACTTGACTATAATGACTGTCTGGTTGAAATTAAAATTAATAAATAAATTATGATATAATTTTAAATAATATATAATCATTTACTATTACTAATAATAATGATTACTACCACTTCAATATAGTGACTCTTTGGTTAAAATAAAATTAAATAAGTAAACAAGGATCTAAAATATATCAAATAAATTATAGCATAATTTAAAATAACAAAATATAATAACTTACTTCAATACTACTAATAATTGCTATTACTTGACTATAATGACTGGTTAAGATGAGAATAAATGAAATTATAATACAATTTAAAATAATATAAATGAACTGACTTTACTATTAAAAATCATAATTCCTACTATTTTACTATAATGGCTGTTGATTGAAACCAGAATAAATTAAACATACATTTATGAAATTATAATATAATGTAAAATAATATATGAATTTACTACTACAAATAATTACTACTACTTGACTATAACGACTGTTGAATTGAAATGAAAATAAATATGAAATAATAGAATTTAAAACAACATAATATAAACATTTTATAATATAAATATAAAATATAAACAATTTACTTCTAATAATAATTACTAATGACTGTTTAGCAAAAATAAAATTCAATTTAAAATGCATAATATAACAAATTACAATACATAATATAAATAATTTAGTTTACCATTACTTGACTGTTTAGTAGAAATAAAATATATATATATAAATGATGTGTAATAAATTACATCATTACTAATAAATAATTACCAATAAATTATAATTACCCTTATTTTAAAATGAAAGTAAATAACTAAAATGTGAAATAATACCTTTTTAAAATAATATATAACAATATAAAGATAATTGACTTTATTGGTAAGATAATAATAAGAATGAGACTGACTCTCATCAAGCTCAGTCTGACACTTTCTGGTCAGGACACGGTGTGTGAGCGCGTGTGTGTGTGTGTGTCTGTGTGTGTGTGTGTGAGAGTGTGTGAGAGTGCAGCACTCGTCTGTGTGTGTGTGTGAGAGTGTGTGAGAGTGCAGCACAGCAGCAGTCATGCAGAGACACAGACAGACTCCTGAAACAAACACAAGCAGAGGCCGGAGGAGAGAGAGAGAGAGAGAGAGCTGTGCAGGTCACCAACGTTTGCGCTATCATCACTTCCTCTCGTTTCACACTGAGCGGGCTGCTCTCGGGCTGCTGCTCCGCCACCGCCGAATCGTCTTCATCCTCGTCCTCGTCCTCCTCGAACGGGTTTAAGCAAGCTGCTTCTGAGCTACTGGCCACAGTCACGCTAACAACACAGAGACAGCGTTACACACACACACACAGACACACACACACACACACACACACACACACACACACACAGACGTGTGAGCTCATCTAGCGCTTACACACACTCACAGACCGCGGCGCGCTTCAGGCAGGATCTGTGTCAGACACACACTGACAGAACCGGTTTCACATGTTCTCACACACACACACACTCGAGCGTTTCAGTGATGTCAGCTGACTCTGACTGATCACACTTTAACAGAGGCTTCTTCTGCTGCTGCTCTTTCAGTATGAAACAGACACTGTGATTGGCTCATGTTTTCATTGCATTATACTAACATCAACTAATCATCACTCAGTCAAAATGATGAGATCAAACTGAAGATGAAAGGCTCATTAATGGATAAACTGACATTTTAAGATAAAGTCGTACTTATGAAATCAAGTTGATAATGACAAACAATCACATTTTTCTATCATGATCTTGACTTTAATTATAATTAACTCACAATTACTAGATTAAATGTCAACATTTTTTTAATCTCATTACTCATAATTATAACAGCATCTCATCATTTCAAATCTTAATTTTGACCTTTTTATCTCATCATTATCATGACTTCTCTCATGATTTAGCCTCGTAACTGACACAATCTCAGACTTTTAACTTCATCTCAGTATCTTTTGATTTCATCTTTATCTCATTGTGACGTGATTCTGAATATCAGCGTCATAATTTTGACCTTTATATCTTATTTTTATGACTCCGTATCTCATTGTGACTCTTTATCTCATATTTAAGCGCTCTCAGTATCTCAGAGTCACAATAGTGATTTAATGTGGCAGAAACGGGCCTCACAGAGAGCACTTTAAACTCTGCCCCTTCACTTCTAATCACTGCTGACATCATTTCCTAGCACTCAGTAAACAGTAGTCAGTGTCTGGTGTCACAGGAGAGTGGTGTTTAGCGCAGGTAAGAGCGATCAGGTAAGAGTCGTATTTCTTGACTTAAAGGGGCTGCGTGTAGAATTCAGAAAGCCCTGTTATTAGCGACACCGGTGGCCGTTAGGTGAACTGCGGCAGTAACGTACTTCTCATGCTCGCGTCACGTACACGAGACTGAACGTGATTCAAGGTCCTGATGCCCTCCACATGTTCTTGATCAAGAAATTACAGTTGCATTTCTATGGTAAGGAAGTGACCAAATATGAAGTGAATGCATCGTACAAGCATTCGTTTCTCGGTCTTGTTTATGAGCGGTTCACACATTGGCAATAAAAAAAAAGAGATTAATACATATATTAGCCCCTTTATGAACTCTAACTAATTCAGATCATGAGTGAGGACGTGTGTGTGCTCCAGCAGTGGCTTGGGAACAGGAAACTAGAGGTCAAAGGTCAGTTAGTGCTCATGATGCTGCTGCCTTCTCCTGTCGTCACTCAAACACACTCCATCTCAACACACACACACACACGTCTGCGAACACGAGCGCACTGCTTTAGCTCTGGGTACCTGCTGCTGGCCTTCGACACTGGCTCTGCCGTCTGACTGATTCCCGTCAGAGTCACTCCATCGGCCGGTTTCCTCTTGGTCTCCCGCCGGCTGAGCGTCCGATTCAAGTCCGTGGACCACTCCTACAACACAAACACACACCTTCAGCACTTCCTGTCTGTCCTGATTCATGTGTGAACAGCTGTGGGCTCCAAAACGACAAAAACACATGTCAGTGTCATAGTAGTCGCCCATATGACACTTCTGCAGTCATGTGATGTTATGTGTGAGGAACAGACTGACATTTAAGATGTGCTGAAAATCTTTCCCTCCAGCAAACTCTTTTGTGCTTGTGTTTTCAGACAAATACTGTGACGTCACTGACATGATCCTGCTGCAACCAATCGATGACAACTTCAGAGCTCGACTTTATCTCATCATTATGACTAAATATATATTAAATCTCGTATTTTACACTTTTTTTCCTCATAATTCTAACAGTTTCTTATGGTTTGGTCTTTTTATCTCATAATTTTCACCAAATCTCATTTTTGACTTTCTACTTCATAATTATGATTTAGTTTCTTATAATTTAGACTTTTTACTAATAATTATGAGTTAATATTTCATGATTTAAACTTATATTTTGACTTCTTTCATAATGACTTTTCACTTTTCTTCATAATTATAATAGTTTCTTATTATTTCATAATTACTTTCTTCATAATTATGTTTCTCATGATTTGACATTAATATCTCATAATTATGATTAAATCTCTATTATCTATTAAATCTCATATTTCTCTTAATCATAAATCTCATTATTACTTGATCCTCATAATTATAACAGTTTCTTATGGTTTGGTCTTTTTATCTCATAATTTCACCTAATATCTCATTTTTGACTTTCTACTTCATAATTATGATTTAGTTTCTTATAATTTAGACTTTTTACTAATAATTATGAGTTAATATTTCATGATTTAAACTTATTATATTTTGACTTCTTTCATAATGACTTTTCACTTTTCTTCATAATTATAATAGTTTCTTATTATTTCATAATTACTTTCTTCATAATTATGTTTCTCATGATTTGACATTAATATCTCATAATTATGATTAAATCTCTATTATCTATTAAATCTCATATTTCTCTTAATCATAAATCTCATTATTACTTGATCCTCATAATTATAACAGTTTCTTATGGTTTGGTCTTTTTATCTCATAATTTCACCTAATATCTCATTTTTGACTTTCTACTTAATGTCTATTAAATCTAATATTTTAAGCTTCTTCCTCAATTTTAAACAGTTTCTTATTATTTGGTCATTTTATCTCATAATTTTCACCAAATATCTCATATTTTCGACTTTCTACATCATAATTATGATTTAGTTTCTCATAATTTGTACTTTTTCTTCATAATTATGTTTCTCATGATTTAGAGTTGTCATCTCATAAATATGACTAAATATCTAATATATATTAAATCTCATATTTTAGAGACTTTTTTTCCTCATAATTATAACAGTTTCTTATGGTTTGGTCTTTTTATCTCATAATTTTCACCTAATATCTCATTTTTGACTTTCTACTTCATAATTATGATTTAGTTTCTTATAATTTGTACTTTTTCTTCATAATTATGTTTCTCATGATTTTGACTTTTCATCTCATAATTATAATTAAATTTCTAATATCTATTAATTCTAATATTTTAAGCTTCTTCCTCAATTTTAAACAGTTTCTTATTATTTGGTCATTTTATCTCATAATTTTCACCAAATATCTCATATTTTCGACTTTCTACATCATAATTATGATTTAGTTTCTCATAATTTGTACTTTTTCTTCATAATTATGTTTCTTATGATTTAGAGTTGTCATCTCATAAATATGACCAAATATCTAATGTATATTAAATCTCATATTTTAGAGACTTTTTTTCTTATGATTTGGTCTTTTTATCTCATAATTAAGTTGGCTTGAAAAAGCCAACTTACTGATCTACTACTTACTAGAAAAGCTTAGTCTTACTATTAAGTTGGCTTGAAAAAGCCAACTTACTGATCTACTAAGCTTATTATTACTTGAATTACTGATCTACGTCTTAAGCTTATTATTATTCTTCTTAGACTAAATTTCTAAATGCATCTCCTCCTAGACTGTTCAAGCTACAACCACCAAACTCGGACTAGACCTTCAGACTGTTCTGACTTAGTGTGCTATATCTTTTCAGACTGATCCGACTTACGGTTTTCCTAAAAATGCTGATTAAACCTGGAAAAAACTCCCATTGACTTTCATTGAACTGCCTTGGCTGATCTGAACATTCCGTCCAACTGTCAAAATTCAAATTCAAACACACAGACTCAATTAAACTGCCATTCCTATTTCCAAGCCATTTAAACTCATTCAAACTCATTCAAACTCATTCTATCTATCTATCTATCTATCTAAATCTAACTCTATCAAAACTAATCATCTATCTATCTATCTATCATCTATCTATCTAAATAACTCTATCAAACTAATCTATCTATGTAAATCTAACTCTATCAAACTAAATCTATCTATCTATCTAAATCTAAATCTATCAAACTAAATCTATCTATCTATCTATCTATCTATTTCTCTTTCTAATCTATCTATCTATCTCTATCTATCTATCTATCTATCTATCATCTATCTATCTATCTATTTCTCTTTCTAATCTATCTATCTATCTATCTATCTATCTATCTATCTAAATCTAACTCTATCAAACTAAATCTATCTATGTAAATCTAACTCTATCAAACTAAATCTATCTATCTATCTATCTATCAAACTAAATCTATCTATCTATCTAAATCTAAATCTATCAAACTAAATCATCTATCTATCTATCTATCTATCTATCTATCTATCTATCTATTTCTTTCTAATCTATCTATCTATCTATCTATCTATCTATCTATCTATCTATTTCTCTTCTAATCTCTATCTATCTATCTATCTATCTATCATCTATCTATTTCTCTTTCTATCTATCTATCTATCTATCTATCTATCTATCTATCTATCTATCAAACTAAATCTATCTATCTATCTATCTATTTCTCTTTTTAATCTATCTATCTCTATCTATCTATCAAACTAAATCTATATCTATCTATCTATCTATCTATCTATCTATCTATCTATGATCAACTCTCATAGCAACCACCCAAACCAACCTAGCAACCACCCAGAACACCATGGCAACTGCATAGCAACCACACAAATCACCCTGGCATCATCCTAGCAACCAGCCTGGATACAATAGCAACCACATAGCAACACCATGGCAACCACCCCGAGTACCCTAGCAACCGCATAGCAACACCCTAGCAACCGCCCCGAGTACCCTAGCAACCGCATAGCAACACCCTAGCAACCACCCCGAGTACCCTAGCAACAGCATAGCAACACCTTAGCAACCACCCCGAGTACCCTAGCAACACCTTAGCAACCACCCCGAGTACCCTAGCAACACCCTAACAACCACCCCAAGTACCCTAGCAACCGCATAGCAACACCCTAGCAACCACCCGAGTACCCTAGCAACCGCATAGCAACACCTTAGCAACCACCCCGAGTACTATAGCAACCGCATAGCAACACCCTAGCAACCACCCCGAGTACCCTAGCAACCGCATAGCAACACCCTAGCAACCACCCCGAGTACCCTAGCAACAGCATAGCAACACCTTAGCAACCACCCCGAGTACCCTAGCAACACCTTAGCAACCACCCCGAGTACCCTAGCAACACCCTAACAACCACCCCAAGTACCCTAGCAACCGCATAGCAACACCCTAGCAACCCCGAGTACCCTAGCAACCGCATAGCAACACCTTAGCAACCACCCCGAGTACTATAGCAACCGCATAGCAACACCCTAGCAACCACCCCGAGTACCCTAGCAACCGCATAGCAACACCTTAGCAACCACCCCGAGTACCCTAGCAACACCTTAGCAACCACCCCGAGTACCCTAGCAACTGCATAGCAACACCCTAGCAACCACCCGAGTACCATAGCAACCGCATAGCAACACCTTAGCAACCACCCCGAGTACCATAGCAACCGCATAGCAACACCTTAGCAACCACCCCGAGTACCCTAGCAACTGCATAGCAACACCCTAGCAACCGCATAGCAACACCTTAGCAACCACCCCGAGTACCCTAGCAACTGCATAGCAACACCTTAGCAACCACCCCGAGTACCCTAGCAACTGCATAGCAACACCATAGCAACCAAACAGAGTGCCCTAGCAACCAATTTGCAAAATCTATATCTCTGCATCAGAACATCTTCCAGACATGGGGGTTGGTTTATATTGTCAAGCAGCCTTTGGAGTATCATCACTGGTAGCTGCCAAGCCACTCCCTAGCAACCAAACAGAGTACCCTAGCAACCGTTTTGCAAAATCTATATCTCTGCATCAGTACATCGTAGAGACATGGCGGTTGGCTCTTTTGACTCATGCTAGCAATCTGGACTTCAACATGCTAGCAGTGAATAGCTACATGCTAATAGTGATTAGCTAAGTGCTAAAGTGGGCTAAGAACATGCTAATAACTCTATAAAAACTCCATAGTATCCATCTGTGACAATTACCAATCTATCTATCTATCTAATAAAACTTAAACTTTCAAACTTCAAACTTTTAAAACTTCTTCAAACTTTCTGGCTATGCTTTTTCAAGCCAACTTAAAGTTTGTCCTCAAACTTTTTTATCTAGTTATTATTATTCTTCTTAGACTAAATTTCTAAATGCATCTCCTCCTAGACTGTTCAAGCTACAACCACCAAACTCGGACCAGACCTTCAGACTATTCTGACTTAGTGTGCTATATCTTTTCAGACTGATCAGACTTACGGTTTTCCTAAAAAAGCTGATCAAAACTTGGAAAAATCCCATTGACTTTCATTGACGGAATGTTCAAATGAGCCAAGACTATTCAAACTCCAACTGTCAAAATTCAAATTTTGACAGTTGGAGAGGCTCATCAGACTCCATTAGCTGCCATTCTATGTACTATTTCTAATCCATTGAGACTCATTCAAACTTCCATTCTATCTAATATGTCTTATCTATCTATCTATCTATCTATCTATCTATCAAACTAAATCTATCTATCTATCAAACTAAATCTATCTATCTATCTATCAAACTAAATCTATCTATCTATCAAACTAAATCTATCTATCTATTTCTCTTTCTAATCTATCTATCTATCAAACTAAATCTATCTATCTATCTATTCTTTTTCTAATCTATATCAAACTAAATCTATCTATTTCTCTTTCTAATCTATCTATCTATCTATCAAACTAAATCTAGCTATTTCTCTATCTATCTATCATTCTCATCTATCAATCTATCTATCTTCTCATCTATCACTTCTCATCTATCTCTCTTCTCATCTATCACTTCTCATCTATCTCTCTATCATCTATCTATCAACTCATTCAAATTCATAAACTCTATCTATCTATCTATGATCAACTCTCATAGCAACCACCCAAAACAACCTAGCAACCACCCAAAACAACCTAGCAATCACCCAGAACACCATGGCAACTGCATAGCAACCACACAAATCACCCTGGCATCATCCTAGCAACCAGCCTGGATACAATAGCAACCGCATAGCAACACCATGGCAACCACCCCGAGTACCCTAGCAACCGCATAGCAAACCCTAGCAACCACCCCGAGTACCCTAGCAACCGCATAGCAACACCCTAGCAACCACCCCGAGTACCCTAGCAACCGCATAGCAACACCATAGCAACCACCCCGAGTACCCTAGCAACCGCATAGCAACACCTAGCAACCACCCCGAGTACCCTAGCAACCGCATAGCAACACCTTAGCATCCACCCCGATACCATAGCAACCGCATAGCAACACCCTAGCAACCACCCCGAGTACCCTAGCAACCGCATAGCAACACCTTAAAACCACCCGAGTACCCTAGCAACCGCATAGCAACACTTAGCAACCACCCCAAGTACCATAGCAACCGCATAGCAACACCTTAGCAACCACCCCGAGTACCCTAGCAACCGCATAGCAACACCGTAGCAACCAAACAGAGTACCCTAGCAACCATTTTGCAAAATCTATATCTCTGCATCAGAACATCGTACAGACATGGGGGTTGGTTTATATTGTCAAGCAGCCTTTGGAGTATCATCATTGGTAGCTGGCAAGTCACTCCCTAGCAACCAAACAGTACCCTAGTAACCGTTTTGCAAAATCTGTATCTCTGCATCAGAACATCGTCCAGACATGGGGTTGGTTTATATTGTCAAGCAGCCTTTGGAGTATCATCATTGGTAGCTGGCAAGCCACTCCCTAGCAACCAAACAGAGTACCCTAGCAACCGTTTGCAAAATCTATATCTCTGCATCAGAACATCGTACCAGACATGGGGGTTGGTTTATTATTGTCAAGCAGCCTTTGGAGTATCATCACTGGTAGCTGCCAAGCCACTCCCTAGCAACCAAACAGAGTACCCTAGCAACCGTTTTGCAAAATCTATACTCTGCATCATACATCGTAGAGACATGGGGTTGGCTTTTTGACTCATGCTAGCAATCTGGACTTCAACATGCTAGCAGTGAATAGCTACATGCTAATAGTGATCAGCTAAGTGCTAAAGTGGGCTAAGAACATGCTAATAACTCTATAAAAACTCCATAGTATCCATCTGTGACTATCTATCTATCTAATAAAACTTAAACTTTCAAACTTCAAACTTTTAAAACTTCTCAAACTTTCTGGCTATGCTTTTTCAAGCCAACTTAAAGTTTGTCCTCAAACTTTTTTATCTAGTTAAGTTGGCTTGAAAAAGCCAACTTACTGATCTACGTCTTAAGCTTATTATTATTCTTCTTAGACTAAATTTCTAAATGCATCTCCTCCTAGACTGTTCAAGCTACAACCACCAAACTCGGACTAGACCTTCAGACTGTTCTGACTTAGTGTGCTATATCTTTTCAGACTGATCCGACTTACGGTTTTCCTAAAAATGCTGATTAAACCTGGAAAAAACTCCCATTGACTTTCATTGAACTGCCTTGGCTGATCTGAACATTCCGTCCAACTGTCAAAATTCAAATTCAAACACACAGACTCAATTAAACTGCCATTCCTATTTCCAAGCCATTTAAACTCATTCAAACTCATTCAAACTCATTCTATCTATCTATCTATCTATCTAAATCTAACTCTATCAAACTAAATCTATCTATCTATCTATCTATCTATCTATCTATCTAAATCTCTATCAAACTAAATCTATCTATGTAAATCTAACTCTATCAAACTAAATCTATCTATCTATCTAAATCTAAATCTATCAAACTAAATCTATCTATCTATCTATCTATCTACTCTATTTCTCTTTCTAATCTATCTATCTATCTATCTATCTATCTATCTATCTATCTATCTCTATCTATTTCTCTTTCTAATCTATCTCTATCTATCTATCTATCTATCTATCTATCTATATCTAAATCTAACTCTATCAAACTAAATCTATCTATGTAAATCTAACTCTATCAAACTAAATCTATCTATCTATCTATCTATCAAACTAAATCTATCTATCTATCTAAATCTAAATCTATCAAACTAAATCTATCTATCTATCTATCTATCTATCTATCTATTTCTCTTTCTAATCTATCTATCTATCTATCTATCTATCTATCTATCTATTTCTCTTTCTAATCTATCTATCTATCTATCTATCTATCTATCTATCATCTATCTATTTCTCTTTCTAATCTATCTATCTATCTATCTATCTATCTATCTATCTATCTATCAAACTAAATCTATCTATCTATCTATCTATTTCTCTTTTTAATCTATCTATCTCTATCTATCTATCAAACTAAATCTATCTATCTATCTATCTATCTATCTATCTATCTATCTATGATCAACTCTCATAGCAACCACCCAAACCAACCTAGCAACCACCCAGAACACCATGGCAACTGCATAGCAACCACACAAATCACCCTGGCATCATCCTAGCAACCAGCCTGGATACAATAGCAACCACATAGCAACACCATGGCAACCACCCCGAGTACCCTAGCAACCGCATAGCAACACCCTAGCAACCGCCCCGAGTACCCTAGCAACCGCATAGCAACACCCTAGCAACCACCCCGAGTACCCTAGCAACAGCATAGCAACACCTTAGCAACCACCCCGAGTACCCTAGCAACACCTTAGCAACCACCCCGAGTACCCTAGCAACACCCTAACAACCACCCCAAGTACCCTAGCAACCGCATAGCAACACCCTAGCAACCACCCGAGTACCCTAGCAACCGCATAGCAACACCTTAGCAACCACCCCGAGTACTATAGCAACCGCATAGCAACACCCTAGCAACCACCCCTACCCTAGCAACCGCATAGCAACACCCTAGCAACCACCCCGAGTACCCTAGCAACAGCATAGCAACACCTTAGCAACCACCCCGAGTACCCTAGCAACACCTTAGCAACCACCCCGAGTACCCTAGCAACACCCTAACAACCACCCCAAGTACCCTAGCAACCGCATAGCAACACCCTAGCAACCACCCGAGTACCCTAGCAACCGCATAGCAACACCTTAGCAACCACCCCGAGTACTATAGCAACCGCATAGCAACACCCTAGCAACCACCCCGAGTACCCTAGCAACCGCATAGCAACACCTTAGCAACCACCCCGAGTACCCTAGCAACACCTTAGCAACCACCCCGAGTACCCTAGCAACTGCATAGCAACACCCTAGCAACCACCCGAGTACCATAGCAACCGCATAGCAACACCTTAGCAACCACCCCGAGTACCATAGCAACCGCATAGCAACACCTTAGCAACCACCCCGAGTACCCTAGCAACTGCATAGCAACACCCTAGCAACCGCATAGCAACACCTTAGCAACCACCCCGAGTACCCTAGCAACTGCATAGCAACACCTTAGCAACCACCCCGAGTACCCTAGCAACTGCATAGCAACACCATAGCAACCAAACAGAGTGCCCTAGCAACCAATTTGCAAAATCTATATCTCTGCATCAGAACATCTTCCAGACATGGGGGTTGGTTTATATTGTCAAGCAGCCTTTGGAGTATCATCACTGGTAGCTGCCAAGCCACTCCCTAGCAACCAAACAGAGTACCCTAGCAACCGTTTTGCAAAATCTATATCTCTGCATCAGTACATCGTAGAGACATGGCGGTTGGCTCTTTTGACTCATGCTAGCAATCTGGACTTCAACATGCTAGCAGTGAATAGCTACATGCTAATAGTGATTAGCTAAGTGCTAAAGTGGGCTAAGAACATGCTAATAACTCTATAAAAACTCCATAGTATCCATCTGTGACAATTACCAATCTATCTATCTATCTAATAAAACTTAAACTTTCAAACTTCAAACTTTTAAAACTTCTTCAAACTTTCTGGCTATGCTTTTTCAAGCCAACTTAAAGTTTGTCCTCAAACTTTTTTATCTAGTTATTATTATTCTTCTTAGACTAAATTTCTAAATGCATCTCCTCCTAGACTGTTCAAGCTACAACCACCAAACTCGGACCAGACCTTCAGACTATTCTGACTTAGTTGCTATATCTTTTCAGACTGATCAGACTTACGGTTTTCCTAAAAAAGCTGATCAAAACTTGGAAAAATCCCATTGACTTTCATTGACGGAATGTTCAAATGAGCCAAGACTATTCAAACTCCAACTGTCAAAATTCAAATTTTGACAGTTGGAGAGGCTCATCAGACTCCATTAGCTGCCATTCTATGTACTATTTCTAATCCATTGAGACTCATTCAAACTTCCATTCTATCTAATATGTCTTATCTATCTATCTATCTATCTATCTATCTATCATCTATCTCTTTCTAATCTATCTATCTATCTATCTACTATCTATCTATCTATCTATCTATCAAACTAAATCTATCTATCAAACTAAATCTATCTATCTATCTATCTTTCTATCTATATCAAACTAATCTATCTATCTATCAAACTAAATCTATCTATCTATCAACTAAATCTATCTATCAAACTAAATCTATCTATCTATCTATCTATCTATCTATCTATCTATTACAAATCTATCATCAATCTAAACATCTATCTATCTATCTATCTATCTATCTATCAAACTAAATCTATCTATCTATCAAACTAAATTTATCTATATATTTCTCTTTAATCTATCTATCATCACAACTAAATCTATCTATCTATCTATCTATCTATCTATCTATCTATCTACTACTATCTATCTATCTAATCTATCATAGCAACCACCCAGATCACCCAAGCAACCACCTTGAACACCATGGCAACAGCACAGCAACCACACAGAGCACCCTAGCAACCACATAGCAACCACCCAGAACAGCATAGCAACCTCCTAGAATATCCTAGCAACCTCATAGCAATACCCTAGCAACCACCCAAAATACCTTAGCAACCGTATAACAACACCTTAGCAACCACCCCGAGTACCCTAGCAACCGTATAGCAACACCTTAGCAACCACCCCGAGTACCCTAGCAACCGTATAGCAACACCTTAGCAACCACCCCGAGTACCCTAGCAACCGTATAGCAAGACCTTAGCAACCACCCCGAGCACCTTAGCAACCGCATAGCAACACCTTAGCAACCACCCCGAATACCCTAGCAACCGCATAGCAACACCTTAGCAACCACCCCTAGTACCATAGCAACCGCATAGCAACACCCTAGCAACCACCCCGAATACCCTAGCAGCCGCATAGCAACACCTTAGCAACCACCCTAGTACCATAGCAACCGCATAGCAACATCCTAGCAACCACCCCTAATACCCTAGCAACCGCATAGCAACACCTTAGCAACCACCCCGAGTACCCTAGCAACTGCATAGCAACACCATAGCAACCAAACAGAGTGCCCTAGCAACCGTTTTTCAAGATCTATATCGCTGCATCAGAACATCGTAGAGACATGGGGGTTGGTTTATATTGTCAAGTAGCCTTTGGAGTATGATCATTGGTAGCTGCCAAGCCACTCCCTAGCAACCAAACAGTACCCTAGCAACCGTATTGCAAGATCTATATCTCTGAATCAGAACAACGTACAGACATGGGGGTTGGTTTATATTGTCAAGTAGCCTTTGGAGTATCATCACTGGTAGCTGCCAAGCCACTCCCTAGCAACCAAAGAGTACCCTAGCAACCGTATTGCAAGATCTATATCTCTGAATCAGAACAACGTACAGACATGGGGGTTGGTTTATATTGTGAAGTAGCCTTTGGAGTAGCATCACTGGTAGCTGCCAAGCCACTCCCTAGCAACCAAACAGTACCCTAGCAACCGTTTTGCAAGATCTATATCTCTGCATCAGAACATCGTACAGACATGGGGGTTGGCTGTTTTGACTCATGCTAGCAGTCTGTACTTCCAACATGCTACACATGCTAGTGAATAGCTACATGCTAATATTGATTAGCTAAGTGCTAAAGTAGGCTAAGAACATGCTAATAACTCTATAAAAACTCCATAGTAACCATCTGTGACAACTATCTATCTATCTATCTATCTATCTATCTATCTATCTATCTATCTAAATCTATCTAAACTACTAAACTTAAACTTTCAAACTGAAAACTTTCAAACTTCAAACTTTCAAACTTTAAACTTTTAAAACTATTTCAAACTTTCTGGACTGGCTTTTTCAAGCCAACTTAAAGTTTGTCTTCAAACTTTTTTATCTAGTTAAGTTGGCTTGAAAAAGCCAACTTACTGATCTACTACTTAAGCTTATTATTATTCTTCTTAGACTAAATTTCTAAATGCATCTCCTCCTAGACTGTTCAAGCTACAACCACCAAACTCGGACTAGACCTTCAGACTATTCTGACTTAGTGTGCTATATCTTTTCAGACTGATCAGACTTACGGTTTTCCTAAAAAAGCTGATCAAAACTTGGAAAAATCCCATTGACTTTCATTGACGGAATGTTCAAATGAGCCAAGACTATTCAAACTCCAACTGTCAAAATTCAAATTTTGACAGTTGGAGAGGCTCATCAGACTCCATTAGCTCCATTAGCTGCCATTCTATGTACTATTTCTAATCCATTGAGACTCATTCAAACTTCCATTCTATCTAATATGTCCTATCTATCTATCTATCTATCAAACTAAATCTATCTATCTATCTATCTATCTATCTATCTATCTATCTATCTATCTATCTATCTATCTATCTATCAAACTAAATCTAGCTATTTATCTATCTATCTATCTATCTATTTGTCTTTCTTATCTATCTATCTATCTATCTATCTATCTATCTATCTATCAAACTAAATCTAGCTATTTATCTATCTATCTATTTCTCTTTCTAATCTATCTATCTATCTATTTCTCTTTCTAATCTATCTATCTCTATCTATCTATCTATTTCTCTTTCTAATCTATCTATCTATCTATCTATCTATCTATCTATCTATCAAACTAAATCTAGCTATTTATCTATCTATCTATCAAACTAAATCTATCTATCTATCTATCTATCTATCTATCTATCTATCTATCTATTTCTCTTTCTAATCTATCTATCTATCTATCTATCAAACTAAATCTAGCTATTTATCTATCTATCTATCTATCTATTTCTCTTTCTAATCTATCTATCAGACTATATCTATCTATCAAACTAAATCTATTTCTCTTTCTAATCTATCTATCTATCAAACTAAATCTAGCTATTTCTCTATCTATCTATCTATCCCTTCTCATCTATCTATCTATCTATCTATCTATCTATCACTTCTCATCTATCAATCTATCTATCTTCTCATCTATCACTTCTCATCTATCTATCTATTTTCTCATCTATCACTTCTCATCTATCTCTCTTCTCATCTATCACTTCTCATCTATCTCTCTTCTCATCTATCTCTCTATCTCTCTATCTATCTATGATCAACTCTCATAGCAACCACCCAAAACAACCTAGCAACCACCCAGAACACCATGGCAACTGCATAGCAACTACACAAATCACCCTGGCATCATCCTAGCAACCAGCCTGGATACAATAGCAACCGCATAGCAACACCATGGCAACCACCCCGAGTACCCATAGCAACCAAACAGAGTGCCCTAGCAACCATTTTGCAAAATCTATATCTCTGCATCAGAACATCGTACAGACATGGGGGTTGGTTTATATTGTCAAGCAGCCTTTGGAGTATCATCATTGGTAGCTGGCAAGCCACTCCCTAGCAACCAAACAGAGTACCCTAGCAACCGTTTTGCAAAATCTATATCTCTGCATCAGAACATCGTACAGACATGGGGGTTGGTTTATATTGTCAAGCAGCCTTTGGAGTATCATCACTGGTAGCTGCCAAGCCACTCCATAGCAACCAAATAGAGTAGCCTAGCAACCATTTTGCAAAATCTATATCTCTGCATCAGAACATCGTACAGACATGGGGGTTGGTTTATATTGTCAAGCAGCCTTTGGAGTATCATCATTGGTAGCTGCCAAGCCACTCCCTAGCAACCAAACAGAGTACCCTAGCAACCGTTTTGCAAGATCTATATCTCTTCATCAGAACATCGTACAGACATGGGGGTTGGTTTGTATTGTCAAGCAGCCTTTGGAGTATCATCATTGGTAGCTGCCAAGCCACTCCCTAGCAACAAACAGAGTACCCTAGCAACTGTATTGCAAAATCTATATCTCTGCATCAGAACATTGTAGAGACATGGCGGTTGGCTCTTCTGACTCATGCTAGCAATCTGGACTTCCAACATGCTAGCAGTGAATAGCTACATGCTAATGGTGATTAGCTAAGTGCTACACTGGGCTAAGAACATGCTAATAACTCTATAAAAACTCCATAATATCCATCTGTGACAACTATCTATCTATCTATCTATCTATCTAATCGATCAGTCTGTTTAATTATCTAGCTATCTATCTAGCTTTTAAAACTACAATTCTAAAACTTAAACTATTTCAAACTGAAAAGCTTCAAACTACAAACTTTTAAAACTTCTTCAAACTTTCTGGCTATGCTTTTTCAAGCCAACTTAAAGTTTGTCTACAAACTTTTTTATCTAGTTATTATTATTCTTCTTAGACTAAATTTCTAAATGCATCTCCTCCTAGACTGTTCAAGCTACAACCACCAAACTCGGACCAGACCTTCAGACTATTCTGACTTAGTGTGCTATATCTTTTCAGACTGATCAGACTTACGGTTTTCCTAAAAAAGCTGATCAAAACTTGGAAAAATCCCATTGACTTTCATTGACGGAATGTTCAAATGAGCCAAGACTATTCAAACTCCAACTGTCAAAATTCAAATTTTGACAGTTGGAGAGGCTCATCAGACTCCATTAGCTGCCATTCTATGTACTATTTCTAATCCATTGAGACTCATTCAAACTTCCATTCTATCTAATATGTCTTATCTATCTATCTATCTATCAAACTAAATCTATCTATCTATCAAACTAAATCTATCTATCTATCAAACTAAATCTATCTATCTATCTATCTATCTATCTATCAAACTAAATCTATCTATCTATTTCTCTTTCTAATCTATCTATCTATCAAACTAAATCTATCTATCTATTTCTTTTTCTAATCTATATCAAACTAAATCTATCTATTTCTCTTTCTAATCTATCTATCTATCTATCAAACTAAATCTAGCTATTTCTCTATCTATCTATCACTTCTCATCTATCACTTCTCATCTATCTCTCTTCTCATCTATCACTTCTCATCTATCTCTCTATCTATCATCTATCTATCAACTCATTCAAATTCATAAACTCTATCTATCTATCTATGATCAACTCTCATAGCAACCACCCAAAACAACCTAGCAACCACCCAAAACAACCTAGCAACCACCCAGAACACCATGGCAACTGCATAGCAACCACACAAATCACCCTGGCATCATCCTAGCAACCAGCCTGGATACAATAGCAACCGCATAGCAACACCATGGCAACCACCCCGAGTACCCTAGCAACCGCATAGCAACACCCTAGCAACCACCCCGAGTACCCTAGCAACCGCATAGCAACACCCTAGCAACCACCCCGAGTACCCTAGCAACCGCATAGCAACACCCTAGCAACCACCCCGAGTACCCTAGCAACCGCATAGCAACACCTTAGCATCCACCCCGAGTACTATAGCAACCGCATAGCAACACCATAGCAACCACCCCGAGTACCCTAGCAACCGCATAGCAACACCCTAGCAACCACCCCGAGTACCCTAGCAACCGCATAGCAACACCTTAGCATCCACCCCGAGTACCATAGCAACCGCATAGCAACACCCTAGCAACCACCCCGAGTACCCTAGCAACCGCATAGCAACACCTTAACAACCACCCGAGTACCCTAGCAACCGCATAGCAACACCCTAGCAACCACCCCGAGTACCCTAGCAACCGCATAGCAACAACTTAGCAACCACCCCAAGTACCATAGCAACCGCATAGCAACACCTTAGCAACCACCCCGAGTACCCTAGCAACCGCATAGCAACACCGTAGCAACCAAACAGAGTACCCTAGCAACCATTTTGCAAAATCTATATCTCTGCATCAGAACATCGTACAGACATGGGGGTTGGTTTATATTGTCAAGCAGCCTTTGGAGTATCATCATTGGTAGCTGGCAAGTCACTCCCTAGCAACCAAACAGTACCCTAGTAACCGTTTTGCAAAATCTGTATCTCTGCATCAGAACATCGTCCAGACATGGGGGTTGGTTTATATTGTCAAGCAGCCTTTGGAGTATCATCATTGGTAGCTGGCAAGCCACTCCCTAGCAACCAAACAGAGTACCCTAGCAACCGTTTTGCAAAATCTATATCTCTGCATCAGAACATCGTACAGACATGGGGGTTGGTTTATATTGTCAAGCAGCCTTTGGAGTATCATCACTGGTAGCTGCCAAGCCACTCCCTAGCAACCAAACAGAGTACCCTAGCAACCGTTTTGCAAAATCTATATCTCTGCATCAGTACATCGTAGAGACATGGGGGTTGGCTTTTTGACTCATGCTAGCAATCTGGACTTCCAACATGCTAGCAGTGAATAGCTACATGCTAATAGTGATTAGCTAAGTGCTAAAGTGGGCTAAGAACATGCTAATAACTCTATAAAAACTCCATAGTATCCATCTGTGACTATCTATCTATCTAATGAAACTTAAACTTTCAAACTTCAAACTTTTAAAACTTCTCAAACTTTCTGGCTATGCTTTTTCAAGCCAACTTAAAGTTTGTCCTCAAACTTTTTTATCTAGTTTTCACCTGATATCTCATTATTTTGACTTTTTACCTCATAAATATGACTTCGTTTCTCATAATTTAGACTTTTTACTAATAATTATGAGTTAATATTTCATGATTTAAACTTATTATATTTTGACTTCTTTCATAATGACTTTTCACGATTTTGACTTTTCATCTCATAATTATGATTAAATCTCTAAAATCTACTAAATCTCATATTTTAGACTGCTTCTTCATAATTATAATAGTTTCTTATTATTTGGTAGTTTTATCTCATAATTTTCACTTAATGTCTTATTTTGACCCTTTATCTCATAATTACTTTCTTCATAATTATGTTTCTCATGATTTTACGTTATCATCTCATAATTATGATTAAATCTCTATTATCTATTAAATCTCATATTTCTCTTAATCATACTTGATCCTCATAATTCTAACAGTTTCTTATGGTTTGGTCTTTTTATCTCATCATTTTCACCAAATATCTCATCATTTTGACTTTTTACCTCATTATTATGACTTAGCTTCTGATAATTTAGACCTTTTCTTCATAATTATGTTTCTCTTGATTGACTTTTATCTCAATATCAACGTTTTATCTCATAACTATGACTGAATCTCATGATGTGCACTGGAAATCTTTCCCTCCACCAGCGCTCTCTAAACTCATCTGTGTTTGTGTTTTCAGACCAGTGCTGGTGCAATGAATGAACGAGACTTTCAGTGTGTAACGTCTTAAATTTCAGCCTGTTCCTCACACATGGTATCGCATGACTTTAGGAGGTAACTTTGATATCATATGATCTGCTGTTATGACACTGTTGTTGTGTTTTGTGTCATTTTTGGCATTTGTTAGCCCCGTTCTCTTTCACTGTACATAAAGGAGCAGCTCGAATGTGTCCTGTGATCCGCAGAAGACCGTTGTACAGGTGTGGAGCTCCTTAAGGTTGTCTAACCACACAGTGTGTGTGTGTGTGTGTGTGTGTGTGTGTGTGTGTGTGTGTACCTCAAACTGAGGCCAGTTCATGGGCATGCCGGGCCCGTGGTTGGAGCGGAACCACTTGAGGTCTTCCTGTGCGTCGGCTGCCTGGATGGTGTCTTCTAGTGTGTTATACACCGTCTGGTACCTGAGGAGAGAGACGCTGAACACGTCAGACCCTGTGACTACACTGAGAACTAATCAAGCTATCACAGCTGGCGGGTTTGCGTGAGGGAGACTCATCCCAGGGCTTTGCAGTGCTGGTCTCTGAACAATAACAGCGCTTCTGTGCTTGTCTATGCAAATGACCACAAACCAGCAAGAGCCGCCCTGCGGCCTCAAAGCAGTTCCTGCCCCACACAGACATGACAGCGGTGAGGTCCTCACTTGTGATTGGTGGAGAGGTCGAGGTGCTGCTTGACGCCGAGCAGCAGCTCCTTGAAGAAGCGCAGTCTCTTGTCCTCGAACTGCTGCCACTGTTCAAACACCTGCTCCATGTTCTCCATGTACTGAGGCGTCACCTTATCCAGATCCTCCAGGGACTTCTCGTAGCGCTCCTTAGTCTGGAACACACAACCACAAGAGATATCACACCTCTCATAGCGCTTCATCTCCAAACATGATCAAAACACAAGACACTACAGGGCTCATGTGATGAAACAAGGAAGTGTCTCGCTCTTTTGAAATAAGAGATTGATGTTCTATATAACTCAAAACTTCCTCTCCAGAGGGAGAAGCTGCACAAACCCTCATTCAGAAGGACAGAAAGCACACAAGCCAGCGTTCAGACTCCAGAATTCCCTCACTTCACGAGTGAAGCGGTTGGCCAATCACAGCAGAGCTCGTTTACATCAGGAAGACTTACAGGAAGAGGGAAAACAGTGACCTGACCTTCTGAACCTCCTGCTGGCACTTCTCCACTTTCTCCTGCAGCTTCTTCTGGGCCTCCGGGTTGTTGTTCTCCAGTTTACTGGTGCTCTCTCGGCTGGCGGCCGCCTTCTCCTCCTTGAAGGCGGTGTGGTACGCCTTCTTCATCACATCCACCTGTAACACACATCCTGCAGCATTATGATCTACTGCGTCAGGGGGGACTGTGGGGGAAGTTAATCAGCACGCATGGATGGACACCTTGCTAATGACACCCTTCATGCATACTTCACAGAACAGATGAAATGCAAATTTACACTAAGCCCTCAAAAGCATAACCATTTGAAACTTTGATCACATGACTGTATTGACAGGTGTAATGGTCATATTTATGCTCTTATTTATTTTCATACGTGTTTTATGCAAAGTGACTAAAAAAACAAAAGCAATTTGTCATTTTTAAAAAAGATTTAAAAAGATGATTTTTAGGAATCAGACGTTGAATTACTTTAAGGAATTTAAGGATTTTTTAAATGAAATCGAAAGTAAAATTTACAATTTAAGGACTTTAAGAAATCAGAAGTAGAATGATTTTTAAGGAATTTTTTAATGGAATCGGAAGTGGAATGATTTGGTTTAGTGAATAATAAATCAAACGGAAACTGATTCACAGATCTTCTTCTTTAAACGATTCTGCACTGATCAAACGTAGCACAATCTGAGGCCCTGCAGGAGACAGCGCAGATGTTTAGACCGATTCTGCTGTCTTTGCGCTGCATCAATCAGATGTTGTCCTCGTGAACAACTCTGGGTCACAAACACAACACAAAGACAACGACAGATCCGAGTTTCTCAGGAGTGCCCCAGGGTTCGGTACTGGGACCGCTGACATTCTCATTACTATTCTCAGAGCCGCACCACACAAAACCAAAGCACACGCCCTTCTTGCATACTTCACAGAACAGATAAAATGCAAATTTACACTAAGCCCTCAAAAGCATAACCATGTATAACTTCGATCACATGACTGCACTGGCAGGTGTAATGGTCCTATTTACGTTCTTATTTATTTTCATATATGTTTTATGCAAAGTGACTAGAGGATAAAAAGACATTTTAAATGATTTTTCTGAGGAATCAGAAGTAGATTTTTTTTTCAAGGAATTTAACTAAAAATGATTATTGTACAATTTTTAAGGACTTTTCATTAAGGACTTTTTTTTTATAAGGAATCAGAAGTCAAATGATTTTATTAAAAACAAATTTAAGGAGTCAAAGAATTAAGGAATTTCAGGAATCAGAAATAGAATGATTTTTAGGGAATTTTTCTGATGGAATCGGAGGTGGAATGATTTCAGCCCTGCTGGTTTGGTGATGAATACAGTAAATCAGAAAATAATTCACAGATGATTCCTCACTGATCAAATGTAGCACATTCTAACAAATCGAGTGTGTGCTCTGTGGGTGTGTTGTGGTAGATTTACTAAATATCCTCATGTGCAAATACACTGGACACACCCATATTTAAGAGAGGCTTTGCTAACTGTACACACAGGAGCTGAAGCTCATGGACAGCTTTAAGCCCTTTGCTGGCAGAGTTGAGTGATTGTACCTCCTTGAGTTTCTTGGCCCAGGGTTTCTGTGCCTTGCGAAAGCCGTCGTCTGCTTCTTTGGTCTCCTTGAAGCCCCCGATCATCTGTTTGTGGTAAGCGTCCTTCTGCCAGTTCTTGACTTTCTCAAAGTCCTCGCCCATCAGAGCAGCCTTCACCTCCATATGCAGGTCGCTGACCTTCTCGGCCTCGGTCATCAGAGCAAACCACGCTCGCTCCACCGTCCCATACTGAGGCCCTGCAGGAGACAGTGCAGATGTTTAGACAGATTCTGCTGTCTTTGTGCTGCATCAATCAGACTCGTGAACAACTCTGGGTCACAAACAGAACACAAAGACAACGACAAATTGAACCCTGAGGAGTGCCCCAGGGTTCGGTACTGGGACCGCTGACGTTCTCAGAGCCGCACCACACAAAACCAAAGAGCGAAGGGCGACACGTTAGAAAGAGTATTCTGTAGTTCACATGGAAACATTTCTGTGTTGACTTGCTTCTTCGTCAGTATCACATTTAAATATGGCCTTTAGCTAAACAATGATGTGAAGCTAACGCCAGAAGCTACAGGACAGCTGTGTGTGTGCGCCATCGAAACCAAGCACAAACAGACAGGTCAGAGAGCTACGTTCACAACACTGTGCGAAGGATTGATTCATCTAATGCAGCTGGACACAGGAATGTTATGAGTCCAAGATAATGCACATTATCAGAAAGATAACGGCACATGACCAAATCAAAGATCACGACATCTTATCAGAAAGCAGCATTCCTGGGAACTCTGGGTGAACTTTGCTTTCCTGAACACCTGCTGCAAAGTCATTCGAATCACCGTTATTATCAATCAGCAAACATGGGCCTTATTTACAAAACCGTTCTGACGTAAATCTTCATATACGTTCATATATTTTCATGTTTTCATGAAAGAAAATCCAAAGGTTTTGTGCTCTTTTAGGTTCTTCAGCAATATTAGGTATTTATCATAATAATACATCACAAAATTAATGGATAACCAATTAGATAAATGAGAAATTAGTAAAAGATTTTAATTGAATGATTTTCATATGGTAAAGTTACAACTTTTGCATTTATGAACATTACTAAAATAATTGTAGTAGGTTCAGGAAGCATTTGTGAAAGATTTGTGCGAGAAGAAAGAGCTGATATGATCAGGGATGGGAGGAGGTCTAAAAACCCTCAATAACTACCCAAAATAAGTCAAATTCAGTCATGATTACTGATGCTCTCTTTATCTCAGATTGCAAACAGTTCAAACTTAAGTCCCGCCTCTAGATTCTGATTGGACGTGACACACATGTACGGTTGATTCTTCTTCATAATCTAGAATATTTTTTTAGAAAGAACAACAGACATACATGATCAGCGGTGTTTGAAATGCAGCGCTCGGAGCTAACGAAGCCTGTCGTGACTCGTAAACAGGGGCGTCGCCAGCGGGTGGAAGGGTGACTGACTACATCATGGCATGATGGGAAGAGATTGACGTTCAGTGATGGTTTCAGAAGCAGCTTTCTCACACACACACACACACACACGTATGTCACATAAGTTCCCGGTCTTGAGAAGCACTGATCCACTTCCACTTCCTCAATATAAGGCTTCCTCAGATGATTCACAATCCCATCAGCAGCTTTTTTTTAGAGTGTTTAGGGGAAGTGAGGTCACACTCAGCAGCCTAGTAACCATCACAAAACATCCTTCAGATGAAGCAGATTTCTAGAGAGAAATGAGTCAGTGGCGATGAGAGCGCACCTTTCTCCATGAGCTGCCTCACTCGCTCACACACACACTCACCTTTCTCCACGAGCTGCCTCCAGCGTTTGGCCCACTCGCTCAGCTGCTGCGCGTAGCTCTTCTCGATGCGCGCGCGCTCGTGAAGGCAGTTCATCAGGTCGTTGCACAGCCGGTTCCCATCATCCACGCGCTTCACCACGCGCTTGTAGTTCCCCACCTGACGGACAGACACACAGAAGCGTTACAGACACGCGACGCTAACGGGGAAACGAACACGCGGTGACTGACGAGAGATACGTACCTCCCAGAAGCTGTCGCTGGAGACGTCGACCAGAGAGTCGTGGAAGTCTGACATGGCTGAAACCACATGACAGTCAAATTAACACTGAATGTTTCCACAAAAATATGACTGTTTCAATCATAAATGTTTCTTGAGCAGCAAATCATCATATCAGAATTATTTCTGAAGGATCATAAAAAACTGTTATTTTACATTGTAATATTTCTTATACCCAAATTACACTTTATTTTTTCCCAAATTCTTAATTTTTCTGAATACTGTTCTAATGGTTAAATTAAATTTTATTAAATCAAAAGGAATGTCTAATTAATTGAAATAATAAAACTTGTAGAATTTAACTTTAATTTATGAAAGTTTATCAAACATTACATTTTAGCGCTCTGTGAGTTTTACTTTTTTTTTTTCTGGATACCATTTTAATGGATTAATTCAATTTAATCAAAAAGTCAAAAGAATTCAAAAACTTTTACAATTTAATAATTTATTAAAAGTTTGAAAATTTTAGCGCCTAATAAATAAGTTGACTTAATTTTTTAAGAAGTTAGTATTTAATACAAAGTTATAATCCTAAATGATGGTAATCAAATTTAGGAATAAACCATTAACAATTTAATTAATCTTTTAAATGTAATCGAATTAAAATTAAATAATTCAATTATTTTTTTATTAGCAAACAAAGTTTAAATCACAACATGGATGAAAAACTGATTAAGTTTAGATTGATATATTCAAGAGATAAAGTCGTCATGAAAGGGAAGTTGAGCTCATCTTTTCTTCTCCGTATATCTGAGTGAAACGGCTTTGCAAACAAGAACAAATGTAGGGCGGGGCTTGATTCTGTCTGTGGGGAATTGATTGGATGGTTGTGGTTTGCTATTGGTGGATCTCATGTGAGTGACAGGTTGCCTTGCCCTCTTCATCAGAGAAGAGAAGAGATGCTGCAAGAGGAAGTTATTCTGATTCAAGATTACCAGAACATGAATTTAACACAACAATGATGTGCATGGACTATACAGCTCTACTTTTCATTTATTCATCCTAAATTTGACCATTTCTGTTAAACCGTAATTTCCACTCAGTGATAGAGCTGAACGTACAGCACTGAAACTAAGAACAGGGCTGAAAACATGAACAGAAAACTGTGTGTTGTGTTTCAGTTTCCCTCAAGACGTGTGTCACCCGTGAGCTGAAAACAGCGCCACACTTTCCAGGGAAGTGACGGACATTCCTGCCATTCCTCCAGCGGCTTTATCACACTTACACTGAGCAAACTCATACTTTCCACGATTTAGAGACTCAAACAATATTACATAATCAGATTACCTCACAGTGGGAAAGAGGAACACGGAAACTTCTAGATGCCGAGGCTCTTAAAGGGACAGTCAGTGAGAATCATGGAGCTGAACATGTGTCCGCTGCGCTCGCTCGCTCTCGTCCAAACACACAATAGAGATTGTTCTTCAGCTCACTGCTGATATAAATATATCCCTGTGTTCCTGTCTGTGCATGTTTCTGACGTGAGATCACTGGAATGTCACAGTGTCGAGATGCTTTACCTCACATACGTCATGTGATACACATTTACCTCTATAATAACGCAATCACTTCAGCTCTGACATGCACTTCATGTTTATATGTACAGCTGCTTTCATTGGTGGAGAAGAAACACATGAACTAACTGGCCAATTTCAGTCTGAAAATCTATCGGTCAATTAGTGACGCACAGAAACCAAACACTTCTGAAGGGCTGAAATCACTGAAGCAGTGGCGTTTAATGAGCGTGTGTCGACTGTGTTCAACATGAACACATCACAACAGGTAAACGTGTCAGCTGTGCAGCGATTCCTCGATTTTAGGTTATCGATTCTAGAATGGATCTTTCAGTCTGTGCTGTTCTCGGTCAATACATGAATTTATGTTCACTAAACATTATGTTGCTCCTGCTAAACTGAGTCTCAAATTCATCACTAAATTCAATTAATGTGTTTTTGTGTCTCTTTAATTTATATACAAACACTTAAATTACAGTCAGTGATGTTTTTATTATAAATAAAGTTTAGAATTACATAATCATATTTCTACTCCAATTCGTTTTTGTGAAATATAAACATTTAAATCGCGGCTGTCATAACTGATTTATTCAAACATGCGTTAAATATTGAAGAACATCATAATGAATATGTAACGGTGCATAGCTATATTTATCTTTCTAGAGTCACTTTTCTATCTGACTAATGAGTTTATGGTCACTGAATATGTTTTTCTGAGGTAAATGTGACGTCACGTGACATTGAAGCTGTTTTATTGAGTCTTTCCGAGGTTGAAACACTGATTGAGCGATTACACGAGACATGATACGGATTTCAGTAAGTTGTACTGTATCTTTTAACATACCTTCAGATGTTCATGTTTATTTCGCTGTAACTGGTATTAAAGCGGAGGAGAGGATGATCACATGCTTCTCTTTAACTGAGGCGCTAAAGCGATCTGTCACGCCACATTAAACAGCGCCAAAACGCTATTTATTTTCTGAATCTCATAATAAGATGGACGTCATTTGAAATCTGAGACTTTGCTTCATATCAAAAGTAACAAAGATTATTGCGATTTATTGGATGGGAGGCGCTACATATTCTGCTCATTCATCAACTGAAAACAGACTAGACTAATCGATTCTTGGGATTTAAGAATCCATATCAGTTCGTAAAAATGAGAATCGATTAAAATCGAGAAATCAATATTTTTTACCCAGCCCTACTACTAACGGCAGCAAATAAACATGAATGAACATCAGAAGGTACAATACAACATACTGAAATCAATCATGTGTCATGTGATTAGGCATGTGACAGTATCAAATTTTCATGTTGCGATTAATTGATGAAGCTTTTATAATGGTATACGGTATTATCACGATATTAAAATAAGTTGCAAAACCATTTTTGTCATAGTTTAACAGGTTTAAGAACTCTTTTTGTAATAAAACAAAAACAACTCTGACTGAAATTTTCAAACAGATTAAAATGCAAAAGAATTAGGCTATAAATAACAACAGATAACACTTTACTCTATTTAATGCATTAACTAAGATTGAGCAATAGCTACATTTGTTACAGAAAGTGTTATTTTTTGTTAATGTTAGTTTAGAAACACAACTGATCATTGTTAGTTTTATCTCAGGTCCATTAAATAAGTTATTTTGATTTTAGTAATGTTATTAAATAGTAACTGAGAAATTAACATTAATTCATAATAATAAATACTTTATAAGTATTTTTATTGTCAGTTTAGTGATAATGAATTAACATGTTAACTAATGAAGCCGTATGACTTTAAGTTTTACTGAACAATAACAAATAATCAGAACATTTCTAATCATTAGTTCATGTTATAGTCCAGATTAAAATATATGCCACATGCACGATGGGATTGTTTACATCTGAGCGCGTGTCCTTTTGACGCAGAATACAGCGGTGTTGTGCATTTTATACGATTGATGGGTAAAGTATTCTTAATTGCCTTATAAAATATTAATAATTAGTAATAAATTATTATTTACGGTATTCTGAAGTGCCGACGATTACAATATCGTGCATATTCATTATCGTGATTTATCGCATTACCGAATATCGGCACAAGTCTACATGTGATCGATCAATCAGTGCTTCAACCGCCGAAAGATGTCAGCGTGAGTCACGTAACGTCACATTTCCCTCAGGAAAGACGTTCAGTGTCCATAAAAAATAACTAGAGATATATGCACTTGATTACGTATTCATTCTCTTTTGCAGTTTAAATGTTGTGGCCTAATAAGAAAGTCAGACTTGTAACCCGAAGGTCGTGGGTTCGAGTCTCAGCGCCGGCAGGAAGTGTAGGTGGAGGAGTGAATGAACGCCCTCATTACCCACAACCCTTCTGTGTGCAGTGAGAGAGAAAGTGCTGGTCAATCACAGCTGTGCCTTCATTGTGTTCAGTGAGCAGAACAACAGCGTCACATGTGCTTCACACAACAACAACAACACACTGATGCGGGAACATGCCCTGAGCCACACACACACACACACACACACACACACACACACACACACACACACACACACACACACACACAGAAGATCATCTCCTGAAGAACTGAAGCACACTGACTGTCACTGCATGAAAACCTCTTCAATCATGTGACTCAATACAGTGTCTGTTCCAGAAGCATCTTCCCCATTCAGATCAGTTAGCGTTAAACACTCATTTCCATATAACACTGACAGCCAATCAGAATCCATTCAGTCTTCAGATTCTCAGCATTGAAATGAAATGTTTCACACACCAGAGTCATCAATAAACTCGAGGAGATCGACTCGTTCTGATTGGTGCGCTGACGAGGCTGCCTGAATCTGATTGGTCGGCTGGTGAGGTCAGTGATTGACAGCTGAGCTACACACACACACACCTGCAGCAGCGTCTGATGTTTTTCAGCGTCACACATCATGAACACACACACACATGATTACCCAGCGTCTCAACCCGCCCTCTTATACCACAATAACACCAATCATCAATGACTTCACCCAAATTAAACTCATTCAGTCGCTCTCTGGTCATGTGGTGCGACTCAAACACAATCACATTTATGAAATCATAAAATAAAAGTTATTTCAGTCTCAATCATGATCTAGTACAGTTCCTGTTAACATTTTATATGTCAGTATTTTCACTTTAATGAATTATTAGACCCTTATTTGATGCTTCGACTTAAACTAAATGAAGATTATATTTTATTTCAGCTAATGTTTACTTTGCTTCAGGTTAGGAACATGTTTTTCTGTGTATAGTTTGAGGTAATAATAATAATAATAGCTCTGCACCAAACAGGTGAGCTCTCACATTTCATGTGTTTGTTTTTGTGTTTTAGGGCTGACAATGATAATCTACAAACCGTGAGACCTTCATTCATCTTCAGAACACAAATTAAGATAGTTTTGATGAAATCTGATAGGGCTGGGTAAACAATATCAATTTCTCGATTTTAATCGATTCTCATTTTTACGAACTGATATTGATTCTTAAATCCCAAGAATTGATAAGTCTAGTCTGTTTTCAGCTGATGAATGAGCAGAATATGTAGCGCCTCCCATCCAATAAATCGCAATAATCTTTGTTACTTTTGATATGAAGCAAAGTCTCAGATTTCAAATGACGTCCATCTTATTATGAGATTCAGAAAATAAATACCATTTTGGCGCTGTTTAATGTGGCGTGACGGATCGCTTTAGCGCCTCAGTTAAAGAGAAGCATGTGATCATCCTCTCCTCCGCTTTAATACCAGTTACAGCGAAATAAACATGCATGAACATCTGAAGGTATGTTAAAATATACAGTACAACTTACTGAAATCCGTATCATGTCTCGTGTAATCGCTCAATCAGTGCTTCAACCTCGGAAAGACATCAATAAAACAGCTTCAATGTCACGTGACGTCACATTTACCTCAGAAAAACACATTCAGTGACCATAAACTCATTAGTCAGCTAGAAAAGTGACTCTAGAAAGATAAATATAGCTATGCACCGTTACATATTCATTATGTTCTTCAATATTTAATGCATGTTTGAATAAATTAGTTATGACAGCCGCAATTTAAATGTTTATATTTTACAAAAAGCGAATTGGAGTAGAAATACCATTATATAAGTCTAAACTTTATTTATTATTAAAAACAAACATCAAGGATTTAAGTGTTTGTATATAAATAAGTTAATTTAACCTTCAATATTACTATAGCTAATATCAGCTGACTCTCATGTGTAGTTTACAGCATTAGCTGAGAGATTTTTTTTTGTCATGTACTGAGACTGAAATACTACATCCAAAATAATCGATATCGAATTCGAAAGCATGTGAATAGTAATCAAATCGAATCGTGAAAACTGTGTCAATACCCAGCCCTAAAATCTGAGACATTTCTGTCCCTCCATTGACAGTCTACGCAACTACCACTTCCACGCTTCATAAAGTTCGTAAAGAGATCGTAAAACTAATCCAGATGAATTCAGTTTAGTCGACGGCGGTCTTATTTGACTCCATAACTTGTTAAATATGGATATTGTTCATGGCTCCGTCACTTCATCTCGCCTCAGTTTATATTATATACACTTACAGTGTAATGTACAATCTAAAAACATCTATCTATACTACAGCATCTCTCAACTGCGTGATTGTTTACATTGTCGCAAAATATAAACTATATTATCGACTAGCTCTAATCTGATAAAGGAAGAGATTATAAACACTGACATCATGACATATTTTCTGTAAAGTTACTTTGAAACAATGAAAAAATCATTATTTTTACAGGTTGTAAAGTTTGATTATAAAAATGTAAACATTATTTGAATGGATTTAAGGCCATGAACATGTTTCCCAATCCTAATGACAGTAAACCACGCCATAGTGGGTTTGAGTCCAGTTTGTCACCAGGTTCAGTCAGTTCACACACACACACACACACACACACACACACACACACACACACATGTTTGTTTTTGTGAATTGTGGGGACTTTCCATAGACTTCAATGCATTTTACACTGAACAAACTGTACATTCTATCCCCCTACCCTGCCCCTACCCCTAAACCTAACCCTCACAGGAAACTGTGCAAACTTTTACTTTTTCACAAAAACTCATTCTATATGATTTATAAACCCATTTACATTGTGGGGACCGCTGGCTGGTCCCCACGATGTAGGTGAACTCAGGTTTATATTACATCATGGGGACATTTGGTCCCCACAATGTAATATAAACAAAAGCACACACACACACACACACACACACACACACACACATAAAGAGTGTGACGTGACACTGCAGCGTTATCACGTCACTCAAATAAACCGCGTTAAACACACAGAAAGAGTAAAAACGGACCACGGAAACCGCGGAAAGCCCCACGCGAGCAGCGCTCGCGCCCCGCCCTACGGACACACCGCTGCGGGTGTCGAGTAAGAGTATAAACACTCGGATATGGAGATTTGAAGCGCCTGTGTGAATACAGCGTTTGGTCCGTCATCAGTGATCGATGATCGGACTCTCTGATCACAAACTTTCTCTAGACTGCGACAAAAGTGTGTGAAGTGCCAGCTCGCGCGCTGAGCCGCGGCAGACGCGATGTTTTATCGTTACCTGAGTGTGTGACAGTCGCGATCCGCCGCTCCGTGTCGATGTGACTCGGACTTTCTCCCGTTTTTCATCGAAATTCAACGACTAGTGAGCGAGCGGAGGGAGGCGCGCCTCTCTGACGTCACATCCCCTCCGCGCACGAGCTCTGCTCTCGACATTCAGGAGCGCGTACTAACATGTTACTTTTGTTATTTTTATCTCTCTGTGGTAGAAATAGTACATTTATCAGCGAAATGAAACAAAAAAGATTATATTTTTAATATTGATTTAATTTAATTATTCGTAATCTTTTTATTTCCTGAAAAAAAAAAAGATCCGGTTTGAAGGGTTGTTGCCTTTTCAAACATACACATTTTACATGTATATAAGACATTATCAGTCTTATCACAGTATATATTTATATAGGAGACTCCAGTGAATATTTCTGGGGTTTAGTGTAAACACAGTCAAACCCAGTAACGGGGCATGTTGTCACAGTGAGAATCTGTCATTGAACAGCTTATTAAAAGCCTTTTCAGCAGAAACTAAACAGAAATACACTAAATATTTTGTTAAATAGAAAAAAAGGCTGTTCAAATAAGTCTCTTTTGTTCACCAAGGCTGCATTTATTTGATTGTAAATACAATAAAATTGTGATATATTCACTATATTTATTTATTATACTCTATAATATATATTGACATTGAACTGTTAATTATGTGAATATATAGTTATTCCTGTGATCATTTTCAGCATCATTACTCCAGTCTTCAGTGTCACATGATCCTTCAGAAATCATTCTGATATGATGATTTGCTGCTCAAGAAACATTTATGATTATTATCAGTGTTGAAAACAGTTCATATTTCTGTGGAAACTGTGATAGATTTTATTTTCAGGAGTCTTTGATGAACAGAAGCACAGAAGAACAGCATTAATCTGAAACAGAAATCTTCAGACGGGAAGAGGAACACATTATTGTGATTGTGAGCTTCAGCTCGACATGTGTTCATGCTTCATCAGAACAATCGCTCCTCATGATCTGGACTCACACGGCTTTGAGCGACTGCACCTATGATCCAGTGGATCTGGTCAAACAGGTGGTTGGTGACGTCCCGTCCTCGAGTGCTCTCCAGATAGAGCCGCAGGTTACTGAACGGGATTGTAGTCGTCCTGCGCTCAGATATATGGGAATTAACCCCCTGCAGGCACTGTGCATTCCCCCAGTCATACTGTCAAACACAACTACAATTCAAAATAATGGTTTTCCATTTTGATAGACATTAAAATATCATTTATTCCTGTGATAATTTCCAGCATCATTACTCCAGTCTTCAGTGTCACATGATCCTTCAGAAATCATTCTGATATGATGATTTGATGCTCAGTTATTAATGTTGGAAACAGTTGGTCTGCTTCATATTTTTATAACCTGTGATATTTTTTTCAGGATTCGCTGATGAATAAATTCTTTTTTGAAAGAAATTAATACTTTTATTCAGCAAGGATGTGTGAAATTGATAAAAAGTGATAGTAAAGATTTATATTGTTAGAAAATATTTCTATTTTGAATAAATTCTGTTCTTTTTAACTTTTTATTAATCAGTGAATCCTGAAAATAGTGTTACAGGTTCCAGAAAAATATTCATCAGCACAACTGTTTCTAACATTGATAATAACTGAGTATCAAATCATCATATTAGAATGATTTCTGAAGGGTCATGTGACACTGAAATAGATAAATAAATGCTGCAATAAAAATATATTTATTTTACATATTTACAAAATTAGAATTAATTGAATGCAAAAATAAATAACTTATTTCATGTTATGACCAAACAAAATGTTTATATTTGTTTTTATATGATACATTTTATATAAATATTGTCATTTTTAAAAATTTACCAAAACTTCCAATTAATTTCCATAAATTCTCATAAATTCCTGTTACGTTTCCAAATTGGAATATTTCCAGAATTCCCCAGGTGAAGTTCCTGTGGAAAGTTTCCGCCCCTTTGCAACCCTAGTCAGGAAATATGGCTCTATATCAGCAGGTATCAATAGTCTATATTCGTCAATCAAAAGGGAAAGCTGTTTTGACTTCTCTGCTCGCTTTCATTACTTTCACGTTTATTCTGTGCTCTGATTTGCTCACTAAGATGAACAGCCAATCACAGAGATCTCTCTCACTGATGGACACCGATTCAACATGCTCAGCTGGCCAAAATACCAACAATTCGATCATCTTCTGAACACAAATTAACATTTTTGGTGAATTTTTTTGTGTGCTATAAAAACAAAATAACGACTTTTCAACAATATCTAGAGATGGGCAATTTCAAAGCGCTACTTCGAATCTTTTGTTTCGAATCAGTGATTCAGATCACGTGTCAAACTGAAACTGAAAAGATTTGAAGTAAATCTTGGGATTTAAGAATCGATATCGGTTAGTAAAAATGAGTAGAGGTGTTTCCCGCTCTCGTCCTTCTCGGCTAAGGGACTGGCCTCCTTCTCCAGGTCTTTGTGGTAGCTCTTGATGTTCTTGATCATCAGGTCCTTCCTGGTCAGCTCGTAGTGGTTGGGGAAGTGGTTGACCATCTGGCCGTCGGGTAGCCGGTGTCCACGCTGAACACGCTGCGGATGGTCTGGACACTCATCCTGCGGACGACATGAAGTGATCTGATCAAATCAGTGTTTCAGGATCTAGTTCAGCTGTGTTTCAGTGTCAGTGTGAACGGATCAAATGAATCGAGCTCTTGCCAGTAGAAGTTCCAGTCGTCGCTGTCCGTCACCTGGATCCATCCTCTCTTCTCAAAGTTATTGATCAGCACCGATTTCTCGATGTCCGTCACCCACTTCACCTTCCCAGCCATCACACATACACACACACACACACACACACACACTCCTGAGAAACACACACACGTCCGTCTCAGAGACGCCGAACCACGACAACATTCATGAAACAGGAGCAGCAGGTCCATCACTGTGGATTATTGATTGTGTTCCTCTGATTTCACAAGAGTTTCTGACTAAGTTCAAAATACAACTGTTCAGTGTCAGTTCATGGAAATAATGTGAACAGATGCTACTTTTGCTCTAAAATGTACTAGTAAATGTTAAAATAACACAAACTGAGGTTAATAAATGCTGTAGAAGTGTTGTTAGTTCATGTTAACTAATGAAACATTATTGTAAAGCAATATTACACACACGTTATTATTTCTATCATTACACGCTGTTTGTCATTAACACAAGCGTGACACACTGAATCATGACAGACTACAGATCATGTGATCAATAAAACACGGCGGATTGGACTTCAATCACAGCTGTCAATCACAGCAATCAGTGCATGATGAATGAGGTTTTGTTCAGAAGATGAGCATCACAACAGCAGCAGCAATGGATCTTCACTTCGGCCTGCATAACGCCATTTCTGCAAACATCAGCTCATGTTACAGATCACTAACATTTGCACATGTGAAGAAAACATGAACATCACTCGTTATAAATGTATTTACTGATATTTATGTGTTTACTCATCGCTGAAAAGAAATACAGTGTTTGAAATTAGGCCGTTTCTGAAAATACATTCACATGATATGAAAGAACAAATACATTACAACATTATTAATCAATAAAGGGAAAATCTAATCAATCTAATCAAACATTAATAATAAAATGATACAAATAATAACACATAAAATATTAATAATAATAATGGTAGTAATAAATGGTAATATCAAAAGTAAACGTTAAAAAGCTCATGGTGAATCTAGAACATAAACACAATAAGACTTTTATTTACAATAATGTCTTCAACACTTTTGTATTTTCAGATACAGAGATCGTAACACAATGTTGTTGAAATTACACCTCAAAAATGTGAAGAAATGTGAAACTGTTTATGAAAGAAGAAACAGATTTACAAGATAAAACTCTTTTACAGTATTTTTACCCACATTAATGAAGCCAAACAACACATTTCACTCACACAATGACAGATGATTAACTTCAAAATAAAAGCCTTCTAAAATCATTTACATGCTGTTTTTCTTCTGTAAATTCAGATATTTAAAGGAATCTCAAGGAAACTATTACACTGTTCATTATTTGTTTTTACAGCGAAAAAAAAATTACAGTTTTATATGGTTTATTTAATATTTTTTTTATTAGTGATGCACCTATTTAGATTTTTTTGTGGCCAATTCCAAATTTTAAGAAGCAAATTGGCAGATTCTGATACTGGTTGCAGTTTTTTTTTTTTTTTTTAGTAAATTTATTTGTTGTTTAACTGCATTTTTATCACAATCCCAACAAAGATGTTATTAATTAATAAGTTGTTTTTAATGTAAATTATTGTATAATTTCAAGATTAACAGCAGAAACAGCATGGTCTGCCTTTAGCTTTGTGAAATGATGCTTCATAATATGGAGGACCAGGAGTGCCACATAAAAATAAAACGATTAAATCAATTAATTAATTTAATAATTTAAACATAAAAATGTATATAAATTAATCACTTTTATATGGGCCAATTAATAGACATTTAAAGTTGTTTATTTAATTACTGTTTTTAAATATATTTTAATAAAACAATAAAACAATACATTTTAAAAATATTTTTTGATTGTATAAATAAATAAATAGAGACATTTACAACGAGTTATTTAATCCATTTTTTAAAATGTAGATCAATAAAACAATAAAAAGTTCATTAGTAAATCATTTTAAATGCACATTTAAATTGCCTTTTTTAAAAAGAATTTGGCAAATGCTTTTTTCTCTCTATTTACCAATTGCCTTTCTTTGTCGGTTTGCCAAATGCTTTTCTTTATCCATTTGTCAATCGAGTGGTAAAATGCCATTGGACAGTACACACGTGGGAGCAACCAATCAACTTTCGCCTCAATTTGAAGAGCCAATCCTCTCTCACTAGTAACACGCACTGTCATTGGACAGTTAGTACGGTGACCGGGAGAGGACATGATCGGTTCATTTCGTTTTTTTCTCGGCCACAACATATAAACTCGTGGGAACGTGATAATATGTCATGGCCAAAAATGAATTAAATAATTTGTTTTAAATTTGTCTATTTATTTATACATTCAAAAAAGATTTTAAAATTTATTGTTTTATTGATTTATTAAACTACATTTAAAAACGGGAATTAAATAAACAACTTTAAATATGTCTATTAATTTGCCCATATGAAAAGTGATTAATTTATATACATTTTTATGTTTGAATTATTAAAATAAATAATTGATTCTTCGTTTTATCAGCAGACTGACTGAATGAAGATGCAGTTTCACTCTCTGACAGTAGGTGGTGCTTATGGAGCAGCAGTTATATAGCGTTTCCATGGTTACCACTATACACAAAGCAGCGCTGCATCGATAAATAGATACTTATGAATACTTTATACTGAGATAAGAGGAAAAGCCATCAAAACTTTTCTGAAGACAGTTCCCTTCAGAGACACATTCATATCAACATATCAATTCAATATTTATATTATTCTTCCTATATTTGGCGAACAGTGAGCTTGTGTATGTACAGTATTTTCTCTGTGGCGCGTCTGTTCTCCTCTTTGTGTCCGTTCGCCTGTGTTAACTTCCTGTTTACAGACATTGTAAATATTTCCACACAAATTACATTTTAGGAAATTATTACAGCCCCTTGTTTGCCAACCTGGAATAAAAATTGACCAAAAATAACACTAAAAAATGTTTGGATTTATGACCAGTGGACTAGTGCATCTCTATATTTTATTATTATTATAGTATGTCGTATGTGTGACACCCCAAATGATCACAGGAGCTCATGAAAGAAGAGCTTTAGGTTCTGAATAACTGTGTGTTTATGATAAATCCAAAAACACAATATTATGACAAAGGTGTCTGTGACGCGAGACAAATGTTGCTTTTGAGACGTGTTGAAAAATACTGTAATAAAAGTGTTCATCATCTTTATGTGTCGAAACTCTTATCTTCAATCATCTAGTAAAGTGTGAGAGTCACTGATTCATCATGAGCTCAAAGCATTATGGGTAGAGTCTCTCTACAGTCTGATTCATCATGAGCTCAAAGCATTATGGGTAGAGTCTCTGCAGTCTGATTCATCATGAGCTCAAAGCATTATGGGTAGAGTCTCTCTACAGTCTGATTCATCATGAGCTCAAAGCATTATGGGTAGAGTCTCTACAGTCTGATTCATCATGAGCTCAAAGCATTATGGGTAGAGTCTCTACAGTCTGATTCATCATCAGCTAAAAGCATTATGGGTAGAGTCTCTCTGTTCTGATTTATCAACACAGTTTCACTGATGATTTATAATCAACTTTAATCCCAGGATAGAGCGGTTGAGTGAATGTGATCTGGACTGTGTGGATGAGGATCATTGTGTCTCCAGAGACGCTGTAGAAGGACAGAGTTCCTGCACTGTGATTCACATACACTCCTACTCTATAGTGATTCTCCTCATTCACTATTCTCCAGCTGATGGGCTTTACAGGGAGATCAGTCCATATGTTATTGTGTATGAATGAGTATCTGTCAGTAGAGCAGATCAAACTCCAGGACTGATCATTATGTCCAAACACACACTCTTTACCCCGTCCCTTCCTGCTGATGCTCTTATATGACACTGATATAGACACATCATCTCCACTCCACTCAATCTCCCAGTAACAGTGTTGGTCACACACACTCTCTCTACACAACACCTGATGATAATAATCAAATCTGTCTGGATGATCAGGATACGGCTGGACTGTGTCAGTGCCAGTAATCACTCTGTTCCTCTCAGACAGACGAAGGAATTTATTCACTGTGTTCAGATCTGCAGTGAACTGATGGGAATCTGATGGAGATAAAACACATCATTGTATCATTTATTACAGAAACTTTCTATCTTCAGTTCAGATCTGACAAGTTAATTTAGGATTTTGTTTCTTACCAAAATCACGGATCTCTCTGATCTTATTTACAAATGCTTAAGCCGGGCACACATTTATCGACTATCTAAAACATTCTAAGACTGAGCTCAACATACAGCGACTGTTTCCTGCGACTGAAGCAGATTTATATAGTTACACATGGAATTTGAACACCGACTGTAATCGCAGACTGAACGCGACTGGACGCGTTTGAGCATGATCAGTCATAAGTATCAATTTACATTCATAATCGGCCTTACAATCGTTAAGTGTGTGCGCGGCTTTAAACACAGCAAGTCAGAAATGAAGATCATTAAATATAGTATAAAACCTTTGAAAAAATATATAATATAAAAATATTTGATTGACTTTATGTTCATGTTGGATAGAAAACTAGTGCTATGTTTTGACAGAACGACTCTGTTTTGAATCAGGTTTGCTGTGTTTTGATAGAGTTAGAATGTGCTGGAAAAGGTTTTTTAGCATTTTGAAATGTAGAGTTTGTGTTTATTTAACAAAATATGGTTTTGGGCAGAAAATGAACTGTTTGGCCACATGTGTAATGTATGTGTGAACAAATAACTATTCAAGACGGTGACACATGGAGAAACCACTTTGAACAACTTTATAGCAAATTAAACATGAATATAGAACAAACACAGATATATGAAAAATTAAATCATATAGAAAATATAATTGGCAAATACCGAAATCCGCTAGATTACCCAATCACTGAAAAAGAGCTGATGGATAAAATACAAGCTCTGCCAACAAAAAAGGCAAGTGGACCTGACGGCATCCTAAACGAAATGATTAAAAATACAAATCACAAATTCAGATTGGCCATAATGAAACCGTTCAACTTGGTTCTGAGTGTTGGTCATTTCCCTGACACCTGGAATAGAGGACTCATAACGCCTATATTCAAGAGTGGAGACAAATCAGACCCGAACAATTACAGGGGCATCTGTGTGAGCTGTAGTCTGGGGAAGCTGTTCTGCAGTATCATCAACATGAGACTCATACACTTCCTTACAGAGCACAATGTCCTGAGCAAAAGTCAGATTGGACTCTTACCAAATTATAGAACATCAGACCATATCTTCACCCTACACACCCTGATCGACAAATATGTTAACCAAAACAAAACCAAAATCTTGCTTTGTAGATTTTCAGAAGGCCTTTGATTCAATTTGGCATGAAGGTCTTCTGTCTAAACTTCTAGAACCAGGTATTGGGGGAAAAACATACAACATTATTAAAACAATGTACTCAAACAATCAATGCGCTATTAAGATTGACAATAAACAAAGAGATTTCTTCACTCAAGGGCGAGGTGTGAGACAGGGCTGCCCACTATCACTCTTCAATATATACATTAATGAATTGGCGAAACAACTAGAACAATCAGCAGCACCTGGCCTCACATGACTCCAACATAAAGTTCCTCCTGTATGCAGATGATCTGGTCCTGCTGTCTCCAACAGAAGAGGGTCTACAGTAGAACCTGGACATCCTGCACCAGTTCTGTCAGACCTGGGCCCTGACAATTAACCCAACTAAAATAAAAATTCTAACATTTCAGAAAAGACCTAGATGTCAGGGAAAGAAACACAATTTCACCCTTGGTAGGAAAACAATTGATCATGCCACAAGCTACACATACCTTGGGCTGAAAATAAGTGCAACTGGAAAGCTAAATTTGGCCGTGAATGAACTGAAAGAGAAAGCAAGAAGGGCCTTCTATGCCATCAAAAAATCAATCCAAATTGAAATACAAATTAGAATCTGGCTCAAAATATTCCAGTCAGTCATAGAACCAATTGCACTATATGGCAGTGAAGTTTGGGGTCCACGAATTTGACAAATGGGACAAAACCCCAACATAAAGCCCTAGAGTATTCTGAGAGTACAGAGGAACACACCCAACAACGCATGCAGGGCAGAATTAGGCCAATACCCTCTATTAATCCACATTGAGAAATGAGCCATCAAATTTTGGAAACATCTAAAAATGAGTGACCCCAATTCTTATCATTCTAAAGCCCTTAAAAACCATGAAATGAACACTGAAAAAAGCCCCCTGATTCAGATGGTCCTGAAGCTGCAAAAACAAACTAACACAACTGACAACAGCCAGCCTCAGGACACTGACACTCTCATCCACAGAATTCGGCCCAACCAAATTACAAAAGCACAAAAAGACAATTACCTGACATATTGGACTGAAACAACAGAAAAACAAAGTAAACTTGAATGTTATTTGGCCCTAAATAGAGACTACACCACAGCAGAATATCTGAGTACAGTGAAAGACTGTAAATTAAGAAGAAGAATGACGAGGTACAGACTGAGCAATCCAACGCTGACTGTAGAGACGGGCAGATACAGACAGAACTGGCTGCCCAGAGAGAGACGCATCTGCCCATACTGTGACCTGGGAGAAGTGGAGACAGAGCAACACTTCCTCACCAGTTGCCCTAACTATGAGGAAATCAGAAAGACATTTTATCCAAAATTTGCAATACTTTGCCCTAACTTCATAAAAGTAAACAATAAAACACAACTTTAACATTTATTAGGTGAAAAAAGAGATTGTATCAGCAAGATACATTAGGCTTGTTCGAGATGCATCGGCGCTGCGCAGACTGATCGGCGTGTGACGTCAAAGTACCGCGAGAGCGATTCAAAAGCATAAGGAGTTGAATGCTCTCCAATCACTCTCGCGGTACTTTGACGTCACACGCGATCAGTCTGCGCAGCGCCGATGCATCTCGAACAAGCCTATTGATACCTGTCACAAAAAGAGGGAGGAGTCGACTAATCAGTAATGTGCTCACACACACACACACACAGAATTCTAAATTGTTCATAGAATTCTAAATGTTGATTGATTAATCGTTCTGCTTTTTATGTTTCTATATGTACATGTGATTCACTCTATGTTGATGATAAAAATGCTTCACGAATTCATGTGCCCATAAATCTTAGCGTAAATGGTAAACAGGTTTGGCTTGCTGTCTGCTATAGAGGGGCTCGGAAAGAATATCCTACTCGAGCTCCGATTGCCCCCCTATAACAGGCAAAATTAGTACAAAAGGAGGAGAAGGGGAGGAGGAGGGATGCAAAAAGAACTAACAACAGGAAGAGTTAAGATGCTGGTTTTATACCTTGGTATTAATTGGAAGATTAGATGGGCGTACTCCTCCCGAAATTACGTTTATTAACTTCACTTCACGAGTTCGTGTGCCCATATAATCTTAGCGTAAGTGGTAAACAGGTTTGGCTTGCTGTCTGCTATAGAGGGGCTCGGAAAGAATATCCTACTCGAGCTCCGATTGCCCCCCAAAAACATGAGTGCAGAATTTAGACAGCAAGCAAGAATTATAGGATTTGAACAGATCATAATTATTGAAGGAATCGTCATGTGAAATTTCAATAATCCAGAAGACCCTCCAAAATTGGAGAAGAGGAGGAAAGGAAGACGGCACTGCAGCGGTAGTATTGAGGTAGGCAGGTCACTGTTGCAGCAGTTTTAAGTTAGGTGAGGCACTGTGGCGGCAACATGGGATCAAGTGGAGCACTGCAGCAGCCGCATCATGTGAAGCACTGCAGCAGCAGTATAAAATTTAAGCAGAGCACTGCAGTGGCAGTATCAGGTGAAGCACTGCAGCAGCTTCACCTGATAGTAGTTTCATGGGTCAGCTATCTTAAAGAGAAGCAAGAGTTAGATGGGCTTGTTTGAAGAGGCTGAGGTCGGAGCGAATGTAAGACTGAAAGGCGTCTGAGGACCACCGACCCAGTAGTTTGATTTGATGATCTGGCATACCTTTTTGGGCTGCGGTGGTGGCTGCTCCAATGCAGAAGGAGTGAGATGAATACAAGTGAGCTTGGACACCAGAGTGGGTGAGGATGTGTTTAAGCTTTTTATGGAACCAATGCCTAGTGACTGGAAGGTTGTTCTCATCAATGAAAAGCGGGTCGAGTGGAGAGGAGATCTGAACCTTCCTTTGTGCAAGGAAGTAGGAAAGAGACTGATATGGCTGGATGGGTGTCGGAAGATTGAAGATATGGATGAAATGGCCGTTTTTTAATTGATCAGTTTTGCTACATTTGAGGAGGAAACAGATGGTGTCTGTGTCTAAAACTTGGAGATCGGAGAAGGTTGGGTGAATGGCTGGATTGAATTTAGAATTGGTCGTAAATTCAGAAACTCTGAGGAATCCAAAAAAGGCCAGGGTAAACATAGCATCCAGAGTTCTTGCTGTATCGGGGGGCATATGACCAGAATGGAGGAAGGTCAGGCATTTAGCTAAAAGATCAATGGTTAGAGGTTGCCTAGAATCGGGATGAGTGGGGTTGGTTTTTGAATTCCTTTGATAAGGAGTGTGATCTGAGGGTTTGTTAAAGCAGGGCATGGATGGCCATAGATTAGTTTAAAGAAAAACTGAATGCCGCTAAGATAAACTTTGATGGTACTGGGTTGGATGGACTTAATCTGGTTGAGATATGAGATGAATGAAGATACTGAAAGGAGGGAAAAGTTGGGAAAAGGCTGGTTGTAGGAGGAATGGAATTGTTTGAAAGCTCTCCAAGCTGTCCAGTAGGATTGTAATGTTCTGGGTGAGATGGCGTGGAATATTAAGATGAGGTGTGGAGATGTTTGAGTGGGTGAGTTACAGGAATATCAAGTCTGAATAGGGAGGAACTGGGGTTGGGTCTGGGTCCGCCTCCGGGGCTAATGCTCTGAATTTCTGAAAGAGAAAACGAGAGAGTGCGTCAGCAATTTGGTTTTGGTGGCCTGGAATATGAACGGCTTTGAAGATGAACTGTTTACAGGCAGATAACCAGGTGAGGCGTCTCAAGAGGGGCATGATTTCAGGGGAATTTGAACTGCCTTTGTTAATGCAGTGAACAGTGGCCAGATTATCACAGTGGAATTCTATGCTTTTAGAAGACCATTCATGACCCCACAAAAAAGCAGCTATGACTATCGGATATAACTCAAAAAGAGCTGAGGATGTGGCACGTTGATTTGACATGGAGAGCTCAGGAGGCCAGGTTGAAGCGAACCAATGACTCTTGTAAAAACCTCCAAAGCCTTGTAGGAACTGTGGACGAACCAGACAATATTGTTCAGACGATTCTTTCAAACATAATCCTAATCCAGAATCAAGTTGCGACTCCAGTTCGTCTGCAGAGTACATCAAGGCTGATTAATTTTACGACACTTCACGCTTCACGACACTTCAAGTGACAAGCCAAATGGTCACCCAGGAAGATAAGGTCCCTTTGATCACCATCAAAGGAACAGAGAAAACAATGCAGGTCTCTAAAGGACCTAACTTCACACAAAACTCAACAGAGACTGTTATACAACTAAAACTGCATCAAAGTGGCTCCAAACAATTTTAAATGGACTTATCAAACATCTTTTAACTACATACAGTTTACATTATGCGTTCACAAATAGTTATGCTTTAAAACACTCAACAATTCATGTAAATGTGTTAATTCTTGACTGAATGAATGAAAGTATGCTTTATTTTATTTATATATTTATTAGTCTCTTTTCCCACCCTTTTCTATATCCTGACTTGAATGAAATCTGTTTAAAATGTATTGTATTCCATTTAATATAAATTATGTTAAAGTTGTAACGAATACGGCTCCCGCGGCTCTTCATCCCGGCCGCCGGAGGGAGCCGTCACCGGAATATTGACTCTTCCCATTCTGGACTACATTTCCCATAGGCCCTCATTCCTGGGACTGATTGCGCACCCACCTGCACGTCATCACACACACTCCATATAACACACACACACACATACATGCACCGCGAAGTCTTGATTTGCCTAGGTGATCATTTCCGAGCGTTTCTTTGTTGGACTGTTTCCCTGTTACCGATTGGACTGTTTATTCCCTGTGAACCTCTGCTGCCGACCCTGATCTTTGCCTGTTTCCTGGACTTTGTTTGCTTGCCGCCTGCCACGATCCCTGCCTGTTGTAAGACCCTGATTACTTGCCGCCTGTCTCGACCCAAGCCTGTTTACGATTCTGCTCTATCCCTGTTTGTACTGTATTGTCTTCTGTTAATAAACACGCTGCACATGGATCCTCACGCTGTTGACCCATCATTACAGAAGACTTCGCCATCAAACGATCCAGCAGCTCTCATGCAGATCTCCTCTGAACTCTCAGCCCAAGCCAACCAGCTCGCTGTACACCAGCATCAACTAAACCGCCTCACTTCCCTCACCGAGGAGCTGGTAAAGACTTTGCAGAGCCTCCGCTACCCTCTCTCCGAGGCCGCCACGCCGCCATCCCCCGCCATAACCAGCGTGGCAACTGCGCCCTCTCCAGTGAACCCACGTCTTGCTCTGCCAGAGAAATTCGACGGCAATCCCGCCAAATGTAAGGGCTTCTTGTTACAATGTTCTCTGTTTGTTAACCAGCAACCATCCATGTATTCAACAGAGATCAGTCGGATATCCTTTGTGTGTTCTCTGCTCACGGGCAAGGCTTTAGAGTGGGCCACGGCGGTATGGAGGGAGGACAGCTCCGTGTTTCCCACTTTCTCAGCCTTTCTTCAAAGCTTCAAAGAAGTGTTCGAACACCCCGAAGGAGGTAAAAGTGCAGGTGATCAACTACTGACCCTAATACAAGGGAAATCCACAGCCGCCGAGTTCGCACTGCAGTTCCGCACTCTGGCCGCTCAGACCAATTGGGTGGAGGACACTTTGAAACTTCTCTTTCGCAAGGGGCTAAACCTGGAGCTTCAGGCGGAACTGGCATGTCGCGAGGAGGGCAGATCGCTATCTTCATTCATTGAACTGGCCATACACATCGATAATCTTCTCCGCTCACGCCGGCCGCTCCTCTCAGTAACCAGCAACGTATCCACTCCCGAATCCATGCAACTGGGCTATACTCCGCTGCAGCCAGAGGAGCGCGAGAGGAGAAGAAATCTACATCTGTGTCTCTACTGTGGACAGGCTGGCCATGTCAAACTGAACTGCCCAATCAAACCCAACATCTCCAATCCCAGATCGGTGAGTTCCGAATACCCCTCTAACTGTCTGAAAATACCCATCCAACTCACCTGCAATGGTCGCATGGTGTCCACGGTGGCACTCCTGGACTGCGGGGCAGCGGGAAACTTCATGTCTGACACCTTCATTCGCAAATACAACGTTCCACTAACTGACTGTTATTCTCCGTTAACAGTGGAGGTGCTAGACGGCAAGCCCATAGGAGGAGGGAGAGTTTCACGCATCACATCTGAACTCACTCTTCAGTCTGGGGCCCTTCACAAGGAACAGATTAGATTCTACGTCATCCATTCACCCAATAACCCAGTCATCCTGGGTCTGCCATGGCTTCGCACCCATAATCCCGTTATTTCCTGGAAGGAGGGACAAATTATCCAGTGGGGATCAACCTGTCAACAACGCTGTTTGAGTCCAGTTCTGCCTCTCACTGTGCACACCATAGCGGTCAATGAAGCACCCGTCGACCACGAGTCAATCATTCCCGCAGAATACAGTGACTTAAGTATTGCTTTCAGTAAATCTAAATACACAGAATTACCTCCACATCGCTCTAGTGACTGTGCCATTGAGTTGCTGCCTGGAACCACGCCACCTAAGGGTCGAATCTTCCCCTTGTCACAACCTGAGGAGGAGGCCATGAAGGCCTACATCAAGGGAGAACTGGCCAAAGGGTTCATCCGACCATCCACCTCTCCCGCTTCGTCTGGGTTCTTCTTCGTGAAGAAGAAGGATGGCAGTCTTCGTCCATGCATTGACTACCGTGGTCTCAATGATATCACTATTAAGTTCCGGTATCCACTGCCACTAATACCAGCCGCTCTGGAACAACTCCGGCAAGCCCAGTTCTACACCAAACTAGACTTGCGCTGTGCTTACAACATCAGCCCCAATTCTTCGGCATCCGAACCCTGAACTTCCATTCACTGTGGAGGTGGACGCTTCCAGCACAGGCGTTGGCGCAGTTCTTTCTCAGCGACAGGGTGAACCATCCAAAATGTTCCCTTGCGCATTCTACTCCCGAAAACTAACAGCAGCAGAACGTAATTATGACGTGGGCAATCGTGAACTACTCGCCATGAAGGCGGCGCTTGAGGAGTGGCGGCACTGGCTCGAGGGGGCAAAACATCCATTCACGATTCTCACCGATCACAAAAACCTTGAGTACCTGCGATCAGCCAAGCGCCTAAATCCAAGACAGGCTAGATGGGCAATGTTTTTCACACGCTTTAACTTCAATGTCACCTACAGGCCTGGGTCTAAGAATATCAAGGCGGACGCCCTATCACGACAAACCGAGGAGATTGAACACCCCTGTGCGCCTGAGAATATCCTGCCCGAAACTCTGCTTCTTGCTCCCGTACAATGGGACATCATGACCGAAATTTCTCAAGCCAACGAACAAACTAACATCCCAGCTACATGTCCTCCTAACCGTACCTACGTACCAGCTCACCTACGAGACAGACTAATGCATCAAGTTCACGATTTCCCCAGTTCTGGACACCCAGGTATCACAGCCACTCTCCATCTCATCCAGAATCAGTTCTGGTGGGAGACTCTGCTCACTGACATCACCGCTTTCATCACCCGTTGCACCACATGCCAGACCACCAAGACATTGCATCAAGCCCCGGCTGGTCTTCTTCAACCACTGCCCATCCCACAACGCCCCTGGTCCCACATAGCTTTAGACTTTGTCACTGATCTGCCTGAATCTCAGGGAAACACCACCATCCTAACAGTCATAGACCGATTCTCCAAAGCATGCCGTTTACTTCCACTGCCCAAACTGCCTACCGCCTTAGAGACCGCTGAACTCCTGTGCAATGCGGTTTTCCGCTTCTATGGCTTACCTGAAGACATAGTCTCTGATCAAGGACCACAGTTTACGTCAAGAGTCTGGGCTGCTTTCTTCAAACAACTCAACATTAATATCAGTCTCACTTCTGGGTACCATCCTGAATCCAACGAACAAACCGAACGCATGAACCAAGAGCTCACACGATTCCTCCGTTCGTACTGCAATCAAAATCAAGCGGATTGGAGCCGATACCTCATGTGGGCTGAGTACGCCCAGAACTCCCTTCGGAAACCTGCCACCAGCATCACCCCTTTCCAATGTGTCTTAGGCTTTCAGCCCCCGCTCTTCCCCTGGTTAGGCCAACCTTCAGATCTGCCATCAGTCACTGAGTGGATGCGTCGCAGCGAGGAGACCTGGGAAGCAGCTCATCATCATCTCCAACGGGCAGTAAGACGCCTGGAGGGTCAAGCCAATCGTCATCGTCGACCCAACCCACAATACACAGTGGGTCAATGGGTATGGCTGTCCACACTGAGGCTTCCCTGTTGCAAACTCAGTCCCAGGTTTGTAGGGCCTTTTCAAATTCTAAAGCAAATTACACCCGTTTCATTCCGTCTTGACTTACCTGCTAATTACCGTATTTCTCCCACTTTCCATGTGTCGCTGCTGAAACCCTCTGGGGGTCCGAGAAAGGAGCCCGCGGGAGCCGAGACCCGCAACCCCCCGCCCCTGATCATCGAAGGCGAGGAAGCATATCAGGTCCGAGCACTACTCGATTCCAGGCGCCGGGGCGGAAGGCTGCAGTATCTGGTGGATTGGGAGGGGTTCGGCCTGGAGGAACGGTCCTGGGTCAACAGGGTAGATATCCTGGATCCATCTCTCTTGGAGGAATTCCATAGGATACATCCGGAGCGTCCGGCCCCTCGTCCACGCGGCAGACCCCGGCGCCCGCTTCCTCGCGTCTGGAGCCGCTCGCAGGGGGGGGGGGCTCTGTAACGAATACGGCTCCCGCGGCTCTTCATCCCGGCCGCCGGAGGGAGCCGTCACCGGAATATTGACTCTTCCCATTCTGGACTACATTTCCCATAGGCCCTCATTCCTGGGACTGATTGCGCACCCACCTGCACGTCATCACACACACTCCATATAACACACACACACACATACATGCACCGCGAAGTCTTGATTTGCCTAGGTGATCATTTCCGAGCGTTTCTTTGTTGGACTGTTTCCCTGTTACCGATTGGACTGTTTATTCCCTGTGAACCTCTGCTGCCGACCCTGATCTTTGCCTGTTTCCTGGACTTTGTTTGCTTGCCGCCTGCCACGATCCCTGCCTGTTGTAAGACCCTAATTACTTCCCGCCTGTCTCGACCCAAGCCTGTCCCCGGAAAAAGCCCTTTTGAAACAGGACAATATCTGATTGGCCAAGACTCCTCATAGGTGTGACAAACATCTAAGTTTAAAGAGTCAAACTGCAAGAGAAGTTTAGATGAAGTTTTTTTTTACACACAAGAAGGACAAGTTTTTTTGGTAGATATAGTTTTGTTGTTGTCGTAAGCAGAACCCCAGAGTAAGAAGAACAGACAAGCCGCTCATTCAAGCCATTCAAGTTTCACTCACTTTTCTTTTCTTTTACTTAATTTTCTTTTTCGATTAAAGTCTTGTGTTCTAAGTATTACTGCAAAGTTCAACCAACGACTTTTGCCGTTTCAACTCCAGTGACAAAGAGACTTTCCTTTCATCAAGTCACACGGACCCTGGACAAATCATCGACTGAAGCCCTTCTCTGCACGACGAGGGAGATTCACATCAGTCAACAAGCAAGTACCTCCAGATGAAAACTGAACTGGTGCATTTTAATTTAATGATTCATGGTTCGTTCGGGTCTTTGAAAGGCATTGATAAGAATTCTGTAATCATATCACTCTCTCCCTCTCTCTTAAAACTCTTTCTCTCTCATTTCCTTCTCACTGCAATGCGAATGAATGTGTGTGTGTGTGTGTGTTCGTCGTAGATTAGTTTGTGTTAGAATAAATAAAATCTCTAGTAGATTTTAAAAGAAAGTGTCTCGTATTATGTGCTTCTATGATTTAATGTCTTAAACTGTTGATTCAAGTTACCTGCGCTAATCAGAAGAGCTTACGGCTCGAGCAAATGAACGCTGGACGAATCAGTTGCTTGGTCGTAAAATTAAAACTCCTTATAATTCCCTGATAAATCATTTCATTTGAGCTAATTTTACTTACTAGGGTGTGAAAACCCCCTACAGCCTACTGAGGGAGCGGCATCTGTAAACAGAGGGAGATCACTAGACTGAGATTGAATGTCATCGTAAAAGAAAGTAAGGCCATTCCATTGTTTTAGAAACATGATCCATAGATTCAGATCGGCGAGGCAAGATGGGGTTAGAGATATGGTATTATCCAATTCCTGAATGGAAGATGCAAGAGACAGCAAGTGGGAGATGAAAGGGCGTCCTTGAGGCACTATACGCATGACGTAGTTTAAGTGGCCTAGCAGGGATAGCAAATCTCGTTTGCTGCACTGAGGTGCTTCCAGCAGATTGGAGGAGATGGCAATTATCCTGTCTATTTTGTCTTTGGGAAGGGAAGCTTGGAATTTAACAGAGTCAATGTTAATTCCAAGGAATTCTAGGGATCTGGTAGGGCCTGATGTTTTCTCTGGGGACAGTGGAACTCACAATTTAGAAAAAACTTCCTGAACGGTGGAAAGGTGAGCAGCTGGAGGAAAGAAGCTTGGGGAAATGGTGAGAAAGTCATCCAGAAGATGCACCAGGTAAGGGACTGCATAGTTGTTTTGCAGGATCCAGCAAAGTGCTTCTGACAGCATGTCAAACATTTTTGGACTACATTTGCAGCCAAAAGTTAAACACACTGCAAAATAGAATTTTCCTTTCCAGCGAATGCTAAAAAGGTGCCAAAAATCTGGATGAATGGGCATGCCTTTGAATGCTGAAGTAATGTCAACTTTTGCTAGCCAGGCTCCGTAACCTGCATTTTTGATTAGATTAATGGCTTGGTCTATGTTATGGTAGCACAAGGAGAATTCTTCTAGCGGGATGAGGCTGTTAATGCTTGGATGAGTGCTGTTGTGTGGAGCAGAGAGATCAATGATCATTCGTTTTTTCCCTGAAAATTTCCTCGTGGCTACACCGATGGGACTAATCCGAAACAATTCAAAAGGAGGGGAATCAAAGGGGCCAATCATAAATCCAGACTCTAGCTCTTTGGCTGTTAGGGTGTCAACTGCTTCAGGTTCGGCTATTGCAGACTGTAGGTTTCTGCAAATAAGGCTAGTTGTAGGCAAGCTTTCCAAACCAGGATTAAAACCTTCCTTTAAAACTGTAAGTAGATACTGTGTGAAGCTTTGGTCTGGGTGATTCACCAGTTTGTGCGCTAAAGAGGAGACAATGATAGGAGAAGACAGATACTTTCTCAATACTTTATTGGAGTTTGCTGAGGAGCGATAGACAGGGCATACAGAGCGAGCATGGGCCCCGCCACAGAAATTACACACATGTAGATATTTGCAGCGTTGTCTAGTACAGCCAAACTGATTGAAATTATTACATACTTGTCTGCCTGAAGTAAACCTGAAATTGCGGCTTTTGGAATCGCCCCTGGACTGTGGTACGTAAGATGTGGAATTTACGAATTTAGAAGGGACAGTTCGGCTATGATGGTTAAAAAAATCATTCAGCTCTTTGCGCCTTGAGGGGAAGACAGAACAGGACCTTTTACGGAGGCAAAAACTGAGGCGGGTTGGAGGCAAACCGTATGGATCGAGCCGCTGTTTGCTTTGTAACTTGCGTGTTGCTGGGAGGACGCGGAGATTTTTGGTGCGAGCGCACAAGCAGATCGTGAAGTTGCACTTTTGTATTCCTCTGGGAGAAATGGATACCCGCGTTGCATAACGCTTGTCTGAGTGCGTTGACAGACCATTTCTCAACAGGAGGGATGGAAGGTCTTGCTGCTGAAGAGGATGATGATGATGACGAAGGACGAGATGCATCACGGCGAGGATCGGCCGAGCCCCGTGATGATCTAGATGGAGGAGGAGAAAGAGGTCTTCTTGAGCGAGGTGTGTTGAGCTGGCCTGAGGAACGGTGAGACCGGCGACCTGTGCGATCAACAGGTGAAATATGATGTGAAGGAGGATCCAATCTGTTCGGTGAAAAACGTGCAGGAGTTTCTGGCACATTAGAAAGCTTGTCGTCGGAGGGAAACAGTTCGATTTCCTGGAAGTCAGTCATGATGCGGGTTTGCAAATGCAAAAAGAACTAACAACAGGAAGAGGTAAGATGCTGGTTTTATACCTTGGTATTAATTGGAAGATTAGATGGGCGTACTCCTCCCGAAATTACGTTTATTAACTTCACTTTGGCAATACTTTGTAACAATTGTCATGCCAATAAAGCACTTTGAATTGAAAATTGAATTGGATTGTGTGTCTGTCTGTGTGTGTGTGTGTGTGCGCGTGCGTGCGTGCGTTTGTGTGCGTGTGTTTGTGTGTGTGTGTGTGTGTGTGTGTATACGTACATTTCCGTACTCCTGGTGTAATCCTGATCTCTCCTCCATGATCCACACTGGAAAACACACACAGACACAATCAATCATAGATGTAATGGTTTTTATACTGTACAAACTGTATATTCTCTCCTCTTACACTAACTCTACCATAAATCCAGTGGCGTGTAGTGGTGTTCTGATATGAGGAGGCACTTTTTTTTATTTTTATGAATCAATGTAAATTCATGTGCATTACTCTTAAAGTTGACACATCTTCCTTGTTAAAGGTCCCCTTGAACATGTTTTTAAAAGATGTAATATAAGTCTAAAGTGTCTCCTGAATGTGTCTTTGAAGTTTCAGCTCAAAATACCCCATAGTTTTTTTTTTTATTAATTTTTTAACTGCCTATTTTGGGGCATCATTAAAAATGCACTGATTTTCACTCGACCCCGCCCCCTGCCAATCACGTCTTCCCTGCCACACGAGCTCTGGACTATATTACAGCGCATTTACAAAGTTCACACAGCTAATATAACCCTCAAATGGATCTTTACAAGATGTTCGTCATGCACGCTGTATGCATGCTTCGAATTATGTGAGTAAATGATTTATTTCGGATGTTAACGGTTGTTTCTCTATGAGTTTGAGGCTGTGCTCCGTGGCTAACGGCTAATGCTACACTGTTGGACAGATTTATAAAGAATGAAGTTGTGTTTATGAATTATTCAGACTGCAAGTGTTTAAAAATGAAAATAGCGACGGCTCTTGTCTCCGTGAATACAGTAAGAAACGATGGTAACTTTAACCACATTTAACAGTACATTAGCAACATGCTAACAAAACATTTAGAAAGACAGTTCACAAATATCACTAAAAATATCATGATATCATGGATCATGTCAGTTATTATTGCTCCATCTGCCCTTTTTTGCTATTGTCCTCGCTTGCTTACCTAGTCTGTTGATTCTGCTGTGCACATCCAGACGTTCTGCCCTTTCTAATGGCTTGAATATGAGCTGGCAATGGCATATGCAAATATTGGGGGCGGAGCCCCCGACTGTTACGTAACAGTCGGTGTTATGTTGAGATTCGCCTGTTCTTCGGAGGTCGTTTAAACAAATGAGATTTATAAAAGAAGGAGGAAACAATGGGGTTTGAGACTCACTGTATGTCTTTTCCATGTACTGAACTCTTGTTATTTAACTATGCCGAGGTAAATTCAATTTTTGAATCAAGGGCACCTTTAAATGAACATTACATTACAGTACATCAAAAAAGAAAAAAAGAAACCAAATACAATTCTATTTTGTAATTTTACCTTAACAATGTATTGTAATAAATGATCTATTTATCAAAACCAAGTAAATCTCATCAAGTTAGTGTTTCTTCATTACTTCATTCATTCCAAAATAATAACTAAAGGCAATAATGATTTAAACGATATATTTTATTTGTGTATTTCGGTTTTTCTTTTGGATTTATTTTGGATCAGTCACGCTCCGTAAACACCGTCTGTCACAGACACGAATTGTATTTTTAATTTCACCAAGCTCATTGCACTAAAAACCCCGCAGTCATCATGTTTTCAGTCCATTTCAAGTTTGATTTTGACGTGACATAAAGCAGTGATATCTAACTGTGATCTGTTTACTTACTTTTCAGTTAGTCTTCCTATTGACGCCATCATTTGTTTAGTCAAACTGACGCGCGGAAGGCGCACGTCAAAAAGAGGCGGGATTTATCGCACAATCCAATCATATGCAATCATAACCAATTACATCCAATCATAGCGCGATGGAGACGTTGCCTCCTCTCACGGGACTTTCCCCCATTCATTTTCAATTACCCCCACAAAACCCACCGCAGGCCGGGGGTCTGATGATTTTATATTGTTTTCTATGAGAGGAAAGGGAGGCATGACTCCATAGACTGTAAAGCATGACTCCTCTGTGTAACTTTACCTGCGGGTGTCGCTGTTGGGCAGTGTTCCTTAAATACGCGTGACTTGCGCTCTTTTTAATGTCATAATTTGTAATATTTGTGTTGTTTTATATGTAATATGGATTATTTTCTTATCCTATTTTTTATTTTTTTTTGAGGAAGCTCTGCCTCCCTTGCCTACTCGGAGGAAACGCCCCTGCATAAATCTACCATCACAGGAAACTTTCTGCTGTTTTACATTTTCAACAAACATGATCCTGTATGATTTATCAGCAGGTTTCCTCATGGAGACCATAAAATGTCCCACAATGATTTCAGATATTTCCATCTTTTTGGGCACATGTTGATCCACAGATACACAGCAGTGCAGTGACTATAGGCGATTAATCTAATTATTGATTACAGTTTCTAATGACATCTGAAAGGAGTGATTGGTTGTCAGTTTGTGTCTACATGTGAGTTTTTACCAGATTTTTCCACTTTTGATGTCTGTTAACAGCACAGCACAGTTAAACACTGATTTAGGATCAGATGCTCGAGGTCTTATATTTTTCAGAATTATATTTTTTACTCAACTGTGGCAGAAACGGGCTTCAGACACGTACCTCGCCGTTTGATTTTTTAGTCCATGAACTAAAAGCCTTTCCATTCTCACCCATTTCGCTAAGCCAAGCCCATCTCCATTTATTTTTTACACTTTTATCGATCTCCGATACATCGGAGCCTTCCTGCAACTGTGTCAAATAAAGTTCTACCCAAACGGCAACCTCCCCCAGTTTCTCTTAAAGCCAATACGGAAGAGACTTAAACTGTGATTCATTGACTGGCCACTAGAGACAGGCTGCAAAAGAGAGAAGAATATCATTTGCTACATTTACATGCACCAATTTTCGTCAATCCAAATGAATTGAATCCGATTGTTTGTACACTAAATGTAATCTGATTCAAATATCCGTTTATATGTGTTTTATATACATTCCAATTAAAACTTTTGCACACGTGCTCTGTGTGTGTGATGTCATATCAATCATACTTGTGGTAACCCGGGTTATCAAAAGCATCAAATATTGGCAATATTAAGAGGATTTGGCATTTCCAATTAATGTAGGCCTGTTACATTCTATTATTATAACTATTAGGTTCGGCTTCTTATATTATCAAATTAATATTGTATGTGCTGTGAGGATAATAAACAATTTTACAATAGCAGGAGGATATAAAACTCTGACAGCACTGCTTGGATATTATAACTTAAAACTGCTGCGTTTTGAAAAATCATTTGTTTCTGAGATTTATATGATCACACAGTTTTACAACATAAATGCTGCTCAGATAACATTATTTCTTGAAGAACGATGATGGAGAGCAGATCATTCAGAAGAAATGTGCAAACAATGCAAACAATGGATAATATATCAATATTTCATGGATTTAAAGCTTTTATGGACAAATAGTACTGTTTTTTGTTTTGCAATGGACACTCATGGACATTTTACCCAAGTTTCACGGATTGGATTCATCTCGCAATCTCTATTTCATTATAAAGGTATGAAGTCCCGTTTGATATTTCGTGTTATTTGCGCACCCAACGCAAATTACAATTACTGGTGCTGGAGCATCTATATAATTAAAAAACACTGTATATTGATAGTAAACCTATAGAACTTAATGATATAACTTGTTATCTTCATTAATATTTTCAGATAGTATCTAAGATAGATAGATAGATAGATAGCTCATTTGCCTGCTAACATGGTCACGTTGAGCTAGGCGGCATTGCCCATTGCCCATTTTCAGTTATCCAGGAGTGACGTGCGGTGATGGCAGAGGCCTCATGTTTGTTTCAAAAATACTCTTCAGAAACCTACGGGTGACGTCACGGACACTACGTCCACGAATTTGAGTTGCGTATGACTTAACAGCTGTTAACAATCAAGGTTATATTGACTGTTGCTGTCAAGCGAATGTCAAGACTGGAGTTACAAAAGCTGGTATGACTTGTGTTTTCCGTGACTTTCCCTGGACTCGGAGTTCACCACGGACAGGGAGGCCGTCCTGAGATCGTGAGTGTGCTGCGCCATCAGTCTGGATTGTTACCAAGGAAACAACCCTCTCCCATTGGCGCCGTTCGGAAGAAACATAATTTTAGCCTGCCATCGGATGACATTGCAGGATTTGACACGAGTAAGATGTTTCCTTGTTCGTTCGAAAACCTGCAGATTAAGAGGTAAAAGCAGCATGGAAATTTGAATAAATGGGAGAGATTGAACTGAAACGCTTATTACACATCTGAACTGTTCTACGATTGGACTGCGTTAGATTTAAGAGGACTGAAATACAGAGAAAGCTGTGAGATTTGAAAAAGTGTTAGTTGTACTTTTAAAGAAATATAGAAATGTTCATTTGAATGGGTGAAATTTGTTTTGTGATTGTGTTAAAGAGATTTAATTTGATTTGAATGTTTTCTGAAATGTTGAAATACTTCCTTTAAGGGAATGTTTATTCTGAACTGGGAAAAGAAGTTGAATTAGCCCCAGTTGTGTATACACTGTTTACTTAAAAGAGCCCAAGAGTTGGATCTTTGAAATGGTTATTATTTTCTTTTTTTCTATTGGTTCAGTGTCTATTTTCTCTGAATGATTTTTATTATTATTATTATTATTATTATTATTATTATTATTATTATTATTATTATTATTTTAATACCAGTTTAAGCTGACTAAACCTTTTATTTTTTTTGTATGATTTCTAGAAATGAAATAGTCGATTCTAAGCCAGTGAACAAACTTTGTGAATGTTTTTCTGCCTGTTACTACTGGTATTTAGGCTTTAAGCATTTGTTGGTTCTGGGGTAGGGGCGTTCTCTTCTATGCTGTCGGACATTGTGAGGTTGGGAAGATATTAGGTGGTTCAGTGCTCTCTCACATGTGTTGTAAACTCCAGGTTGGGCCTGTGACAGAACATAAAGCCTGGAGCCCTCCTCATTTTAGCCCAAATAAATAAAACAGAATAGTACAGAACGTATTGAATTTGGAGGCAAGGACAAAGATCCATTGTCACCATTCATCCAGAGCCACAGGATATATAACCCCTATCATACGGGCTTAAGTACCCGTTACAGAACGTCATGCAGTATCGGAAAGTCAGGACAGCTGGTTTGAAAAAAATTGGTGCTTCAGCTGATGCATAAAGGAAAATGCATTTAATCATGTTTTATTGCTGGGGTCTAAGAGACCCTGAACAGAACATAAGGGTTAAACAGCTCACCCAAAATATCTTTTTAACTACTCATGTCAGTCATGATCACATCATTGCATATTTTATATTATTGATCAATATTTGACTACGTTGACATGACACGAGTGGTGGTCTCATTGTCACAAATTAATTTAGATGAGATTTCATCAGATTAGATAGGACTGATTCAAGACAAGAGTGATTCTATACGTCACGGACTTCCAAAGCTTTGGTCACATGCTTTTTTAAACCGCATCTGCTCCGCGATGATTTAGATATGGTGGTGAATTTACGACATTAGGATAGGTGGGAACCCTGCGATTGGCGGAAATCCATTGCAGCGATGGAGAACTTTAACCCATGCATACTGAACTAAAACTGCACACAGTCATCAAGAACACGGCAGAGAATTAAGTGATGAACTTGAACTGGTTTAATATGGCAATTATGTAAATGTACATCAGAGGGGAGAGCCAACCATTAACATGACCCTAAACAATGCTTGCTTGGATATGCAACAACACCAGTTACAATGAAGAAGGCCCAGCGAGTCAGTTGGGCCTCCTGAGGTCGAATCCAAGGGAGTTAACTGAGGAAACAGTGGTTAGTAGCACTTAGAATAGGGTCGAGCGAGCAAGCAATAATGGAGATGCGGGAGCACGAGAGGCACGTGTGGTCGAATATGTGGAGTAATGTCCTTGCTCGAATAAGTTTGTACAGAGTCTTGATCAGATGGGAGTGTAACATGTGAATTGTGCTGATATTTGTTGTGGTTTGCCTGTAACAGACAAAGAGCAGCACTCTAATAACAGTAAACACATTATAAGAGCATTAATATACAAACTATTGACTCCTCCCCTCACATATGAACATAATAATGCATAAACACATAATATAATCACATACTGACATACATAATTTTATGATCAACTGGTGATAAAGAAAAATGCCATGTCGTAATATGAAAATACTTCAATTTTAAACCATGAAGGCAAGCCAGTGGATATCACACAAACAATGAGCAAACTTTGTGTGAGAGTTATGCGGGTGAAGAAGTCTCAAACTCCGGTCAATTAGAAACACAAAAACTGACTGAGCTTTTGGGATTTGTCGCTACATTAACGGCGCATATTCTCTTGGAGACAATGAGAGATTAATCTAATTTATTTTCTTATTATTTCTCTTGTGGTCCACAGTGAGAAAAAAAATTGTATTTTTCGTGAATCAAGAAGTATTTCACGTTAAACAAGATGTTCTTTAAATGAGGAGTGATAATATGATAATATTAAGAATAATTGAATAGCCCTGTGTGCCCATCCACTATACGCCACTGTGAAGGAATAAACGCCGTTCAGGCACGGCATCAATTAACTGTTTTATTCAAACCCACATGCATGGACCGTTCAGTGTTCAGTACTGCAATGTCAGAGTCTCTCCTGTCACATGATGTTTCTTGTGTGTTTTCAGTCGCAAGCAACAAACGTGTACTAGACTGTGGACTAGCTTTGACTCTCTGAACAGTGGCTGCGTGCAGCTAAATGTTTATGACTGTTCTGCCTCTGTTACAGGCTGTGCATAATTTGTGATGGACATTTGTATATAAACATATTTTCGTGATTGTTTAATATTCTTTAGAAGTTTCACTTTATAAGTTCCTATGTGAGGATTTTTATTTTGACACGTTTCCATGAGCTTAGAATGTTGGGTAACAGGAAATAGCGAGCTCATGGCGCAGCAGACTTACGGTGCATTCCAAAAGGGATATATCACCCTCTAAAGGGCACTTAGCAGTGAAAGTAATCATGGCCGCCATATTGAAGTGAAATGAAGGATTTCAAAGGGTACAACTGATGAACACTTTGGGCCCCCATGATCCTTTGCACAGGGAAGTTGTTTGACGTCACAGAATGGTTACAGGGGGCTCAGAGTTCGATTTTACCTATAAATGTATATATAGTATTTTTCTATACTACTATAATATTTATATGAGTTAGATTTGGTACATTACATTATTATGTTCAAAATGACATTGTTCTTCAACAAAAAAAAACTTTACAGTTGTAAAGTAAACTTTACAGTACTGTAAACCAGGGGGAAAAAGACGAAGGCGCCTCCCTGGCGTTAAGATGATGACGGTAAAGTGTGTTCCAAAAAAAAAAAATAGTTTTTTTGACCCCTACACCCTTTAACCCTTTTGAAGCTCTCACTCTGGAGGGTAAACCCTTTGAAGGGATTAGGGCATAGGGATGATCCCTTCCAAATGGAACGCAGGGTGTATATTACAGGGAGATAAGAGGGTCTGTATCTCTTACCATTGGAGAAAGCGTAACGGCTAACTTAATCACATGTTCACCTCTCAGCCTATCGTGTGATGGAAGTGATGTCAGCAACCTTCCCTAATCTGCCTTCTCTTAAAAAAATACATTTTTATCAAGCTAAAATCTACATATAGTTCCCAACGAAAGTATTGTTTAGTGTAAAACATGCTGAAGATTAGCAAACAGACTGTCCAATAATTAAATGATTAGCTATTTCCATACAAAAGCTGTTTAATCAGCATAGTGAAGCCTCTCATCCATTGACTTCCATTCAAAAAACAGCCTCCGGTCTCCTTCCCTGCGTACCGCCAGAGGAGCGTTAGCACTAGCCGTTATTCTTTTTTGGCTAAAGGTTGCAGGCTTGCCTTTCAAGGGTAAGTTCATTTGAATTTTCCATCTGTTTAACATATGTTGCAAGAGTTCATGTTTTTTTTCCTAGTCAATTCTATTAATCTGATTCTCTTTCTGAATGGTTCTGATTTTGAAGTTGAAGAGATTCAAAAAGAATCGTGTTCTCCTCGTCCAGTCCCTGCAGAAATACAGGCGGCCTGGCCAGTTCACCAACTGCCAGTTTCTCCCACATACCCCTCCAGTGGGTATTCCCCTGGTGTCCTGCCTGACAAAAAGCCCAAGCCACCCAAAGAGAAGTCCACCGCTTGGCCCAGATGGCTGAAAAAGAAGGCCGCAAAGCAGCCCCAGTCTCCAGCGAATTCTGCCGCCAAGCAGCCCCAGTCTCCAGCGATTTATGCCGACGAGCAGCCCAAGTCTCCTATGAATTCTGCCTCTGAGCAGCCCAAGTCTCCCATGAATTCTGCCTCTGAGCAGCCCAAGTCTCCAATGAATTCTGCCGCCGGGCAGCCCAAGTCTCAAGTGGTTAAAGTGGAAGACAGGCTAATTGACTTTTGGACAGAGCCAGGAGCTCCAGCCTTCCACGAGCCCGCTCCAGCTGCCGCCGAGCCCACTCCAGCTTCCCACGAGCCCGCTCCAGCTTCCCATGAATCCACTCCAGCAGCCCACAAATAATCTGTTACCCTCTCAACACTGTCCCCGCCAATGAATATGGGATGAATGTCAGTTCTTTTCCTCCTGAAATCAATAACTAACTCCTTTGTCTTTGACATCCGCTTCACATCATCCCGGTAGGCTGAGATGAGCACCACTACTGTAGTGTCATCAGCAAATTTGACGAAGGTGTTGCTGGAGTGGAAAGGTGTGCAGTCATGTGTATAGAGCGTATAGAGCAGGGGGCTCAGCACACAGCCCTGGGGGGAGCCAGTGCTGAGACTAAGAGCTGTGGAGATGTGGGGGCCTGCTCTGACCCTCTGTGTGTGTCCTGTCAGGAAGTCCTTAATCCAAAGACATATGGAGTTAGACAAACCCAGGTCCAACAATTTACACACCAATCTGTGGGGGAGGATGGTGTTGAACGCAGAGCTGTAGTCAATAAAGAGGAACCAAGCGTAGTTTCCCTGCTGCTCCAGGTGGGTCAACACAGTGTGAAGAGCTACAGCTACTGCGTCCTCCGTGCACCTATTTGCTCCATAAGAATACTGATGTGGATCAAAGTTGGGGGGCAGAAATGATAGAATATGTCTCTGTACCAGCTTTTCGAAGCACTTCATTACCACAGGGGTAAGTGCTACTGGCCGGTAATCACTGAAGCTGGTAATGGATGATCTTTTGGGCAGAGGGACTATAGTGGAGAATTTCAAGCAGGGTGGTACAACCGACAGGGATATGGATTTGTTAAAGATTGTAGTGACGATCCCAGCCAACTGGTCTGCACAGTCTTTCAGAACAAGTCCGGGGATACCATCAGGACCCGCAGCTTTCCTAGGATTGATGGCTCTCAACGTGCGCCTCACCTCATACTCCTCCACAGAGAGGGTGAATACAATATATTCTGTTGGGCAAACAACGTCTATGACCGGCACAATCTCCTAAAGATAGGAGTTTTGAGCGAGAGTAGCATCACAGCAGAATTTCTCAGGTCACACTACATACCGGTGGATATAGCGAGGAGTCCCGGCTCTCCATGGATTGTCATCCCCACGGAAAGGAGGCGGAGGTGGGGTCGAGAGATGAGGCAAAGACGAGGCTGCAGGGCCGGCGTGCTAGCAAGGCTACGTAAGCAGCCATACAAACCACCACTTCTTAGCCTTTTCCTCACCAACGCAAGATCCGTCGCAAATAAAATGGAAAAATTGAGACTAATGGCTGCTACGAAATCTGCTATTGAGCTAACAGGCTACACGGTACAACATCATGATAGGACCAGTGACTCCGGTAAGGGCAGGGGAGGGGGACTGTGTGTGTACGTTAATAACAACTAGTGCACTAACATAGTGACTGTAGCCAGTCACTGCTCCCCAGACCTGGAGTGTGTGACTGTTAAATGCACGCCCTTTTACCAACCAAGGGAGTTTACTGTGGTCATGATCAGGGCTCTGAACCGGTTCAAGGAACGAAAACAAAAACCGGAAACAAACGAAATTTTGACCGGAACGTAACCAGAAACGGAAACAAAATCAAATTTAACCGTTCTGAATAGAAACGGTAATTTGAAAGGGCCATTAACCGGTTAATAACGTTATTTTATCGTTCCGTTTAATATTTTGATTTGCCAGTCAACCAATCACGAATTCAAATAGTACAGCCTATGCAAACGTGATGCTGACGCATCCAAAGTGTGTGAAATGCCCGCGCTCATGCTCTACAGTGAGATGCCCGCGCTGACGCGCTCAGGCTCAGCTGTCAAGTCATCATAGATTAGGTAAGTCACAATGGCAATGCCCTGGCATTAGTTTTTCCAATGATATATGTCACCAACCGTCAAGTATTAGGCCTACATTTAAGTGAAAATGAATGTCAAGTAATGCAGCTTGTTGTGTGTTCTGAAACCAGCGAGTAAAATTTTCAACGTCACATCACGATCCGCAGCGCTTCTGTGAACGGAGAAAACTAGGCCTACCTACATAACACATATAAAATAAAAGGGAATATTTAGGCCTATAGGCTATGTGAAATATTTCACTTAAATAATTAGGTCTACAGATTAACAAAACGAAAGTGGTTATTTGTGGCGCACTCCAAAGATCTAGAAAAGGAAACAGACATTCTGCTTGTTTTCGTTATTTGTGTCTTTTGTAAATGTATGAATGATGTCTTGCTTTTACCTGTATGACCATAAATTACGGAGACAGTTTACTGTCTTATAGAAGGAAAACAAATCCAGTGCTCGTGCCGGCGCCTCGCGCGCACACAAATTCTTGCATTGCTTAATTGATATCGCAGCTGTTGAATATTAAAATAAAATACAATCAACCAAACGTTACACTGCTCAATTCAATTCTGTAATACAATCTGCCGTTTAGCACCCGTGACCACCGCCTCACTGTGCTGTTATATGTGAAAAATGATGTTTTACATCGATAATGCGAGTGAACAAAGCTCATCTAATAAATTATTGTTTAGCATTTGTCTCGAAAATGAAAACAGTTGGATTCGTGCCGAATGAGAAAGGTAGGTTACGTTCACTTTAAATTAATTCGTTTTGCATCATATTTAGTTTTATTTCCAATAAATAAACCTGTTTCTCGCCTTGAATATAGCAATAGAAGCTGGAATGGCGTTAAAAAAGTAAATATATATATTTTTTTAATTCGTTTTTGCTTGACGTTTATATAGCCTAGTCCAACTGTTAATTTTAGAGGTTTTGCTGTGGAGTACATAAATAATATAGGGCAGTTTTGTTCATAATTTATGTTTACAAACATTATAAACAAAAGTGTAGACTAATAATGTAATATAATAAAATGTGACGTAGCCTATAGGACTATGCGACTTTTTTCCTCTCAGGAATAGCATCGGTATTTTTAACCAGCAAACATTAAAATATCTTGAAAAAATACTTTAATTTATAAACCATTGTTTTTCCTTTCGTTTAATAGGTTTACATTTGGACAGAATCTTGTTATAAAAGATAAGTGTACGCCTAAGACACTATGTTTTTTAATAAATAAAATGCTGTACGTATTATTATTATTAAGTAGGCTACACGCCGAAAAAAATAAAAATAAAAATAACGTTATTAACCGTTATTTTTTCTTATCAAACCGGTTTCGGAACGTTTATAATACGAAGGAACGCTGGAACAGAAACGTTAAAATACCGATTCTGCTCAGAGTGGAACGATTGAATTTTTTTTTTTCGTTTTTAAGCTCTGGTCATGATAGCTGCCGTGTACATGGGTTAGGGTTAGGGTCAGCAGGACAACGTGTACTAATGCCAGTTCTGCTGCAATATTGAGTAATCGCATATGTGCGTGCATCAAAAAATAAATTTGTTTCTTCATTATAGTGTTTACATTTGATCATGAATTTGTCATTAAAGACATGCTTATCGTGTCTGCCGAGCACATGTGGTATTATTAATTTGCATATTGATGTTTATCAGTGTGTATATTTATACATTGTTGTTTCTCTTTCTAGAACCACACTTAATTAAAGACTGTTCAAGTTTGCAATGAGTGGTCTGTGTGTGGTGTGTGCATCTAGCTCCTCCTAAACGGACAACACTTAAGTTATTGTTCTGGTCGGACAATATTTGGTGGTTGCCACCGGGTATTAATTAGCACCTAAGAGCTAAACAATTCTTTACAAATGCCTTAGGATAAATGTAAATCTTAACTTGCTAACAGTGATTGTAAATTAATTGCCTAAATTATTACATTATTAGCTAACTGCATTTTCTAAATTGTAATGTTGACAAGCATTCTCTGTAAAGCTGCTTTGAAATGATATGCATTGTGAAAAGCGCTATACAATTAAATGTGAATTGAAAAAAAAAATTGAATTGAATTGACTGGCTGAGTTAAATGGTGATTGACACTAAACAGTAGAAAATTAGTCCAGTCTCTTCAGCTGTAAATATCACTGGCTGTTACAGTCTTGTGTTATATATAATAAATTGACATGATAACACACACATAATCAGTCTTTCAGAATGCTCTCTATTACATGTAGCTTAGATCAGATACACACTATATGCATTAGTGAGTGTGTTGGTGCTATTGGTGTGTTGCTCTGGGATGGGTGAGAGGTGACAGACTGTGAGGGAAAAAAATCACAGTATACTCACTACAAACAACTAGACTACACCACTGACAATATATAAATAGAAACATTGATACATACACTTATATTAAGAGTCTACCTTTAAAATGATCTAATTCAAAGAAAAAACAAATATTTACTGTTATGTGATGTGTATGAAACAATAGAAGTACAGTCATTCATGTGATAGCTCATAATGTGAACATGCCTATGACCAGCATGCGCTATTCATATGGTAATGATTTGAGGCGATCCAAGCAAACAGAGTCAATGCCCTCATCAACTTGGTAAAATGCATCAAGTTTCATTTGATTCTTTTACTTAATATCGTTTTGAGACGCGCTGAAAAAATAATCATGGAAGAATTTACCTTAGAAGAAACTGTGGTTTCCGTTTGAGGAGTGACTTGATCCAGCCAAGGATTGTAAAGCATAATTTTCTAAAAAACTACAAACTTTACATACATGCTGCTCACATATTATTGTAGCAGAGTTTGTGTTGAATGCAGTGTAATTGGACTTTTTCCATGAAAATGTTGTAAGTAACAGAAATAAGCACACATTTCAGGGCATGTCAAAACATTTCCAGGGCCCAGAAGATACCTGACCTTTGGGTTCCCATGTGTGTGTGGGCAAAATCTGCAATCTCTTTACACACAAACTGAGGAGCATTATTGGTCATAAGAGTGTACGGGATACCATGTACTGTGAAATGTCTTTTCAGCTTTGCAATTAATGTGATGCTTCTCATGTCAGAAAGGGGATCCAGCTCAAACTAGCCAAAGCATTAATCTACAAGGACCAAATGTGTTTTTTCTATGCCAATCGAAAAGGTAAGCAGCCGTGGGTGCGCAGAGATATCAGAAGAGATATCAGTGTCGATATTAGTGTAGATCAGGGGCCAGTTCATAATTTCCCTTTAGCTCCCTGAGCTTGTTTGCTGTTATGCCAGGATGGCCCTGCGCAGTGCGGATAGGATAATAAATCTCTTCCAACAAAGCAGCAAATCATCCTAAATGATCAGCTCATCTCTCATTGATGTGGAAAGGTGGGCCCGGGACAATGCATCAGTCACAAACAACTCCTTACCATGTTTGAAGATTGCATCTACACTGCGTGCAGAATTATTAGGCACATTGATTTTCTGATAATATTTTTTCCAGGCACATTTTACCAATTGTTTTACCAGTTTTGGCTTAGGGCATGGGTGGGGAATGATGATTCTGGAGGGCCATTGCCCAGGAGAGTTTAGCTCCAACCCTAATTAAACACACCTGGAGCCAATCAAGGTCTTCAGGATTACTAAAGTTACAGGCAGATACGTGTTGTTTTCAGGGTTGGAGCTAAACTCTGCAGAACAATGGCCCTTCAGGATCAACGTTCCTCACCTCTGGTTTAGGGGTAGGTTCAGGGTTACCTAGTTATTACACACTTATTGTAATGACTACAATAAGTAAATAGTTATTACATGTGAAACTACTACATGATTTGTAGTAGTGGTTTTGTGTGCTTTTAGTGTAATAAACTGTTTGCTAGCAAACAATAGGAAACATTTGCAGATTTGCTTTCAGTGTACTGACTTTAGGGTAACTTCATCCAATGCTCTTAATGTTCTCCATGCTCTTAAATGTTCAGAAGCAATGTTCAGAAGCTTCAGATGATTTGGCGCTTACAGAGAACTGAAGAAATAATTCAAACTGATTTGCATACCAATTCAGGCTGTTTTACCAACTTGATTCCCTTTGAGTCTTTGAACAGAATCAACTCAAAAGAGTGATTCAATAATGGAGCCAATAATGGTAGTTCAGATATGCCCTGCCTTTCACGCCAGTAGAAGAGCCCACAATGGGCTGCCAAATGTGGTCTTAAATTTCTCCCCACAGGGCTCCACAACGGTGATAATTGTTAGCCACATGATTGTTAGCCAAATACTGCCTGTAAAGTCATTGTCTAATAAAGCATTTTAAAACATGCTAGAATCATATTAGCAACATGCTTTTGCTCAATGCTTTTATTTATTAAACTAACCATTTAACTATTATGGTGATCAGTGATTCATTTAATTGGGCACTTCTGATGTCGGTTTTCTTTTGGCTTATAATAACAGTGTTTGTTGATCAATTTGTAGCAAGGAAAGCTAAATAAATCATGAAAATCAAATACATTATGATTACTTATTAATGGTAACAGTTGGCATCATAAAGTGGCCATATTCTGCGGTCATTTTAAAATTAATCACTGATCATTCATGTGTTGTGTCAATAATACATTTTGCAGATTTTGCACTAACTCTGTGACACTACAGCATGAGATCCAACAGTGTTGCAGTGATCCCTTAAGATTTTTAAAATGTTATACATGAAAGGTTTTGAGCTATTGTATCATTCAGACACACACAGACAATCAAGAATCAGCACTGGTGACAAACTCAACAATGGTGACAATGAAAAAACAATCATCCATGACTCTATCATCCATGATCCTTGTCTATATGTTACAAATAATTGTAACTGAATATCTCTTTATTCGAAGATTATATACAAGATGTTTTTGTTAACGTGCAGTTTATGTAAATTATCTCATAAGCAGTTCTGGGTCTCAATGTATGTACCATTTCTCACTACTAGGTGGTGGTGGTGGTATTGGTATACGATTTCATAGTTTAAGGGCCAGATTTACTGACAGCTTGCAGCAGGTCAAACCCTCTTTTGGCATTAAAAAACTATTGTCAGGCAGACAGGCAGTGAGAAATTAGTGCTAAAAAGGCAAGGATGTGGTTATTTTTGTGGCTGACCTTATTGCATATGCATTTGTAGGTGTTTCCCTTTCAGATGCACAATTTATGGAAGAAGTACATAAAGATTTAAATAAAGATAGCTAAGGTTTGCTCGACAATTTTTTGATATTTGCATTATTATTTACTGCCCTAAAAAGCATGTCTTAAACCAGACGCTAATTTGGAAATTATCTGGCTGCGTCTGGGCTCTTTATTTTGCATGTCGTCAGTAGATCACCCGCAGAATTCCACTTCCATTGACTTTTTTTTGAATTGCGCTCTCATACTAATTTGCCCTGTTTAGTAAATCTGGCACTAATTCTTTTGTAACATTTAACCTGAGAATTTCTTCGAAGATTATGATTACACTCACACACATGGCCATATCCAGATCATATGGAGGATCTGTGCCTAGACATGACCACAATGCATTCCTGAAATTGATTGTGTCAGCTATCCCCTGTGAATGCCTCATCGACAGCCAGTGGCACAGATCCTCAACGAAACCGTTTCTATAACGGCGTGATGTATCTGATCTTCAACCAGATGGAACTGGATTAATATTTTGACTGTTACAATTCCAATCTAATTTATGACCCATAACGCTGCCTGAATCATAATCATGTACTGTTCGTTGTTTCGACCAAGAAAGTTACCATTGTGTTAAGAATAAATAAGCCTCCTTTGCGTGAAGCTGATCAGATCCTGTGTGAAAAGAGCGTACTTTCCATAGATAATAAAATTACATTTTGTGGGAATATCATTTTTATTTGTATGGAACTTATTTTATATGGAACTATAATGTGGTTTAAGACATGACTGGAACTATTTTAACTGTGGGTTTACTGGAAAAAACATTTCACACCTTAGAAAGTTCATAAACCAAGCACAATTAAGCATTTGGTATTATAACTAAAGCTAAACCTTTTTATTTATCAAATACAACTTTTGTAAATGTGTAAGAAATAAAGTCAAACTGGTTTGTAAAAAATGAAGACAGTAATGCTGTTTTTAGGGTTGTTTAATCAAAACTCTCCGTGCTTCACTCTTACTTGAGTTTGTCCAGTGTGCAGTTTGGATCCTCCAGTTTTTCATTAAGCAGCTTGACTCCTGAATCTCCCGGGTGATTGAAACTCAGATCCAGCTCTTTCAGGTGTGAGGGGTTTGAACTCAGAGCTGAAGACACATAACCACAGCCTTCCTTTGTCACCATACAGCCAGACAACCTACAGACACACACAGCAACAGTCCACATGACATTTATACCTATTTCAGCCACTCATCAGGTATTACTTATTTGTAACTGTAAAAAACTTAATTTCCAGTGACTAATTAAAAAATCAGTTTTGTTGTTTTGAATTGAAATGCATGTAATGCAATTGTAATGCATGTCATTTGTAAGTAATTGTGAAGAGAAATATTATTATTATAATAGGAAATATTATCAGCATATTAGGCATACAAATAAGAGTGAATGTGCATATTTTAAAATAAAAAGTTCATTACTGTGCAATGAATTCTTTTTACTAATAAATTCTTCATTTTCCTCAAATTCCTTTAAATACTTTAAATTTGAAATTAACTACATCGTTTAGCCGGAAACGGCAGGGAGCTAATGACAGTAAAACCTGCAGTGTACTCAAACTCAGCTCCCAGAAAGCCACTGCCCTGCAGAGTGAAGCTCCACCCTAATTAAACATCTGATCCCGTTAATCAAAGTCTTCAAGATTGCTAGGCTTACGGTGAATGTCCACTGTTGCAGAGCAAGCATTTTCAATGAATTCCTATGGAAATAGAGCTTCACGCTCACATGGTGCATTGTGGGATTGACTGCTTAGGAATGAATTGAAAACACTTGTTCTCTTTCGTCCGCTCCACGCCAGTGGACACTCACCGTTAGGCAGGTGTTTTGGAGAAGGCTGAAGCTAAACTCTGCAGGACAGTGGCCCTTCTGAAGTGGAGTGTGAGACAACATATTTACTATGAATCAAGCAGCTCTGAAACACTGAAAACAGATGTAGTGAACAGCACATTCTAGGGCCCAGTTTATGGCCGGGCCCCTCTCTGTTCGTAACAGTGGACAAAGGTTTGCTACATTTTGATTGGATCTTGGTGGCCTAACACAAATAAACTGTCCAACGCCATCAGATAAAGATGTAAGGACAACATCCAGACCTCTCTTAGAGGGCAAGAAGACCCCTTGTACCAAGCCTGACAAGGACAGGACTTCTCATTGGTCCACAGGCAGTTTCTGCCCTTCACCCATCTAGAGACTACTTCCTAAGGTTGGCCACAGACCCGCCATAAAAATTCCTCGGGACCTTAGCAGTAATGGGTGAAACAAAGAGAGATCACAAAGATCCATCCGAATCCATTCAAAACTATGTTTGAAGACCTTGGAACTGATGCAAACTAAACACCCATTTCATACTTATTCACAGAAATAAGTATTCTCAGAGACAGCCATTTGTAGTGAAACATCTGATACAAATCCAGCTGTTAATGTACAATTGAATGACAGTCAAAATGCAATCTCCTCCTCATCAGAAAGGGATAAAGGGTACCCCTTCAACAGACACTCCTTGTTCTGAGTCTGTCCGCCAAAGGGGATAGACATTAACAGATACACAGTTCTGAGTCTCCCATCGGGGAAGACGTAACAGATATAGCGTTCTGAGTCCCGGCTCGCAAAGCTGAGATATAACAGATATTGTTCCGAGTCTGCCCGTCAAAGGGGAAAGACATAACAGATACGCCGTTCTGAGTCTGTCCTGCACGGAGACAGACATTAACAGACACAACACCATTCTGAGCCTCTGGTCTATCCAGAAGAGACAACAACAGATCCCGTGATCTGAGTCTACAGCTTGTGAGGCAGCAACAGAGACGACCACGTTCTGAGCCTCTGGTCTATCCAGAAGAGACAACAACAGATCCCGTGATCTGAGTCTACAGCTTGTGAGGCAGCAACAGAGACGACCACGTTCTGAGCCTCTAGCCTGCGAGGAAAGAGACATTAACAAACACTACGTTCAGAGTCTCCGTCTAGCGAGACAGTAACGACATTTACAACAAGGTTAAGCTCAGGAGAGCAAACCTTCACTACAAGGTACCTTCGTCTGCATGTTCCAGATTGTTAAGGACCTTCTGCACCTACACCAGGGCCTCATCTGCGTGTTCCAGATTTTAGGACCCTGTGGTGCTCCAGGAGATCAGCATTCCACAGAGCTTCATGTTCAAGACTGTTGAGACAGATTCTGGCTCCTCTCCCCACTGCATTGTCACCCAGCACAACCAGTGGAAGACGTCACCGTCATCGGATTCAACCAAGTGGAACGTAAATATCACTTAACCAAACCTCTTTCCAGAGACCTTGGCATTGTTGTATATTATCAGTATATAATTTCCTAATTTCCATTAGATGTAATATAGCTGATGTTAGTTGATAACAAATAATCTTTCGTTTATTTGTTTGGTGCATAATAAGGCTCTCAACCTTATTATTTCCAGAGGAACAGTTTATCTTTCCATAAGATAACGTAACTCTTCCATAGCCACACCCAACTTAATCACTTGTATTCTATGTATCTTATGCACTTTATTCCTTTATCATTCATAGTATTCATTTAGTAGTTGTGTTAGTTATTCTTGTTTATCTTTTGTTAATAAAATTTATTTTATTACACTTGTGTCTTCCTTGTGCTGATAATACAGAAAAGGTTCTACAAGTTAGCAATATCACCAATCTTTCAGATAAATCAGCTGACCACTTTACATTAATTCTAAATGAATGAAAACCCCTGCTGGGAGTGTTCTCATACTGCCAAGGTAAAACACCTTGACTGGTGCCCTGAACTAGGTAAAAAGGGGAAGTGGTCATCTGATGTACTCATAATCACACCTTAAGTGACGTGTGATCCAAAAATCAGCGATGACGTAAGTACCAATCCCTACTTTACTTCGTGTCCTTTGATGGACAAAGTAAAAATCACTACACAGGATCATAAGCTGCTTGTGTGTTAATGAATATTGTGCTTCATTTCACTCTGAAACAATGAGCATGTCAGAACGTATATATATATATATATATATATATATATATATATATTTATACAACAGTTCTGTCTGGTTCTCGAATCTGACTGGTTGATAGCCATGCGATATTTCAGTGATAACAGCACTCCTACTGCCTTTTCACCGTTTGTATCACTCCGCTTGAAGTGACCGTCATGGCGGCCGATCAAATCAACCGTAATTTTTTACAAATACTACTTCTTGTACCACGAACTGTAGTTTTAATAGTAATAGTTTTTTAGGCGAGAATGTAGTTGTTTAGACCTGAAATATGTGACTCATATTTAATAACAGAGCCTATTTTACAATTTGTTTTGACGTTTTCGGAGATGCGAGCTCGAGTGCGTCAGCGGCCGTTCAGTGCTTCTGTAACCGCCGAGAACAGCTTCATCTCGGCCAGTGCCTCGGGGATTTACCGCTGGCTCTTATAGTGGTTAAACATGAGACATAATTCAATTTGAGTACATAGAACGGGCAATCTTTGGTCTTATTAATCTATTATTTGTTACAGAGCAAGTCGAATTGTGCTATATTAAATTTGATAATAATAAACGTTACGTTACATCCTTATATAGCACATTGGCTACAACTAGACGGGACATATCAGACTTCTCCGCTTCAAATACGTAAAACATTAAACTTTATAAACATATGGTTTTTTTAGTAAAGAAAAAAGAATTTTTTTTTTCAAACATCAGATCTTTATTTACCTTTGCATTGCACAGAGGAGATGTCCAAACTGCGTGCGCACTTTATTCAGGAGGTGAGGCGGATTAATGAGGGTTGATTGACAGTTTGAGGATCCAATGGAGGAGGTTTTGTCACAAGCTCTTTAAAATCCTTTTCATTCGTTAAATATTTGTAAAACCCACATACAAGCGTAAATGGTGACCTATTTTTTTTTAATAACTAGTGCTTTATGTTTGACTGAACTGTACAATTGTGCTTATTTGTTGTTCGAAATATTATTGTTAATAAATATGATTTTATATAAATATGTCCATTAAGTGAACATTACATTAATACGCCATTAGATGGCGGCAACACTTTACAGGAGAATGAGTCAGTGAAGCACAAGAGACTTTTAAATTGAAAGGAACTTTTGCAAAAGGAAGTTGTTTTAGCACTGTGGTGTAATGGATTTTATGGAAAATTCCCAAACTGTAAAAAAGGACAAATACAAAGATCGCTTTCCTCAGCGGACATTCAAACGGACTTGTATAAAGGATATAATATTATGGACATCGACTTGAAGAATGAATGTAATGCAATATACCAGACACAGGTAATAGCCTCTATCTCTCTCTCTAATACTGTACAAAATTCAATGTGTTTCAATGAAGCGACTCAACGTTCCTTCGTTACTAGTTCTAAAGTGACGTTTTAGAGTTAGTAACGGAGGCTTGGTCCAACTGTCAAATTGAGATTTGAATCCGTGGCGGAAGGAAGTAGTGCTGCACAAAAGAGGGTTTTAAAGACACTCCGTTGTTGTTCTTATTTATTTACACACTCGTGCCGTCGAACTGTTGTATAAACGTAATATCACACTCGTAGCCGTGCGATATGGCTGTATATCAGCACGCTGTGATTACCTACGGCACTCGGCCTGCGGCCTCGTGCCTACGGACGAATCACAGCGTGCTGATATACAGCCATATCGCACGGCTACTCGTGTGATATTGCTCATATATATATATATATATATATTACAACCTTCAAAATTCATACTAAGCCATGTACCATTATCTCAAACATGTATAGCTAGAATTCATAAAAATTGCCAGCTAGTGAGTAACATTTGTTTAGTTAATCAACATTTGGCATGTGGTGTTAATTTTGAACCCTGGCTGAGATGTTAATGTTGTCCCATACACAGCCACTAGATGGCACTACTAGCTTGTGCAGTTCTATCACAAGCAAACCATGCATAAAACATATGTATTTGCAAAACAATTTACCTTAATATCTCCAGCTGACAGTTTGGACTCTTCAGTCCATCAGAAAGATGCTCCACTCCTGAATCCCGTAGGTCATTGTTACTCAGGTCCAGCTCTCTCAGGAAAGAGAATGAGGATTGTAGAGCTGAAGACAAACTCTTACAACACTGAGCAGTGAGATTACAGCACTGCAACCTGTGTAGAGAACAAAACAGTAATGTAATAGTAATGCTTATTAGGAAAAGTTTTAATCTGGAGCACAGATAATTCGAAAAAACGTTTGACTGAAGTGATGTAAGCAAAGCTAAAAATGCTCTCTTTATAAAATAACTAGTATTTTAGATTTCTTTAATTTATAAAAATATAAAAATAATAAAATGGGTAAAACTCAGGTTTCTGAGTTTTGCCTGATGCCTGATCCAGCTTGCCTGATGATATTGATAGTGTTTTATCCAAGACTGAGCTTACTGTGTTTACAAAGTATAATTCACACAAAAATGTAAATTCTGTCATCATGTTCTCACCCACATGTCGTTTCATATGGAGGATCAGGAGTGCCACATACAAATAAAATGAAGAATCAATTAATTAATTTAATAATTCAAACATAAAAATGTATATAAATTAATCACTTTTTTATCTGGGCAAATTAATACTTAATATTTAAAGTTGTTTATTTAATTACTGTTTTTAAAGGTGCCCTTGATTCAAAAATTGAATTTACCTCGGCATAGTTAAATAACAAGAGTTCAGTACATGGAAAAGACATACAGTGAGTCTCAAACTCCATTGTTTCCTCCTTCTTTTATAAATCTCATTTGTTTAAAAGACTTCCGGAAAACACTCTGATTTCAACATAACACCGACTGTTACGTAACAGTCGGGGGCTCCACCCCAATATTTGCATAATGCCAGTGTTCAAATGCATTACACAAGGACAGCCAGTAACGTCTGGATCTGCACAGATGAATCATCAGACTAGGTAAGCAAGAACAACAGCGAAAAATGACAGATGGAGCAATAATAACTGACATGATCCATGATATCATGATATTTTTAGATATATATGTAAATTGACTTTCTAAATGTTTTGTTAGCATGTTGCTAATGTAGGCTACTGTTGGTTAAGGTTACACCGTTTATTACTGTATTCACGGAGACAAGAGTGTCGCTATTTTCATTTTTAAACACTTGCAGTCTGTATAATTCATAAACACAACTTCATTCTTTATAAATCTCTCCAACAGTGTAGCATTAGCCGTTAGCCACGGAACACAGCCTCAAACTCACTCAAAATAAAACGTTGACATCCAAATATATACTTTACTCACATAATTCGAAGCATGCATGCAGCATGCATGACGAACATCTTGTAAAGATCCATTTGAGGGTTATATTAGTTGTGTGAACTTTGTAAATGCGCTGTAATATAGTCAACAAACTCATGTGGCAGGGAACACGCTCGCTCTTAAAGGGGCGGCGTCAGTGAAAATCAGTGCATTGTTAATGATGCCCCAAAATAGGCAGTTAAAAAAATTAATTAAAAAAAACTATGGGGTATTTTGAGCTGAAACTTCACAGACACATTCAGGAGACACCTTAGACTTATATTACATCTTTTAAAAACATGTTCAAGGGGACCTTTAAATATAGTTTAATAAAACATTAAATTTTAAAAATCTTTTTTGAATGTATAAATAAATAGACAAATTTAAAACGGGTTAATACATTTTTTAAAACGTAGATCATTAAAACAATAAAAAGTTCATTAGTACATCATTTTAAATGCGCATTTAAATCGCCTTTTTAAAAAGAATTTGGCAAATATTTTCTCTCTATTTACCAATTGCCTTTCTTTGTCGGTTTGCCAAATGTTTTTCTTTATCCTTTTGTCAATCGAGTGGTAAAATGCCATTGGACAGTACACACGTGGGAGCAACCAATCAACTTTCGCCTCAATTTGAAGAGCCAATCCTCTCTCACTAGTAACACGCACTGTCATTGGACAGTTAGTACGGTGACCGGGAGAGGACATGATCGGTTCATTTAGTTTTGTCCCAGCCACAACATATAAACTCGTGGGAACGTGATAATATGTAGTGGCCACAGGATATTAATTAGTGGGAACATGATAATAACTCGTGGCCACAAGATCGTTTTGTCGAAGTAACAACATCCTTGTGTTGTGGCCACGCGATGTAAAGTCGTGACCGCAAGATCATATGGTGAGGGAACGATATATTTTTCTTGTGGCCACGAGTTAAATGCGCAAACAACCTGCGCAACCATGGCAACCTGGAATTATCAGAAATGGATAGGCTTATAACAATATTTGTTTTTAATTTAGAAAAAGAACGGAATTAATAAATTATTATATTAACATAGTGCATATATTGTATTGCGCACAATGTTTCTTAGACAGCATTCGAATTAAGTTTATCAATAAATGTTTAAATGTTGTACATTTTAATCCCATCCATCAGTCTTTTAAATCCTTTCACTTATCGTTTATTTTTTTAATATTTTTATATTATTATTAATAATAATAAATATTATTATAATCTTATCCATTTCTGATGGTTGCGTGATGGTATCCATGGTTGCGCAGGTTGTTTACACATTGAACTCATGGCCACGAGAAATAGATCTCGTTCCCTCAATGTAACGAACTCACGGCCACGAGAAAAATATATCGTTCCCTCACCATATGATCTCGCGGTCACGACTTTATATCGCGTGGCCATGACACAAGGATGTCATTACCTCGACAAAACGATCTCGTGGCCACGAGTTATTATCACGTTCCCACTAATTAATATCTTGTGGCCACTACATATCACGTTCCCACAAGTTTATATGTTGTGGCGAGACAAAACGAAATGAACCAATCAAATGACAGTGAGTGTTACTAGTGAGAGAGGATTGGCTCTTCAAATTGAGGCAAAAGTTGATTGGTTGCTCCCACGTGTGTACTGTCCAATGGCATTTTACCACTCGATTGACAAATGGATAAAGAATAGCATTTGGAAAACCGACAAAGAAAAGCAATTGGTAAATAGAGAGAAAAAGCATTTGCCAAATGCGCATTTAAAATGATGTACTAATGAACTTTTTGTTTTATTGATCTATGTTTTAAAAAAATGAATTAAATAACCCATTTTAAATTTGTCTATTTATGCATGCATTCAAAAAAGATTTTTAAAATGTAATGTTTTAATGTTTTATTAAACTATATTCAAAAACAGTAATTAAATAAACAACTTTAAATATGTCTATTAATTTGCCCATATAAAAAGTGATTCATTTATATACAAGTGGAGTGTGAGACAACATATTTACTATGAATCAAGCAGCTCTGAAACACTGAAAACAGGATCATAAGCTGCTTGTGTGTTAATGAATACTGTGCTTCATTTCACTCTGAAACAATGAGCATGTCAGAACGTATATATATATATATATTTTACAACCTTCAAAATTCATACTAAGCCATGTACCATTATCTCAAACATGTATAGCTAGAATTCATAAAAATTGCCAGCTAGTGAGTAACATTTGTTTAGTTAATCAACATTTGGCATGTGGTGTTAATTTTGAACCCTGGCTGAGATGTTAATGTTGTCCCATACACAGCCACTAGATGGCACTACTAGCTTGTGCAGTTCTATCACAAGCAAACCATGCATAAAATAGATGTATTTGTAAAACTATTTACCTTAATATCTCCAGCTGACAGTTTGGACTCTTCAGTCCATCAGAAAGATGCTCCACTCCTGAATCCCGTAGGTCATTGTTACTCAGGTCCAGCTCTCTCAGGAAAGAGAATGAGGATTGTAGAGCTGAAGACAAACTCTTACAACACTGAGCAGTGAGATTACAGCACTGCAACCTGTGTAGAGAACAAAACAGTAATGTAATAGTAACGCTTATTAGGTAAAGTTTTAATCTGGAGCACAGATAATTCGAAAAAACGTTTGACTGAAGTGATGTAAGCAAAGCTAAAAATGCTCTCTTTATAAAATAACTAGTATTTTAGATTTCTTTAATTTATGAAAAATTAAAAAGAATAAAATGGGTAAAACCCAGGTTTCTGAGTTTTGCCTGATGCCTGATCCAGCTTGCCTGATGATGGAGGTACATTGGCATTTAATATAGGGGTGTAACAATACATCATTATATTGAGATATCAATATACATTACAAAAATGTGATAAGTATTGTTGATGTAAACGATATTACTCATGATATAGAGTTTTATCCAAGACTGAGCTTACTGTGTTTATAAAGTATAATTCACCCAAAAATGTAAATTCTGGGTGAGAGAGAGAACTCTGATTGACTGTTCAGTTTACTGAACAGAGTCAAAGCTCGAAAATAATAGCATAACAGTGAGCAAGTCAAGGCAGTACAGACAGAGGGCTGTTCTAACAGAGGGTGCCAGTCAAATGTTTAATATTAACATGAGTCAAGTGGAATATAGCAAGTGATCAGCATGTATGATATTCAAAATGATAAACATGCGCTGCTTTGTTTATGGTTTGTGTATCTGCAGCCTGCAACACCAGTCTCACATTCTGAATTATGATTATAGAAGAATATATGAAAAAATAGACAGCGGTCTCAGAACGTGTCTGCTGGATAACAATCGGCTGTAGTTCTCTCAGTGTGTTCACATGCAGTTTTTTCCCCAACGCAGGTAATGCGAGGCGACAACAGTCTGCTTTTATCAGTGCTAGTTCTTTGGTGTTGGTTTGGTCCCTCCCTACCCTAAGATTTATTTCTTTTTCCAAACACAGATGTAGATATTTTTATGAAATCTTATAGATTTCTGTCCCTCCATTTATTCCCCTAAAACCTAAAAGATCTTAAAAATAAAGGTCATAAAGGCATCATAAAAATGGGTCTAATCAAAAACCAAGTCTTTTGAGGAAACATGTATTTATGTGATGAACAGATTTACAATGCAAAGACAGACATTCAAATGCACATATGTGTGTGACACACAAAATTTTTATTTTTGGATGTACTAATAAAGTATTAAATGTACTTAAAAAAATGAATAAACCATGTGATTGACTGTCATCATCTGAAGTGCATGCGCACTGGAGCAGCTCTCTTTAAAGCTGCAGTAGGGAGTTTGTAGAAAACGTTGACTTAGCCTGAAAATTTGAACAAGCACAACTCACAGGTCACTCCCCCTTGCTCTCTGCTGCGCTACAGCCCTCCCTCCACAGCTCCTCCCCCATCACAACGGAGCCTGCCGTCAGCAAGCAGGGCCACCGATGACGGCAGATAAACAGTTATGGCACATTCACTGGTACAGACGAAACATCAACAATATGATTTACATTGACTATGGCCTGCCCATACTTTGACTACAAACTTGGTCCTCAAAACATTACCAATTTTGCAATACATGTAATGTAACTATATGACGTTGCACTATTTCTATAAGTAATAAATAGCTAGTAAGATAATATAACGGTAACTAACGTTACTGTATGCAAGTAATTATTCTATCGATATATGTAATACTAAATAAGGTTTGCTAATACATTATTTCAGCAACATGACAAGCCAGTGAATTAGTAGGTTTCAATAGTTGCTTTCCACAGTGCGTGACATTTTATCTGTATGTTATGCGGCTAGAGTTTTGACACTGAGTCAATGAGCTCCGACGAGGAATTCACACCCACAGAGACTTCGAGGAGTCAATGGGCGGGGAGAAGAGGAAGCATCAGGCAGGGGACGGGCAGGCCTGTTTTGAAATTATCTTAGTTGTGTAGTTGTTAAAAAATGAAACAAATCAAGCAGGGATAATTACTTGTCAAGCAGAAATGTGGCTAACTCTGCATCGGTTTTTAATCCTTTCAGGACATGTAGCTCCCTCCACCTCGGAAAAGCTGCTCTTATATTTACCCTCGTTTTATTTTGGGGTCTATCTAATTCTTTCTTTTTGGCATTTTTATCATCTTTTTCCGTTTACCCGTCTTTATTTTATGAGCAGGTGCTACTCAAGGAATTGGCAGTTTTGTTTGTCCGCCATAAGCAAAGCTGCGGCACACCGGTGATCTTGAATTTGAACGCCTGTATGCGCTGTGCATGACAGGGGTGCGATCAGCGCGCACAAGCTTGATTGACACTGCTAAGACACTCCTCCTGGCTCTGATTGGTTGTTTCTTACTGGGAGTGGTGTATTTCTGCAAATGGAAATAGGACCACTGGGAGGAGCCAGAGGAGCTTGATTTTTTCACAGATTATCTGTCTCATATTCTACTGTCAGGACATAATGACAGGTTTAACAAATATGTAAAAAAAAAAAAATACATTTTTACAAAAGTTACCTACTGCAGCTTTAAAGCGAAAGTGCAAACATCTTTTAAAGTGGCACGATCAACATGAAAGCATAATTTAACTCACCGGACTGTGTTTTTAGTTTTAGTAGTATGATAATTCAAAGTATTTTAGATTGTTTATTTTTATCATGTAAGTGTATAATCTGCATTTGTGTATTCTCTGTGTAAATGTTCTGATAATTGTCATGGTCCAGGGTGCATCATCGACTTTTACCTGTTGTCTCTGTGTGTCCTGTCTATTTTCAGCAGCTCGTGACCTGGGCAATCAGCGCTGATTATTATTCGGCGCGGGTGCGCACAGATCACGAGCTGATTTCCCTCACTCTTTACGCACCCTGACATAATGCCAATTGTCTGTTCTTACTTATATGTTTATTCTAGTGTCACCATTGTTTTACTGCTTTAATAAGTTCACTCTTTTTTCAGCTATCCTAATTCTAATTTCATGTTAAAATTTAGTTTTATTAATGGTTAGTTCCAGTCCTTGATTCTGATTAAACACAGCTATGACAGTTTCACCCATTGGTTTTGTGTATCACTGCACAACAACCTTAGCAACCACTCTTAGCAATGTAAACTGTATGTTCTCAATTGATATTGTTAATTCACCCATGCCCTACTGACACTGACAGTGTTACTCATAGTATTTGTCATTTGTGTCTCGTTCCCTGTTAACAAGATGTTTCAATATAAAAATCTTTGCGAATGAGTGACTCGCTCATAAAGACAATTTTTGCTGCCATCTAATCGCGTAACAAATTTAACTGATTTTACTTCATGAAAGTTGCATTGATACATATTTTTTGCCTTAAATAAATGTGTGGTAACCATTTTATAAAACATAAGCCGTGGTTTACCATCAATCTATAAGTGCTAAGGAGCATTGTTGTCACGAATACGGTCTCTGTGACGCCCTCCGACCGCCACCTGAGGGCACCCTCGCCGGAGTACTGACACTCTCTGGACTACATCACCCAATATCCTCCGCCTGGACTGATTCCCCATGTACCTGATCCCTATCATCCGGGGCTATTTAAGACACACACACACACACACACACACACACACACACACACACACATACATACATACATACATTCGCGAAGTCTTGTTCTGCCTAGTCTGACATTTCTGAGCGTTTTCTACCTTGTTTGATTATTGTGTATGACCCTGGACTGTTCACTACCTCTGTGTTCTGCTCACCGCCTGCCCTGTGATCCCTCTGCCTGTTTACTGGTTACTCTTGTCTTGTTTGCCGCCTGTCCCGATCATCTGCCTGGTATTGATTCTGATTTCGTCTTGTTCAAATTTTGTTCAAAATGTCATGTAATATCGTGTTGTGAACCCAGCTGAGTGTATCATTACACCCTTAATTTAATATTATCACCTACATTGATGCATTTGCATTTATTAATTTTTAACAGTCTTGGCCATCAAATCACCTGTGTAACATTAAGGCCCAATTAAAATGACTATCAGTGTATGTAAATGATTGCAAAGAAGACTCTTACAGTGCTTTTCCAGTGTTTATGATCACTGGCAGCAGTCTCATCACTGCTTCATCGGATCCTCTGTATTTCTGCAGTTCAAACATCTCTTGAGTCTCTTCTGACATGAGGAGCACAAACACCAGACCAGACCACTGAGGCAGAGGAGAGATTCTGTGCTGAAAGTTTTCCTGAGCTCAGATTCTCCTGGATTTCCTCCGCAGAATCCTCTTTCAGTTCACTCAGACAGTAGAAGAGATTGATGGTCCTCTCTACTGATTTCTCCTCCTGTATCTTCTTTCTGATATAGTCAACAGTGTCTTTAACATTCTCTGTTTCTATTTCCAGTCCTGGCAGTAGTTCCTTCAGGTCACTCTGATTAGACTCCAGTGAGAGACCCAGGAGGAACCGAAGGAAAAGATCCAGGTGTCCGTTCTTGCTTTCTAAAGCCTTTTTGATTGCAGACTTATGAAGTTTAAACAGTGGCTTTCTGGAGAGTTTCCATTTCAGTTTTTCTATCCATTCAAGAAATGGGTTTTTTTTCTTTCTCTCTGTTAATCAGAAACACATAGAGAGCAGCAAGGAACTCCTGGATGCTGAGATGTACAAAGCTGAAACACATCTTGTTGAAAGAGCTTTTTCCTCCTGAAACATTCGAGTACATAACCCAGAGTAGACAGACCCTTCACTGACATCTAGACCACATTCCTCAAGATCTTCTTTGTAGAAAATCAGGTTTCCTTTCTTCAGCTGTTGAAAGGCCATCTTCCCAAGCTTCAGAATTATCTGATAAAAATGCATTGCATTGGCTTCAGGATCATCACAGTATTTTTCTTTCATCTGTTGCTGCTGAGAAATTAAGAAGCTTGTGTACATCTCTGTGAGGGTTGTAGGTGTTTTGTCATTGCGCTCTTGAAGAACAGTGAGAGAGATCCAGCAGAACACAGGGATGTGGCACATGATGTACAGACTCCTGTATTTCTTGATGTGACGGATGATGTTTCCAGAAACCTCAGGACTGTTTTTGATGAAGTATTGCTCTTTCTGCTCATTGTTAAATCCGCGCACTTCAGTCACCTGATCAATGTAGTTTCGGGGTATCAGACTGGCTGCTGCTGGTCTGGATGTGATCCAGATGAGAGCAGAGGGAACCAGATGTCTCTTGATAAGGTTTGATATTATCTTATTCACTGTTGTTTTTTCATGAACATTTGTAAATCTGCCTCCCTCTTTAAACCTCAAAGGTAAGCGACATTCATCCAGCCCATCAAAAATGAACAAGACCTTACCATCACCTTCAGGAAGAGAGGGCAGTTCTTTAGGATCACTAAAGAAGTATTCGTGAATCAGTCCCATGAGACTGCAGTTCTCTGTATTCAGGTTTAGCTCACGGAACGGCAGAGGAAAAATGAAGGCTATATCCTGATTTTCTTTTCCTTCAGCCCAGTCAAGGATAAATTTATGGACAGAGAATGTTTTCCCCACCCCTGCGATCCCCAAAGTCAGCACCGTTTTGTTTTGTTGATCCTCACAGACTTCGAAAATATTATTGCACTGGATTGGTGTGTCCTTAGCATCACATTGTTTTTGATTAAATTCCATCCGTCTCACCTCGTGTTCATTCACTCTTCCTCCAGTCTCATTCTCCACCACATATAAATCAGTGAAGATATCGTACAGGTTTTCCTTTTGACCCTTTCCTTTTGAATTACCTCTAAATATCTTCTTGTAGTCCCGTTTTAATTTGTTCTTCAGTCTGGAGCTGATCTCGGTGTAATCAGGAGGGGTAGCTTGAGTGCCTTTAAAATGAGGGGAAAAGAAAGCATAGACTAAGTGATCATGTTTTTCATAAATTCTTGAATGAATAGAATGAGATCCACAAATATATGTTAGGAGCTTCATAAAAATGAATTAAATTTACAAATTAATAAAATGAGATTTGCTAAAACACATTCACGAATATAATGTTTTTAATGTCACAAGCACAACTCTGCCTGCATTTATTTGTGAATCGCCACCTGTACATTTGTCAGTTGCTTTCTGTGCATTTGTGGAACTCTTTCTGCGCGTTTGTGAATCACCTCATGCATTTGTGGATTCTGAAACAATTCTAGCGTCACGACTGAAGACAAATCCACAAATAGGTCGACTCCACCCACCGACTACTCAAGCCAATCAAATAACGGCCACATTGCGCGGACCAATCTCAGCACACTCTCGCTACAACCTATCATGTTTTTCTTTGAAATTGGGGCAGGAACAGAATCATTTTGTACCCCTGAAAGGAGCTCCCTCAGCTCCGTACTATTCCACCATGGGCGCTTCATTCTAATTGAGCTGAAGTGCTGTTTGTGTGATTAAAACACCCCGTTTACAACATCTAACAGACTTCACTGTGATTAATCTTCTAATTTGTTTTTGTACATATTTTGGCAGGTATTATAGTCTACCGAGTGAAACTGATCACAGCAGTAATGAACAAGAGAACGAGTAGTGCACATTATTACAGTTCAGTTTTCTTTCTTACAGATAGAAAGTTTACCAGTTTATTAAGCACCCCCTGAAAGGGCATAATCTCTTACAGTGATTATCTGGAGTTAAAAAAAAATCTAATCCGTTTACATTATCAGTGTCTATGTAGTTGCATGAGTCAGTGGCAGTAAACGGCTGTCCTGTTCTACAGTAGCTATAATACCACACTTACACAATATAATATTGTTTAATACACACTTGTATAATACCAAATATGAGCCAGGATGACCATCAGTGATGTAACAGTACGAGCCTTGGCAACACTGCAGCAGGTACTATGGTTTTGGATCATGCAAATAAAGAGGTTGCAATGCTTAAAAAAATATATATATTTTTTTTTTATTTACTTTGGATGCTGTAAACTTTTACAGTCAAATTCTATTAAAGTCTGATTCATTTGAAATATTATTTGTATTATCAAGTGTTTAGGGCTGCAACTAACGATTATTTCAATAATCGATTAATCTGTAGATTATTTTTACGATTAATCGATGAATCGGGTGGGGGGGGGGGGGTTAAAAGGTTCATTTCCAACCTTTTATTCAAAAACAGAAATGACAGTGCAAATTCACAGTACAAAAAAATCCTCAGAACATGCAAAAACAGGTTGCTCTTTTAACATCCCTGAGCTGTTAAAATAATAAAAAACAAAAAAACAAGTGAACTAATACAAAAGAAACACACACATGTATGCTTTACATCTGCCAAACATATAGGGTTTTTTTTTTAAATAAAGTGCAAAAAAAGATGTATATTTTTGATTAGCTTAAGATGACCAAGTGCTATAAAAAAAAACTTTAAAATGAAATTTAAAAAGTACAACAAACACAAATATATTTGTCAACAATAACCGATATGGGACAAAGCACATAATAAATACATGACAACAGATCAGTGTTAATTTTGACAGCAAATTTTGAATTAGTTTTAGTCTTCTGGATTTTCACTCTCGCGATCAAAGTGTATGCCACTGATAAGCATTGTAAATGCAGTATTACAGCACACATACCAATTAAACGCGCAGGTCTCCTCTCGTGCGTCCTCCTCACTGGACGAGTTGTTTCGTTTCGCTTTCAGATATCTATTTTATAGATGCCATCAATGCTTTATCTTTCTAGATGTAATTACTAAAATCAAAACAGTCTATAAACCTTAAATCCTCATGAAAACTGCAGTCAAGCCAGCTCGCGCGTCAACCTGAGAGATCAGCCTCCTTACCTTAAAGTGTCAAATTCTCGGTTTCTGAATGGACGGTTTGGCTTGATTGACAAACATCTGTACCAAACCCTTTACTTCCTTTCTAAGCAACGTGACCGCCCACGATTGTAAAGCAAAACGTGATTGGTTGTAGCGAGAGTGTGCCGAGATTGGTCAGCGCAATGTGACTGTTTTTTGATTGGCTTGAGTAGTCAGTGGGTGGAGTCAACCTATTTGTGGACTATTTGTCTGCAGTCGTGATGCTAGAGTTGTTTCAGAATCCACAAATGCGTACAGCGATCCACAAATGCACAGAAAGCAACTAACAAATGTGCAAGTGAAAATTCATAAATAAATACAGTTGCTAGTAACATAACATTTGTGAATATGTTTTTTTTTATTAGCAAATTTCATTTATATATTTGTGAATTTAATTTATTTTTGTGAAACTCCTAACATACAGTGGTGTGAAAAAGTGCTTGCCCCCTTCCTGATTTTTACATTTTTTTGCATGTTTGTCACACTTTAATGTCTCAGATCAAATAAATTTAAATATGAATCAAAGATAACAAGTAAACACACCATGGACTAGCATTCCATTATCCGTGCTAGGCAAAGTGCACTTAATTAAAATGAATATTCTTCTTTGTTTGTTTTATCCTTTTAAAATGATCCCCATACTTCTTAAAAAGTCATCTGTATCTGAATTAAATAGCTCTCTTATTTCATTTCTTTTGAGAAACAGAGGATCGAGAATGAAGTTTTTGCACCTTCAGTTACCCATTGAGCAAGGGGGTCTGGGTGTGCCAAATATTAAATTATACCAAGTAGCTTGTTTATGCCACTATATTTGGGAATGGATTAGAGAAGACCCTGACAGTTTGTGGCTGGATATTGAAAGGAATTCTATATATCCCATCCCTTTAAGCCATTTGTTGTACATGTCAAAAATAAGGTTAAAGCAGCTGTCAGAGGGAATTTTTTGCTGCAGTCCATGCTCTGCAGACTCTGCAGTCCAGAGTGTGGAAATGGACAAGGAGATGGGAAGGCCACTGTAATAAGCATTCTCCTCTCACTCCTTTGTTTATGAATCCTGATTTCCCTCCAGGCCTTGAACTGGGACCTTTTTTGACTTGGGTGAAAAAAGGAATCTCTGTTATTGGAGACCTACTAATAAATGGTGAGATTATGACATTCAACAAATTTAAAGAAAAAAATTTAACTTGCCAGATTCCCATCTTTTTAGGTACCTCCAGGCGAAAAGCTTCATTTCAAATATACTAAAAGCAAATTCGCTTGGAATATGTATATCTCCTCTGGAGGAATCCTTACACGATAAGCAGGGTAGTGCTAAAATGATAAGATTTTACAAAGCACTGTTAGAATCTTCAAGGGAAAGCACACGTGGGTCCAAGGAGCTATGGGAAAGGGACCTGGGCTTTCCGATTGAAGAATGTGACTGGGATGATATGTGGTTTGGGTTGTCTGGGTATTTAGTTACTGAAATGCAGTTTAAAGTGATACACATGCTTCAGATCTCCCCAGTTAAACATTATAAGATGAATCAACCTGTGTTAAATGTAAAACGGAGGATGGAACATATTTTCATTGTATTTTTGAGTGTTCTTATACTAAGTTATTGTGGTCAGATGTTGTTCAAGAAATGAATAATATATTAAGAATTTCCCTGGTCATGGACCCATTGGTCTGTATTTTAGGGATTCTTCCACATAACACCTGAAACTCTTCCAAGATTCAACTGCTTAAAATCTTATTGTTCACTGCCAGACGCTGCATACTGCTGCAGTGGATTTCTGAGACACCGGCAACAAGGACGCAATGGACAAAGAGTATATTGGACATTATGCCATTAGAAGCTCTGAGTTCTTTCCTCAAAAACAAGCCATTTCAGTTTCACAAAATCTGGGATCCTTTTCTCTCCCACTTGGGAGTTTGTGTCGGACGCTGAAGGACGGCCTGTGTGGTATTATAGGGATGTGAATGAGTTGAACTCATATTACTGGGTGCTTCGAACTGCTTACTCATATGTGACAGAATGATTGTTATACTATGACCCCTCTGAAGACAACTGTTATTTATGCATGTCTTTTCTTCCTTTTTCTTTGTTCTTGAAAAATAAATAAACAGAACAAAAAAAGTAAACACACCATGCAGTTTTTCAATGAAGATCTAAACCAACATGGCCCTGTGTGAAAAAGTGCTTGCCCCCCACTGTTAAAACATAACTGTGGTTTATCACACCTGAGTTCGGTTTCTCTAGCCACACCCAAGCCTGATTACTGCCACACCTGTTTCCAATCAAGAAATCACTTAAATAGGACCTGCCTGACAAAGTGAAGTAGACCAAAAGATCCCCAAAAGCTACACATGTTGAGATCCAAAGAAATTCAGGAACAAATGAGAAAGAAAGTAATTGAGATCTATCAGTCTGGAAAAGGTTATAAAGCCATGTCTAAAGCTTTGGGACTCCAGCGAACCACAGTGAGAGCCATTATCCACAAATGGTGAAAACATGGAACAGTGGTTCCATGACCCCACAACAACATCCAAAGAACTGCAGGCCTCACTTGCCTCAGTTAAGATCAGTGTTCATGACTCCACCATAAGAAAGAGACTGGGCAAAAATGGCCTGCATGGCAGAGTTCCAAGACAAAAACCGTTGCTGAGCAAAAAGAACAAAGGCCTGTCTCAGTTTTGCCAGAAAACATCTTGATGATCCCCAAGACTTTTGGGAAAATACTCTGTGGACTGACGAGACAAAAGTTGAACTTTTTGGAAGGTGTGTGTCCCATTACATCTGGTGTAAAAGTAACACTGCATTTCAGAAAAAGAGCATCATACCAACAGTAAAATACGGTGGTGGTAATGTGATTTGCTGCTTCAGGACCTGGAAGACTTGCTGTGATAAATGGAACCATGAATTCTGCTGTCTACCAAAAAATCCTGAAGGACAATGTCTGGCCATCTGTTCGTTACCTCAAGCTGAAGTGAACTTGGGTTCTGCAGCAGGACAATGATCCAAAAAACACCAGCAAGTCCACCTCTGAATGGCTGAAGAAAAACAAAATGAAGACTTTGGAGTGGCCTAGTCAAAGTCCTGACCTCAATCCTATTGAGATGCAGTGGCATGACCTTAAAAAGGTGGTTCATGCTCAAACCCTCCAATGTGACTGAATTACAACAATTCTGCAAAGATAAGTGGGCCAAAATTCCTCCACAGTGCTATAACAGACTCACTGCAAGTTATCACAAATGCTTGATTGCAGTTGTTGCTGCTAAGGGTGGCAGTTGTTGCTGTTTAGGGGGCAAGCACTTTTTTCCACACAGGGCCATGTGGGTTTGGATTTTGTTTTTCCTTCATAATAAAAACCTTCATTTAAAAACTGCATGTTGTGTTTACTTGTGTTATCTTGGACTCATATTTAAATTTGTTTGATGGTCTGAAACATTAAAGTGTGACAAACATGCAAAAAAATAAAAATAAAAATCAGGAAAGGGGCAAACACTTTTTCACACCACTCTATATTTGTGGATCTCATTCTATTCATTTGTGCATACGATTATTTTTTGTGAATCTTATTTGTGGATCATAATCTATTTATTTGTTATTTTGGAACAAAAATACCCCCATACACTTCTGCTATATACAAACTGATCACACTTGCACTGCAATTGTGTTACATGCACTATGACTATACACTGACTATGCTTAAGCTGACAACATATATAATAATAATAATAATAATATGTTTTATTTATATAGCGCCTTTCAGGAATATATATATATATATATATATATATATATATATATATATATACTTCATATAAGTATACAGTCAGTATCAATCAACCAGAATGGAACAGACAAAGAAGGTTAATCAACATTAGACTTACAAAAAACAAGCACAGTGCTGGAAAGTTGAGACAGACAGTAAATTAACAAAACATAAAGTGAATAAGTGTGTTTTGAGGGCAGTTTTAAAGGTCTGAAGAGAGGAGATATCACGAAGGTCTTGTGGTAGCTTGTTCCAGAGCTTAGGAGCTGATATGCTGAAAGCCCTACCACCCACACTACACAGACGGAACTTGGGTACTGCAAGCAAGTTTTCAGTGCTCGATCTCAGAGTACGGGAAGGGACATAGGGGATGATCATTTCGCAAAGGTAGGAAGGTGCTAAGCCATGACGAGAAGAATCTTAAACTGGATGCGGTAATTAACAGGGAGCCAGTGTAATTGCTGTAAGACAGGGGTGATGTGAGCCGATTTTTTGGTAAAAGTGAGGACCCTAGCAGCTGAATTCTGAATGAACTGCAGGCGATTTATGACTTTTTTGGGTAGACCATAAAGCAAGGAGTTACAATAATCAAGACGTGAAGTTATAAAAGCGTGAACAACAGTTTCTGCATCTTTGAGATTTAGTGAGGGTCTTAAACGGACAATGCTGCGAAGATGGAAGAAACAGGACATGACAAGTTGATTGATGTGGGGTTCAAAACTTAGCCTAGAATCGAACAACACACCAAGGTTTCGAATAGTGGGAGAGGGTTGAACCAGGACACAGTCAATGTTAACAGAAAAATCGTGTTGGGTGAGATCAAGGGATTTAGGAGCTACTAGCAGAATTTCATTTTTTTCCATATTCAACATTAAGTAGTTTTGAGCCATCCATATTTTGAGATCGTGTAAGCAAGATGTTAAGGAAGGGGGAGGAAAAACAGAGTTAGGTTGTACAGTGAAATAAATTTGTGTGTCGTCAGCATAACTGTGAAAATTGAAGCCATGGCACCGGATGATCTGACCTAGGGGAAGTGTGTAGATTAAGAATAAAAGTGGACCAAGGACAGATCCTTGAGGCACTCCACGGGAGAAGGTGACAGAATGAGAGGTGAATGTGTCAATGCTAATGAACTGTTGCCTGTCTGTGAGATATGAATTTAGCCATTGTAGAGCTGTTTCTAAAATGCCGATTGCAGACAATCGGGACAAAAGTACAGAGTGGCAGACGGTACCAAAAGCGGAACTCAGGTCCAAAAGGACCAGAATGCTGAGGACACCAGAATCAGAGGCGAGGAGGAGGTCATTCACTACTTTGAGAAGAGCAGTCTCTGTACTGTGGAGGGGGCGAAAACCAGACTGAAAGGGTTCCTGCAGATTATTTTTGTCCAAGTGAGTCTGCAGTTGTGTGGCAACCACTTTTTCTAGGACTTTAGACAAAAAAGGAAATGGGTCTAAAGTTACTCAGTACTGTGTCATCAAGGCCAGGTTTTTTAAGTATAGGGGTGATCATGGCTATTTTCAGTCCAGGTGGTACATAACCGGTCATAAGGGAACTATTTATCATGTGGGTGATAGGTATAATGAGGGAAGGGAGAAAGTTTTTGAGTAGATGTGTTGGTAAAGGATCTAACTGGCAGGTGGAGGAGTTAGAGCTCATAATCAGCTGTTCAACCACAGATGTATTGGTGAGAGTAAAGTTCGAGATTGGGTAGGGTATCTGGAAAGTAGAAGTTTCTGAGGGAGTTGAAGAAGAGAAAGACTGATAGATATTGTCAATTTTGTGTGAAAAGAATGTCAGAAAATTTTCACAAAGGTCAGAAGAACCATTAAACAAGTTTGCTGATCTCAGAAAAAAGGGTCCTGGGTTTACACTTTGTTCTGTTTATAATATTAGATAAGTAAGTAGCACGTGCAGTGTTAAGGGCTATTTTATATTGTGATATAAATTCAGCGTAGAGGGTAGCATGAGCAGGAAGACAGGTCTTCTTATAGAGACGTTCAAGACGCCTAGCCTTCGCTTTATTTTTCGTCTCTATTTTTCAGGTTTCGATAAGATATTGAAGATTTGATTTTTGATTTGGCAAGGGGGAGAGAGAAACTAAAGTCAATGAGTTTATGGTCAGATATGCCAACTTCGAGACCCTGGACACAAACATTGTTAATTCCAACAGTGCAGATTAAATCAAGGGTATGAGAATGGGAGTGTGTAGGAAAATCAATGTGCTGTGTTAAATCAAAGCAGTCCAATACAGTCATAAAGTCCTTAGCAGAAGTACAGTCAGAATCCACATGAATATTGAAATCACCAAGCATAATAATGTTGTTATATTGAGCACATGCAATAGTAAGCAACTCAGAGATATCAGAGAGAAAGTTAGCATGATGTTTAGGCGGTCTGTAGATGGTGATGGAAACACATTGACTAATGCTGACTTGAATTCAGTTGGTTTCAGTTTAAAATTTTCTGAATAACTTTTTTCTAATTCCTTCCAGAACATTTATTGGATTGGCACCATTGGACGCAGATCAACTTCAAGTCATGCTGACGGACATTATTAAAAGCTTTTTGATTAAATATTGACATCTAGCACACCAACCTAGACATGAGACTGTATTAGGGTTAGGTTAGGGTTGTTGAGCCTTTGCATGTAGAAGTAGCTTGCAGAAGTTTATATCAAGAGTTTTGACCATTACTATGTAACTGTTAGTAAAATCATACACTGTTCTATTAAATGTACTTGTATAAGATCTGCTGCTGATCTTCTTGGCCATGCAATGATTGCTTGATGTTATATTTTCTAGTTTCCATGTACAGGCAGTGATTGTTATTTACCCCATATCTCTTCTGAATGAGCTCCAACAGCAGCACGTCTTTATATTGCCTGTCAATTACATTACAGTCACAACAAATTAAACATTACCTTGCTTGTGTTTGTTCTCCAGCTGCTTAATCAGATTATTCTGGTTCATCTTCTTCAGGATCTCCACAGTGATCTTCACAGCTTCTTCTGGTCCAAAACACTCCACCATCTTATCCACAGTTTTTAACCTATCTGCATTCTCCATGTCAGACTTTGATATACTCTCATGATCATTCCTTAAGTGCCACTGAAACTTCTTTAGATCATCTGCTTCCAGTTCATTCAGTGATTTCTCAAGCAGCTCTTTAACTGATGCCATCGTCCTTCACCGATTAATAGCTGCAGGACAAAAAGAAAAGATCTGAAGTAGTTTAATGCCTAACATGTGGACCTAAGCACTCAAATGTAATTTGGATTATGAAATGAAGCTGTGATCGGATCAGGACTCTCAGTCAACTCATCCAAACTCATCTGTTAAAGTCATATAATGCTTCTTTTTACAAGATAATACAATAATCCAAGATAATGTGAGTCTCAGGTGTCCCATAGAATGTGTCTGTAAAGTTTCAGCCCAAAACACCCCTCAGATAAATGATATTTTGCAAGTGTACAATTCCTGCGTTTGAGTGTTACAAAGATCCTGCAACACTTGGTTTAAGATGGACAAGATGGCTGACATCGTTTTAACTTTATGCCGACAGCAAAGGACTTATAATTGAAGAGGATACCACAGCGACAGTTCATCAGTGGTGCAGGGCACTTCTTTTGCATCACGCAGAAGGAGGCAGTATTATATCAAAACTATCTGCAAACGACAGGAAGATGATGAGCGATAGTTTCTCTCTCAAAGAGATCAGAGCGCATTATAAGAAATAATGTTTGAGGAATCACAATACAGCAGAGAAAACAGTGATTTCACAGCATGTGACAACAATATCTGCCTTCTGTGATTCACTTACCAAGACACACTTGATCATCTGTTCGATCGTGACATGAGGAACTCAAATAAAATCATCAGTATGACTTCAGCACAGCTTTAAAGTCTCAGAAGCACAAAATTACCAATGACACATCATAACACACACACACACACACACACACACACACACACACACACACAACTAAAGAAAGATGAAACACTCACCTCAGATAATATTTGTAGATCTTTTTTCTTGTCGTGTTGAACTGGAAAGTCTTTGACTTCCATAAAGGAAGTGAAACTGTTTTTCAAGAAGAGACATAAACAGAAGAATTCACAGATTTACTGCTGTAATCCACTGAAGCTTCAGGGCTGGATCGGTTCATTCCCACAGCATTATCAGATCGCTGGAAGAGCGAGTGAGGCGTACAGTGAGCAAGAATATCACTCTTTATTCATGCCCATGTCTTGTGTCTATTACTCAATACTTGCACAGCAGGAAGTTTCTGCTAATAAAAGGGGAAGAAGTAGGAGGTTCAGTCTGTTGCTTGTGTCAGCAGCAGAGAGACAAATGACGAGAATGATCGAATGAATAAGAGTAGAGGATCTCCAGATCCAAAGACAAGCAAAGAAGAAGATCTGCATAAACCAGAAGAAGCAGATAGAAGTTCTTCACACACATTGTAAAATATTCAAGGCCTCTTTACATAGCTTCAAATATTTAGGCGTACAGGTGACAGATGTATTTCATGATAATTTTTCACCATTGCTCAGCCGTCTTACAAAGGATTTTCACCGTTGGTCTCTTCTCCCTTTGTCTTTAGTAGGTAGAATTGTGTGAAGATGAATGTGCTCCCTAATTTTTATATCTTTTTCAATTAGGGCTGCACAATTAATCGAATTTCTAATTTATACGATTACGGATGCCACGATTTTGTAATCATTCAAAGGCGCGATTACAAGGAAAAAATATCCACTTAGATTATTCTGCATGTTCAAGAGGTGTGCTATGAGCATGTCACGTTGTGAGAGGCGAATCACGACTACTTTAAAGTGTAAAAGTTCAATCCCAGCACAAAAGGAGCTACCAGTGACGTAGGTGTACGCTGATATGCCGACAGCCTCGTTTACACTGCACGCGTGTGCGGCGCGTTACAGCTTTGGCAAGGTTTTGTTCCGTCTTCTGAGCGGTGTCAACTCACACCAGAAGCATTTCAGAAGCAAAGCGGCTGGGTTCGCGAGACCACTAGATTTGCCTGTCCAACGTTGTTTTCGTTGATTTTTTTTCATGTCTCTAATGGCTAAATGGTTATATTTTGTCCGGTTTAATTGTGTTTATTGCTATGCCATAATATCATTTATTTTGCTGTAGCCATACAGATGAAGTTAATTCACTTAAAATTCCAGTTATGGACAACAAAAACAAAGAAATTTCGATATGAGCAGGGGCCCGTTCTTCGTACGTCGCTAACTCAGTTAGCTGGATTTGATTGTTGACGATTTGGCATGATCTTGGATCGTTTGGTTCTTCGAAGCTCATCCTAGACCTGCTGTCATAGCAACAGGTCCGTAAGCTCAAACCTGCTCGTGAGCAGGCTTATTTCATGTAAACAGGATTAGATTGAGGCTTTATAAGCGGAGGAGATCTGTCTGTCGCAGCCATGTCTTGTCCGTTTTTACGCGAGCAACCTGTTGCAGAAGGTGCGAGAATAATTCGCAGAGCTTTTCAAATTAATCGGGTATTGCGGGATAGACAGGATCCTTTAGCCCAGCGCGAAAGTGTAATGTTTTTCTCGTGAGGGTGTCATTTACATCATTAATTTGTTGGAACCACACATTAAGTGTTCAACAAGGAGGAGTCGGGCAGACTGTGTGCATTGCCCTGAGATTCTTTGCGAGTGGCACTTTCCTTTATACTAGGGGTGCAACAGTTCAAATTGCTCACGGTTCGGTTCGTATCACGGTTTTAGGGTCACGGTTTCGGTACGGTTCGGTATATGCTTTGTTTAAGGAAAATAGGACTACTGTCAAATAAAAATAAAGAAAATAAGAACAAACAATCAAACTACAAGCAACATCACAAATAAGTACAATAAAGCAAATATTCAAATGAAATAAACAGTGCTTTTCAGGTTTTTCAGGTATCCAACAGTAGTTTTCAGGTACAGAAAATGGATAAAGTAATCAAATATAAAATAACACTGCATATTATCTTTACTGTAAAAAATAAATAAAGATGAATCATTATTGAAGTTACAAAAACTATTCAGTCAAGAGCAGTGAGTGATTTCTTTGTCATTTGTTGTTTGATTTAACATTAAAAACAGGCAGCAGGAATAGTTTTTTCCCCTTTAAAACATGCAGGATCCAGTACATATACTCTTACACATGCGCTGTCTTTCTCGACTACTATACGTTCACTTAGGACATAACCGACAATGTTTGCTAGGATACTCACCAAGACGGGCATGCTGACATAATTTTTGTATGAATTTGTCCGCTGAAGCGCAAGACTTGAAAGAGAACTCAGTATTTGCGCGCTGACTGAAACAAGCGTGAGCGCGCTTCGGATGAGCGCACACAAATCTTCTCACAGCGCGCGAGCTCTCTTTCGCGTCTTGATCTTGAAGGTTTAAATCAGCAAGGCTTAAATGAGTTTAGTTTAAACACAGATAGCAACGTGTGCTGTTCACGTCTCACCTGCGCTGGCGCTATCAACACCCGGGTGATGACGGCGTAAATGACTGGACATTAGAGCTTACGGCACTCGCAGTTAACAGTTTACAAAGAGTGACTGTTTTGTCCACGCTTTTTGATTATCGTTGTTGTAACGTTTTGCGCATCCATCGACTGAAACACACATTATCTGAACTCTGTCTGTTTTCCACGTTGCTATTTTAAACAAACCAAATTAACCAATAGATGCGTCGTCATTCGAGATGGACCGCGGTGCAAGTGCGTACCGAACCGTAAGTGGAGAACCATACGGTTCGATTTTTTATCGAGAACTGTTGCACCCCTACTTTATACTATTGGAGACGCAGAGAACTTAGTGAAAAGTGCTGTCTGTCGTGCCATTTGCAAAGTTTACCTGGCACTCAAGCAGTTTTTAGGGGTTTTTGTGGTATTCCCAAGCCACTTAAGACCCCAGGTTGTAAAGCAGAATTTTTTCGCTATTGCAGGTACATTTATAATTGTTAATGACATGCAATCATGACCATGCCAAAAAGTATGACTAACAGTATGTGTCATTCAGGCTTCCCTAACGTGATTGGTGCCATAGACTGCACACACATCCTCATCAAGGCCCCACCTGGCCCAAATGAAGGAGATTTTGTGAACCGAAAGGGGGTTCACAGTGTAAATGTGCAGGTAAGTTACTATTACAATTTATAATATTCCAGATTAGTAATTTATTACATTAAAAAAAAGGAATGAAATAAAAAATTATGTACCAATAATACTGTACCAGCCATTTGGATTATACTTCATTTAATGCAGCAACAAATAATTTTACAGTGTAGCTACTAAGAGAATTGAAAGCTCATTTAGCCTACCAGTAATGAAGGTGTTGCTGCTACTGGTCCCTGTCTTTGGGTCTGAGGAAGAGCTGCCCCCAGGGATGCCCACCAAAATGGTTCGGTTTTCATTCAATCCAAGGGCCAGCTCCTCTGCTGGGGTATATTGTGGTGGTGCAGGACCACCACCTGTTTTTTTTTCCCCAGCCTTTTTCTTGGTGGCTGTTATAAATAGACAAACACATAATTTAACAGTGGCTTTTAAAAAAGAAGGGAAAAAAAGTGGCTTTTTAAAATAAAGACAGTATGAATTAAAGGCTACCATTTTGTAGAATATTCTTGTATTTCACTTTTACTTGTTCCCATGTTCTAGTGGGTCCAGTGGTGGCTCTGACATTAAAGAAAGTAAATATTAAATTATTAAAATGCAAAAACACATACTGTAGTAAATGATAGAAACATCTACTATGGACTGCACTTAGGCATTTAATTTGTCTGCTATTTTTGCCAGCCCACTCTCCTGGATTTTGCAGACTTTGAGGTGTTCCCTGTCATTTTAATTAACGACTCAAATTCGGCATAACCTTTCCATTAAAAGCTCTTGTTCTGCTTGGGAGAAAAATTGGGCACGTTCTTTGGCCATGCTGAACAGCCAATAGCAGCGTTGCTGATCAATGTTTCTACTATCGATAAATATCCCCTTTTAAGCCAACACATGAACGCGCAATTATCTCAGATAACTCAATCCAGCGATACTAATCATACACAACAGGTGTGTTCGAAGAACCCAATTAGCCGGATCATGATTAGCACGATGATATCATCTTGGATGTGTCATTTGATCTCGGATGTAATAAGCGACGTACGAAGAACGGGCCCCAGGAGTTTACTCAGGGTGATTATTTTGACTTTATTTTGTATTTGAGCTGCGCGTCTTGGACGCGGCGTCCATCAAAAATAGGCGAGGCACCTATCTTTAGCGAAGTGGCGCAGGCGAGCTGCCTCTGGGACGCTTCTCAAACGCACCGCAGCGCGGCTGGTGTAAACACGAGCATTGACTAGAGTGGCCAGGTATCAGCTCCGGTAGCCGCGTCGCAGCCGTAACGCGCCGCACACGCGTGCAGTATAAACGAGGCTGAACGCACACGAAACACCAGGAGGAAAAAAGTGAAACACCAGAACGCGCCATTTTCAAAAAGCCCTGTACATAGCCTAGTGCAGTCAAAAATATCTATATTTCATATGTATCTATACTGAAATATCAGAAATGATACCAATACTCCTTTCTGCAGTATCGATACACCGATACCAGCTGCGCGTTCTTGCTCTCCTCTCTGACAGCGAGTTGAGACGCACGCGCCTCTTCTCATTCAATCGTCTCATGATCTAACAACGTACGGTTTAAATAGTGTTGGTGTGACCGGGTCTGAATTTCGGCGCGGGATTGAGCATGCAGATTTCGCGCTCACACAAAGCGCAGACACATAATAAAGCCGCCTTTGACATACAAGCGCCAAAATAAGCTCTTTTTTCGCGGATTATTAATGGTCAAATACACTCAGAAACAATGTCACAATGCAAAACAATTCAGGAAGAATGTGTTTGTCATATCTTAAAGGGACAGTAGCTGAATAAACATGCCGCTCTCTATGTTGTTAATGTTAATCAAACAACATAATAATAATAATAATTTAAAAAAAAAAACACTTACTGCTCTTGACTGATTAACTTCTGTCACTTTAATTGATTAATCTGTATATAATTTTTACAATGAAGATTATCCAATGTTATTTTACATTTCATTACTTTGTTTCTTTATTCAGTTTCTTGATCACTACTGTTAGACCTACCTGACAAAAAAAGAAAGCAGTCTATTTAATTTCTATCTTTGTTCTATTGTATTTGTGCTGTTAGTAATTTGTTCATTTTCTTATTTTATTACTGTTAACTTTTTTTTTTTATTATTCAATTTACCATTTGAAATCAAGCAGACCAAGTAAAACAATATTATTGCTTCAAACAATGGTATAAAGCTATTCAAAACATTATTCAATGTAAATTGTGATAATCGTAATTAATAATCGCAATTACAATTTCAAGGGAATAATCGACAATTATGATTTTTGTCATAATCGTGCAGCCCTATTTTCAATGTATCCCTATTTTTGATCCCAAAGTTTTTGTCACACTAGATTGCTCTATTTCTCAATTCATATGGAATGGCAAGACTCCAAATATTCGAAAAAGTGTCTTGCAGAAACCAAGGCATTTGTGTGGTCTTGGCCTTCCTAATTGTCAGTTTTATTATTGGGCAGTGAAAATCCTGAGATACCTACACTGGTCCATGCTACACTGGGTTCATTCAAACCATTTTGACGGCACCCCAGCATGGTTTAACATTGAGAACCCAGGTGAAAAAGTACACTTCTATAATGTACTTGAAGTGCATTTTCCTATTTTCGTTGTGGTTTTCCGCTTAAACCCGTCACATATCCAGGTATGGCACATAACCTGCTTTCTGGAAAACACCCAAGCTACAGGCAATGAACAGGTTGTGAAATGTTTCATGACACGCCCTGACATGTTTTGAGCTCTGTACCGCTGTGTGCCTGTTGTCAAATCATCATCAAAACAAGGCATTAGTTAAGACATGGTTTCAAGTAAGATACTGTAATCTTGACTCTTCAGTCAACTAGTTAAAAATAATTGACCATTTTTGTGGAAAATCCATTCCACATTCATTTTAAACACTTGTGGTTTTCTTTAACTATTGTTTCATTGACAACTTTCAGTGCGTGTAAAAACAACTCATCAAAAAATACATACTTGCGTAAAAAATATAAACAATCAAATAACATCACAACTTTTTGTACTGTACATTTACAATAAACATGTTTTAATCAGAATTAATGTTTCACTGTCAGGTATTTATGCATGTGTGTTTGAAGTTCTCTCAAATAACTCTATGCATGGCTGAGTCGCTGTAGATGTGCTGCACAAGATAGTCTTCCCTGAAACACACAGTCACACCACTGCATTCCTGCACTTACCAACAGAACGCATGGCTCTTTTTATAGTGATCAACCCATGCTCCATTTAAGAACTTTTGCAGGAACTAAGCTTTTGACATTATTTAGGGCAAAACATTTCAACAAGCCCAAATTTAGGATATTCAGTGGGATTGAACACTTCACATTAGGATGAAGGATTTGGTCAAAGGTGAGTAGTTCAGAGTTCAGATCCTGATCAGAATGCGTAAATATGAACACATCACACATCACACCAATTCTTCGATCCTTGCATTGGCTTCCCATTGGCTTCCCTTTTCTGCCCGGATTGAGTATAAAGTCTCCCTTCTCACACATCAGTGCATCCATGGCAATGCCCCCAGTTACCTTCAAGAACTCCTAACTCCACAGACTTCAGCACGTTCCCTCCGCTCCACAAACACCCACCGGCTCCGTCCCCCTAAGACAAAGTCCCGCACAATTGGGGACAGAGCCTTCTGTGCCGCGGCCCCTCGGCTCTGGAATGCTCTTCCTGAACACTTGAAGGCTCCACAAATGACAAATGGTTTTAAAAAGGACTTAAAAACGTATCTTTTTTTCAATGTTTAAAACTTTCTTCATGTTTAATTTTGTTAGTTTTAGTTGGCAGTTGATTTTTAACTTAATTCCTAGATTGTTTTAATTGTTTTTTTTTATTTTTATTTTTTTTATTTTATTCTGCTTCTATTGTAGCACTTTGAGATTTTCTTTAAAATGTAAAGTGCTTTATAAATAAAATGTATTATTATTATTATTATTATTATTATTAGTTTAAAGGGTTAGTTCACCCAAAAATGAAAATTATGTCATTAATGACTCACCCTCATGTCGTTCCAAACCCGTAAGACCTCCGTTCATCTTCAGAACACAGTTTAAGATATTTTAGATTTAGTCCGAGAGATTTCTGTCCCTCCATTGAAAGTGTTTGTACGGTAGACTGTCCATGTCCAGAAAGGTAATAAAAACATCATCAAAGTAGTCCATGTGACATCAGTGGGTTAGTTAGAAGTTTTTGAAGCATCGAGAATACATTTTGGTGCAAAAATAACAAAAAACTATGACTTTATTCAGCATTGTACTCTCTTCCGGAATCCTTTCATCTGTCGGCGTTAGTAATGCACTTTTACGTTGTTGTTTTTGGCGATTAGGACATCCGCGACATGCACACTTACGCATCATTTTAAAAAATAGCTTGTATACAGCGTGCGTCTCCCTCAGACTGTAAACGAAACTCTGGTTCACCAGATAACACGTCAGAAGCGTCTTACGTCAGCAGTGCGCTGCGGTTCACTGAACCAGAGTCGTGAACCCGGATGAACAACAGACCCGGAAGAGAATACAATGCTGAATAAAGTCGTAGTTTTTGTTATTTTTGGACCAAAATGCATTTTAGATGCTATAAAAACTTCTAACTAACCCACTGATGTCAAATGGACTACTTTGATGACATTATTATGTTTCTGGGCATGGACATTTGGGGTTCTATATAGATCCCTAGGGTTCTTTAACCAACTTTATAGAACCCTTTCTTCCAAAAAGGTTCTATATAAGGAGAAAGAACCCTTTTGGCACAAAGGGTTCTTTGGGCTCAATGTGCTTTATATACATTATTAGTGCTTTATTTAAATGATTACACTTTTGAACATTATATTTGTGTCTTTACTTCAATTTTACTTAGGCACACCTTTCATTCTTAAGAAACAAACTTATACACATTTTCAAGTTTAATAGGTTTATTAGAAAATAATAATTGCTGCATTATCCTGTAATGAAAAAAAAAAATCTAAATTAGTTGTTTCTGTATCTAGGCGCTAGGGGCAGAATTCTGCGATTTGCAGGTTAAAGAAAATCCTGTTGAAAATCACTTCTGAAATTCATATGGAAATTCTGAAATTCTGAAAGTCAATTCTTATAACTCAACCCTCCAAACAGATGCACTAAATGATCTTAGACATAAACGGCAAATAACTTGCATGTGTATGCACTGATCAGTTCTGTACTGTCTGCACGCGCAGAGTCGGATTTCAGCCGCACGAGTAATTTGAATGCGCGTGAACGCAGCATTTTAAACTTCAACCGTTACAGACATCCGTTTGAGTTCAGCGCTCGAGAGGACGATGATTAAATTGGTAAGTGAGAAAATTAATATCTCTTACGTTATTTTAATTACATTTGCCTAAATCCCTGATATATTTACACACCTTACATGTTTGTTTTTTTCAAGAATCAAGAAGAACAAATGTGGTTTACTGTGCTGTCCGGGCCTGCGCTATTCTCCGCCTGGAGGTTTGTCATTTCTTGCATGAATTCCTAAAATCTCTGTTAAAAAAACGGTTGTGGACTGTTCAATAATGGTGGCAAGAGTTCATGTTATATCCTAATACACTTTTCTTTGTACTGTGGATTGTATTGGACCTAGAAAACCAGTAGCCCCTCACTGCAGAACACTCAAGATCCAAGGGGCGGAGTCAGGTAGGTTAAGGTATATGGAAAGTGGGAGGAGTTGGATCTAGAACCAGGGGGTGGAGATGGGTAGGTTTAGAGCCAGGGGTTCTGCAGTGAGGACCATGTATTCAAGAGAAACCCAGAAGAACAAAGCGAGGAGCTGATTAAGATGTTTCTTCTGTGGATATAGCTGTGAGTATTTGGTGTTTGCAGTTATAGCACACTTTGTTTCTGAATTAATTGAAGGCCTAATTTATGCTAAACACTGTATTTGGTTCTTGAAGATGCATTAAGAAATGAAGATGAAGAAAAGACCTTCAGCTGCAAACCAATGACACAAAAAATACATTATTTTTACTCACAGTACCAACTTTGGGAAACTTGTAAATCTGCTAATCTGAAGTGGCTTATATTTGTTTTCTATTTTCCATGTTTAATGCAATAATTAATAATAATAACTTGATTAATATTTCTGTTTGCACTCTCACTGCAGGGATGGACTCTGGAGTGCAGTATTACTTCAATTAGATGAAAATAACACCTCTATGATTCACATAAGTTTTAAGATGTAATTGTGAGAGATTCCTTTCTGTTTTCTGTTGTACTGTACTCTCCATAAGTCTAATAAATGTTTTTCTGACTTGCATCTCCATCTTAGGATGTCAAGCCCCTCGAACGCAAAGAGAGTCAGCATCAAAATGGACGTGCCCCTGATTGAAAAAACAGAGATGTCAAAAGTATCTGTTGGCTGTCTACTTTTTGTTCAATATGGAGCACCAAAAGCTAGTTTCTTTCATTCAGCACTATTTAGCTAGACTGGGTAAACCCAGCCTGATCTGCCGGCGATTTGATTTCGCCCGGAAACTCAGTCTGGAAACCCGTACATTCATTTCTACTGCTTCTGTTACACTTTTGCGGGATCCATTCACAGACGGGCTTATCCACCTTGCTCGCTATTGGCGGGTATAACACGATGACGAAGCGACGGCAAGCAGCTTTTTGTTTACATTGAACATGGCGGCCACCGAAGCGCAGCAACCAGTTGATGCCACTGTTGATGTTGTTTTAAAATATTTCAAAGGCAAGTTTTCTTTGAAAACGGAACAGAGACTTGCCCTGGAACATCTTTTTTTTATATCACTAATCACTATTTTGTGCAATCTAAGGGAAAATAGTAAAGTGACTGCAGGATTTTTTATGTGTATTAAAGGTTAACAGTATAGCAGTTTTTAACTTCTAAACTATTTAACAAGAGAAAGAGCATAGTCCATTCCACGACTGAATGACTGTTTTATATGTAATGCTGTAAAGCTGTTTGCTTTAAAGCGGTCTATTGTATAAAGTGCTATTTAAAGTACTGAACTGCAGAGCTGGTGCAACCATATCCACATCGCTATGATCAGATGCTTTCTTTCTGCTGCCACCACTGTCAATTTTGTTGTGTTTATTTTAGTTACTGAGAGGAAAACGTGCAGTACATACTTCATATTCTATCGAAAGCTTCTCTGCAGCGTAGATGACGTCTGGATATTAAGTGAGCTCTCAGATTCAATGCATTTCCTGAGTTTTGGATTTTAACATGCCTATTTTGCAAACAAAATGACTCTTGTCGATTTCCTTAATGGCTTCTTTATAGCCAAAATGAGTCCACACTTCAGCTCTGTACACCACGGGAGCGGAATAATTCTATCATCTAGTAAATTGGGTTTGCTAATGATAACGCTATTGATGCACCTTGTGCTTCTCTGGTTCTACGTCAGTTTGCAATTTTGTCGGTAATCTTTATCGCTCGTTGGCTGTCTTTTGAAAACTGTGATTGAATGAATCTTCTAAAGATTGTTGATTCTGGCACGCCTAATCCTTCTCCGTCCTACCCTTTCTGTAACCATCGTGTTGCGTGGGGTGACGCGTCTTCAAAGTCAGTGGTTGCTTGTGGCAACACAGCACAACTTCCTGTGTTTGCATTCTGAGCCGCGAATTCTCTGCATTAAGCAAACATAGCGGGCACAACTCGATATAGTTTAAGAAAATAGTATCGGATCGGTACGTGAGTTTAAGTACTCGCCGATACCAATGCCAGAATTTTTTGTGGTATCGGTGGTATTTCCTAGTATCAGAATCGGAACAACCCTAGTCATGGGTCATTTGTTTTTTTTGTTTAAATGCTCTTCTGAATGTTAAATGATCATTTAACGCTTATGAATTTAAAAACAATTCTGCTAGTTAGTCTTTTAGTTAGTTTTTAGAAACGTTTGTTAACTCTTCTAACTATTGCTCTGAATTGCAGTGTTTTATATTGCTTGTATCATTGCAAATGCTAATAAAATGTCTTAAATGATTACATATTATTTTGATGTGTTATGCCTATAGGTATTTAAATTTTTCTAGTGATAAAGTAACTATATATAAATTACAAAATTCATCAAATTTAATTAAAATAAATTAAAAACTAAATCAATAAAATGAACCCATAAAAGGTTCTATATAGAACCTTTTTTCCTGGCAATAAAGAACCCTAAAGGGTTATTTTGATTGAACCCTTAAAAAGGGTTCTATATAGAACCTTTCAGGGGTTCCATATATGAAGCGCCTGATAGAACCTTTTCTTCTAAGAGGCGTTGCACAATAGGCAACATGATAATATAATCATTAATTCTGCATTTTTTTTTTAATTAAAAATAAGTGTGACCTGATCCAGCAAAATGAGTCACAGTCACCCAAATCTCAAAACTGAGATTTTGGTATCAATGGAAAGATGGAAAAATAAGCTTTAAAATGATATCCTAGTCAAAGTCCTTGAATACCTTGAATGGTTTTAAAGGTCCCCTTGAACATGTTTTTAAAAGATGTAATATAAGTCTAAAGTGTCTCCTGAATGTGTCTGTGAAGTTTCAGCTCAAAATACCCCATAGTTTTTTTTTAATTAATTTTTTTAACTGCCTATTTTGGGGCATCATTAACAATGCACTGATTTACACTCGACCCCGCCCCCTTCAATCGCGTCTTCCCTGCCACATGAGCTCTGGAGTTCACACAGCTCATATAACCCTCAAATGGATCTTTACAAGATGTTCGTCATGCACGCTGTATGCAAGCTTCGAATTATGTGAGTAAATTATTTATTTTGGAAGTTAACGGTTGTTTCTCTATGAGTTTGAGGCTGTGCTCCGTGGCTAACGGCTAATGCTACACTGTTGGAGAGATTTATAAAGAATGAAGTTGTGTTTATGAATTATACATACTGCAAGTGTTTAAAAATGAAAATAGCGACGGCTCTTGTCTCCGTGAATACAGTAAGAAACGATGGTAACTTTAACCACATTTAACAGTACATTAGCAACATGCTAACGAAACATTTAGAAAGACAATTTACAAATATCACTAAAAATATCATGTTATCATGGATCATGTCAGTTATTATTGCTCCATCTGCCCTTTTTTGCTATTGTCTTCGCTTGCTTACCTAATCTGTTGATTCTGCTGTGCACATCCAGACGATCTGCCCTTTCTAATGGCTTGAATATGAGCTGGCAATGGCATATATGCAAATATTGGGGCGTACACCCCGACTGTTACGTAACAGTCAGTGTTATGTTGAGATTCGCCTGTTCTTCGGAGGTCGTTTAAACAAATGAAATTTATATAAGGAGGAGGAAACAATGGAGTTTGAGACTCACTGTATGTCTTTTCCATGTACTGAACTCTTGTTATTTAACTATGCCGAGGTAAATTCAATTTTTGAATCAAGGGCACCTTTAAAGATATACCCATTTGAATTACGGTCATCTGCCCTCTTTTTCCAATTGAAAACCTGAGAAAATCGCTTTTAAAGTTTTTTTCCCGTTTTTTTTGTTGATCTCTTTCAAAATCCATTGCATTTAAAGGGATAAACTATTTTACAGCTTAATTTAACCAAAAATATTTTTATATATATATAAATGCTATTAAACCAGGCTGGGGATGTGTGCGTGCCGAACACGTCTTTCCGCGCTCACGGCCAAAGGAGTTTCTTTAAAAGGCTCACAGGAAATGAAGTATACCCGGGCCTTAACCGCTCTAAATTGTAATGGACTGGAGCTCACATCAGGAGAAATGGGAACATGGGGGCACCGCGATGCGACCGCAAAGGGTACTTTCACTTTCACGATCAAAGTGCACGCCACTGATAAGCATTGTAAAAGCAGTATTACAGTATACACATACCAATGAAACGCACAGTTCTCCTCTTGAGCGTCCTCCTCACTGGAGTTTCGTTTCGCTTTATATCTCTTTTATAGATGCCATCAATGCTTTTATCTTTCTAGATGTAATTACCGAAATCAAAACAGTCCATAAACTATAAATCCTCACAAAAACTTCAGTCTGAAGGACTGTCTGACAGGAGGATGGCTGGACCAATCGCGTGCCTGTCAGTCGAAACGGGGCTTCCCATTGATAAAAATCAGCATTTATGTCAGTGTGTTTACATTTCTAAGCTTTTTGATTGGTTCTATACAACGTGTAACACCATATTTGGAGAGCAGAGATAGTGACGTTTCAGGGGATACCGGGAAATGCTCATAAGTGACAAGAGGAGTTGAGAAGACACACTTTTAGGACGTAGTATAAGTAGGTGAATTTGGACGCAGCAGAAAAAAAGAAACACTGAGAAATGTTTCTAGTTCTCTCTGGGGCTCACAGTGCATTTAAACGGCAACAGTTAGGCCTGCACGATTAATTGTTGGTAAACCGAAATCGTGATTTGAAAGGGTGTGATTTTCAAATCACAAGAGCTGCGATTATTTCGATGTAGAACTATCAAATATAACAAGCATCTCCGTAGTTTTTGGCAGTTTGCTTCATGCGCATTTTATGTTTGATGCAGAGTTTAACCAATAGGGGGCATTTTAACACTGAACATGCTGACTGAACATCATATAATGCCATTTGGAAAAGATGAGCGAGAGCAGCGCTTCAACTTCCCAACAAAGTGTGTCTGCACAAGAGCAAAGTCCTGCAGACGACTTGGTACCTAAACGAAAAAGCACTGCATATGTTTGGAATTATTTTGGATTTCGACATTCTGATGTACTTCAAAGGCAAGTACTTTGTAAAACCTGCCGAACATCTGTGTCGACCTCGCGAGGCAACACAACCAATCTGTATCAGCACCTGCAGAGGTATCACAGGCAAAGCTATGACGAATGCATGGCCAAAGGGCCGACCGATGAACACACTTCGTCTTCGTCACAACCACCGCGACTGACATCCAAGCAAACTTCAATTGCTCAAGCGTTAGAAAGTGGCACACCCTATGACAAATCTTCACGGAGGTACAGCGAAATAACAGAAGCCATAACAAGTTACCTGGCTAAAGATATGGTGCAGATTAATGCTGTCACAAAAGATGGTTTCAAGAATCTTATCCTAACGCTCGATAGAAGATATTGCATTCCTTCTCGCTCGTTCTTTACTCAAGCCATTCAAAACCTGTACAATACGTGCAGAAAGAAGGTTGAAGCTGAGCTAAAAGAGGTGAAATATTATGCGACGGCAACTGATGTGTGGTCGAGCAGGACGACCGAACCATATCAAAGTCTCACTGTTCATTTCATATGTGAAGATTTTGAATTGATGAGTCATTGTTTACAAACGTCACACTTTCCCACTGAGCATACCGGAGAAAACATCGCTTCTGCTTTGAAAGATGCTCTTGCTGGCTGGGGTCTGAACGAAGAAGGCCAAGTGTGCATCACCACAGACAATGCAGCCAACATAATAAGGGCAGTGGAAATAAATGGATGGACCAGGCTCCAGTGCTTTGGTCACAGACTTCATCTTGCTATCGTAAGTGTTCATATATAATAATATAAATGTTATAATTGGGATTTATTCAATAAATAATCATGCTGTAATAACAACAATAAATAATTTACAGCATTGGTTGCACTTTTTTAATAATATAATTTACTGCATAAACTTATACATGTTTAGAATCCATCCACAAAGCTCTGCATCCACTCCAGGAGTTTACAGATGTGCTTTCAGGAGAGGATTATGTTAGTGTTTCCTATCTTAAACCAGTTCTTCACCTTTTGAGGACAAAGACACTTGCTGAAGATCAGGATGAAACTAATCTAACAAGGGCAATCAAAGACAGAGTCCTTCAGTACCTCACGGAAAAATATGACGACCCATGCACTCAAGAACTTCTGATTCTGAAGCTGAACGAAGTTGGACATAGTGGTGTATTAGAGGTAAAAAATGATATAAATACTGTTCGGTTTCTCGCACAAACCGATCGTTTCGTGTCTTAGGACAGCAAAGTGTCGTCACGAGCCGCAGGGTTTAATTTGGATTTGTCTAAGCAAGTTTTATTTACTGTTATAGTTGAAGTTCCCATCCACTGCTATTATTTGACTGACAGACGGCAGTGGTTGCAGTTAAAAATCATAATTTGCGTTCGACTGAAGAAAAAAAGTCACCTACATCTTGGATGCCCTGGGGATAAGCAGATAAACATCAAATTTTCATTTTTGGGTGAACTATCCCTTTAAGCCAGTTCTTCACCTTTTGAGGACAAAGACCCTTGCTGAAGATCAGGATGACACTAATCTAACAAGGGCAATCAAAGACAGAGTCCTTCAGTACCTCACGGAAAAATATGACGACCCATGCACTCAAGAACTTCTGGAAGTTACATCATTCTTAGATCCTCGCTTCAAAACGAATTACATCAGTCAAGACAACACCCCAACCATAAAAGAGAGAATGATGACAGAGATGGAAGAAGTTGCAAGAAAGGTAAGAAAATGGCACTTATGAAAAAATGTGTTGAGCATTCATTTCTGAACTGAAAATGTTAAAAATTGTAACTTGCTTGCCCTGTTTTTGAACGTTACAGGAGAAAAGATCACGTGTCTCAGAGTCACAGGATTTAGCAGCAGCCCCATCCGGAAAAGCTAAGTCACTTGGAAGCTATTTCAAGATTTCTCAAGAAGTGTCTCCGGAAGAACCTCCTAATTTTCATCATGTGGTGGAAACAGAGATAAACAGCTATTTAACTGCACCAACAATTGATGGAGAAGAGAATCCCTTGGCATGGTGGAAACAGCACCAGATTAACTTTCCCAGGTTGAGCAGGTTGGCTTGCCGATACCTGTGTGTTCCTGCCACAAGCACACCATCCGAAAGACTTTTCAGTGCAGCAGGCAATATAGTAACATGTCAATGGTCATCCCTTAAACCAGAGAGAGTGGATATGCTGCTCTTTTTGTCAAAAAATCTTTAAGCACATTACCCTGAACAATGTGAAAATGGATCTAAATGTTCTTGTAGGCCTTTTGGCCTTGAGTTATTCATGTACTTTGCACTTTAAACGGCAAAAACTTTTGCTGTCATTGTTTCAACCTTAATGTAGGTTATGGTCTGTGTTTAACTGATGTAGAATTGTTTATAGTGTATTTGGGTTCTTAAAAGTTTAAGATTTTATATATAATTGTTAATTTAACTTTAATTAAGACACTGTAGTTCTTAAGTTGTTAAACTTCATTTAAAAAATGGCCACAATGTTTAAGAGGTTCTAAATAAACAGTAGAGTAGCACAGTGTAGCATAGTTTGTCTTTCTTTGGTGCTGTTAAAACCACCACAACAAACCTGAAGCTCTTTTTTGATATGGTAATAAATCGCATTTTAAATCGCAATTTTGATCAGGAAAAAAAAAAAAAAAAAAACGCAATTAGATTTTTTCTCCAAATCGTGCAGCCCTAGTAACAGTACTTCATGAACTAGAGCACTAATGAGTGAGCAGGGGTAGAGAAGAACAGGAATTAGGCTACTAATAACCTGTATAGGAGTAGTCAGAAAAAAAATAAGGGGAAGGACCAACCTAACCGAGACAGGAAAGTACGTGTGAGCTCAAACAGAGGGTGAAACCAAGTGAGGAGAGGCGAAGAGAGAGGAAGTGTTAACACATCACACTCACACTGTATCGAAGTGTTAGTCGGATGCTAACAGCTAACGGTTGATTGAAAAGGGCTTTAACTTGTGTACCTGTAGGCTGCTAAAGCTAGCTTTGGCTCAAATCTCCATTAACAATACTGTAGTGAGATCACTTCGTCAATTCATGCCAATAATCTGAGATTTCCTCATCAAATTAATGCATTTAAAGCTGTAACAATAAATAGTATAACACAAACTATATAAAGGCCTTCCAGCTTTTCCACATGGCGAAACCCATATTAGCATCACACACCCATGCGTTAGGCCCGGCTACCACGTGCTCCACCCGTGAACACAGACTGACACACTCAAAATAAACTTTTACTCTCTTTCAAATAACACACACACACACACACACACACACACGTCATCAACATTTAAACTCGTTTTCTACATGCAATATAATAACTTTAGTGATCCGTTACCTGAGAATAAACGGAGAATGATCACAACAGATGATGAGTGATGTTTTCCAGTGAAGCCGTTTACTCGTATGAGCCAACTCTCGCGATCTCACCTGATAACGTTCACCCGCATGGAGAAACTCTCGCGATACCGTGAGAGAGAGCGTGACATGAGCAATCGATCTCAGATTAACGGATCTGCTCTAAACTTCACTAGAATAAAGAATCGATCTCGGAGTAACGGCTCTATTATAAACATTACAAAATAAAACAATGAATAATGTTAAAATAAAATGACTTTAAAACAATGAATAATGTTAAACTAAAATGACTTTGTACACTGAACAGAACTATGACTGTATAACTAATAGAATATATAATACAAATAGACAAATAGAACAAATAGAAGTCACGCACCTCATGGAAGTCATCGGAGTATCCAGTCAGCAGGGAAGTCTCTCTGACTATTCTGTGCAGCGACTTCAGTGAGTTTAACATTCCCACCACACTGTAGCTACCATGAAGATCTCATTGAGAAACTCAACCTAAAAATTACACGTGTGCATAAACGTGTTATGGAGATCAGTTTGTTAATGAAGATTCAAATCTGAATAGTTATTTCATTTTTCAATCAGATTAAATTTTATAGTAATAGTTAGATTACTCTTTTAGTTTAGCAGTTCAGATCATTTTTCATTTCAGTAATAGTAATTTAGTAGTTCAATTTGTTTACATTTTAGTAGTAATTTAGTAGTTTTGATTAAGTTTAGCAATAGTATTGATAGTAGTGTTTTGTAGTTATTTTATTTTCATTTGAGATCATTTATATTTATTTATTGTCTTTATGTTCTAAAATATGAAAAGATTTTGTACTGAAAAAGTTTTATTTAAAAGTTCCCTCAATAATGATCCATGTCCAACAAATGTAGGCATTCTAGCATTGACACCAACCTTCTCCTCAGCCTTCCACAACAAAAGAAACAAAAACCCTTGTTCACATAATGTATATTTTTCATATTCAAGATTCATAAGTATTCTGTGCACTTCTCTCACCCTCAAGAAGGCAACAGAACATCACAAACTATGCTGTACTTACTTCTGACTTATTTTCCAGACCTGTAAGGATGAAACTGGTCCGAAATGGAAGGTGGTCTTGGACCTGTCTGAGGTGTGCAGAGTCATGTGGGTGTTACCCAATCATGTGGGCATTGTTAAACCACAATGGATGGCTTTAAACACTTTACCTGACTCGCCTAACCCTCTGGAGAAGCACTTTATAATGTAAGGAAGTCAGGTAAAGTGGTGGTCAAATGCCCACTGACTGAGAAACAGCCTTCAGCAGAGAGACCTGCTTGACTCACCTGTACCGAAAACACGAACTGAGCTGTTCTCTGTTTCGGGGAAATATCTGAAACATTAAGAATGTTGAAAACAGTGCCATCTTGTGGCAGGTAAATGTATAGCAGTCATAAACCCAAATGTGTACAGCTCGGTTTTCTGATGATAATATAATTCAGATATTAAAGCTTCACAATAAAATGTGCGTAATAAGAAGTGAATGTTGCTTCTTGTAACTAATTTAATGATTAAATGTACGAATTTGACACAAAATATGATGCATACATCTAGCAGACGGCATTCCTAGAAATGTTTAAGCTGTTATGACAGTAACTTTTTGCCTTTGAACTGAAAAACATCATTGTTGATTATTGCTCGTGACCATTTAAAAACGATTAATGTCGACTAAAAGAATACAGTAAACATTTTTGTGTGGGTCATTCTTGTAGGCTATGGCACACTGACAGGAATTGTTTATGAATTAATTCAATGGCATTTACGCACTTATGGCTTTAATTTATAGATGTGTTTAAAATATAGAAAACACTCTGAACTAATTAAGTTTTAAACTTTAGTACACACACAAAATCATTTTTTAAATAACATCTGATAACTGTTATGAATAATGACAATAGTTATTACACTTACATGACTATTGTTTTAAATCAATTGTAAAAAATAACGTTTATTATTTGCATTATGCATTGTGTATTGTGTATTTTTTCGTACCCTCAAGATGGCGACACCAAGCCTTTATCAGGACCAGGGCCAGGACCGATTCGCTGCAGATGCCAACTGGACTATTTCTGTAAAGCAGCCACCTTCAAATTATATGAATGAAAAAGAAAAAGCTCGTGTTTTACAATTAAAACAACTATTGCGCTCAGTGACGGAAAAAATATATATCTGTCGTCGACCAAATTTTAAAGAGGGTGTGACGTATTTTAAAAAAAACATCACGTTCAGCATCAGATGTGGCTGCCAAAAGTTATATTTTGCCAATTTGTCGTGTAAATTCAGGCCATCTCCAAACAAAGCAGGAGGAAAAGGCTGCCAGAGAGGCCCTGTGTCCTCAATCCCATGGACCCGCACCCACTGACTGACTGAGCACATGGCAAAAACTCCCGCTAATATGCCGTTTTTATTTCACCTGTAATAATCTGACTCATATGATTGGTCATTGCATCATGAGCTCAACAGAAACGTGTGTGATTGGTTATAATGCTCAACAGTGGGGAAAAAAGTTTAAAACATAATCTCGCATTTACTCATTCATTTATTTTCATATTTCACTTTAATAGTGACAGTCGTAATAGATTTATTTTTGATTGTGGAGATGTAATTCTTAATCCTGGTCCAGGGTTATGCAAAAATACATCAAACTGTATTTTAAAATAAAATACCTTATTTTTAAGTGTATCAAAATAAACTACAAAATACAGCAGCCACACCATGTGTCAAAATAAACTATTTTAAAAATACTACAAAACGCTTTTACAAGAGAGCATGACATTTCTTCACAAAGCTTCCATCAGTTGGCCGATCTCTTCATCAGGACTCAGTTGATTAAGTAAACAATGTTTGATAGCTTTTCTCTGCCAGTCATGCCATAAATCTGACATATGCAACCAGTTAACAGATGAAATATTCACATATCCATGTGATCTCTCAGATGAAGGCTATGTTTAAAGTAACCCACAGTTTAATGTTTCACATATGGGGAATGACTCATAATTGTATCCTAATTTAGTCACTTGGTGTTTGGTAAGGAAGGGCCTACTTTGCGTCAGTGACAAACAAGTCTTTCATAAGAAGACAACTGATGGCACATGTATCCACAGAAACCAGTTTCTAACTAATTAATCATTTGATTGTTAATCATAAATATAATAATATATTATGTGTCAGGCAGTCAATTATGCAATCATGATCCTAGTTAACAGCTTCTTCAATTAGGGTACAATGTTCAGCAATCAAATATTTATTAATCAATTACTGGACAAGTTAAATTTGAAGTTGAAAACAAACATTTCAGCAATTATTAAATGATCAATATGTTTAAATGTAGTCATAAACGTAATCAGAAAGTAGCAACAGAACTTGTCAAGGTGTAGTAAGAACATTTATTTAAAAATTATAGCAGTTTAGGGAAAACTGGCAGCCTGCACTGTTTCTGTTCTCATCTCAAGTCTGGGCAAACCACTGAGTAAGCACCAATCAGAGGCTGCGTTTTTATGATGTCATCATGTAGACTTCTTACAAAGTAACGATTTATCTATCATCAAAACTACTAAACTAACTTAAACTACTAAACTAACTAACTTAAACTTTCAAACTTTTAAAACTTCTTCAAACTTTCTGGACCGGCTTTTTCAAGCCAACTTAAAGTTTGTCTCGACAAACTTTTTAATCTGGAGCAGAACCTATGGGAACTCTTGGATAAGCGAGGTCCATAGTGTCGCTGCAGATGCAACAGTTGAAGGACAGCGATACTGAAATACACCTGACATTAACAGCACAAGAGATCCACTGGAGTTTGGGCAAAACATCACACTTTCTTCAACCTTGCCAAACTCTCTAAAACACTAGAACAACTTCTGTTCTTAAATAAAAGTTCTTAAATAACATTTTTGTCTTGTTTTTATTCTTGTCACAGTTTTATTTTTGTAAAACATAACTTTACTTTCATACACAGGCTTATAAGGCTTAAAACAACATATTTACTGATATTTATGCGTTTACTTATTGCTGAAAGGAAATACAGTGTTTGAAATGAGGCCGTTTCTGAAAATACATTCACATGATATGAAAGAACAAATACATTACAACATTATTAATCAATAAAGGGAAAATCTAATCAATCTAATCATAAACATTAATAATAAAATGATACAAATAATAATACATAAAATGTTATTAATAATTGTAGTAATAAATGATAATATCAAAAGAAAACGGTAAAAAAGCTCATGGTGAATCTAGAACATAAACACAATAAGACTTTTATTTACAATAATGTCTTCAACACTTTTGTATCTTCAGATACAGAGATCGTAACACAATGTTGTTGAAATTACACCTTAAAAATGTGAAGAAATGTGAAACTGTTTATGAAAGAAGAAACAGATTCATAAGATAACACTCTTTTACAGTATTTTTACCCACATTAATGAAGCCAAACAACACATTTCACTCACACAATGACAGATGATTAACTTCAAAATAAAAGCCTTCTATAATCATTTATAAGCTGTTTTTCTTCTATAAATTCAGATATTTAAAGGAATCTCAAGGAAACTATTACACTGCTCATTAAAACTGGATTTGTTTTTACAAAGAAAAAAAATACAGTTTTATATGCTTTATTTAAAGGTGCCCTCGAATGAAAAATTGAATTTATCTTGGCATAGTTGAATAACAAGAGTTCAGTACATGGAAAAGACATACACTGAGTTTCAAACCCCATTGCTTCCTCTTTCTTATGTAAATCTCATTTGTTTAAAAGACCTCCGAAGAACAGGCGAATCTCAAAATAACACCAACTGTTACGTAACAGTCGGGATCATTAATATGTACGACCCCAATATTTGCATATGCCAGCTCATGTTCAAGCCATTAGAAAGGGCAGCCAGTATTAACATCTGGATCTGTGCACAGCTGAATCATCAGACTAGGTAAGCAAGCAAGAACAATAGTGAAAAATGGCAGATGGAGCAATAATAACTGACATGATCCATGATATCATGATATTTTTAGTGATATTTGTAAATTGTCTTTCTAAATGTTTCGTTAGCATGTTGCTAATGTACTGTTAAATGTGGTTAAAGTTTCCATCGTTTCTTACTGTATTCACGGAGACGAGAGCCGTCGCTATTTTCATTATTAAACACTTGCAGTCTGTATAATTCATAAACACAACTTCATTCTTTATAAATCTCTCCAACAGTGTAGCATTAGCCATTAGCCACGGAGCACAGCCTCAAACTCATTCAGAATCAAATATAAACATCCAAATAAATACTTTACTCACATAATTCGAAGCATGCATACAGCATGCATGACGAACACTTTGTAAAGATCCATTTGAGGGTTATATTAGTTGTGTGAACTTTGTAAATGTGCTGTAATATAGTCCAGAGCTCGTGTGGCAGGGAACACGCGAATTAAAGGTGTGAATCAGTGCATTGTTAATGATGCCCCAAAATAGGCAGTTAAAAAAAACTATGGGGTATTTTGAGCTGAAACTTCACAGACACATTCAGGAGACACTTTAGACTTATATTACATCTTTTAAAAACATGTTCTAGGGGACCTTTAATAATGTTTTATTAGTGATGCTCCTATTTTGATTTTTTAGAACCAAATTGGCCGATTCTGATACTGGTTGCAGTTTTTTTTTAAATTGTTCAAAAAATATGTGTTTCTTTTTTATATTAGAGGTGCTGCATTTTTATCACAATCCCAGATGTTATGCACATGAGCAGTTGTTTTTCATTTAAATTATTGTATAATTTCAAGATTAACAGCAGAAACAGCATGGTCTGCCTTTAGCTTTGTGAAATGATGCTTCATAAGACACCTGCACAAAACACAATCAGCAGACGGACTGAATGAAGATGCAGATTCACTCTCTGACAGTAGGTGGCGCTCATGGAACAGCAGTGATATAGTGTTTCTATGGTTACCACTATACACAAAGCAGCGCTGCGTCGATCTAAATCACTTAAGAGGCAATTTATTAGCAGACGGAGTCAGAACCAAGCATGTATTGTGCACAATCTTTATTAACTACCTCACAAACACATAACTAAACTAACAAACACATCACATACACGAAGGTCACACACATACTGTAGGTCAGAATGAGTAATGATAGGGTTGAACCGGAGGAGGTACTGTTACTAGAGCTATAGGAAGAAGTCAAAAACAATCTGGAAAGAAATCATCAGTTTCTTCTGCAATAACAAATGTAAGTCTTACAAATTAATACTAAATCGCTGTTTAGTGTTAAAATGTATGATACTTGTAAGATGCCTTTAGGCTGAGGAGCGTCAGATCTGCAGGTTGAGGAGAGATCTTGAGGTTTTCGTCTGAAGTTGTTGCCAGTCTTTTCTATGTTGGATGTTGAGCACATGGCTAGTTTGTAGGCCCAATCCTTGGCCTAGAGCAGTGGTTTTCAAACCCTGGGTCGAAACCCTCGGGTGGGTCACGAGAATTAAAAAATGGGTCGCCAGTGATTTTTTTTTTTTTTTTACTAAAATAATTAATTCCATTTTCTAATCATAATAATATTAATAATAATAACTTTGAATAGAAGTACACTGAAAAATCATTCAAATACATGCAAAATAAATAAATAATAAAAAAAAACTAAAAATAATCTTGCGCGCAGTGTTGTTGATACAGCCATTTTCTTTTTCTCACTGAGATGATGCAACATCTTAGGTAGCGTGACAATAGTAGCCCGTCTTTAATTTATTTTATGCTGACCATGAGCAAGCCAAAGTCAAAAAGCATTTATGATTTTTTCACTAGAAAAAGAGGGCCAGAGACAGAGACCCCAAATGAAGCAGCAGAAAACCCAGCCAGTCGTCAAACCCTGCCGCAAACAGTGGAGATCAGCAGGGAAGATAACGAAGGCGATGCATGTGAACAGAGTAGCAGTACTTGCCCAGCAAAGAAAAAGCAGAAATCCGGAGTAAGGCCATATAAAGATGATTTTTTGAAGTTTGGGTTTGTCAACTGTTCGGACGCAGTCCGTGCTGCAATACCAATGTGCGTAATATGCGGTGAAAAGTTGGCAAATGAAAGTTTGAAACCAGCGAAGTTGGAAAGACATTTAAATACACGCCATGCAGATCTTGCGGACAAACCATTATCTTTTTTTCAGAGGAAGGCTCAAGAAATTAAGTCATCAGCTCAGTTACTCAGCAGAAGTGTGACATACAATGACAAACTGCACTTGGCATCTTATAAAGTTTCATATCGTGTTGCCAAAGAAAAAGCGCCACACACAATTGCAGAGCGATTAATATTGCCTGCTGCACTAGACATAGTTAATACAGTTCTGGATGAAAAGGCATCTGAAAAGCTAAAACTAATTCCTCTTAGTGACAATACGGTGTCACATCGAATTGTGGATATTGCCCAGAATTTAGAAGAACAGCTCATAGCGAGACTGAAATCAGCGAGGGATTTTGCTATTCAGCTGGATGAGAGCACTGACGTTGCATCAAGCGCTACGTTACTTGTTTATGTTCGGTACATTTGGCAAGGTGAATTTCTTGAAGATCTTCTGTGCTGCCTAACTTTGCCTTCTCGCACGTCAGGAGCACATATTTTTGAACAATTAAATGCATTCATAACAAAAAGCGGTCTGGATTGGGCCAATTGCAAAGGCATCACCAGCGACGGGGCGGCCAACCTCACTGGCAAAAATAGTGGAGTTGTCAGAAGGATTAAGGATGCAGCAGGACAAAACATTGTTTGGTACCATTGTTTTATTCATCGTGAAGCGTTGGCATCAAAAGGAATCCCACCTGAGCTTGAAATAGTGATGAGAGACACTGTCAAAGTTGTGAACTACATTAAAGGCAGTGCTCTTAATAGCCGACTTTTCGAGGCCCTGTGTGTTGAAATGGGAGCTGAGCACAAACATTTACTCTTTCATACAGACGTGAGATGGCTGTCGAAGGGTAGGGTGCTCAGCCGAGTGTACGAATTGAGGGATGAAATATGTGCTTTTCTTACTGATAAACTGTCACCTCTCGCAAGCAAATTCAGTGATGAGAAATGGCTTTTAACCCTTTCTTATCTGGCTAACATATTTTCTGTTCTAAACTAACTGAATCTAAAACTACAAGGAAGGGAAGACAACATTTTCAGACATTGCGAACACATTCGGGCTTTCCAGAAATCACTCGAACTCTGGCAGCTGTGACTCAAAACCGGGAGCTACTATATGTTCCCGACAATGATGAAACGCATTGAAGAAAACGATGTGCCCAACGAATCGGTCGCTGGCCTGACGTGTCTCATTCAGTCACATCTGGATGCACTGATGGGGAAATTTTCTTGCTACTTTCCCCAGGCGAAGTTCGATGAATTAAAAGACAAGCGGTGGGTGAAAAATCCCTTTGACTTTGAAACTCCAGATTCAATTGCTGAACTGAATTTAACTCCTTCTGAAGAATCAGAAATGATCCAACTAACCAGTGACAACACTTTGAAAACTCGTCACAAAACAGAAAAATTGTCTTCGTTCTGGATTGGCCTCTTCACCGAGTATCCCATGCTGAGCAAAGCAAGCATTTCATTGCTACTACCCTTCACCACTACCTATATGTGTGAAACTGGATTCTCAGTTTTAACCAAAATGAAGACGAAACAACGAAACAAACTGAATGCTTCTCCGGACATGCGTGTTGCCCTCTCATCCTGCGAACCGGCTTGGGACCAAATTATGCAGAATAAGCAGGCCCACCCTTCTCATTAGCCTAATATATATTAGGCCCACTCGTTCGCTCCATCGGCAGCAACACACACACACACCAGGCACGTGCAGGGGGGGGGCACTGGGTGCTTGAGCACCTGCCCCTTTGCCCCTTGGTGCCCAAAGTGCCCTTTTGTCAAAGCAAAATTTCCTCTAATTTTTTTGTAATAACATGACCTTTTGTGAATGCCTGCCCATGCCCAATCTAAATATTAGTAAAGTTTATGAATAATAATTTAGCTTTAAATAAAATGACCCACATGATGACCTTTCACCTGACGACGACGACCTCATCCGACCGGGAAGATTCCTCACGCTGCACGCGCATTTTTAATTGCCAGGGGATATTTTCAACACCGCGGCAGCTGGTACGTGGTGTTTCATTCTCAGCGAAGTGATTTTGAAGTTTATTTACTTATTATTATTTTACAAGAACGATGTGATGTGAGAACATTCAGATGTGTTGTATATATTGCTGTGTGTAGACTGTAGTGTAGAAGTAATGTTAGCGTGCTGTTTGAGGGAGAAAAGTTTCACAGGCAGGCATCGAGGGGTCTGTTCTTTTTTATGTTATTTGACTAAACTATTATTATATTACAGTATTTATTTATTTTTTTTTAAAACGTAGAGTGCCTTAAAAATAATTTAAAAATAATCTAAAAATAATTATCACAACACTGGTAAGGCTTATTCAAATTTTCTCATTCTCTGAATTATCATTATAAAAATAAAAACAATTCAGAAATGAATTAAAATATAATTATATTTTAAATGTGACACACATTTTTTTTTTTCCTACAATAGCAACATTGTTTACAATAGCAACATTGTTTACAACAGCAAGACCACTTTAGCCTGTAAACTCAATAATATCTCTCTGGAAATAAATGTAAAAATATCAATGTCAATAAAATGAATAATATACCTGACCTGACATCAAAGTGCAGTGTGAAGGATATGTGACCCTAGTGACAATGATATCATTAACATTTTTAGGGACATGTCCAACAGGAAACTTCTGTTATACGTGCCTACAACCACTCATCCTCCACTTATAAGATTAATGCTACACTGTGATTTTAGTAGGTGCCAACAGAATGAACACACACACACACACACATTTTAGTTTCTTTATTTATATTTTTGATGATTTCTCACTCTTTCGTTTTTTTGTTCGTTTTCGTTAACTATTATAACCTTACTCACCTTTCCGACAACGTTAAGTCGTCTCACCCGACAACCGCGACAATCTCCTTCTAGTGCCGCTCATGCAGGCTCAGCTCAGGTGCCGGTCGCGTGCAGCGCTGCAGCCACGTAAACAGAGTTTGCCCTTCCCCTACTGACTTTCACTTTCGGACGGGTTCCCGAATATGGCTTTGCGATTTTTTTTTTTTTATCTAGGCCTACGTGAAATTCTGCATCCATTGTACGATTTTTTTATTTAATTTTTTCCACCTCGGAAGGGCAACGTGAGTCGAGAAGGGCATATGGGCAGTTGCCCGGGCAACCTGAGCAACCCCCCTGTGCACGTCCCTGCCCTTTATCTATTATAACATGTATGTCGTTCTGTCATCTATCGTTGTTTTGAGTATCGACACATCTGCCCTCTTCAAGGAACATGAGAACACGCAGTGATCTATGACAACTTGATCCTGATATTTTAATCCAATCCACAGATTCGTTTGAAGAACCAAATTAGCCAGAGATCATTATCACGATTAGAAGATCTGGCATCTGTCAAATCATCAGATGTACTAAGTGAGGTATGAAGAACGGACCCCAGGTGCACTGATGAATAACGCTACCTGAGCAGAAAATGATCATATAACGACACATGTTCTGAAACTGGCGGAGACAACATATTATATGATTATATCACATATATATATATATATATATATCACATATAGTACCAGAACCTCTCAGGTTTCTGCCGCTGCCTCAGAAGATGCAGTAGTTCAGCGCAGTGGCAACACATTTCCATGTTGTAAATTAGACAACATCTGTATCGCAAACCCCTCCATGTTTTTACGTTGTTTTTGGCATTTACGTACCAATGAAACTTTGAAACCAACGCAGATATTCTGGAAAACGAAAGAGTGGCATGAACACACAAATCAGATCATTTGCGATACACAATGTGACAGTCAGTAATTTATTTTCAAACAATGTAAGTTTATGAGATAATGTGTATGAAAAAACTTATTTAAAAGGCTACTCAATCAAAAGTGTAAACACAACTACAAGCAACGTACACTTAGAGTACTTATTTATACTTTACAGTATATCTCAAACTAAAGATTGAGTACATGTATAAGCCAAATATACATTGACTTTTGTCAGTAGAAATCAAGAGTACTTCAAATTAAACTTAAGTATATTTCTTATATATATATATATATACTATATATATATAAATATATACTTTATTTTTTAGTTTAAAAGAAATATACTACTAGTACACTTGAATAAACCGTTTTTGTAAGGAGACTCTTTAACAAAGAACACAAAAAGGGTCTCACATTTACATGACTTTTCATATGTATTTGTAAGTGTGATGTTTTTATTAGCCTGATCACAATTGAACTGTCTTTCTCTAGAGTGGATACACAGATGATTGTTGAAATTTCTCCTTTTTCTAAACCTCGTCACACTGAGGAAAATGACATTTGCTTTTCATAATAATAGCAACATGCTTCTCCAAAGTTATAGCATTACACCTTCACTTCTTCATTACACCTCTTTTAGTTTAGCAGTTCAGATCATTATTCATTTTAGTAATAGTAATTTAGTAGTTCAAATTGTTTACATTTTAGTAGTAATTTAGTAGTTTAGATTGTTTAGTTCAGCAATAGTATTAATAGGGCATTCCTAGAAATGTTTAAGCTGTTATGACAGTAACTTTTTGCCTTGTAACTGAAAAACATCATTGTCGATTATTGCTCGTGATAATTTAATAATGGTTAATGTCGATTAAAAGAATACAGTAAACGTCTTGTCATTCTTGTAGGCTATGGCGCACTGACAGGAATCGTTTAGGAATTAGTTAAATGGTTTTTACGCATTAGTAAATAAAAACCTTGTTATTGTAGTTACAATGTGTCTGCACTTTTCCAGGACAGAATTGGCAATATTCAGAGCGTGTCCCGCACTGACTGACTGAGCATATGCACGAGCGTCGCAAAAACTCCCGCCAATCCGCAGCTTTTTAATTCGCCTGTCATAATCTCATCTGATTGGTTATTGCATCATGAGCTCAACAGGGATTGGTTGTAATGCTTAACACTGAAAAAAAGTAGAAAAAGTAATATTGCATGCAAGGAGCATGTGTAACTGTAATGCTGCGACACCTTTCATTTATTTCCACATTTCACTTGATAGTGACAGTCGTAATAGATTCATTTTAATTGTGTAGGGGGAATTTGAATATGCATTTGTGTCTATTTTGGAGGAAGCAGGGCAATTGTGTCTCAAAGTTTCAATTTCCTCATTACCTTCACCTGGTTACTGTGACAACGCCCGTCTATCACCACATTACTTTACTTACTTTTCATAACTTCTTGCCTTTTAACTGAAAAACATCATTATTGTCGATTATTGCTCGTGATCATTTAAAAATGATTAATGTCGACTAAAAGAATACAGTAAACGTTTTTGTGTGGGTCATTCTTGTTTGTAGGCTATGGCGCGCGCTGACATGAAAAGTTTATGATTTAATTCAATTTTATTTACGCACTTATGGCTTTAATTTATAGACGTGTTTAAAAATATATAAAACACTTTGAACTAATTAAGTTTTAAACTTTAGTACACACATAAAATTATTTTAAATAACATCTGATAACTGTTCTGAATAATGACATACAATAGTTATTACTCTGACAGGACTATTGTTTTAAATCAATTGTAAAAATGACGTTTATTATTTGCATTATGCGCATACTAGCATATTACTTTTGATATTTTATCTTTCTGTGGTAGAAATAGTACATTCATCAGCAAAATGAACAAAAAAAGATTATATTTTTATATTGATTTAATTTAATTATTCGTAATCTTTTTATTTCCTGACAATGATCAAGTTTGGAAAGTTGTTGCTCTTTCAAACACACAAAAAATAAATATTTTACAAGTATATAAGACATTATCAGTCTTATCACAGTGTATATTTATATAGGAGACTCCAGTGAATATTTCTGGTTTAGTGTAAACACAGTCAAACCCAGTAACGGGGCATGTTGTCACAGTGAGAATCTGTCATTGAACAGCTTATTAAAGCCTTTTCAGCAGAAACTAAACAGAAATACACTAAATATTTTGTTAAATAGAAAAAAAGTCTCTTTTGTTCACCAAGGCTGCATTTATTTGATTGTAAATACAGTAAAATTGTGATATATTCACTATATTTATATATTATACACTATATTTAAAGGTCCTCTAAGCGATGTCACACGTTTTTAGGCCAAAACATTTTTTGTCACATACAGCAAACATCAACTCACTATCCACTAGCTGCCTGTCCCCTGAACACCCTTCAGAAATCATTCTAATATGATGATTTGATGCTCAAAAAACATTTATGATTATTATCAGTGTTGAAAACAGTTCATTATTTGATGAACAGAAGCACAAAAGAACAGCATTAATTTGAAGCAGAAATCTTCAGTCTCATTATAAATGTCTGTACTGTCACTTTAATTCAATAATGATGAATAAATAAAAGCATTAATGTCTTTCAGAGCACAGCTCCAGTGAAGGCCTCATGCGGACAGCGTCACTTCCAGGTGCTGCCGGACCTGCTGCCCTTTGACCCCAGCGACGGCCCCGAGCGGCTCCTGAGGTCGGCGCTCTCGCTCAGAGCCTGCTCCTCGTCGTATCTGTGAGACGGAGAGAGAGAGAGTGATATAGAGGAGCCGCTCATGGGACGAGACGTCACGCGGAGGCTTCTGCACTCACTCACAGCACTTGATAGTGTCCCATCAGCTCAACATATGTTCATGCTTCATCAGAACAATCGCTCCTCATGATCATGGACTCACAGCACGGCTTTGAGCGACTGCACCATGATCCAGTGGATCTGGTCAAACAGGTGGTTGCTGACGTCCCGTCCTCGAGTGCTCTCCAGATAGAGCCGCAGGTTACTGACCGTCCACTTCCCGCCGTGAACGTGATTGTAGTTGTCCTGCGCTCAGATATATGGGAGTTAACCCCCTGCAGGCACTGTGCATTCCCCCAGTCATACTGTCAAACAGAACTACAATTTAAAATGATGGTTTTCCATTTTGATATACTAAATATAATTTATTCCTGTGATCATTTCTCCAGTCATCAGAGTCACATGATCCTTCAGAAATCATTCTGATATGATGATTTGATGCTCAATTATTAATGTTGGAAACAGTTGTGCTGCTTAATATTTTTATAACCTGTGATACTTTTTCAGGATTCACTGATGAATAAAAATTTAAAGAGCAGCATTTATTTAAAATAGAAATCTTTTGTAAGAATATACACTACTGTTCAAAAGTTTGGGGTCAGTCATTTTTTTCTTTCTTTTGTGAAAGAAATTAATACTTTTATTCAGCAAGGATGTGTTAAATTGATAAAAAGTGATAGTAAAGATTTATATTGTTAGAAAAGATTTCTATTTTGAATAAATTCTGTTCTTTTTAACTTTTTATTAATCAGTGAATCCTGAAAATAGTATCACAGGTTACAAAAAAAATATTCATCAGCACAACTGTTTCCAACATTGATAATAACTGAGTATCAAATCATCATATTAGAATGATTTCTGAAGGATCATGTGACTCTGAAATAAATAAATAAATGCTGCAATAAAATATATTTATTTTACATATTTACAAAATTTGAATTAATTGAATGAATGAAAAAAATAAATAACTGTTATTTCATCTTATGACCAAAAATGTTTATATTTGTTTTTATATGATACATTATATATAAATATTATACATTTATAAAAAATTACCAAAACTAATCAATAATTTCCCATAAATTCTAATAAATTTCCATAAATTCCCATAAATTCCTGTTAAGTTTCCATACTGGAATATTTCCAAAATTCCTCAGGTTAAGTTCCTGTGGAAAGTTTCCGCCCCGTTGCAACCCTAGTCAGGAAATATGGCTCTCTATCAGCAGGTATCAATAGTCTATATTCATCAATCAAAAGGGAAAGCTGTTTTGACTTCTCTGCTCGCTATTCATTACTTTCACGTTTATTCCCGTGCTCTGATTTGTTTGGAAAGATGAACAGCCAATCACAGAGATCTCTCTCACTGACAGACACGATTCAACATGCTCAATTGGCCAAAATACCAACAATTCGTTCATCTTCTGAACACAAATTAAGATATTTTTGATGATTTTTTTTTTTGTGCGCCATAAAAACAAAAATGAGAATCCATTAAAATCGAGAAAGCGATATTTTTTACCCAGCCCTATAAAGCGACGAGAACACATTTGTGTGCCAAAACAACAAAATAAGGACTTTATTTCACAGTATCTAGTGATGAGTGATTTCAAACTTCATGAAGCTTGACGAATCTTTTGTTTGAATCAGTATGCAGCGCTCAGACTCTAGCTGTGGGTGCGAGCGACTCACGCCGTGTTTCTGGATGGCCACGTTGGTGAGGTGCACGAACATGTTGTCCAGCTCACTGGTGCTGGGCGTGTATTTGACCATGCAGAAGCGGCAGAAGCCCAGTTTGTTCCTGAAACACAGAGCGGTCAGTGCGGACGGAGCGATGCGGTGGCGTGCGGCGGTCACATACTCACATGTAGCACTTGAGCGGCCTGTAGCTGGTCACCAGCACATACAGACGCAGGTCGAACTTCTTCCCGCCGATCAGCAGAGGGTTGTCGATGTACAGAGAGATGACGTACGCCTCCTTCCCGCTGTTCGCTGCCACGAACCTGTCAAACGCCAGCAGTTCAGACTGAAATCCAGCTCTTTAATGTGTTTGACTGAAGATGAGCGTCTTACGTGGACGTGCGGCTGTCGCGGGACCACTTCTTGATCCGAGAGAGCTTGTTGATGAGGAAGATGCCTTTTCCCTGCGCCTTCCCGCACGGCTTCATGATCCACGTGCTGGACGGGCTCTTCCTGAACTCCTCCACGAACAGGTTGTAGTCGGCCGGCAGCATGAACGTCACCGGCACGAAATGAGCGAAATGAAAGAGAGTGAGCGACGGCACACGCGAGCGAGAGAGGAAGAAAGCAGCCGCTGGTTTTACCCAGGTAGAGGTGTTTCTCGCTCTCTGCTAAGGGACTGGCCTCCTTCTCCAGGTCTTTGCGGTAGCGCTTGATGTTCTTGATCATCAGGTCCTTCCTGGTCAGCTCGTAGTGGTTGGGGAAGTGGTTGACCATCTGGTCGTCGGTCAGCCGGTAGCCGGTGTCCACACTGAACACGCTGCGGATGGTCTGGACGCTCATCCTGCGGACGACATGAAGTGATCTGATCAAATCAGTGTTTCAGGATCTAGTTCAGCTGTGTTTCAGTGTCAGTGTGAACGGATCAAATGAATCGAGCTCTTGCCAGTAGAAGTTCCAGTCGTCGCTGTCCGTCACCTGGATCCATCCTCTCTTCTCAAAGTTATTGATCAGCACCGATTTCTCGATGTCCGTCACCCACTTCACCTTCCCAGCCATCACACACACACACACACACACTCCTGAGAAACACACACACACGTCCGTCTCAGAGACGCCGAATCACGACAACATTCATGAAACAGGAGCAGCAGGTCCATCACTGTGGATTATTGATTGTGTTCCTCTGATTTCACAATAGTTTCTGACTTTCAATAAGTTCAAAATACAACTGTTCAGTGTTAGTTCATGGAAATAATGTTAACAGATGCAACTTTTGCTCTCAAATGTACTAGTAAATGTTAAAATAACACAAACTGAGGTTAATAAATGCTGTATAAGTATTGTTAGTTCATGTTAACTAATGAAACATTATTGTAAAGTAATATTACACACACATTATTATTTCTATCATTACACACTGTTTGTCATTAACACAAGCTCACACACACTGAATCATGTGTCACAGTGTCATTCAGTGAAGTGTGTGATAATCCAGCAGATGTTGATGTGATTTCTGTGTCTTATTGAACACAGATGATGATCTGAACTACAGGTTCATTATAAACTGACAGACTACAGGTCATTTGATCAATAAAACACGGCGGATTGGACAGCTGTCAATCACAGCGATCAGTTCATGCTGAATGAGCTTTTGTTCAGAAGATGAGCATCACAACAGCAGCAGCAGCGGATCTTCACTTCCGCCTGCACAACGTCATTTCCGCAACGATCAGCTCATGTTACAGATCACTGACTCTAACATTTGCACATGTGAAGAAAACATGAACATCACTCGTTATAAATGTATTTACTGATATTTATGCGTTTACTCATCGCTGAAAGGAAATACAGTGTTTGAAATGAGGCCGTTTCTGAAAATACATTCACATGAAATGAAAGAACAAATATATTACAACATAACAGAGTCATTATTAATCAATAAAGGGAAAATCTAATTAATCTAATCATATAAATACATGAACGCATTAATAATAATAATTAAATAAGATGCTACTATTAACAATAATAATTAAATACTATTAATAATTGTAGTAGTAATAATAGTATCAAAAGTAAACAATGTTAAAAAGCTCATGGTGAATCTAGAACATAAACACATTAAGACTTTTATTTACAATAATGTTTTCCTCACTTTTGTATTTTCAGATACAGAGATCGTAACACGTTGTTGAAATTACACCTTAAAAATGTGAAGAAATGTGAAACTGTTTATGAAAGAAGAAACAGTACTTTTACAGTATTTTTACCCACAATTATGAAGAAAAACAACAAATTTAACTCACAAAATGACAGATGATTAACTTCAAAATAAAAGTCTTCTAAAATCATTTATATGTTGCTTTTCTTCTATAAATTCAGATGTATATTTAAAGGAATCTGTTTCCACAGACTAGTTTCAGTTCAGAATGATAGTACATCACCTCAGAGTGTCAGGACTGTCTGATGATGAGTTTCAAAATAAAAGTCTTCTAAAATCATTTATATGCTGTTTTTCTTCTATAAATTTAGATGAATATTTAAAGGAATCTGTTTCCACAGTCTAGTTTCAGTTCAGAATGATTGTACATCACCTCAGAGTGTCACTCACACAGAGTCAGGACTGTCTGATGATGAGTTTCAAAATAAAAGTCTTATAAAATCATTTATATGCAGGTTTTCTTCTATAAATTCAGATGAATATTTAAAGGAATCTGTTTCCACAGACTAGTTTCAGTTCAGAATGATAGTACATCACCTCAGAGTGTCACTCACACAGAGTCAGGACTGTCTGATGATGAGTTTCAAAATAAAAGCCATATAAAATCATTTATATGCAGTTTTTCTTCTATACATTCAGATATATATTTAAAGGACCCTTTTCCACAGACTAGTTTCAGTTCAGAATGATAGTACATCACCTCAGGGTCAGGACTGTCTGATGATGAGTTTCATATATAATTTGTATATTCTTAAAGGGGTCCTATTATGCCCTTTTTTACGAACTCTTCCCTTTCTGGCTCAAATTACCTGTTTAGTTCCTGTTTTGATGAAGCCCCTAAAATGTGCTGTGATTGGTTATCTGGCCCAGTGTGTTGTAATTCACAAACAGCTTAAAGGTGCCCTTGATTCAAAAATTGAATTTACCTTGGCATAGTTAAATAACAAGAGTTCAGTACATGGAAAAGACATACAGTGAGTCTCAAACTCCATTGTTTCCTCCTCCTTATATAAATCTCATTTGTTTAAAAGACCTCCGAAGAACAGGCGAATCTTAACATAATACCGACTGTTACGTAACAGTCGGGGTGTACGCCCCAATATTTGCATATGCCAGCCCACGTTCCCAACATTATGAAAGGCATTAGACAAGGGCAGGCATTAACGTCTGGAGTAGCACAGGTGAATCAACAGACTAGGTAAGCAAGCAATAACAACAGCGAAAAATGGCAGATGGAGCAATAATAACTGACATGATTCATGATAACATGATATTTTTAGTGATATTTGTAAATTGTCTTTCTAAATGTTTCGTTAGCATGTTGCTAATGTACTGTTAAATGTGGTTAAAGTTACCATCGTTTATTACTGTATTCACGGAGACAAGAGTCGTCGCTATTTTCATTTTTAAACACTTGCAGTCTGTATAATTCATAAACAACTTCATTCTCTATAAAACTCTCCAACAGTGTGTAATGTTAGCCGTTAGCCACGGAGCACTATCAAACTATCAAACTCATCAAACTCTATCAAACTCATGACTCTATCAAACTCATTCATAACCAAATGTAAACATTCAAATAAACACTGTACTTACGCGATTAGACATGCTGCATGACAAACACATTGTAAAGATCCATTTTGAGGGTTATATTAGCTGTTTGAACTTTTTTTTATGTTGCTTAAGGCAAGCGCGAGCTCCGTGGGCGGAGAGCATGAGCAATTAAAGGGCCAGCAGCCCTGAATCGGCTCATTTCTAATGATGCCCCAAAATAGGCAGTTAAAAAAATGAATTAAAAAAAAAAATCTATGGGGTATTTTGATCTGAAACTTCACAGACACATTCAGGGGACACCTTAGACTTATATTACATCTTTTAAAAAAAAGTTCTAGGGCACCTTTAAAGCATGTTCAGGAAGTGAAATTCTTATGTCTATCTGCATATATATACAAAACAGGTTTTATATGAGTTGTTGAGGGCTTTTATTATTAAACTCACCATCAGACAGTCCTGACAATGTGTGAGTGACACTTGTGTGAGGTGATGAACTAACAGAAGCAGGAGTGTAAATACACAGAGCTTCACGAGTGAACACAGCTGACAATAATCCTATTGACAGATCAAGAGGAAACTCAAGGAACATATGAACAAAAACACAACCAAACTAAACATAACCCTGACAATAATCATAATAACATGATAAATGCTGTAAATCAAATGAGAACTACATACATGACTGAATTCAAACAGAAACAGATGTATGGCTGAAGTAACACACAGGTTTCTATTGAGATCCTTCATTTACACAGGAACTGATTGATTCATTCTCTTGAATCTTAATTCCCTGGTCTTTGACTATTATTATACTTTATCTGGTGTATTTAAATCCTCACTCTTATGTTCATTGTCTTGTGTTCACGTTTCCTACTGGTGTTAATTACAGTTTTTCAGTCAAAATCCTTACTTAAACACAATTTCTGAAACCTGACACTCAAACACCAGAAACACACACCAAATCTGCAGAACCATACACTAATTCTCTGCCTTTGACTCACTTTTCAGTTTCATAAAACACTTTTTTTCAAAACACAACACACAATTCTTTATGTAACACACGCAAATCTAACAGGAACTATCTTGATTTCCTTCTTCAAACACAAACATTGTTTCTGTCCAGCTACACACAGTTGATGTATTTCATACTGTAATACTGTATTCACAAACACAAATGCTCACAGTAAAACAATAAATAGTTTGGTTTCAATCTTTCTTTTGTGTTTACGGTGAATTTTTCAACATCTCTGTCAATTACTTTCAGTCTTGTACAGAAATGATCACAGGAGCTCATGAAAGAAGAGCTTTAGGTTCTGAATAACTGTGTATTTATGATAAATCCAAAAACACAATATTATGGCAAAGGTGTTTGTGACGCGAGACAAATGTTGCTTTGAGATGTGTTGAAAAATACTGTAAATAAAATTTTCATTGTCTTTCTGCATCAAGCCTCTTATCTTGGATCATCTAGTCAAGTGTGACAGTCACTGATTTATCATGAGCTCAAAGAATTATGGGTAGAATCTCTCTACAGTCTGATTCATCATGAGCTCAAAGCATTATGGGTAGAATCTCTCTACAGTCTGATTCATCATGAGCTCAAAGCATTATGGGTAGAATCTCTCTACAGTCTGATTCATCATGAGCTCAAAGCATTATGGGTAGAATCTCTCTACAGTCTGATTCATCATGAGCTCAAAGTATTATGGGTAGAACCTCTCTACAGTGTGTTTGATTCATCAACACAGTTTCACTGATGATCCAAAACCAACCCCAAACCCAGGATAGAGCAGCTGAGTGAATGTGGTCTGGACTGTGTGGATGAGGCTTATTGTGTCTCCAGAGATGCTGTAGAAGGACAGAGTTCCTGCACTGTGATCCACATACACTCCTATTCTCCTGCTGATGGACTCTACAGGGAGTTTAGTCTGTATGTTATTGTGTATGAATGAATATCTGGATGGAGTGCAGATCAAACTCCAGGACTGATCATTACATCCAAACACACACTCACGACCCCGTCCCTTCCTGCGGATGCTCTTATATGACACTGATATAGACACATATAATCCACTCCACTCAATCTCCCAGTAACAGCATCCACACACACTCTCTCTACACAACACCTGCTGACACACATCAAATCTGTCTGGATGATCAGGATAAGACTGGACTGTGTGAGTGTTAGTAATCACTGTGTTCCTCTCAGACAGAAGGAGGTGTTCATTCATTGTGTTCAGATCCAGAGTGAGCTGATGGGAATCTGATGGAGATAAAACACATCAGTGTATCATTTATTACAGAAACTTTCTATCTTCAGTTCAGATCTGACCAGTTAATTTAGGATTTTTCACAAATTCATGTTACAGAAGCAAATCTGAACTTGATTCAGGATTCTTCTCCTATCTTACAGAATCTCATCTGTAGTTATTAGGAAATCTTGAGTTCGGTACTCAACTCTCAGGTCTGTTGCCAAGAAACCAATAATAATAATAATAAATTTAATCCCTGTCATTCTGTAGTAGATTTTGTCTTACAGTTTTTTCTGAATGCTTAAGCGCTAATCGTGATTCTTGTAGCACAATTTCTAAAACTATTAATACGTATGGCAAAACCACTCACTGAGTTTGCAAAACTAAAAGCACAAACACTGCTTTGCACTCAGTTTGCAATTTTGTAACACACACTTTGCAAAACTGTAGGCACAATTCACTGCACAACACTCTTTTTGCAGAACTTTAAACACAACTCACTTCTTACACTCAATTACCAAATTTCCAACACACTCCTAGCAAAATTATACACATGTATGGCTATCATTAACACTATTTTGCCAACTGTCTGGCACACTTTCACATGTGAAAACTGTTTTAGATAATTAGTTCACTTTGCAATCAGCCTAAGCACTATAAATAAGCCACAGGTAAGCTGTCTGTGTGGAGTACAATGGAAGGAGCAGTAAGAGTGAGAAGAGTGAGAACCAGAGGAGGCCGAGGAGGCCGAGGGAGAGGACGTGGAGGTGAAGAAGTTGGAGGAAGAGGACGTGGAGGTGAAAAAGTTGGAGGAAGAGGACGTGGAGGTGAAGAAGCGAGAGGGTTAGAGGAAGTTAGAGGAAGAGGACAAGGAGGAGCAAGAAGAGGATGAGGAGGGGAAAGAGGAAGGGTAAGAAGAGTAAGAAATAGAATAACTGATGACATCAGAGCTACAATAGTGGACCATGTCATCAACCATGGGATGACCCTGAGGGAAGCTGGCCAAAGGGTTCAGCCTAATTTGAGCCGCTACACTGTGGCAAGCATCATTAGGACATTTCGAAATGAGAATCGGTAAGTACTTTGTAGCACTGCCATACTCTAATGAGAAACACAACAGTACCATACATGCAAAAATACTGAAATTGTTACTTTACAGAATTACTAGACGTCCAGATGTTGGGGGCAGAGGAAGAATGTTCACTCCAGAGCAAGAGACCCATATAGTGAACATGGTGATTGCCAATAATGCAATAAGACTGCGCGAAATACAGCAGCGCATAATTGATAATGACACCATCTTTCAAAATATACACAGTGTAAGCATTTCTGCACTAAGTCGTGTACTTGCGCGCCACAGAATAAGAATGAAGCAAATTTACAGAGTTCCTTTCGAGAGAAACACAGAACGTGTAAAGCAACTGCGATATGACTATGTGCAGGTAAGCTATAGTGTCATTGGTTCTGAATTTGGAAGTGCATACTGTAGTGCTGTGGGGACACTTGACATTTGATATTCAATAGTATTCTTGACATTTATTCAACAGTGCTTCTGATCTGCCTGCATTGACACTATTATTTAAGAGCTGCTGTGCAGCCAAATTATGTACCAGTTATCAATGTAAAGCTGCTTTGACACAATCTGCATTGTAAAAAGCGCTATATAAATAAAGGTGACTTGACTTGACTTGCTGTGCATGGGCCTGATGTGTTGCATTTGTTTTGTCTTGTCCAGAGAGTGATGGAACTAGAAGCAGATGCCATGGGACATGAGCTACTTTTTGTAGATGAGGCCGGTTTTAACCTCAGTAAAACCAGGAGACGTGGCAGGAACATTATTGGACACCGTGCCATCATCAATGTCCCAGGACAACGTGGTGGTAACATAACCATGTGTGCAGCTATAAGCCAAAATGGTGTTGTTCACCATCATGCAACCATAGGCCCATACAACACTGCACACATTATTGCATTCCTGGACACCTTACATGACATGCTCACTGTTCAGAGACCAGAGCATACCCGATATGTCATCATATGGGACAATGTTAGTTTCCATAGGGCTGCTTTGGTCCGCAACTGGTTTACAGACCACCCATCCTTCATGGCACTCAACCTCCCTCCATACTCTCCATTCTTAAATCCCATCGAGGAGTTCTTCTCTGCCTGGCGCTGGAAAGTGTACGACCGTCATCCTCATCAACAGGTAGCCCTTTTACAGGCAATGGAGGAGGCATGTAGAGATATTGACCAGGCATCATGTCAGGCCTGGATACGGCATTCAAGGAGATATTTTCCCCGGTGCCTTGGACTGGAGGATATCGCATGCGATGTGGACGAAATTTGATGATGTAGGCTGATTGTCTTTTTTTTTCTTTTTTTTTTTGTGAAATTACTATTTTGTGTTCTGACTTTGTCTTGGTTTTGATGAGTGTGAATAAACACCAATATTTGAAGTTTGGATCCTTGTATGTTTACATGACATTATGACAAAAGTATGACCTCAAATTGACATCTGTACACAGAGAAAGCAAAAGCCAGATGTGTTTTGTATTCATACCATCAGTGTGTAGTTGGCACATTGTGTGCTTAGTAGATGATGGCTTGTGTTTACTGTTTGATACGAAAACACCATTTTTACGAAGGTGTGAAGAGTTAATCTAGCTGTGTTCGCTTTTGCAAGAGAACTACAATGTTTTGATAACTGGGTGAAAGGTTTTCTTATTTGTGTGTAGAGTTTTGCAAAAATAGCCAATAGTTACAAAAAATGTGCTTAAGCAATCAGAAAAAACTGTAAATGAGGTTCTGACTGAAATGGCCATGGTTACCAAACAGATAAGATAATATGAGTGTGTGTGTGTGTGTGTGTGTGTGTGTGTCTGAATGAAAAAATGTGTGTGTGTGTGTGTGTGTGTGTGTGTGTGTGCTTTTGTTTATATTACATTGTGGGGACCAAATGTCCCCATGATGTAATATAAACCTGAGTTCACCTACATCGTGGGGACCAGCCAGCGGTCCCCACAATGTAAATGGGTTTATAAATCATATAGAATGAGTTTTTGTGAAAAAGTAAAAGTTTGCACAGTTTCCTGTGAGGGTTAGGTTTAGGGGTAGGGGCAGGGTAGGGGGATAGAATGTACAGTTTGTTCAGTGTAAAATGCATTGAAGTCTATGGAAAGTCCCCACAATTCACAAAAACAAACATGAGTGTGTGTGTGTGTGTGTGTGTGTGTGTGTAGACGTACATCTTCGTGGCACTGCTGTAATCCTGATCTCTCCTCCATGATCCACACTGGAAAACACACACAGACACAATCAATCATAGACATAATGGTTTTTATACTGTACAAACTGTATATTCTCTCCTCTTACACTAACTCTACCATAAATCTACCATCACAGGAAACTTTCTGCTGTTTTACATTTTCAATAATCATGATTCTGTGTGATTTATAAGCTGGTTTCCTCATGGAGACCATAAAATGTCCCACAATGATTTCAGATATTTCCATCTTTTTGGGCACATGTTGATCCACAGATACACAGCAGTGCAGTGACTGTAGGCGATTAATCTAATTATTGATTACAGTTTCTAATGACATCTGAAAGGAGTGATTGGTTGTCAGTTTGTGTGTACATGTGAGTTTTTACCAGCTTTTTCCACTTTTGATGTCCTATTAACAGCACAGCACAGTTAAAACACTGATTTAAGATCAGATGCTCAAGGTCCAGGGTTAATCAAACTTTCTTTTACCATCCACATGCATAAATTCAGATTTCTGTGACAATGACAGTAAAATGTAAACAATAAGTGGTCCATAATAAACATGGGGATGGGGGGGGGGATGCTGAACGCAGTTAAACATAGTGGTGTTTTAGAGGTAAAAAATGATAGAAATACTGTTCAAACTATCCCTTTAAGTTCCGTATTGATAATAAAGTATTGCTAACGACCTATAAGGCTCTTAACGGTTTAGCTCCTGTGTACTTAACTGATCTTCTATCGCCCTACAATCCTTCATGATCTTTAAGATCACAAAACTCTGGACTTCTGGTTGTAGCTAGGATAGCTAAGTCCACTAAAGGAATGAGAGCGTTTTTATATTTGGCTCCTAAACTCTGGAATAGCCTTCCTGATAATGTTCGGGGCTCAGACTCGCTCACCCAGTTTAAATCTAGATTAAAGACGCATCTCTTTAGCCAAGCATTCACATAATGCATCTCATATCAGATCAATTGCCCATGACTATCTTTGCTTAATGTTATGAACAGTGGCTACGGAAATCATTCTCAATTTGCTTTTCTGTTTTACCTCGGGACGCCTGTCCCGAGATGACTAGAGAGGACATCAGCTTCAGTTTGGATCCAGCCTCTTAAGAAGACCTCAGATGACTAACACCTGTGAAGAGACGGCGCCAACTCCTGCGAGGACTTCAGAAGATGCAACATCATGCACATTCCCAAACTTCTATATATCCTAATTACTGTTAATATGTAATTCATTTTTCCAGGAGCTCATTGCTTCTACCTTCAAGTAAATTGCTAACAGTGTTTATAAATTAATTGCCTAAATTATTACATTATTTGGTAACTGCATTCTTTAAATTGTAATGTTGACATGCCTTCTCTGTAAAGCTGCTTTGAAACGATATGTATTGTGAAAAGTGCTATACAAATAAATGTGAATGAATGATTGAATGTTCCCTTATTCTTACAGGCCCTTGCAATGTGTCAAACTTTGTTACGCACAAGACACTTCTCATTCTTGAACCTGCAGTGTGACAGAGACAGAGATAATTGATGCATGTCCTTCTCTGAAAACAGAAAATGATAAAATGACTGGAAAAGGGACTGCAGATAATCCTAATAAACTGTTGTGGGAGGAGGAAGAGCATTTAGAGACCTCTTACGAGGAGCTGCAAAGGATGTTAGAAAGACAGGTGATTTCAAAAAGAGATATATCATATGCTGCTAACACTAAATAGGGGCCAAAAGAATCCGCCGCAGCTTTCGTAAATCGATTCAAAAATTCATGGGAGGAGGATTCTAAATTGCCAACCACACGAGATTATAGCATACTGTTAATTAAAACAAGTTTGAACAATATGAATCCAAAACATGCCCAACTGATAAGAGTAACCACATCACGAATTACTGAGTGGAATGTAGAGGAATTTTGTGCACGGGTAAGAGAGTTAGATGCTGCTGGAGGGTTTTCTGGTAATAGTGCATTGACAGTTAAAACTGAACCTGCATTTTTGCAGACAACAGGGGAAGAAGCCCAACGAAGGCGAGGGAAATGTCATTATTGTGGCAAACCTGGTCATTGGGCACAAGAGTACAGGAAACGAAAATATGATGAGCAAAGACGCAAACAGGGAGAGATAGACAAAAGGGAGAATTCCAACTCCAACCAAGAGACTGGTAACAAACTGGTAACAGAATGGACTCCCCAATAGGGATACCTACGGAGTGAAAGAACGTCTAGGTTACTAGTGTAACCCCCGTTCCCAGAAGGAGGGAACGGAGACGTTACGTCGATACTGACGTAATGGGGTCTCGCCAGGGAGCCCAATCACCTCCAAGGATACAAAACAAGCCAATGGGAATTGGCCTGTGAGATTTACATGCCGGGCCCCTCCCCCGGCATCCGGGTATAAATAGGGCCGGCATACTCACCTTCATTCATATTTTTGCTGAGGAGCCGAGACAGGTATCTGGCCGCTCAGCGGTGACTCAGAGCTATGGCAGGGGAACGTAACGTCTCCGTTCCCTCCTTCTGGGAACGGGGGTTACAATAGTAACCTAGACGTTCCCATTCAGTCAGTCACGTTCGACGTTACGTCGATACTGACGTAATGGGGTCCCGTGGAAAGCGCCATAGCAACTGAACCACGTCACGAGTGTTAGGGAGGCAGATGCTGGCAGGCTGAGGCGTGCCAATGCAAGTGCGGCCCATACTCGCAACCCTCCAGCGCCCAGAGTAAGCCCAGGAATGTCTTCCATACCAGTGGGATGGAGAGGACAGGGCATTACAGTGGAGAGGTCGAAGCTGCTGTTCCTTACCCACGGGGAAGAGTGCTTCGGGACTCAATTCCCTCGTTTTACAGCCATGACCAAAACGCCAGGAAAGCGTTCCCCGAGGAGGGGAAAGCTACGGAGACCACACCCTGCCCGAAGGGAGGTGATGTGTGGAAGACACATATGGACTAGCCAGAGGACAGTAACGCATATGGAAGATCTCTGATGTAGGTCCTACCTTCCGGGAGGAACAACTAGCAACCAGAGACAGGGCCAAGCGAAGCTGCCCAGGGAAAGACACGGGTTTACCGTTAGGGAAACCGTACCGTGGACAAACACATATGGGATTACCCGCGGGGAATCACAGCATATGGGCATCTAGCCCAGTACAAGGGCAGACCAATTGGGCATACGCACGAGTACTGGACCTAGCGCCGGACGCCTCCGCCGCGTCTGGCTGCCGCAGGATGCAGGAGGAACTCCACAGGGTTCACCGTTACGGGGAACTGAACTGAGGAGCGGGAAAAGTGCTCGCATTCCCTCTCCCGAGGGAAATGGCACAGCAAGCGAACACCCACGGCTATCTACGAGTAGACAGCACACGGGTGGACACCGGTTCCACTCGGAGATTATAATATCTCGCGAATGTATTCGGTGTCGCCCAGCCTGCAGCTCTGCAAATGTCTGCAACAGAGGCGCCGTGCGCCAACGCCCAGGAAGAAGCAACACCCCGAGTGGAGTGAGCTCGCAACCCGAGGGGGCACGGCTCGCCTTGGGACTGGTACGCCAAGGCGATGGCATCCACTAACCAGTGGGCCAACCTCTGTTTGGAGACAGCCTTTCCCTTCTGCTGTCCTCCAAAACAGACAAAGAGCTGCTCAGAGCTTCTGAAGCTCTGCGTGCGGTCCACGTAAACGCGCAGAGCACGAACGGGACACAGCAACGCAAGGGCTGGGTCTGCCTCCTCTGGGGGCAGTGCTTGCAAGTTCACCACCTGGTCCCTGAAGGGAGTGGTGGAAACTTTGGGCACATATCCAGGCCGGGGTCTCAGGATAACCTGAGAGTAGTCCGGCCCGAATTCCAGGCACGAATCTCTGACCGAAAATGCTTGCAGGTCCCCAACCCTCTTGAAGGAGGCGAGCGCGGTCAGGAGCACTGTCTTGAGAGACAGATGTTTCAGCTCAGCTGACTCAAGGGGCTCGAAGGGAGCTCTCCGGAGGCCCGAGAGGGCAACAGAGAGGTCCCAGGAGGGAATGAGGCGAGGCCTGGGAGGATTTAACCTCCTGGCGCCTCTGAGGAACCTGATGATCAGGTCGTGCTTTCCTAGTGACTTGCCATCAAGCACATCGTGATGCGCTGCGATGGCGGCCACATGGACCTTCAGGGTGGAAGGGGACAGCCTCCGTTCCAAAGCCTCTTGAAGGAAGGAAAGCACAACACCGACCGGGCATTTCCGGGGATCCTCCCGACGGGAGGAACACCACTCAACGAACAGACTCCACTTCATGGCATAGGCGCGCCTCGTAGAGGGGGCTCTGGCCGAAGTGATGGTGTCGACTACCACGGACGGTAGGCCACTCAAGTCTGCCGCGTCCCGTCCAGGAACCACACGTGGAGGTTCCAGAGATCGGGCCACGGGTGCCATATGGTGCCCTGCCCCTGAGAAAGGAGGTCCTTCCTCAGGAGGATGCGCCAGGGATGGGCTGTCGCGAGGAGCATGAGTTCCGGGAACCAGGTCCGGTTGGGCCAGTACGGCGCAACTAGCAAGACCTGCTCCTCGTCCTCCCTGACCTTGCACAGTGTCTGTGCAAGGAGGCTCACTGGGGGAAACGCATACTTGCGTAGGCCCCGGGGCCAGCTGTGTGCCAGTGCATCCGTGCCGAGGGTCCCCTCGGTCAGCGAATAAAACAACTGGCAATGGGCGGATTCCTGAGAGGCGAAAAGGTCCACCTGTGCCTCCCCGAATCGGCTCCATATCAGCTGGACCACCTGGGGGTGGAGTCTCCATTCCCCCGGGAGCGTGAGCTGTCGTGAGAGCGCGTCGGCCGCACGATTGAGCTCGCCCGGGATGTAGGAGGCGCGCAGCGACCTGAGTCGGCGCTGACTCCACAGGAGGAGATGGCGGGCGAGTTGCGACATGCGACGGGAGCGTAGACCACCCTGGTGGTTGATGTACGCTACCGTCGATGTGTTGTCCGTCCGGACCAGTACATGCTTGCCCTGCAGCAGCGGTCGAAACCGACGCAGCGCAAGGAGTACTGCCAGCAACTCGAGGCAGTTGATATGCCAATGGCGATGGGGTCCTGTCCAGGAGCCCGACGCCGACTGGCCACTGCATATGGCACCCCAGCCGGTGGTGGAGGCATCTGTTGTGACAACAACATGCCTGGACACTTGTACTAGGGGCACACCGGCCCGTAGAAAAGCAAGGTCCGACCACGGGCTGAATGTGCGGCGACAGCTCGGTGTGATGACCACACGGAGCGAGCCACGGTGCCATGCCCACCTCGGGACTCGGTCGTGAAGCCAGTGCTGAAGCAGTCTCATATGAAGCAATCCGAGCGGCGTGACTGCGGCTGCGGATGCCATATGCCCCAGGAGCCTCTGAAATTGTTTCAGCGGGACCGCTGTTTTCCGCGAGAATGAATTCAGGCAGTTCAGCACCGACTGTGCACGCTCGTTGGTGAGACGTGCTGTCATATTGACCGAGTCCAGCTCCACACCGAGAAAAGAGATGCTCTGCACGGGGCAGAGCTTGCTCTTTTCCCAGTTGACCCGAAGCCCCAACTGGCTGAGGTGCCTGAGCACTAGGTCCCTGTGTTCGCACAACTGCTCTCGGGACTGGGCCAGAATGAGCCAGTCATCGAGGTAGTTGAGGATGCGAACGCCCACTTCCCTGAGCGGGGCAAGGGCCCCCTCTGCGACTTTGGTAAAGACGCGAGGAGACAGGGACAGCCCGAAGGGTAGGACCCTGTACTGATATGCCCGCCCCTCGAACGCAAACCGTAGGAACGGTCTGTGTCGAGGAAGGATCGAGACATGAAAGTACGCGTCCTTCAGGTCGATGGCTGCAAACCAATCCCGGGCGCGAACGCACGTGAGAATGCGTTTCACCGTGAGCATCTTGAACGGGAGCTTGTGAAGGGCCCGATTCAAGACACGCAGATCCAGGATTGGTCGTAACCCCCCGCCTTTCTTGGGTACTATGAAGTAAGGGCTGTAAAACCCAGACTCCATCTCGGCTTGAGGGACAGGCTCTATTGCGTCCCGGAGGGCAAGGTCGGTCGCCGTGCGTAGCTCTTGCAGCAACCCTGGTTCAGCACTACCCTCGTGCAGCTCTTTCAGAGCTTTCGCCTAATGGACCTGCAAGATGGCCATGGCGTGCAGGGCAGAAGCTGCCTGTCCAGCGGCTGAGTAAGCCTTGGCAGCGAGAGCGGCCGTGGTCTTACTCGCCTTGGACGGGAGACGCGGACGGTTCCGCCAGGTGGCTGCGGACTGCGGGCACAAGTGCACCGCAATCGCACGTTCCACCTGAGGAATCTCCACGTATCCCTTGGCAGCCCCACCATCGAGGGTAGTGAGAGCGGAGGAGACAGAAGAACGGTTTCTGGCCGTGTGAGGGGCCATCCACGTCTTCTGGAGCTCCTCATGCACTTCCGGGAAGAAAGGCACTGGGGCGGGACGTGGCTGGGAGCCGCACCCCGAACCCAGAAACCAATCATCCAACCGCGAGCGCTCGGGACACAGTGGAGGGTTACACACGAGACCGATGCCCGCGGCGGCCCGGGCAAGCATGGCCGCCAATTCAGAGTCCGCCTCAGACTGAGCGACCACCCCTGAGGGCGGAAGCTCGGAGTCATCGTCGTCCTCCGAGTCAGCGATCCCGCTCCCCGATGCAGCGATCGACATCTGATCCTCCTCCGGAGCGCCGAAAGTGACGCGGGGCACCCCCGAGGAGGGCCCCGTGGCAGCAGCCGGCAGCTCGACGGCACATGATGTTGCGGAGGAGTGGGAGGTTCGTGGGGGCGGACCCGACGAAGTGGCTCCCACTGTGATCCTCAGATCTCCCAGAGCACTAACCTGGCCGGTGGCCGCTACAGCCACCGGCGCTGGGGTAGTGACAGAGGGGCCTCTCACTTCCGTGTTAAAGAAGGAGAGGCGCGATCTCAACACCAACATGGACATGCCCTCGCAATGAGGGCATGTACCATCCACGAGCGCTGACTCAGCGTGCGGTTTACCCAAACACGTGAGACAGCGATCGTGGCCGTCAGAAGAGGTCAGGAAACGACCACATCCAGAAACACACGGACGAAAAGACATCTTGAAAAAGACGCTGATCGCCCGTGCTTGCTCTTTTAGTACACCTCACCAACCGAAGCACACAGGGATGAGTGCAGCACCGTCCTGTGGGCAGCGCGCCATCACACCCACCGCTGAGCGTGCCTTCCCAACCAGCTGGAGAGATTCGAGCAGCCACCAGAGAGAAACAGGAAAAAGCAATTAAAATTGCTGTTGAAGGAACTTGTCCTTAGCAATTAAAATTGCTGTTTGCTCTCTCAATTCAGGAAATTCACTCTTGAAGAGGTGAAGGATGATCAGCCGATCGGCTCCGAAGCAAAAGTATGAATGAAGGTGAGTATGCCGGCCCTATTTATACCCGGATGCCGGGGGAGGGGCCCGGCATGTAAATCTCACAGGCCAATTCCCATTGGCTTGTTTTGTATCCTTGGAGGTGATTGGGCTCCCTGGCGAGACCCCATTACGTCAGTATCGACGTAACGTCGAACGTGACTGACTGAATGGGAACCTAAGTACTTCTATGCTCACTCTAAAATATAAAAATAACAAAATTGATTTACCAAATTTGGAATTGAGTGTAGATGGGAGCAAATATTGCTTTCTTATTGATAATGGTGTCAGCTGCTCATCAATTACTGGTTTAATGTATGAGGGTCCCGTTTCTGCAAAAAGTACATGCTCCGTGGGTATTGATGGGGTTCCAATCTCCTGCTCAGTTACACACCCCTTGCCTGTGGTCACAAGTGATGGTTAACATTTTATGCACAAATGTACTATTATTCCAGAGTCACCTCTGAATTTGCTAGGAAGAGATATAATGCAAAATTGGGAGTGGAAATTGTGTGTACTGAAAATGATGTTTCTCTTTTCTTCCCTTCTGTGCTGATGGTGTCCACTGAGCCACACCCTCATCCTGCTGATTACAAGCTGAGAGTGAGGGAGAAGAGAAAGAGTCACTGAAACGAGTAAATCCAAACTGTGGGCTAAGCACAAGGTCGAAGCAGGTTTCATCTATGATAAACTGTACACTGCGTTACTGAAAACAAAAACACTGGTCTATGTAAAACAATACCCTCTCTCTCCAAAGAAGGAGAAAGACATTGGACCTGAGATTGAAAATTTGTTGAAACAGGGCATTATTATTAAGACACATCTGAGGGTAACATCTTAAAATCCTCATGTAAAATGTGTGTCTCATCAGCAACAATTTTCTTAGCTTCTCTTAAAACTGTGCTGCAATCTACAACAGAGACTGTCAATGTGGGAGGACCAACATAATGAACTGTCAATATAAATGCCCAAGTATAAATGCCCAACATAATGAACTGTCAATATAAATGCCCAAATATAAATGCCCAAATGCACGGCGTTGGGACTTCCTGACCTCCTTTACGTGCACGAGAGCGGGGGCATTGCAGCGGGGATACTGGCCCAGGAACACGGTACAAGTTATCGAGGTAGTTGCATCTCTTTTCAAGGTCGGTCGCCGTGCGTAGCTCTTGCAGCAACCCTGGTTCAGCACTACCCTCGTGCAGCTCTTTCAGAGCTTTCGCCTGATGGACCTGCAAGATGGCCATGGCGTGCAGGGCAGAAGCTGCCTGTCCGGCGGCTGAGTAAGCCTTGGCAGCGAGAGCGGCCGTGGTCTTACTCGCCTTGGACGGGAGACGCGGGCGGTTCCGCCAGGTGGCTGCGGACTGCGGGCACAAGTGCACCGCAATCGCACGTTCCACCTGAGGAATCTCCACGTATCCCTTGGCAGCCCCACCATCGAGGGTAGTGAGAGCGGAGGAGACAGAAGAACGGTTTCTGGCCGTGTGAGGGGCCATCCACGTCTTCTGGAGCTCCTCATGCACTTCCGGGAAGAAAGGCACTGGGGCGGGACGTGGCTGGGAGCCGCACCCCGAACCCAGAAACCAATCATCCAACCGCGAGCGCTCGGGACACAGTGGAGGGTTACACACGAGACCGATGCACGCGGCGGCCCGGGCAAGCATGGCCGCCAATTCAGAGTCCGCCTCAGACTGAGCGACCACCCCTGAGGGCGGAAGCTCGGAGTCATCGTCGTCCTCCGAGTCAGCGATCCCGCTCCCCGATGCAGCGATCGACATCTGATCCTCCTCCGGAGCGCCGAAAGTGACGCGGGGCACCCCCGAGGAGGGCCCCGTGGCAGCAGCCGGCAGCTCGACGGCACATGATGTTGCGGAGGAGTGGGAGGTTCGTGGGGGCGGACCCGACGAAGTGGCTCCCACTGTGATCCTCAGATCTCCCAGAGCACTAACCTGGCCGGTGGCCGCTACAGCCACCGGCGCTGGGGTAGTGACAGAGGGGCCTCTCACTTCCGTGTTAAAGAAGGAGAGGCGCGATCTCAACACCAACATGGACATGCCCTCGCAATGAGGGCATGTACCATCCACGAGCGCTGACTCAGCGTGCGGTTTACCCAAACACGTGAGACAGCGATCGTGGCCGTCAGAAGAGGTCAGGAAACGACCACATCCAGAAACACACGGACGAAAAGACATCTTGAAAAAGACGCTGATCGCCCGTGCTTGCTCTTTTAGTACACCTCACCAACCGAAGCACACAGGGATGAGTGCAGCACCGTCCTGTGGGCAGCGCGCCATCACACCCACCGCTGAGCGTGCCTTCCCAACCAGCTGGAGAGATTCGAGCAGCCACCAGAGAGAAACAGGAAAAAGCAATTAAAATTGCTGTTGAAGGAACTTGTCCTTAGCAATTAAAATTGCTGTTTGCTCTCTCAATTCAGGAAATTCACTCTTGAAGAGGTGAAGGATGATCAGCCGATCGGCTCCGAAGCAAAAGTATGAATGAAGGTGAGTATGCCGGCCCTATTTATACCCGGATGCCGGGGGAGGGGCCCGGCATGTAAATCTCACAGGCCAATTCCCATTGGCTTGTTTTGTATCCTTGGAGGTGATTGGGCTCCCTGGCGAGACCCCATTACGTCAGTATCGACGTAACGTCGAACGTGACTGACTGAATGGGAACCTAAGTACTTCTATGCTCACTCTAAAATATAAAAATAACAAAATTGATTTACCAAATTTGGAATTGAGTGTAGATGGGAGCAAATATTGCTTTCTTATTGATAATGGTGTCAGCTGCTCATCAATTACTGGTTTAATGTATGAGGGTCCCGTTTCTGCAAAAAGTACATGCTCCGTGGGTATTGATGGGGTTCCAATCTCCTGCTCAGTTACACACCCCTTGCCTGTGGTCACAAGTGATGGTTAACATTTTATGCACAAATGTACTATTATTCCAGAGTCACCTCTGAATTTGCTAGGAAGAGATATAATGCAAAATTGGGAGTGGAAATTGTGTGTACTGAAAATGATGTTTCTCTTTTCTTCCCTTCTGTGCTGATGGTGTCCACTGAGCCACACCCTCATCCTGCTGATTACAAGCTGAGAGTGAGGGAGAAGAGAAAGAGTCACTGAAACGAGTAAATCCAAACTGTGGGCTAAGCACAAGGTCGAAGCAGGTTTCATCTATGATAAACTGTACACTGCGTTACTGAAAACAAAAACACTGGTCTATGTAAAACAATACCCTCTCTCTCCAAAGAAGGAGAAAGACATTGGACCTGAGATTGAAAATTTGTTGAAACAGGGCATTATTATTAAGACACATCTGAGGGTAACATCTTAAAATCCTCATGTAAAATGTGTGTCTCATCAGCAACAATTTTCTTAGCTTCTCTTAAAACTGTGCTGCAATCTACAACAGAGACTGTCAATGTGGGAGGACCAACATAATGAACTGTCAATATAAATGCCCAAGTATAAATGCCCAACATAATGAACTGTCAATATAAATGCCCAAATATAAATGCCCAAATGCACGGCGTTGGGACTTCCTGACCTCCTTTACGTGCACGAGAGCGGGGGCATTGCAGCGGGGATACTGGCCCAGGAACATGGTACAAGTTATCACTAGGGCTGCACGATTAATCGTATGCTATTCTCACGCGCATTTCGTCAGTAAAGCCGGTTCCCTGATTACCGCTAAATCGCCATCACCTGTTTTTAAACGGAGCGCCTTTTAATAGATGGAGCCGTAGTTCACGGACAAGCCACGCAATATCGCGTTCATTATCGCAGGCGATTCATCTGCGATATGAACGCGATATTGCGTGGCTTTTCAGTGATCTACGGCTCTGTCTATTAAATGCCGCTTCATTTGAAAGCAGGTGATGGCGATTTAGCGGTAATCAGGGAACCGGCTTTACTGACGAAATGCGCGTGAGAATAGCATGCGATTAATCGTGCAGCCCTAGTTATCACCCTGTAGCATATCATTCCAAAACATTAGACAACATTGCACAAGATCTGCCAACATGCCTTCAAGCAGTGGGTGCTGCTGCCTTGATGGTACGAGATGCTGAAAAAACAGTCCTCTCATATGCACTGACGTTACACACCTAAATGCAATCTTACATAATCTTAACATGCAGTACATGACGGCACAGCGTTGTTCAGGTTAAGAGGCAACATTGTTGGTGACTACAATTTTAATGATTAAGCCAACATTTGTGCCACACACTGTTGTCATTTCTTTGAGAGAGTTGCTCGGTACTGCCGACCAAACCACTGACAGCACTGATGAGGTACTTGATTGTTTGAAAACAACTGAAACCAAAACTGCTTGTAGGACCAATCTGTTAGATACAGCCCTAGAAGAGGGGGATAATTTGCCTGATATTGATGTCAAAATATTACAGAGCCAACCTACAGAGGCTGACTTACAATACTAGGCCTCAAAAGGCTGTCAGCCAGACAAACGGAATTATCAGAAACTCTGACTCTCTTGCCAAAGTCAACACTTGTGCTGCTTATACGTCACTATCATGGTCTTTCACACACAAGTGCTGCAAAGACAGCTCAGGCAATTAATGCTTTGTAGTGCATTGCAGATGTACACAAGACAACCAAATTAATGTTAGATTCATGCTTTATCTGCAAAAACTAACATCCATTGACCTGTAAGTCATTCAGCCTTACCATTTCCAGAGGCTCCATTTCAACATTTTCAAATAGATTTTACACATATGCCACCTGTTTAAAATTGTAAACATTTGCTTGTGATTGTTGACAGATTCACAAAGTGGCCAGAAGCTTTCCCATATGCGAGGAAGAAAGCAAAAACAGTGGTTAAAATTTTGTGCAAAGAAATTATACCCAGATTTGGGCTACCAAGTGTAATTGAAAGTGATACACCTTTTGCATCAAAGGTAACATAATTATTGGCTAAAACTTTAGCTGTTGATTGGCATTTTAACATACGGTACAATCCGAGATCGTTTGCAGTTGTTGAAAGATTTAACAGAACGATCAAAGATCAATTAACTAAAGCGTGTTTAGAGATGGGAAAAAATTGGATGACTGGGACCCACTTTATATTAAGTGGCCTTAACTACTATGTACTTACATTTACATTTACAAGGCCACTTGATATAAAGTGGGACCGATGACTGTATTGCCAGCTGTTTTAGCTGAAATACGAATGACACCATCCTCCACTACTAAAATGTCTCCTATTGAAATTCTGATGGGTAAGCCTTTCCCGACACCATGGTGCTGCCGTTTCTTTTGGTGAAATGGAGGTGATCCTGGACGACTATGTCACGGAGCTGGTCGAAAAATTGAATTTTATTAATGAATTCATTCAGAGTCTCACTAACTCTTCCTCTCCCCTCAGAGAAACCAACACACCAGTTTATGCCCAACCAGCAGGTGCTGAAGCCAGTCAAGATCGGAGAGCCAAAATATCTGGGGCCAGCCACCGTGATTGCATTGACGAGGACGGGAGTGCTGACTGACCTGCAGCCGCAGTGGATACACGCGAGTAGACTGAAGGCTGCCCCATGCCAAGGAGGATGTTCAGATTAAGTAGGAGAGTACACATATGGCCGGAAAGGAGATGAAACACACAGCGTTACATCCATATGCAATCTGATTAGTTAATCTGGACCAACATAACGCCAAGGACCACGGAAGGAGAGTGCAGTTCAGTGACAGGCAGTGTTGGAGAAAAATCCCCTAAAACTTTGCACAGACCGCAGAATGGGATTTGTAACAATAACTTTGTCCACAATTCTGTTAATTGCCACTAGAGGGCAAAGCTGGACAGGATACAACACCACCCATTTGAGGAAATGCTCTGGGAACACTGCCTGTGCTCTGTCTGCTGCCATGGCGGAGAACATGGACACCAAGAACTGTTTGATTTGTCATGCCATACACAGCGTCTGGTCCGTTGTCCCCCTAACTTACCCGATTCCAAAAAAGTTGGGACACTGTACAAATTGTGAATAAAAAAGGAATGCAATAATTTACAAATCTCATAAACTTAGATTTTATTCACAATAGAATATAGATAACATATCAAATGTTGAAAATGAGACATTTTTAAAATGTCATGCCAAATATTGGCTCATTTTGGATTTCATGAGAGCTACACATTCCAAAAAGTTAGGACAGGTAGCAATAAGAGGCCAGAAAAGTTAAATGTACATATAAAGAACAGCTGGAGGACTTATTAGGTCAATTGGCAACATGATGGGGTATAAAAAGAGCCTCTCAGAGTGGCAGTGTCTCTCAGAAGTCAAGATGGGCAGAGGATCACCAATTCCCCCAATGCTGCGGCGAAAAATAGTGGAGCAATATCAGAAAGGAGTTTCTCAGAGAAAAATTGCAATGAGTTTGAAGTTATCATCATCTACAATGCATAATATCATCCAAAGATTCAGAGAATCTGGAACAATCTCTGTGCGTAAGGGTCAAGGCCGGAAAACCATACTGGATGCCCGTGATCTTCAGGCCCTTAGACGGCACTGCATCACATACAGGAATGCTACTGTAATGGAAATCACAACATGGGCTCAGGAATACTTCCAGAAAACATTGTTGGTGAACACAATCCACCGTGCCATTCGCCATTGCCGGCTAAAACTCTATAGGTCAAAAAAGAAGCCATATCTAAACATGATACAGAAGTGCAGGTGTTTTCTCTGGGCCAAGTCTCATTTAAAATGGGTGGTCAGACGAATCAAAATTTGAAGTTCTTTTTGGAAAACTGGGACGCCATGTCATCCGGACTAAAGAGGATAAGGACAACCCAAGTTGTTAACAGCGCTCAGTTCAGAAGCCTGCATCTCTGATGGTCTGGGGTTACATGAGTTCTTGTGGCATGGGCAGCTTACACATCTGGAAAGGCACCATCAATGCTGAAAGGTATATCCAAGTTCTAGAACAACATATGCTCCCATCCAGACGTCGTCTCTTTCAGGGAAGACCTTGCATTTTCCAACATGACAATGCCAGACTACATACTGCATCAATTACAACATCATGGCTGCATAGAACAAGGATCCGGGTACTGAAGCGGCCAGCCTGCAGTCCAGATCTTTCATCCATAGAAAACATTTGGCGCATCATAAAGAGGAAGATGCGACAAAGAAGACCTAAGTCAGTTGAGCAACTAGAAGCCTGTATTAGACAAGAATGGGACAACATTCCTATTCCTAAACTTGAGTAACTTGTCTCCTCAGTCCCCAGACATTTGCAGACTGTTATAAAAAGAAGAGAGGATGCCACACAGTGGTAAACATGGCCTTGTCCCAACTTTTTTGAGATGTGTTGATGCCATGAAATTTAAAATCAACTTATTTTTCCCTTAAAATGATACATTTTCTCAGTTTAAACATTTGATATGTCATCTATGTTGTATTCTGAATAAAATATTGAAATTTGAAATTTCCACATCATTGCATTCGGTTTTTATTCACAATTTGTACAGTGTCCCAACTTTTTTGGAATCGGGTTTGTAAAAAGTAATCAGACCTGCACCCTGCCAATCACCATCATGAACATCATGAAGATTTTAGCATAACACGTAACCAGAAGTTGAAGACACACACACATTTACGCACATACATTTCTTATTTGTTATTATATTTCTTGAAATGCCATACATGGTAAGGTTTGATTCTTAAGTAGTATGATTGGATGCTCAAGTCACCCTGGAGATTGTTGTTTGACCTATGTCTATAAATATGACCCTTCTTCCTAAATAAATCTACGAATGCTTTGTACCACACTTGATCTGTGTCTGCTTGGCCATTCTCCCGAGATATCCTGCGTTGCTGCCACACATCACGGGTTGAGGCGCCTGTTTCTAAACTGAAGACTGAGACTACAAATATTCTACCTATTATTGAGATTTTGATATAACAGCGCTATATAAATAAAGATGACTTGACTTATCTGTTTGGTAAGTGTCTATGTTTTTTTATTTATTTTCTATTGCTGCTATAAGCTGGAAGGTGAAGGCTGAAATAACTGAAATCATTTGACAAAGTGATATGGAACTGTAATGTGGTCAAGACATGACTGGAACTACTTTAGCTGTGGGTTTACTGGAAAATAATTACACATCTTAGAAAGTTCGTCAACCATTCAGAATTAAACATTCATATAACTAGGGCTACACTTCAGTAATATACCAATCAGAACTTTTGTAAATGTATAAAAGAAATAAAGGCATACTGGTTTGTAATAAGTAAAGATGGAAATGCTGTTTTTGGAGTAGTTTAATCAAAACTCTTCCTGCTTCACATACTTGAGTTTGTCCAGTGTGCAGTTTGGATCCTCCAGTTTTTCATTAAGCAGCTTGACTCCTGAATCTCCTGGGTGATTGTAACTCAGATCCAGCTCTCTCAGGTGTGAGGGGTTTGAACTCAGAGCTGAAGACACATAACGACAGCCTTCCTCTGTCACCATACAGCCAGGCAACCTACAGACACACATAGTAATAGTCCACATAATGGAAACATTTAGTAATTTCCAGTGACTAATTAAACATTTTGTTGTTTCGTGTAATTTCGTGTAATGTAATTCATGTAATTAGTAATTGAATACAGGGCTCTGAACCGGTTCAAGGAACGAAAACGAAAACCGGAAACGAACGAAATTTTGACCGGACCGTAACCAGAAACAGAAACTAAATCAAATTTAATTGTTCTGAGCAGAAACGCTAATTTGGAATGGCCATTAACCGGTTAATAACGTTATTTTATCTTTCCATTTAATATTTTGAATTGGCAGTCAATCAATCACGAATTCAAATAGTACAGCCTATGCAAATGTGATGCTGACGCATCAAACGTGAGTGAAATGCCTGCGCTCACACTCTAAAGTGAGATGCCCGCGCTGACGCGCTCAGCCCAGCTGTCAAGTCATCATAGGTTAGGTAAGTCACAATTAAATGGCAATGCCCCGGGATTAGTCACCAACCGTCAAGTATTAGGCCTACATTTAAGTAAAAATGAACGTAGAAATATGCAGCTTGTTGTGCATTTTGAAACCAACAAAAATTGCAGGATAGTACAATTTTCAACGTCAAATCATGCATCTGCAGCTTCTGTGAACGGAGAAAACTAGGCCTATACCTACATAACACATATAAAATAAAAGGGAATATTTAGGCCTATAGGCGACGCAAAATATTTCACTTAAATAATTAGGTCTACAGATTAATAAAACGAAAGTGGTCCATTGTTTGTGGCGCACTCCAAAGATCTAGGAAAGGAAACAGACATTCTGCTTGTTTTCGTTATTTGAGTGTATTTTGTAAATGTATGAATGATGTCTTGCTTTTATCTATAAATTACGGAGACAGTTTACTGTCTTATAGAAGGAAAACAAATCCAGTGGTCGCACCGGCGCCTCATGCGCACACACTAATTATTGCATTACTTACTTGATATCGCAGCCTGTTAAATATTGAAATAAAATACAATTTACACTGCTCAATTCAATTCTGTAATACAATCTGCCGTTTACCACCCGTGACCACCGCCTCACTGTGCTGTTATATGTGAAGGATGATGTCGATAATGCGAGTGAAGTACAAAGCTCATATAATAAATAATAGTTAAGCATTCACCTCAAAAATGAAAACTTTTGGATTTGTGCCGAATGAGAAAGGTAGGCTACAGATTCACTTTAAATTAATTTGTTTTGCATCTTATTTAGTTTTATTTCCAATAAATGAACCTGTTTCTCGCCTTGAATAGGCTATAGCAATAGAAGCTGGAATGGCGTTAAAAAAGAAAAGAGTTTTTTTTATTTTTTTATTCGTTTTAGCTTGACATTTATATAGCCTGAATAGTCCAACTGTTAATTTTAGAGATTTTGTTGTGGAGTACATAAGTGGATAGGTAAAATAATATAGGACAGTTTTGTTCATAATTTATGTTTACAAACATTATGAACAAAGCTATGCAGGCTAGGCTATTTGTAAACATTTTACTTTATTTATCGATAACTTTATTATCATTATTTCTGAATGTACCTAATAATAAAATGCAACGTATAGGCTTATGCGACTTACTCTTATGCGTCGGTACTTTTAACCATGCAGCAAACATTAAAATATCTTGAAAAAAATACTATTTATAAACCATTGTTTTTCTTTTCTTTTAATAGGTTTACATTTGGACAGAATCTTGTAATAAAAGATAATTGTAGGCCTATTGGCTAAGACGGCAAATACACTCTCTTTGTTTTTTAAATAAATAAAATATTATTATTATTATTATTATTTTATTAAGTAGGCTACATGCAAAAATAAAAAATAAAATAAAAATAACGTTATTAACCGTTATTTTTTCTAATCAAACCGATTTCAGAACTTTTATAATACGAAGGAACGCTGGAACAGAAACGTTAAAATACAGATTCTGCTCGGATGATTTAATTTTTTTTTTTCCGTTTTCAAGCCCTGACTGAATATGACAAATAAACCTGTGTTTCCACAGCAAGATCTTTCCCCAGGAACTAGAGACTTTGGGGTGGTACTCTGTGTGTTTCGACCAAAGGGAACAGGGTCTAAATGAAGTTCCAGGTAAAAATATTACCCTCAGAATGTCCCTGCTCATGAAGTAGTACTTTTTCAGAACTTTAGTGGGTGGAACTTGGGTGCTGAAAATGCTGATTATTTTGATTTGAACATACTTGAGCATTTTGATTGGTTGACTCCACGCAGCATTTCATTTCAACCACCATTTTTAAAAGTCTGTTGCGGTGCATGCAGTGAGAGTTGTTTGCTTTTCAGATCAACAATGAAGTTTTAAAAATATGCCTGTTGGACCAACAACGAAGTTCAGGCTTTATTAAGCTTATTTGCAGAGGACGAAATCCAGCGGGAACTGGAAAGTCGCTCAGTCCTACGTCACCAGACATATCTTTATGGTTCTTTAGACCGCAATGGAAAAGCATACAGCAACCAGGAAAAACGTTCTTAAAAATTGTTCCACGTAATTTCAGTCGAAAAGAGGCTTAATGGTTAAAGTGTGCATATTTTATCACTCTTTTTTATCAAAGAGTGCAAATGCATTACTTTGCAATGAATTATATTTTCTAATAAATTATTTATTTCTTAATTTCTTAAAGTACTTTATTAAATTGCTTTATATTTAACATGGTAAGGTTTGATTCTTAAGTAGTATGATTGGATGCTCAAGTCACCCTGGAGATTGTTGTTTGACCTATGTCTATAAATATGACCTTTCTTCCTGAATAAATCTACGAATGCTTTGTACCACACTTGATCTGTGTCTGCTTGGCCATTCTCCCGAGATATCTCGCGCTGCTGCCACACATCACGGGTTGAGGTGCCTGTTTCTTAACTGAAGACTGAGACTACAAATATTCTACCTATTATTGAGATTTTGATATAACAGCGCTATATAAATAAAGGTGACTTGACTTATCTGTTTGGTAAGTGGTAAGTGTTTTTTTTATTTATTTTCTATTGCTGCTGTAAGCTGGAAGGTGAAGGCTGAAATAACTGAAATCATTTGACAAAGTGATATGGAACTCAATGGAAAAGCAGACAGCAACCAGGAAAAACGTTCTTAAAAATTGTTCCACGTAATTTCAGTCGAAAAGAGGCTTAATGGTTAAAGTGTGCATATTTTATCACTCTTTTTTATCAAAGAGTGCAAATGCATTACTTTGCAATGAATTCTATTTTCTAATAAATTATTTATTTCTTAATTTCTTAAAGTACTTTATTAAATTACTTTATATTTAAAATAACTACATCTTTGATTTTAGCAAAGGAGCTAATGACAATAAAACACTAGTGAGTTTATAAACAATTCTCATTACAAAATTTAGAAAATACTTGGTGCATATTGCATATTCAATTCCATGTTATGAGTCGCACAAACTCAGTTGTAGGAGATCATGTGCAGCAGCATTTACTGCAGTGGACTCAAACTCAGCTCCTGGAAGGCCACTAATCTGCAGAGTATAGCTTCATCCTAATCAAACACATCTGATCCTGCTAATCAAAGTCTTTAGAATTATTAGACTTGGGCAGGTGTTTTGGAGCTAGTTGGAGCTAAACTAAACAGGACAGTGGTCCTCCAGGAGCTGAGTTTGAGACCACTGACTTACTATAAATTAAGCTGCTCTGAAACACTGAAAACAGGATCATGAGCTGCTCATGTGTAAATGAATACGGTGCTGCGCTTCACTCTGAAACATGGAGTATGAAAGAATGTACAGCATATTTATATAATTACATCACAACCTTCAAAATTCATACTAAGCCATTTCCCATTGTCTCAAACATGTATTGTTAGAATTCATAAAAATTCATAAAAAAAAAAAAATTGCCAGGGGGTCTTTTCAAGATGGCGCCAGTGTACCCGGCTTGCCGTCTCCCCCGTCTCCCTTGTCTGTCTCAGTTTGGTGTACCTGTCGTACCTGTTCATCTGGTATCTGTACTGTTTGTAATGTGCATGGTGTTACACTGGTATCATGTAGTCTCAGTGCTGACCTATGACCATCAATCCTTGCTCAACATCCAAAGCCGTAATGGAACTCATCGTGGATTTTGTCCTGCTCTACATTCTCGTTTTCAATCTCCATTCCGCCAACCTGTGGTGGAGTGTGCTCGCCGGCTACCTTGCTAATCTCTCTAAGGAAATGCCGCAGGAAGAGAGGTAGTCATGGTGGTGTTCGGGTGAGAATCAAACAGACAATTGCTTCTTCTATACAATCTTCGACGGAGCTTTCCTTGGATACTAGAATCATGGAGGGCCTCCATTTGATGTGGCGCTGATAGGTGATAGATATGCTTTTCATCTCTCAGTTTTCCCGGACTTCTCTTATTCATCTATCAATTCTGCTTCTCTGCGTTTACGGATTTGCCGGGGAGGAGTAAACTGTCAAAATCTACGTTAACTGGACTTTGCTCATTTGGACTTGGCTTTGTCATCGCAGCCTCCTTTGAATATGGCCCTAGTTAACGCTAGGTCCATGTGCAACAAAACTTTTATTTTAAATGACTTTTTCACCAGACATGACTTGGATATTTTATTCCTGACAGAGACATGGGCTGGTGTTGGTGAGTTGTCGGTTTTCAAAGAACTTTGTCTGTCAAACTGTTGCTTTATCAGTACCCCAAGGTCTGCTGATAGGGGTGGTGGCGTTGCTATGGTTTTTAAACAATCACTTAAAATACACGCAGTTTCTGTTCTTGTACAATGTACAGTGTATAGCATTACAGTCAGCCTCCGCTGCCCTATTCTGTGCACTCATCTATAGGCCACCTAACTTGGACAGTGCTTTCATAAGTGACTTTTCTGAATTTTTAACTTCTGTCGTTCCATTGTATGATCGTATGTTATTGTTAGGTGATTTTAATGTACATGTCTGCTGTCCTGGACGTCCCTTGGTTGCTGAGTTTTGTAATGTCTTGGACTCATTTGGTTTTACTCAATATATAAATCAACCAACACATGTCCTTGGTCATATCTTCACTCTTATTATGTCTTATGGCACCTTTGTCGATAATGTATGTATTGAAAATGCTTCCTTCTCTGATCATAAGCCCATTGTATTTACGATCCCTGTTGCGAGCTCTGCTATTGTGAATAAGCCTGTAGGCTTTTATAAATTATATTTTATTCACAATTACACTTTATAAATTCACATACTACCCCTTGGTTTAGCGAGAAATATTTAGCTAATGCTGTTGAAATATCTATCTTGAATGATGAGTCTTCTTTGGGGCCTGATGATTTGATTTCTTTTTTTTTTATGCAGCTTGTTTTTAGATTCTATTGGCCTTTTTAAATTGAAACAACCAAAGAGCAACTCTTATTATTGGCTGGATGATAATGCTCGTTCTCTCAGACACGCTTGTGGTAAAGCTGAGAGGAGATGGAAGCACGATCACTTAATGGTGAATTCCAGATTTTCAAAGAATGTCTGGTTAATTTTCAGAGTGCTGCAAAGTCTTTTGTAAAATTTGTAACGTTTTTTACTGATAAAATATTTTACTTCACAATTTCATACAGTTCACAATTTGTCTTTGAATTCACTTGCTTTTTGTCCTCGAGAGACATCATGGCTTGCAAACAAGCAAAGCATGGCAGTTGCTCAGTGTCTGGATGTACAAATGAACACCTTAGTATTTTTTAAGTTCCTTCATTCGAGCCTATGAAGAAACAGTGGGTTAATTTTATTTTCTCTGGTAATGCGCCGATACAACTTACCATAGTTTTGTATGTCTGCGCCACACATTTCACCGACGACTGTTTCCTCAACGTGGGCCAATACAGCCCAGTTACTGTTGCTAATGTAAAGGTAGACAGCATCAAGTATGTGTGTGAATACACACACTGTAACGTGAGTATTGTACATTTCTTTGTTGTTTGGATAACCATTCTGCTGTTGGTGTTATGGCGCACGCGATATCCACATTTCCAGATTCCAGAGCTTGATGTAATTGGATATATGAAATATAAAATATGTAAACAAATAAATGACGTTGGCATTGTAGCACATTTTTCACAACGGGCACATATCCAAAAAGGTATTTGTAATAATGGCAGAGGTCTGACTAATATAGTGGTGTTGGTTAGTGTCTATAGCTGAAAGCCAACAACGTAGGCTAGCATTAGCTATATGATAATAACTGTAACAGCATACATAAACAAACCAACTAAAGTACCGTATCCAGGCACATTATTTTAAACTAACCATTCAGAGACGTCCTGCTGTAGCCGCTGAGTTGCAACTTCTTCATCCGGATCAGATTCTGGGTCAAACTGAAAATCTTGAATGACTGCGTGTCTACGAGCCATTGCGATACATCCACTGTTAACATTAGCGTATGGTACCTTGGCCTCAAGCTGGTTAATGCCACACCCTCCCTCCACCTTGCCCCGCCTCTCTCCTCCTCATTCGCATTTAAAGCTACAGACCCAGAAATAGCACGTCCTGAGGAAAGCTCATTGTGGGACTGGTTCGTAGTGGCTGAAATTCTACACCAAGGCTGAATTTTGGGAAAGAGACTTCAGATACAGTACTAGGGACCACTTAGGCCTATATAAAAGCATCCAAAAAGCAGCATGTCATGGGACCTTTAATGGAACTCTCTGATCTGGTTAACAAGATGAAGAAAACTACCAACTCACTCGATGTTATTCCCACAGAGATCATAAAAGCAACTTTATCTATAACTGGCCCCAGTGTCCGAGTGTTAATTAATTCATCTCTGGACACTGTGTGTTACGGTACAGACGGCACGGAGGCAGAAGTAAAAGCAAGTAAGGTTGTTTATTGAAATTCAGCAATGAGCAGGTGAGTAAATGGTGGAGAGAGAGTTCAAAGTGATGATAGGGAATTGATACTGTCCTTTGTTGCTTGTAGATGGAAGTCGTGGTTGATGAGATGGAGAATGGCAGACGAGAAACACTCACACACACGGAGGGAGGAACACAGGAGGAAGACTGGAGACACTGGAGAGACTGGGATCGCTGGTAGCAGGTAAGTAGCAGGTTGGAGTCCTTGAGGTAAGTATACATAAGTCTGTATATCAAACGAGACCGGACAAAGAGCTATATAGTGCTGGTGATTGCGGGGATGATGACGTGCAGGTGGCGGTGATTAGAACTCCGGTGATTGAGTGCGTGGGTATTGCAGGGAGGTGGAGCCTGACGTGTCTGTGACAGTACCCCCCCTCCCACAGCCCACTCCTGAGGGCCGAGGGCCCCGACGTCGTGGTGGCCGACCTCGAGGGCGTGGGGCAGGTCTGTCCGGGTGGCTGGTGTGGAAGGCTTGTAGCAGGTTGGGATCAAGGATGTCGTTCCGCGGGACCCACGACCGCTCCTCTGGCCCGTAGCCCTCCCAGTCTACGAGGTATTCCAGGAGACCACCACGGCGCCGGGAGTCCAGAATTTCACGAACCTCGTATGCAGCTCCATCCTCCAGAAGAAGTGGAAGGGGGGGCTCGGCGGTTGCCACGTCAGGCTCTGTGGAAGGAGAGAGAGAAGGGTGGTGAGGTTTCAATAGAGACACATGGAAAGTGGGATGAATCTTGTATTGTGGAGGGAGCTGAAGACGATACGTGACGGGGTTGATCTGCTGAATGATGGTGAACGGGCCAATGAAGCGGGGACTCAGCTTCTTGAATGGCAGACGCAGTCTGATGTCCCTGGTCGACAGCCAGACCTTCTGCCCAGGTTTGTAGTTGGGAGCGTTGGAGCGACGAAGGTCGGCTGTCATCCTGCGTCTGCGCAGGGCCCTCTGCAGCTGATGGTGGGCTGAGTCCCACACCCTCTCGCTCTCCCGGAACCAGTAGTCGACAGCAGGAACGTTGGAGGGTTCCCCGTCCCAGGGGAACAGTGGGGGTTGGTAGCCGAGTACGCATTGTTAATCCGGTGGAAGGCTGACGGAGGGAGTTCTGGGCGTACTCGGCCCAACCCAGGTACTGGTTCCAGGAGTCCTGGTGGCCGTGACAGAAGGTACGCAGGAAGCGGCCGATCTCTTGGATCTTCTGTTCCGTCTGCCCGTTCGTCTGAGGGTGGTATCCGGACGATAGACTTACGGTCACACCCAGGAGCGACAAGAAGGCCTTCCAGACCCGGGAGATGAACTGGGGGCCCCTGTCAGATACAATGTCCTCGGGGATTCCATAGTAACGGAAGATGTGGTTGAACATTAGTTCTGCAGTGGTGAGAGCGGTAGGTAGACCTTGGAGAGGAATCAGCCGGCAGGCCTTGCAGAATCGATCCACTACCACGAGGATGCAGGTGTGACCGTCAGAAGGTGGGAGATCCGTTATGAAGTCAACTCCCAGGTGTGACCATGGTCGCTCAGGAACGGGCAGAGGATTGAGCTTGCCGGCCGGCAGATGACGAGAGCTCTTGGAGATGGCGCACTCCCTGCAGCCCTGCACGTACCTTCTGACGTCCCTGGCCAAGTTGGGCCACCAGAAGCGCGCTTTAAGCAGCGAGAGGGTCTCATTGACCCCCGGGTGACCAGTGCCAAGTGATGAGTGAGCTGCGTGGATGAGTTGAGTGCGTCGTGCTCTGGTGATGTACTGAAGACCCTGCGGGCAACCCGGCGGAGTGTGGGTGGAGGCATTGGAGGAGGGCAGAGTTTCTTCAGACCACTGGATGGGATTCACGAAGATGGATTCTGGAAGGACGGTTTCTGGAGTTTCAATTTTCTCATCGGGAGCATGGAGACAGGATAAGGCATCAGCCTTGAGATTCTTGGAGCCAGGACAATAGGAGATAGTGAAGTCGAATCTTGAAAAGAACATGGCCCAGCGAGCTTGACGGGGGTTTAATCTTTTTGCAGCTTTGAGATACTCCAAGTTTTTATGGTCGGTCAGAACTTGAAAGGGGTGTTTGGCTCCCTCCAGCCAATGCCTCCATTCCTCCAACGCGAGCTTGACGGCCAGGAGCTCACGGTCACCGATGTCATAGCTGACCTCCGCCGGGTTGAGCTTGCGGGAGAAGGCACATGAATGGAGTCTACTTGGATGCCCCTGCTGCTGTGAGAGAACCGCTCCCACTCCTGTGGTGGATGCGTCCACTTCCACGACGAAAGGCCGGTTGGGATCAGGGTGGACGAGGAGGGGAGCGGTGGTGAAGGCATTCTTGAGGGCTTCAAAGGCTCTTGTGGCATCTTCGGACCAGAACAGAGACTTGGGCTGATGGCGAAGGAGGTTGGTGAGTGGGTAGATGATGGAACTGTAGCCTTTGATGAAACGACGGTAGAAATTGGAGAAGCCTAGGAAGCGTTGGAGTTCTTTTACAGTTGTAGGAGTGGGCCAGGACCGCATGGCATCCACCTTCCCCTCGTCCATCCGGATGCCACTGTGATCAATGTAGTATCCGAGGAAGTGGACGGATGACTGGTGGAAGGAGCATTTTTCCACCTTGAGGAACAGTTGGAACTGCCGTAAGCGCTTGAGGACCTCCGCAACGTGGTGGCGATGTTCGGCCAGGCTCCAGGAGTAGATGAGGATGTCATCGATATACACCAACATGAATTTATGGAGAAACTCCCAGAGCACCTCATGAATGAAATCCTGGAATACGGAGGGGGCATTGACTAGTCCATAGGGCATGACCAGATATTCGTAATGGCCGGTGGGCGTGACAAAGGCGGTCTTCCACTCGTCCCCCTCGCGTATCCGGATGAGGTTGTACGCGCTGCGGAGGTCCAGCTTGGTGAACACAGTGGCACCACGGAGATGTTCCAGGGCCGCTGGGACGAGGGGAAGTGGGTAACGGAATTTCATGGTTATCTTGTTGAGTGAGCGGTAATCAATACAGGGCCGCAAGCCTCCGTCCTTTTTGGCCACGAAGAAGAAGCTGGAAGCAGCAGGGGAAGTAGACGGACGGATGTATCCTTGCTTTAGGGCCTCTTCAATGTAGTCCTCCATGGCCTTCTCCTCCGGCACAGATAGGGGGTAGATCCTTCCCCGTGGCACTGGCTCACCCGGTAGCAGATATATGGCGCAGTCCCATGGCCGGTGTGGAGGTAATTTGGAGGTTCGTTGCGGGCAGAAGACGTCGCTGAAGGGGGCGTAACAGGATGGAATGTCGATGGATCGTTTCTCGATGGGGCTCTCGATGGAGGTAGCACAGACAGTGATTTCTTTAGGACGTGGAGATGGAGGAACAGGAAACCCGGAGAAGCAGCTTGAGAAACAGTGTTCACCCCACTTCAGGATCTCGCCTGTGCGCCAGGAGATGGTTGGGCTGTGTTGTTCGAGCCACGGGCACCCTAGAACCACGTCAGCGGTGGATTCCTCCAGAACCAGCAGGTGGATGTCCTCGACATGAAGGATGCCAATGCGGAGTTGCAGTGGTCCAGCACATCCGCTGATCTTCTTGCCGATCTCTTTCCGGTGATGGAGTGGGCTTGATAGATACTAGGCAAAGACGAGGTTTTGAGCTTGAGTTGACGACAGAGGGTCCCGGAGATGAAGTTCCCGGCTGACCCTGAATCGAGGAGTGCGACAACTGGAACAGACACATTTGCAGCAGTAAGGTTTACAACAGTAGTGAGTGGTTTCATCTTGAGTAAGGAGGGAAGGATGGCACTCACCAGAGGTCTTGGAGGGCGAGTTGGGCATGCGGAGAGTACATGCCCAGGAGAGGCGCAGTAGAGGCACAAATTCAGGGTCAGCCGTCGCTGTCGTTCAGTGGGGGAGAGCCGAGAATTTTCTATTTGCATGGGTTCGCTGGCTGGTTCTGGGGAGCTGACGGGTTCGGACCGATGGAGGAGATGTTGAGGAAGTGGCTGGCCCTGGTGCTCTTCGAGACACGACTGCATACGAGTGCCTACACGGATGGCGAGTTGGATGAAGCGTTCGAGGCCGATGTTGTCCTCGTATGCAGCGAGATGCAATCGCAACTTCGGTTCCAACCCCTGGCGGAAGGAAGTGATGAGGGCTTGTTCATTCCATCCGCTGCTGGAGGCCAGAGTACGGAACTGCAATGCATAATCAGTCACAGTGTTAGATCCTTGTTTCAAATTATAGAGTTTCTCACCGACTGATGAATCCGAAAGGGGTTTTCCAAAGACTTCGCGGAAATGAGAGACGAAGGCAGAATATGATTTTACCACGGGGCCTTTCTGAATCCAGAGTGCGTCTGCCCAACGGAGAGCTTTTCCTTGTAGCTGTGAGATTATGAAGGCGATCTTAGAGGTGTCTGTGGGGTAAAGTTGCGATTGCATCTCCAGGACCAGCTCACATTGCAGGAGGAATCCGCTGCAATCCTCCGCCGATCCTGAGTAGGGCGCCGGCCTGGCCATGGGACTGGCGTGCAGGGTTGGAGTGTGAAACGAAGAAGTGAACGAGGAAGCGGCGACAGGTGCTGGTGACGGTGACGGTGGTTGTGGTGGAGTGAGTGCTCGGCGTAGCGCGCTCACGAGCTCCTGGAAAGGGTCTGGTTGGCTCATGCTGATATCCTGTCGTACTTTGCTGGTCCGGTCTTCTGTTACGGTACAGACGGCACGGAGGCAGAAGTAAAAGCAAGTAAGGTTGTTTATTGAAATTCAGCAATGAGCAGGTGAGTAAATGGTGGATAGAGAGTTCAAAGTGATGATAGGGAATTGACACTGTCCTTTGTTGCTTGTAGATGGAAGTCGTGGTTGATGAGATGGAGAATGGCAGACGAGGAACACTCACACACACGGAGGGAGGAACACAGGAGGAAGACTGGAGACACTGGAGAGACTGGGATCGCTGGTAGCAGGTTAGTAGCAGGTTGGAGTCCTTGAGGTAAGTATACATAAGTCTGTATATCAAACGAGACCGGACAAAGACTGTGTGTGTGAGTGTGGGCTATATAGATTAGAACTCTGGTGATTGAGTGCGTGGGTATTGCAGGGAGGTGGAGCCTGACTTGTCTGTGACACTGTGGTGGTCCCGAATAGTTTTAAGCATGCAGCTGTTCAGCCCTTGCTTAAAAAACAAGGTTCGGTTCTGAGTTGTTTTAATAATTAACGGCCTGTCTCTAAGCTATCGTTTTTATCTAAACTATAAGAAAAAGTTGTGCAGTCTCAATTAATCCTGTTTTTAAATGCAGCCAAGTTATTAGAACCTTTTCAATCTGGTTTCACTACCCATCATAGCACAGAGTCTGCCTTGCTAAAAGTGTTCAATGACATTTTAGTTGCAGTTGATGCCGGCAAAAATGCTACATCCTACATGATCTTATGGCTACCTTTGATACTGTAGACCATAATGACCTAATTTGGCATCTAGAGAATTTATTCGTTATCAAGGGTATGCCCTTACAGTGGTTTAATTCATTTCTTAAAGACTTTTTCTGTAGAGTTAGGTATGTTCTCTTCATCTTCTGCTTTTATTATTAGTGGAGTACCTCAAGGCTCTATTTTAGGTCCACTTCTTTTTAATTTGTATTTGGGACCACTGGGTGACATCATTAAGAATGTCTCATTTCATGATGATGATACACAGCTGTACTTGCCTTTGAAATCTGGTGACTCTATACAGCCTTTATTGGAATGTATCCAGGACATTAAGATCCAACTTAATGAGAACAAAACAGAATTGATTGTTTTTGGACCCCCCAAAATAAGGAGTAGTCTAATAAAGGAGCTGGGTAATCATTTCCCCTCAGTTTCCTCCCAGGTTAGGAACCTTGGTGTCATCCTGGACTCAGTCTGGACTGTTTATCCAAACAAATTTATTCAGTTGTTAAGAACAGTTATCATCAATTGCGGACTATTTCCAAACTTAAATCGTTTTTGTCATTCCAAGACTTGGAGTGTCAGCTGATATACGAGGAACACAGAGGTAAGTGATATAAACAACAGCAGGCTTATTGAACAGAGATGATCCACAACACAGCAGTAATAGCAGTCCAGGTAAGCAGGTTTGGAGAGGGAATATCTTAGTGAAGCTTATCTGTGGGTGATGCAGTCTTTGTTTCTTTCGTAGGATATCCAGTGGTTGAAGAGCGAGAGCAGGAGCTAGGATGGCCAGAAGTAACAACAGGTAAGTGAAGCGCAGGTAAGTCGATCCGGGAACACAACAAGGTAAGGTTGAGACCAGACAGTGAGTGAACAGGAGGAGTTTTTTTTAAAGCTGTCCGCTGACAGGTGCAAGAAATCAGTAATCAGGTGATCAGGTAATCAGCTTTTATTACCTCACACTTAGATTACTGTAACTCATTGTATCTGGGTCTTCCTTAGTCATCGCTTGTATGCCTCTAGATGGTACAAAATGCAGCTGCAAGGTTGTTGACCGGGACAAAGAAATATGATCATGTCACCCCAATTTTAACTTTGCTTCATTGGCTCCTGATCTATTTTAGAATTCAGTTTAAAATTCTGTTGTTTGTTTTTAAAGCTCTTAATGATCAAGCCCCATTTTATCTTAAAGATCTTTTACCTCTGTCATCCTCTAGACTTTTAAGATCTTCAGACAGGGCTCTATTATCTATTCCTCACTCCAGTCTAAAAATGAAGGGAGATAGAGCTTTTTCCATTCTCCCCCCTCCGTTCTCTTCTTTTTTTGAAAAAAAAAAAACAAGAATAAATTCTCTGATTTTTATTTAGAAAAAAGGAGAAAAATGATGAAAGAATCTAACACTTCAAACTTGAAATTTAGTACAAGTATATAGTATATAATATTTAGTATATAGTACAAGTCTTTTTGTGACACTGGGTTGCACAGTTTTCATTCAGGAGAATTTATTTTCATACACGCATACATATACTACATATGCACGCACACATATGCATGTATACATTTACTGCCTGGACACATTTTACAGATGCACACACCAAATACTAAAGACTCTTGCTTAGCCTCCTCTCAAGTCTTATCAAAAGTCATCCCAAGTGTACTCCTTTGCCATGTTTTTGTTTGTTTATTCTATTATTTATGTGATCCAAACTCCCTAAATTGCTGCACTCCAAATCTCTCCGTTCAAATCCTCCTTCCACCTGCTCACCCCAAAAGCGACTGTCATTTGCTGACGGAAGACACAAAATTACCGTAACCCATATATTGCTGATGTAGCCCATGTTGTCTAGTCTGTAGCAATTTGAATTCTTACGACAGCACGAATGGTTCAAGAGTTACAGTAACATGAATACAGCTTGGTTGGGTGTGTCGCCGACGACAAATCTGGTTTTAAAGGGTTAATATTGAACCCTGGCTGAGATGTTAATGGTGTCCCGTACACAGCCACTAGATGGCGCGTCTGGCTTTTTCAATGCTTTGGAAGAAAACCATGCAAGAAATAGTTGTATTTGAAACAGCAACATTTTAGTGTTAGTACTTGTTTAAGGCCATTTTGCAATTTCATACAGTCCACGTTCCTCCACCACCAACAATATTTTTCTCAGACTTACGCAGTCCATATGGGTCATACTTCTCAACACAGAAAATATGGACATCTGTGTAAATATGGGGGGCAGATCACATTACTTCAAATGTTGTTTTGTCTCTTGTTCTGGCATTCCACAGAGAGGAGATGCCACATTCTGTGACAAAATCATTTATTCTGATAGTATTTGTTGATTATTTTAAAGCCATTTACCTCAGTATCTCCAGCTGGCAGTTTGGGCTCTTCAGTCCATCAGAAAGAAGCTTCACTCCAGAATCCTTCAGGTCATTGTTACTCAGGTCCAGCTCTCTCAGGAAAGAGATTGAGGATTGTAGAGCTGAAGACAAAGTCTCACAACACTGAGCAGTGAGATTACAGCACTGTAGCCTAGAGAGAAAAACAACAGTAATGCAATAGTCCCACTTATTAGGTAGAATTTATATAATCTGGAGCACAGATCATTTGGAAAAAACTTTTGACTGAAGTGATGCAAGCAAAGCTAAAGAAAATATCTTTATAAAATAACTAGTGGTGGGCCGTTATCGGCGTTAACGTGCTGTGTTAACGTGAGACTCTTATTGGGCGATAAAGAAAAGTATCGCCGTTAATCTATTCTCAAAGTTGGGTTGGGAGTTGGGTCTATACTACGCAAGCTATGATGAATTTCACCTTGATATTTTAGCGCGGATGTATACCTAGCCGAATTGACCCTTCGCAAAGACCCGCCCCCCTTAGTTACTGTTGCTTTGTCCGACAAGCTGTGGTGCTGTCACGCTACACACACTGATAAATACATCGCGGAGCAAAGAGGACACTGACAACACGTCGACAGACAAGACAGAGCAGGTTACTTATGATATTAAACAAAGTCCCAGCTTTAAAACTGTGTAGTTTTTTTAAGAAATTCAAACAATAAAAACCGTTTTGTTGCTCTTTAATGTGTCGTGACCATGGTCGTGACAGATTGCTGTAGCAATCAGCTATTCAACACGATCCCAGATGAGAAATAATGGTCTTATCTAGTAAAACCATTGCTCATTTTCTAAAAAAAATTGAAAATTATATAAGTTTAACCATAAATGCTCATATTGAACTAGCTCTCTTCTTCTTCTCCTCTATTAGAAACGGCCTCAGCTCAAGAGGCTCATAAATAGGGTGGCCATACGTCCGGATTTTGGCCGGACAGTCCGGATTTTAAGACCCCTGTCCGGCGTCCGGCACAGCCTCAAGCCGGACACTCATTTGTCCTTCTTTTTGGAGTTAAAAAAAAAAAAAACCCGCTCTAGAATCTTTATTAGGAGGCAGCAGCATAGCGTCTAATGCCATTAGATCTCTGGTCAAACAAACGATTGGCTGAAAGCGGTGTCAAATAAATATCTGATATATCATTGGTTAAAAACGTAAACAAGCCTGCTGGCTACGTTATATCATCACGTTTTGTTTATGTATTTCTGTTATTTCCAGAAATGTTGTTTTCAGGCACTGTGCACTTTGCAAGACTTTTTTTAAACAGACATCACAATGTCTTGAATAAATACAAATACTGTGAACAAACACTTTTTTGCCTTTTCTGTTACACATAGGTCTACATCAAATTGTCCAGCAATGAATAGAGTAGGCTTTTTCAGAATCACTGTATCATGATACCATCGATATAATGGACAAAATTGTATTACGAGTACACCAGAGTCCTATGCAATTATTCTTGCCTCACTAAAAGCCGCAAAGTGTCCTCCTTTTTGGTGTTATGGAAATGGCCACCCTACTCGTAAACCGACCATCTCTTATTACGAGTCCATTTATAGCATCAAATAAATATGAACGAACATGAGAATCAATGTTGTTTCAAACGCGGAAAGATGTCAATATACACAATTTTTCAAGTTTAACTCCACCGAGGTTAATTTTCTAACTCCTGACTGCTTTGTCGGACAAAATGGCAGATTACTTTTAGTCATTATTTGGGTAGCACACATATTCTGAATGTCTTCGGCAGAATTCAAATGAGCCATTTTAATCTAGATTAATCTAGATTAATTCCAAGATTACAGTGAGATTAATCTAGATTAAAAAAAGTAATCTATGCCCACCACTAAAAATAACTATTGTTTTCAGTTTCTTTAATTTATGATAAAATTAAGAATAATAAAATGGGTATTTTATTAATTATTTTAAAGCCATTTACCTCAGTATCTCCAGCTGACAGTTTGGGCTCTTCAGTCCATCAGAAAGAAGCTTCACTCCAGAATCCTTTAGGTCATTGTTACTCAAGTCCAGCTCTCTCAGGAAAGAGACTGAGGATTGTAGAGCTGAAGACAAAGTCTCACAACACTGAGCAGTGAGATTACAGCGCTGTAGCCTAGAGAGCAAAACAACAGTAATGCAATAGTAATGCTTATTAGGTAGCATTTATATAATCTGGAGCACAGATCATTTGGAAAAACTTTTGACTGAAGTGATGCAAGCAAAGCTGAAAAATGTCTTTATAAAATAACCATTATTTTCAGTTTCTTTAATTTATGATAAAATTAAGGCCCAATCCCAATTCTACCCCTTACCCCTTCCCCTTTCCCCTTCCCCTTTGTTTCGCGCGTTCACGTGAAGGGGTAGGGGTGTCCCAATTCTCATTTGGTTGGAGGGGAAGGGGTAGGGGGAAGGGCCAGGTAGCCCTTCAAACAAAGATTTTTCGGGACCACACTTCAGACGAAGGGGTATGATAAATTTCCAACATGGCCGACCGAGCGAGCAGAGAGACCCATGAATGTAAGTATTTTTTTACGGTAAACAGTATTTTAATAATAAATAATCACTTGTTTTATGTTGCCTTTAATCTTGTGTTCATGTATACGGTTATGTTCTCCGAAAAAAGATGAGTTAAAATCGCTATGAAAAAAGTTCGCTAATGTTTTTTACTTTATGATAGTTCCACAACATATTTTTTTATATTTTATTGAAACCCGCGTTGATTTGACAACATAAATTCAAATCCGGTGGCAGCTAACTTGTCTTTTTGCCGCATGCCTGATTAATGTATTGTTTTGTTGTGGTTACGTCCATAAATACGTGTACGTTACATGATATAAACAAAAAGTGCATTCAGTTTGCGTGCTTATTCATCAGTATTGTATGTTCTGTATCAACCAGGGACTCCTGAGGAAACACGCAGGCTCGTCTCCTTTGTCTTATGCGAAGAACTGAAGACAAATGCAAAAAAATAGCTGTCGCCCAAGCAACAGAGATCACTACAGCTATCGATGGCATCTTAAGGCTTTTTTAGCGTGACCCTTTTTATTAACGAGACCCATAAGCATATACAACCATGTAGCTAAACAAGCCAAAACGAATTATTAAAAACGAAACTGAAGGTAAACCTGCGTTGCTCTCATGGTTAACGTTACCTCTCTCTTTTGGTGAAGTGGAGCAGCTGCTCTTGCTCAATGGCACGGATTGCACTATGGACTATTGTACCTTTTGTATATTTTATTTTTTTTAACAGTATTTTATTTTTTATAATGAACAAGCTGCGATGTCACGTTTCCACTGCTTTGTTGTGTGTGCGTGAGGCGCGGGCGCGATCAAACAGCTGTCTTTGCAGGGGACTTGCCTCATCGTCATGGCAACGGTTCGTGGCCAGGTCAGATTACGTCAGAGTTTGTTGCCGTCTGTTGGAAAACTGTTCACACCGCGCAGACATTCCACGACCCGACAAACGCCTATTAAACATGTTCAGTCGGGTGAAAACAGACTCCGACCAACGCCAACAGGGGTATCACACCGATCCAACAAACTCCAACAGACGAGTTTGTTGCCGTTTGTTGGCTGTTGTCGGTGCGGTGTGAATTTAGAAGTGTGTGATAAACATCGGCGCATCTATGACGTAGGAGCTAGCGACGACTTATGATGACGTGTAACGGTCTGGTAGTGGTGTCCCATTTCTTAGGGGAATATTTTCAGCCCTACCCCTTGACACTCTGTTTCAAGGGGCAAGGGGAAGGGGTAGGTGTAGGGGTAAGGGGAAGGGGAAGGGGAAGGGGTATAAAATAGAATTGGGATTGGGCCTAAGAATAATAAAATGGGTAAAACAGATTCCTGAGTTTTGCCTGATGCCTGACCTAGATTGCCTGATGGTGGCGATACATTGGCATTTAATATCATTACAGACATTGATACATTTTTTTTTTTTTTTCTGAACAGTCTTGGCCATCAAATCACCTGTGTAAGATTAAGGCCCAATTAAAATGACCAACGGTGTATGTAAATTATTGTAAAGAAGACTCTCACAGTGCTCTTCTGGTATTTATGATCACTGGCAGCAGCCTCATCACTGCTTCATCAGATCTTCTGTATTTCTGCAGTTCAAAGGTCCCTTGAGTCTCTTCTGACATCTGAAGCACAAACACCAGACCAGACCACTGAGCAGAGGAAAGCTTCTGTGCTGAAAGATTTCCTGATCTCAGATTCTTCTGGAATTCTTCCACAAAGTCATCTTTCAGTTCACTCAGACAGTAGAAGAGATTGATGGTCCTCTCTACTGATTTCTCCTTCTGTATCTTCTTTTTGATAAAGTCAGCAGTGTTTTTCAGGTTCTCTGTTTTGAATTCCAGTCCTGGCAGTAGCTCCTTCAGGTCACTCTGATTGGACTCCAGTGAGAGACCCAGAAGGAACCGGAGGAAAAGATCCAGGTGTCCATTCTTGCTTTCTAAAGCCTTTTTGACTGCAGCCTTATGAAGCTGAAACAGTGGCTTTTTGGACCATTTCCATTCCAGTTTTTCTGTCCATGATTCAAGAAATGGGTTTGCTTCCTTGTCTTTGCTAATCAAAAATACATGAAGAGCAGCAAGGAATTCCTGAATGCTGAGATGTACAAAGCTGTAAACGTTTCTTCCTGAAAAAGCCTTTTCCTCCTGAAAGATCTGAGTGCATAACCCAGAGTAGACAGACCCTTCGCTGACATCTAGTTCACATTTCTCAAGATCTTCTTTGTAGAAAATCAGATTTCCTTTCTCCAGCTGTTGAAAGGCCAATTTCCCAAGCTTCAGAATAATCTGATCAAAAGACATTGCATTGGCTTCAGGTTCATCACAGTATTTTTCTTTCATTTGTTGCTGCTGAGAAATTAAGAAGCTTGTGTACATCTCTGTGAGAGTTGTTGGTGTTTTGTCATTGCTCTCTTGAGCCAGTAGAGGCTGAAGAACAGTGAGAGAGACCCAGCAGAAGATGGGGATGTGGCACATGATGTATAGACTCCTAAATTTCCTGATGTGTCGGATGATGTTCCCAGCAACCTCAGAACTGCTGTTTTTGATGAAGTATTGCTCTTTCTGCTCATTGTTAAATCCTCGCACCTCTGTCACTTGATCAATGTAGCTTCGGGGTATCAGACTGGCTGCTGCTGGTCTGGATGTGATCCAGATGAGAGCAGAGGGAACCAGATATCTCTTGATCAGGCTTGTAACTATCTTACTCACTGTTGTTGTTTTGTGAACATCTGTAAATCTGCCACCCTCTTTAAAGTTCAAAGTGAAGCGACATTCATCCAGCCCATCAAAAATGAACAAGACCTTACCATCACCTTCAGGAAGAGAGGGCAGTTCTTTAGGATCACTAAAGAAGTATTCATGAATCAGTCCCATGAGACTGCAGTTCTCTGTAATCAAGTTTAGCTGACGGAATGGCAGAGGGAAAATGAAGGCTATATCCTGATTTTCTTTTCCTTCAACCCAGTCAAGGATGAATTTATTGACAGAAACAGTTTTTCCTACACCTGCGATCCCCATCATCAGCACCTTTTTGTTTTCATTGACTTTAAAAATATTATTACACTGGATTGGTGTGTCCTTGGCATCATATTGGTTATGATTCAATTCGATCTGTCTCACCTCGTGGTTTTTTTCTCTTCCTCCAGTCTCATTCTCCACCACATATAAATCAGTGTAAACATCGTTCAGGTTTTTCTGATGACCTGTCTGTAAATTACCGACTAATATCTGCTTGTAGTCCTGCTTTAATTTGTTCTTCAGTTTGAGGCTGGTCTCTTTGTAATCATGAAGATTAGCTTGTCCGTCATCTGCAGTTGAGCCTTTAAAAAAAAAGAAGCAAAAACAAGTGATTTTTGTATGTAACATGTATGTAATTTGTAACCTGGTTTGCAGTTTTCATGACAAACATAACTACATAAGTGATAAAAACTGCACTTCTGCTATATTCAAATTGATCACACTTGCATTGCAACTGTTTTACATGCACATCTTACACTGATTGTGCTTAAGCTGACAACATATATGGTGATGAAAACACTTTGACTAATGCTGACTAGAATGCAGTTGGTTTCAGGTTTTTTGTTTTTTTTTAAATCTCTGAACAACTTTTTTTTCTCATTCCTTTCAGAACAATTATTGCATCAGCATTAAATGTACTTGTATAAGTACATTAAATGCAAGTACATTAAATGTACTTGTATAAGATCTGTTGATGTTCTTGTCCCTGCAATTGTTGCTTGCTGTTATATTTTCTTGTTTCCATGAACAGGCAGTGATTGTAATCTACGGTGGCCCAGTAGTGCACAACACAATGAAATTAAAAAAGCAAACCTACACAACAAAATCGAGCCACAACGCAATGGAATAAAGCCACAACACAACGGAATAAAGCCACAACACCACGAAATCGAGCCACAACACAACTAAATCAAGCCACAACACAACGGAAATGCTCCCAACCACTTGGGGGCTCTTAGAGCTCAGTAAAGTTAGTTTTCCATGCCAATGTTCTTTAAAGTCGGTGGTAATATCAATACCATGATTAGTTTTAACAGTATGTAATCACCTTATATAGACATGAAACATTAATTCAAAATCACCTACGTGCAAAATAGCTTCATATTTATACCTGTGAATGATTTGATGCGCTACCACTGCACATGATGAAGGTAACGTCTGCCAATTCCACCAAGTGGTTAAAACGTATAATTTGTATTCATTAAAAAGTCTTACCAACATGAACTAACAAGCGTTGGAATTTGAACATGTCAGTTTTTAAATGTTAACCAGTCATTGTAATGAATAATGTTAAATGTTAAAAAGTCATTGTAATAAATACAAATTATACGTTTTAACCACTTGGTGGAATTGGTGGATGTTCCCTTCATCATGCGCCGTGGTATCGCGTAAAATCATTCACAAGTATAAATATAAAGCTATTGTGCACATAGTTGATTTTTAATTAATATTTCATGTCGATATACAATGTTTACATACTTAAAACTAATCATGGTATTGATATCTTTGTAAGACTGTCGACTTTATAGAACAGTGGCAAGGAATACTAATATTTCCGAGCTCTGAGAGCCCCCAAGTGGTCGGGAGCATTTCCATTGTGTCGTGGCTTTATTTTGTTGTGTTGTGGCTTGTTTCTGTTGTGTTGTGGCTTGATTTCGTTGTGTTGTGGCATGTTTCTGTTGTGTTGTGGCTTTATTTTGTTGTGTTGTGCACTACTGGGCCACCGTACATATCTCTTCGGAATGAGCTCCAACAGCGGCACATGTCATTTTATTTATTACATTACAGTCACAAAAAAAATTAAACATTACCTTGCTTGTGTTTATTCTCCAGATGCTCAGACAGATTATTCTGATTAATCTTTCTCAGGATCTCCACCGTTATCTTCACAGCTTCTTCTGAACCAAAACGGTCCACTATCTTATTCACTGTTTTTAACCTATCTGCATTCTCCATGTCAGACTTTGATATACACTCATGATCATTCTCTAAGTGCCACTGAAACTCCTTTAGATCATCTCCATCCAGTTCATACAGTGATTTCTTGATCAGCTCTTTAACAGATGCCATCGCCCTTCACTGATTCACAGCTGCAGGACAAAAAGAAAAGATCTGAAGTGATTTAATTTCTAACATTTGGACCCAAGCACTCAAATGTAATTTGGATTATGAAATGAAGTTGAGATTGGATCAGGATTCTCAGTCAACTTATCCAAACTCATCTGTTAAAGTCCTATAATGCTCCTTTTTACAAGATAATACAATAATACAAGGTAATATGAGACTCAGGTGTCCCATAGAATGTGTCTGTGAAGTTTCAGCTCAAAACACCCCACATAAGTCATGCCAATGAGATAATTTTTTTCAAGTTAACAACATTCTTATGTCGTGGCAACGTGATGTGAAGTCGTAGACTCGAGATCCTTTGTTAAGGGAACAACATATTTTTCTTGTGGCCACGAGTTTAATGTATAAACAAACTGCGTGACTACTTCCTGCTTCGCAACTGTTCGGACGCTCTTGCTTACAGCTCCGAGGTTTGCTCTATTGCTTTTATATTTTATCTCCTAATTTTACTACAGCAAATCAGCACAGTGCTCAAACGACAAATCTTGGCACCAACAAACTTTTTAACTAGAAGAATTGCTACAAAAATGGGGAATTTTTATCCAACCAGCCTCCCACTGACAGCCATCAGCTTACATTCTGGAGAAGGGAAAACACAGCTGCCTACATCCAAAAGGATTAGAAATAATATGCCTCCTCTGGTTGAAGAATCTACCTGCTGCACAAACTGCCACAGACTTCTACAAAGGATTGCAGTTCTTGAAACAAAGTTACTTGCGGGACTACCAAACCAGAAGGAATACACAACAGAGCTTCGTCATGGACGTCCTCAGCACACAGTCGGTGAGTCCCATGAATCTAATGCCCCTAAACAGACCATACTGAATGCCGAAACTATTCAACATACTAATCGATGGCACAAACAGGGAGCGAGACCCAAAGGCACTCGAGACATCAGATTGTCACGAGTATCACATATTGCGGTAGCATCCCCTACCCCAAACACTAGCTCCCTACTACCGCCAATACATCTGGAGAACAGATTTGAAGTGTTAATGAATGTGGGTGAGGAATCCCCAAACATGATCGGACACAGATCAAATCAGCCAGCAGCTAACACCGATGCTAACTGCCGCTCAAGTTCGAGCAGACAGCGGCACTCAGCTCATAGAGCAGCCGAGTCCAGGATAGTGGGTGACTCTATTATCAGAAACATTAGCAGCAGGGATACAACTACATGCTGCCTTCCACAAGCAACAGTTTCTGATGTAAACAGGGAACTTAAGAGCATTCTGATGAAATATAAGACTGCAAAACGACTAATCATCCATGTGGGGAAAAATGATATTCGGAAGGAGCAGTCAGAACTCCTTAAAAGGGATTTCAATGAACTTTTTGAAATGCTTAAAAAACTAAAAGTTCAGTCGTTCATCAGTGGACCACCCCCAGCAAGAGGAACAGATAGATTTACACGGTTGCTTGGGCTTAACCCTCTGGAGTCTGAGGCTGATTTGGGGCCTGGAGAAGTTTTGACATGCCCTGACATTTGTGCTTTTTTCAGTTGTTCATAAACATATTAATGGAAAAAGTGTCATTACATTGTATTCAGCACAAACTAGGCTACAATAATATGTGAGGAACATGTATGTACATGTTTGTGTTTTTGAAGGAATAACATTTATGCGTGGTTATTGAAAAAACAAAAAACTTAAGTCACTGAAATAAGGCCAAAAAAAGTATAGTAAATCTGTGTTTACAATACTTTAGGGTATTGGAGGTTGTAAACTAGAGTTTTTGCTTCAAAATTATGTAAAAAGTATGCTGCCTACTCCTTCATATAAAACAATATATTGATTTAGTTTTTGTAAGACACTTTTTGGCAAGAAACACAGTATGCGTGGAGGCGTGAATCACCACTGAATAATGGGCCATTCTCAAGAAGACAAAAGAATTGCATAGTAATGAGCTGAAATGACTTGCACATTAATGAGGCATTTCAGTCAGGTAGGCTGTGAAAAAAACCTTCTGTGATGTCTCAAGCTCATCATGATATATGAAACATACAGAAAAATATTATTACAATATAAAGTAATGGTTTTATATTATACTTTAAAATATAATGTATTTCTGTGATGCAAAGAGTCTGAATATAGGCTTTTAGTTTAAAAGCATGCACATTTGGAGAAATATTGGATTCTCATATGCTTATGTCAATTTTCTATACAGAGGAGTTATATTTATTTAATATTCATTGTCATTACTATGAGTGCTGGTGTTTTCAATTCATACTTGAAGTCGGAGGGCGCTCTCTGTGCATTTTTAGTCCACAAATTCATCTAAAAGAAGAAGAGGCTATTCCATGAATGGAGTTTCCAATTCATACTGCAGCCGGAGGGCGCTAAAGAAACAAAAACTCATCTAAAATTCATCTATAGAAGAAAAGAAAACAGGAACTAACTGCATGTCTTCTAGAGCTCGCTAACCATGATTTTTACATCCAGATAAACACTTTTCAAGACAATAAATACACGATTGAGACGATGAATGCATGTATTGCCTCTGAATTTGCGTCTGAATAGCGCTGGCTCCGTGGGCGTGGCTGCATTAGCAGATAATGAGCTGAATCACGGACTTCTGACATGGCTCTCTTTTCATACAGATTACATAAACACAGAAGGTTTGTTTTCGATTTGACTTACATGATTTAAAACCTGACATCTTAACGTTTTTTTAGACATAAGTTTAATTTTTCTGTGATTAGTATTCACTAAGTTACAGTTCATTTTCTGAGAACTATCAGATTGGACTTCGTTCAGAGGGAGAGGAGAAATCACGCATCATGTTAGTTTTCTTTATTTTACAAAAAGCACAACATTTTGTTTTTACTCTGAGTGTATACAAATAAAAGAAGATATTCTGTAGTTTCAATTGATATATTACTTATGTCTCTATGACAAAAAATGACGGAGTATTTTAAGTCTGTTTTGCTGCAATGTGAAAAAAAAACCTGCAAAATGCGCCAGCGCGTTTTCAGACCTCAGAGTTTTAACACATGGCTGCAAAAAACCTGCAACTTAAAGGGACTGAATTTCATCGACAACTTCAATCTTATCTGGAGTCAGAGACAAATGTTCACTCATGATGGCCTGCACCCAAACAAACTGGGCTCAAGAGTGCTAAAGGACAATATCTACTTCTCCCACCATCATCCTTCAGCAGTGTGTGCAAATCCACTCAATCTGAATGGCACAAACACACCTGGACAGAGTACAACTGACCACAGGACTTCATCTCAGCAGCTGAATGGACATGCGGCTGACACATCCCCCAAGATCAATGATAACACCACGCAGCCACAACAACCACTGCTCACAGACACAATCCTGACTGAGCTCTGCCCACAGAGCTCACCGAGAGACAGTGACGTGTTAGAACTGCTCCAAGATTCAGCACCCAAGGACGAATTTCGGGAAAACAGCCAGGGAAGCCAGGACAACAAATTACAGCATCCGGTTACACCAGAGCAACAGTCCCTCTCACCGGACACGTTATCCCTCTCTCCAGCATCCCCTCTTCTGTGCTTCTCAGAGAAAATGGAGGAACTGGTGTAAGCTGGAACCAAACTCTCCCACTCTTTTGCTGCGAACCCCCAGATATCAACAAAAAAGTGAGCTCCGAAACCACCAAAGCCTGTGGGCCCAGCTCGCCCTCCCCCTCCTCCTGCGAGAGCTCTTCGGCCCCTGCCACAACGCCAGGGCCCTCATCCTCCTCCATCGGTGAACCAAAAACAACTGATAACAGCTCTCAGTGATGTGTGTCAGGTCCCTGCTATGATAACAGTGACTTTATCAAATGTTTACAGAACAAGCGGGAACCCAGTGTGCCTGTTGCATTCTCTATTTCTGTTTTATTACATGATAGAAAGCCTAAGGCCTTCTCAAACCGTTTGGCAAACCCATTCAATCTGCTGCCTATTACACGTCACTAAGATTACTGTAGAGACAGAAAGTAAGACTGTTAAGTTATCACTTCTAGTCAATGACTTAATAACCACAAACAACCTAGATTTTATGCTTCTAAATGAAACATGGCTTGAAGACAGTTGCAGTTCAACAATCCTGAATGAAACAGCCCCTCCTAACTTTACTTTTATGAGTGTCTGCAGAGCTGTTAGGAGAGGTGGAGGTGTAGCTGCTCTATTTAAAGATGTCTATCAATGCAAGCAAGTGTCATTTGGTGATCACTTGTCTTTCGAATACTTGAGTATTGTGTTAAAAGGTGCTCCTTGCATTCTACTTACAGTTATTTACAGGCCTCCAAAATACTCTCCAGCCTTTGTGGAGGACTTTACAGAACTGTTATCAGCAATTTCCTCAGAGTTTGACTGTTTTGCTATTACTGGGGATTTTAACATCCACATAGAAAATGCAGAATCCAATATGGCAAAAGAAATCCAAACAGTTTTGAATACTTTTGATCTGACTCAGCATGTATATGGACCCACACACAATCGTGGACACATTCTAGATTTAATTATCAGTAAGGGTCTAAACATTTCATCCATTGTCATTAACGATTGATATATTGATCTCTCCGACTGTTGAAGTTAGAAATATCTCGGTCAAAAAACTATGCTTAAATGAGAATACTAGTGCACTGTTTATGAAGGCTATATCTTTAACACCAAGCATATCTGCAGACTCTGTTGATTTTCTCCTTGATTCTTTTAACTCAAAAGTACAGAATGTTATTGATAACATTGCTCCTGTGAAAGTCAGGAAGAAAAGTGGCAGACAAAAAGCACCATGGAGAAACTCAACAGCAGTGCAAAATATGAAAAGACAATGCAGAAAAGCTGAGTGCATGTGGCGAAAGACAAAACTTGAAATCCATTATAACATCTACAAAGATATTCTTCATGCTTTCAATGTGGAACTAGGCAAAGCTAGACAGACCTTCTTCTCAAATATTATAAACAGAAACTTAAACAACACCTGCACTCTTTTTGCTACTGTAGAGAGACTAACAAACCCCCCAAGTCATATTCCCAGTGAAATGCTCTCAGACAGCAAATGCTGTGAGTTTGCTTCTTTCTTCTCTGAGAAAATTCATAATATCAGAAAGGCGATCAGCACATCCTTGAGCTGCACCGGGGTAAAACAGATCAGATCACAACATCAGAAAGCAGCTATTATGTCTGTTTTCGAAGCAATTGATGGTAAAATTTTGGAAGAAACAGTACAGCACCTTAAAACATCAACCTGCGCCCTTGACACACTTCCCACATCTTTTTTCAAAAGCGTGTTTAACTGTTTAGAAGCAGATCTCCTAGAACTGGTAAATGCCTCACTTCTCTCTGGGACTTTTCCAAAATCCCTGAAAACTGCAGTTGTTAAGCCCCTCCTGAAAAAGAGCAATCTGGATAACACCATACTGAGCAACTACAGACCAATCTCAAATCTCCCTTTCATAGGCAAGATCATTGAAAAAGTTGTTTTCAATCAGCTGAACAAGTTCTTAAGCTTGAATGGATATTTTGAAAAAATTTCAGTCTGGTTTCCGACCGCATCACAGCACAGAGACAGCACTCATAAAGATAATAAATGAAATTCGCCTAAACACAGATACAGGTAAAATATCAGTGGTGGTTCTATTCGACCTCAGTGCTGCGTTTGACACTGTCGATCACAACATTCTTCTTGACAGGCTGGAAAACTGGGTTGGGCTTTCTGGGATGGTCCTTAAATGGTTCAGGTCATACTTAGAAGGGAGAGGTTATTATGTGAGTATCGGTGACCATAAGTCTGAGTGGACATCCATGACATGCGGAGTCCCTCAAGGTTCAATTGCACCCCTCCTGTTCAACCTATATATGCTGCCACTGAGCCAAATAATGAGAAAGAACCAAATTGCATATCACAGCTATGCAGACGACACCCAGATTTACCTATCCCTATCACCTAACGACTACAGCACCATTGACTCCCTGTGCCAGTGCATTGATGAAATTAAAAATTGGATGTGTCTAAACTTCCTTAAGTTAAACAAAGACAAAACTGAAGTCACATACCTTCACTCTAGGGGTCAAACAACTAAAAATCAAGTCAGGAATCTTGGTGTGATTTTGGAGTCAGACCTGAGTTTCAGTAGTCATGTAAAGACAATAACTAAATCAGCATATTATCATCTCAAAAATATTGCAAGAATTAGATGCTTTGTCTCCAGTCAAGACTTAGAGAAACTTGTTAATGCTTTCATCACCAGCAGGGTGGATTATTGTAATGGACTCCTCACTGGTCTTCCCAAAAAGACCATAAGACAGCTGCAGCTCGTACAGAATGCTGCTGCCAGGATTCTGAGCAGAAACCGAAAACATGAACACATCACACCAGTCCTCAGGTCCTTGCACTGGTTTCTAGTTGCATTTAGAATTGATTTTAAAGTACTGTTACTTGTTTATAAATCACTCAATAGCCTAGGACCTAAATACATTGCAGATATGCTCATACAATATAAACCTAACAGATCACTCAGATCATCAGGATTAAGTCATTTAGAAATACCAAGGGTTCACTCAAAGCAAGGAGAGTCTGCTTTTAGCTGTTACACCAGTCGCAGCTGGAACCAGCTTCCAGAGGAGATCAGCTGTGCTCCAGCAGTAGCCACATTCAAATCCAGACTCAAAACATATCTTTTTATCTATGCATTTGCTGAATGAGCACTGTGCTATGTCCGAACTGTTTGCATTTTATTTTATACATATTATCTTTTTATTCTTTTAATTCCTTTTCCTGTTTTTATTTTATTTTTAACATATTTTATATCTTTTATGTATCATCTTGTTATTTCTGACTTTTAATGCATTTTAAATATTGCTGTCTGGTTGAAAGAGCTGGGAGAATTAGGAAGAAAACATTTGTGGTTAGGTTAAAAATTGGTAAATTTGAATAAGGGGACAAACCATGGGGAAATTTGAGCTGTGGTGCATGGTTAAGATATCTCTGGATTACAGTCAGGACACTTTCCAAAGGGGGAAATTTGAACTGCGTTGCATAGATATCGCCAGAAGGGGGATTAGGGCTGTGTGGCGCAGTTTGAGGTGTCTTGGCAAAAGGGGAGAATGAAACTTTGTTTGTCAGTTTTAAGTGCCTTAACAGGTAGCAGTCCTGTTGTGTGAGGAAGATCCATTTAGATCTGCTCTGATGGATAGATCCGTTTAGATCCACTCTGACGGACAACAACAACAAAAAAAAAAACTCCCTAAGACTTCCTAGCTCATCCATCCAGATAGCAAAATTCTCTGTTTTTACTGTTATTTCTATTCCTTATGTTCTATTTTTAATCTTCTTCTTTATGTAAAGCACTTTGAATTACCATTGTGTTTGAAATGTGCTATACAAATAAAATTGCCTTGCTTTGCCTTGCCATAGCAATCTGGAATTATCAGAAATGAATAGACCTAAAATAACATTTATTTTTAAATAAAAAACACAAAATTAAGAAATGATTATATTAACATATTGCCTATTTTATTCCATGCAATGGTGCCTATAGCACAGGGGTTCCCAACCACATTTCTGGAAGCCCCCCAATACTGCATGTTTTCCATGTCTCCTTAATCAAACATACCTGATTCAGATCTTCAGCTCATTAGTAGAGACTCCAAGACCTGAAGTAAGTGTGTCAGACAAAGGAGAGTTTCAAAATATGCAGTGTTGAGTGGCCTCCAGGAATGTGGTTGGAAACCACTGCTATAGTGTAGGATTATTCCTGAATGAAGCCCACGAAATTACCACAAACTCCACACCCCAAAGATCAAAGAGAGTCAACTCATTCCCCCACCGAAACATTTGTGAGCCATAATGTTGAACCTGGGGACTAAAATGGCCGATCGAAGATGGCTCCTCCATGTCTGCTTAATTACAAATACATTTGATTGTGGTAACAGAGCAAAAGATCAAAGAGACCCTCTTTCGTTTTATTAATTTTAAGAAAACAGATGGATCAGCAAACACCAGGACGCAAGGTGTAAATTCCCACTGTTATCAGGAAACTTGGACTTGCAACACATCTTGAGGTGGAAGTCACAGCAGGCCATCACAGGAATCACCTCCAGGAAACATTTCCTCTGCCCAGCTTTGCATTTCAAAAGACATTCCAAAGTTCCCCTGGCAGACAATGAAGCCACTCTCTTTTTTTTAAAACAGAAATAATTTAAGTATTACTGCCAAAGATATGAACTTATCACCAGAAGTAGAATTTAACATTACATATGTATTAGGCATGTTTTGTTTGTGTTTATACAACCTGTGTAATTCTTTCTGTGTGTTTAACCCTCTACCGCACGCATTATGATAAATGTATTAAAAAAAATATTTGACTCTTTTTCTTTTCTTAGAATGGCTTAACTTAAAGTGCTGTAAAAAAATTTTTGGAAAAAAATATTATTTTAAGGTACTTTATGATATGTTGCCATATGGCAACAACGTACAATAGTGGAAATAACTTAGAATAAGTTTAAGTGTATATAGTTCATATTTTTCCTCAAAAATGTTGTTTGTATTGAATCAATTGGTGCTATTATAAGCTTTAGCAGTAATTATAAACAATACCTTATACTTATTTTCCAACATCTTGTGTTTTTCCATTCTCTTTTGCTGAATAATGCTTTATATTCTTTATATTTCAATACATTTTTCATGAATATAATTTAAATTGCAAATGTAGACAGTTAAAAACACATCTAATACTGTTCATCATGTATCATAAAACACTGACATAAAACCAAAAACATTGCAGTTCATGAAAATGAGACACCATGATAGGAAAGTGGTAGGTCTGGGCCAGTATACATGGCTGTGATGGCAGATCTCTGATGTTGATTTAATCCATAATACAAATGTCATGGCAGTCCTTAACATACGACTAATCAACATTATATCACTAGCATTAATGTTTTTATTGTTATAGCTTAACAGACTGCAGCTAACTTTTGCTAGCTATCTAACCTATTATAATAATGTCATTCCATTATTGCGCAGTGTTGCCATATGGCAACACAGACATTTTCTCGATTTACCAAAAACTAATTTCATAAAAAAAATTTTGAGTGGTGAATATGTCATACCTTACCTGAGATGATGTTAACATTTTTTTTGTGAATGTGACATGGGCGGGTCCTTGTTTGTTACTGACGTTTTAATTTGCTTTCAGCAACTACATACAAGAGACGGCAGTCTGTCAGATATCGCGTCACAGAAAAAAAATTGCATGTCATGTGACTTAACCAAAGCACATCATTGGCTAAACTAAGGTCTTCTCTTACCAACAAAAAAAACTAGAATGTTCTCTTAAAGAGACGGTGGCAAGGAAACGAACACAAAGTGTATGTTGCCATATGGCAACACTATGCGGTAGAGGGTTAAATATTGATTACAGGTAAATTCATGGGGAAATCTACCTCAATTACAGGAAAGTATGTACTATTTGGTATGGTTGTGATGGATGAATGCTTTCCAGTATTTTGATGCAAAAATGATTTATGTAAGATGTACAACTTTTGAACTAGCAAAGTTAATTTCTCAAAGTTCTGACCAAAATCACTAAAAGATTGAGAACAAAGGACTGTAAGGACATTATGCTAAATACATACAAGAACAGGAGAACTGGGCGTAGGACCTGCCCAAAACCATATCTGATTGGCTAAAACAATCGGAAAGGCAGAACCAACAAACCGTTCAAAACTCAATACTGTGCACTGTGTTTTTGCTTTTGCCTTTGCTTGCACTTCTTCGCCTTGGCCTTTGCTGAGTCAGTGGACCGACCATCGTCTTGCCTGCAAGCTAAACCTCTTCAAGAACTCACTCAAACCTTCAACCTCAGAACCTTCAACCTCAGAACCTTCATTGAACTTCGCAGAAGAAGACTTGCTCAAAGTCTTTTAGTTACAGTTCGAGATGCCGAGAGAAATCTACGCAGCAATGCGTAACCCTGCAACCACTCAACGGAGATTCCATTTCCCTCAAAGCCAAATATTTCCCCACGGAACGCAATCCTGAACATGTGACCGAGCAGCACCACAAAATTTCCTTCAACTCCGTCATGAAAGGAACACGCATTTACAGGAGCATCCAGTGCAAGTAACACAGGTCTCCTAAATTTGCTGAGCTGGTGGAATCTTTATTAAGCCAATGAAACTATGGTTGAATTGCTAGTATATTAATTCTCTTAGGTTATGGTCAGAGATTATTGTTAAAACTAGACAATTGAGGAATCCATTCACCTCCAGATAACAATCTCACCATTTCCCTGTAACTAAATGAATGAGTGTGTGTATGTATTTCATTAGATTAGTTTGTGTGTAGTAGATTAGTTCAATAAAATCTTGTTTGAATTTTCACGAATACAAGTGTCTTGTGCTGTGGTGGCCAAATTGCTGCCTTAAACTAAAGATTGTGCTACCTTTGCTCATATCAGTAATCATAATGATATATTATTACCGTTGGCCACGGGATAATATTTTATCCAGAATTAGTAAAATACTTTTACCTCAATTTTTCAGTGTACAAATAATTGATAAGGTGTTAAATATTAATTCTGAGTCATTTACTTTTTATTCGGCCAGCTCTGATTCACTGTAATTTAATTACCCTTTTTATGAATTAATTGAGTTAATTCTTACAGCAACATTCAAATGAAGTTTGTTAAAGAAATAGTTCACCCAAAAATGAAAATTATCCCATGATCAAGTGGTTTTTACTGTTATTTCACAAAAGAAAGAGGACACACGTACTTATTCAGTCGCGTCTGTTTCTGTTTATTTGTAGTCATAGGACAGTATGTTTATATTACATTTACAAAGAATAAAAATTTCTACAAATTTTCCACCAAAAATACGACCTGACGAGCTTTGGCACTCTCTCCATTGACAGAGAAACAGAGGAATCATGGAGTTGCTTTATTTTATGAAATATGCGGAGCTAAATATGGATATCAGTCCGTTGAGAGACGAGACCTGCTGACAGATAAAATAATTACATGATTGTGATAGCCTACATATTTTGTCTGATTTCTTCAAGCCGTTGTATTTACCATGTTTACTATGGTAATAGCGCGCATAGTCTTGGTGATCAGAATCCACATCGGATCACAAACAGAAGTTATTTCAAACACTTGCTGCTGTCTGAAAGTGAGTTGAGCTAAAATGATTTTAAAAGTCTTTAATGCTGATGTTAGCTGGTAACCTACATGTACTCGCCTCCGTCTCCACACACAGATAAACTCCAGTTGTTCATAAACATATTAATGACAAAAGTGTCATTACACTGTATTCAGCATAAAATGGACTACAATAATATGTAAGGAACATGTATGTACATGTTTGTGTTTTTGAAGGAATAATGTTAATGCGTGGTTATTGAACCATAGCGCTTCCCAGCCCGTCCCGCATGCTCATTCGCACTTTCAGACTCGGCTATGCGATTCAGTTCGCCTGGCGTCACCCGGTGTTCAGGGGTGTCCACTACACTCGCATGTCCCTGGACAATGCACCTGTTCTTCGGGTGGAGATTGCTGTCCTCCTGGCGAAGGATGCAATCGAGCTGGTCCCTCCAGCCAATATGAAGTCAGGGTTTTCCAGCCCCTACTTCATTGTACCCAAGAAAGGCGGGGGGTTATGGCCAATCCTGGATCTGCGTGTCCTGAATCGGTCCCTTCACAGACTGCTGTTCAAGATGCTTACGCAGAAACGGATTGGTTCGCAGCGATCGACCTGAAGGACGCGTACCTTCATGTCTCGATTCTGCCTCGACACAGACCCTTCCTACGGTTTGCGTTCGAGGGTCGGGCATATCAGTACAAAGAAAACGCCCAGACAGCGTTTCACCAGCCTGTCTGAAAACCTGTGCTGACCAGCTGGCCCCCATCTTCACACAGATCACTGGAGCTGTGAAAAGTCCCCTCATGCTTCAAACGCTCCACCATCATCCCCATCCCAAAGAAATCCAAAATGACTGGACTAAATGACTACAGACCTGTGGCTCTAACGTCTGTGGCCATGAAGTCATTTGAAAGACTGGTTCTGGCTTATCTGAAGGACATCACTGGACCCTTACTGGACCCCCTGCAGTTTGCTTACCGAGCAAACAGGTCTGTGGATGATGCAGTCAGTATGGGACTGCATTATGTTCTCCAGCATCTGGACAGACCAGGGACTTATGTGAGGATCCTGTTTGTGGACTTCAGCTCTGCTTTTAACACCATCATCCCATCACTCCTCCAGCCCAAACTAACTCAGCTCTCCATGCCCACCTCTGTCTGTCAGTGGATCACCAGCTTCCTGACAGACAGGCAGCAGCTAGTGAGGCTGGGAAAATTCTCATCCAGCACCCTCACCATCAGCACCGGCGCCCCTCAGGGCTGTGTTCTCTCCCCACTGCTCTTCTCCCTGTACACCAACGACTGCACCTCTAAAGACCCCTCTGTCAAGCTCCTGAAGTTTGCGGATGACACCACACTGATCGGCCTCATCCAGGACAGTGACGAGTCTGCTTACAGACTGGAGGTTGAACAGCTGGCTGTCTGGTGCAGTCTTAACAACCTGGAGCTTAACACACTCAAGACAGTGGAGATGACCGTGGACTTCAGGAGAAACCCCCCTGCTCTCCCCCCACTCACCATCATGAACAGCACTGTGACTGCAGTGGAGTCATTCAGGTTCCTGGGCACCACCATCTCCCAGGACCTGAAGTGGGACAACCACATCGAGTCCATTGTGAAAAAGGCCCAGCAGAGGTTGTACTTCCTTCGCCAGCTGAGGAAGTTCAACCTACCACAGGAGCTGCTGAAACAGTTCTACTCTGCCATCATTGAATCCATCCTTTGCACTTACCGTCTGGTTCAGCTCAGCTACCAAATCTGACCTCAGAAGACTACAGAGGGTAGTCCGGTCTGCTGAGCGAATCATTGGTACAACCCTCCCCACTCTCCAAGAACTGTACTTATCCAGAGTGAGAAAAAGGGCAAAGAAGATCACTCTGGACCCCTCACATCCAGCACACTCCCTCTTTGAACTGTTGCCATCCGGTCGAGCTACAGAGCCCTGAGCACCAGAATGACCAGACACAGGAACAGTTTCTTCCCTCAAGCAATCCATCTCATGAACACTTGACAAACACGGAACACATAACACTATTACACATTATTTACTTAAACACTTATTTATATCTCAAATTGCACACATAACTGTACATACAATTGTCTATAATATATATTGTTTTTTGCTTTTTTTGCACTTTGTCTATCTTGTAAATTTGTATATTATTATTTTATTCTTTTTAATATGTGTCTTGTCTTGTCACTGTCACTCTGTTGCACTGTGGAGCTTCTGTCACCAAAACAAATTCCTAGTATGTGTAAGCAACATACCTGGCAATAAAGCTCTTTCTGATCTGATTCTGATTCTGAAACTGTTTTTGCCAAAACAAGCAGTAATGACATTTTAGATACCAGTGAAGATTCACAATTCTCTATTCCATTTTCAAGACCACATCTAAAACCACAAGCCTAACTAATATGAATGTAAACCATTAAAGACAAATAAACAGTCAGTAATAAAATTATTATCTAAATGATACAAATAAAATGAACCATCCTTTTCAGTTTTTTTTAGGTAGGTCTAACAGCAGTTTTCAAATACAGAAATTAAATAAAGGAAATGTAATATAACACTGCATAGCCTTCACTGTAAATTAAATATCCTTATTAATGAATACTTATTAAAGTTACAAAAGTTATTCAGTCAACAGAAGTGAGGGATAATTTTCTGTTGCCTTTGTTGTTTGATTAACATTAAAAACCGAGACAATGCATGGATCTAATATACTGATACTGTATATTAAGACCTAACCAACTATGTTTACTGGAATACTCGCTATTTTTTAATTAATCTGTCCACTTAAGAGCAAAATGTCATGCAAGACAGCTCAGTTTAATATTTGTGGGCTGTCAAGATGCTAATTTTTGGGCATGCGCTTGCTTACGCAAACAAAACTTTCCTCACTGCACACGAAATGAGCTCCCTTTTGTGCCTTCTTGCACTTGAATATTTAAATTGTCAAGGCTTAAACTCTCTTGATGATGCAGCACTGACCCGTCGTCAATTATGTTTGTTCACATTCATGCTTTGTTAGAATTAATAAAAATGCTACCAGCCAACTGGCGTGTAACACCATTTTATACGCTCGCCAACACCAATTTTTACTCACATTTGGCAGTTGGGGAAGTATTAATATTGGGCTCTGTCTATACGTACATGCTTTTTTTGAGCAGATAAAAGCATGTTTTATGTGACAGTGTCACATAGCCCCCCCCCCCTTTAAACCAGTATAAAGGAGGCAGCATGGCAAACAATCAGCCTCTCATTACGAATGTGATCACGTGTAGCTGGACTGTGGAGTTACATTTTATGGACTTACCTTTCCAGCAAATCACATCACTCTTCATTGAATTATCACTTCTGTGGATTTTGTACATACACCGGTGGACACTTTCACATTGGGACTTACTTCACGCTAGTGATGGGCAGATCGAGGCTTCATGAAACACTGAAGCAGTTGAATCAAATGTGCTGTAATGATTCGAGGCTTTGAAACAATCTGACACCCGTCTCCACGGTGACCCCTAGTGGTCAGAACAGTGCAAATGCAACAAAACTCAGGCCAAACATGCATTAAAAATACCCTTTAACAAATGTATTGCAAAATTTTTATTTAAAGTAAAATAAATTAAATGGAATTAACTAATCATCTAATAAGATTAAATATAGAGTGTCAGTATAATATGTGTTCTTTTATCAATTTTAAAGGCTTGTTTCTCTGTTCCATGGCTCAAGCTAAACAGGCCAATAAGAGATTAATAACTACCATTATTCATTTTAATTATTCTAATGTATAATTAAAACATCTACAAATGTATAAAACTGATCGGAGATCAGGTAAAACCATAGGGTAAAGCCCTAGACACTTGTTCAGTAGTTCTCAGTGAATCTGCATGATTCATGGGTTCACTTTATCATCGCCCTCTACCGGTGAACCATTGAAATTTCAAACTGTTTTGAAATGTTTCGAAACAGTGATGACGTAATGAAGCCTTGTTTACTAAAATCATGTGACTTTGGCAGTTTGATACACGCTCCGAATCACTGATTCGAAACAAAAGATTCATGAAGCTTCGGAGCTTCATGAAGCGGTGTTTCGAAATCGGCCATCACTAATTCATGCTAGGATTCTTATGGACTGTTTTATGGTAGTGATGGCGAGATGAAGCCTCATGAAGCATTGAAGCTTTTCAGCCAAGTGGTTCACAAAAGGGTTCATTTCTCGAGGCTTCATTTGCTCACAATACCACCTGGTGGTCAAAGAGTGTAAAACAAGTAGAAACATTACAGATGACCTGATGTGATCTGTGATACACTGGTCCCCAGTTAGATGGTAATGTTTGACACCCGTTTGGTTGCCTTTACATTTAGCAATATTTCATAATCTGATTAGCTCTGAATGTAACAGCAATGTTCATAATAAAACTGATTTCTTGCCAAAAAAAAAAAAAAAAGAAAACCTGAAAAAAAATTGGAAGTTAATAAAAGTTTTATGTTGATTGTTGCATTGAAAAACTTCAGTTGGTTCAACTGATGTGCCAGTGTTAAAATACATTATTCACATAATTTAATTGAAATAGCTGACAATTTTGCAGCAAGTCAACATAAGATTTTGAGATCTGACCTCCAAAATCTTTACAGTGTGTTTGTGATGGTAAAAAATGGCAAACCAACCAAACAGATCTGGCAATTTACCATCTAACAGGGGACTAAAGGCATTTTGTTTAATCAAATCAATATTCACTGTATAAAGTGATGACCCGCAATTGTTACCTCAAAGAGCTATTTCTTCTTGATTTAAAACAAAACTTAGTTTTGTTGGTATAAACTGATGTATTTAGTTTGGTTCACTGATGTTAAATAATATTTTTTGACTTGAACAAAATATGTTAATTTAGATATTATTTTTATTCATCATTCAATGGCCAATTCCACACAAGCAAAAGTGTTCATGCTAAAGTTTAGCAGCAGCATGTGCAGTAGTGATTTCACTACACAAAAGGACACTGGTCCTCTGTTAGATGGTAAAGTGCAATTATAGCAATATTTCATATTCTGAATATCTCTGAATATAGCAGCAATGTTCATAGTAACACTAAACACCATTTCTTGCATATATGTAAAATACAAATATACACTACCGTTCAAAAGTTTGGGATTGGTAAGATTTTTAATGTTTTTAAAAGAAGCTTCGTCTGCTCACCAAGGCTACATTTATTTAATTAAAAATACAGTAAAAAACAGTAATATTGTGAAATATTATTACAATTTAAAATAACTGTGTACTATTTAAATATATTTGACAAAGTAATTTATTCCTGTGATGCAAAGCTGAATTTTCAGCATCCTTACTCCAGTCTTCAGTGTCACATGATCCTTCAGAAATCATTCTAATATGCTGATTTGCTGTTCAAGAAACATTTATTGTGTACAATTGTACAAAATATTTGTGTACCATATTTTTTTTCAAGATTCTTTGATGAATAGAAAGTTCAAAAGAACAGCATTTATTTGAAATATAATCTTTTGTAACATTATAAATGTCTTTACTGTCACTTTTGAATGATTTAATGCATCCCTGTTGAATAAAAGCATTAATTTCTTTAATTTCTTTTCAAAAAAATAAAAATAAAAATTCTTACTCTCCCCAAACTTTTGAACATAGTGTATAATGTTACAAAAGCTTTGTATTTCAGATAAATGCTGTTCTTTTGAACTTTTTATTAATCAATGAATCCTGAAAAAAAACGTACACAACTGATTTCAACATTGATAATAATCAGAAATGTTTCTTGAGCAGCAAATCAGATATTAGAATGATTTCTGAAGGATCATGTGACACTGAAGACTGGAGTGATGATGCTGAAAATTCAACTTTGCCATCACAGGAATAAATTACTTTGTAAAATATATTCAAATAGAAAACAGTTATTTTAAATTGTAATAATATTTCACAATATTCCTGTTTTTACTGTATTTTTAATTAAATAAATGCAGCCTTGGTTAGCAACGAAACTTCTTTTAAAAACATTAAAAATCTTACCAATCCCAAACTTTTGAACGGTAGTGTATATATATTAGTGATGTAAGAATTGACAAAGCAACCAAACATGTGCCACACTTTACCGTCTAACAGGGGACCAAAGGCATTTTGTTTATTCAAAATTTCATGCCAATTTCCACACTAGTTAAACTGTGCATGCTAAATGAGCAGTTTAAACAGACACAAGTATTTTTTCTTGCAACTCAAATATAATGCCATCCATACAAACTCAGAAACTTAAAAAAGACTTAAAAGACTTCTATGTCAAGGTCAAAATTAAAAATTATGAGTTTTATTGAAAATCTGTAAAAAAAAAAAAAAAAAAAAGACATTCAGTTCACATAATTTGATTAAGCCAGCTGAACATTTTCAACGCAGCAAGTCTATATAAAATTTTGAATCTTTACCTGATATAGTGCAACACCTGTTCAGTTGCTTAGTTTTTTTTTGTTTTTGTTTTTTTACGTCTGTTGATGGCAGTTGTATTTAATTTTATACTGGATGAGTATATATATATTGAAATACTTACTGTTTAAAATTTCAATTTTAAATAAAATTTCATATTAATGTAATGCAAAGTTTTAGGCTCCCCCCCCTTTTCTTTTACAAGCTCCCATTTTGCATATGTGTTAGTGGCTAAATTGGTCAAATATTATCCAGATGTAAAACGATGCATAAATGATTTCTTTTATATTAAAAAAAAAAAAGAATATTGTGTTAATTTATATGGTAATTGTCTTAGAATGTATTAGCATTACAGTGAAATAATAATTAAGATAATTCAAACAAATTCTATAGGTTCCTTAAGTAAGCAGCCTGTTAAACAGCAGCTCGCAGTCTCAGAGCCTTTTCTAGGACAGCAAGCCATTCAAACAATAGAGGAGTGTGAACAACGTGTGTTAATGGACCATTGCAGTTCCTGCTCCAGCCTACGGGGTGCTGCCGAGTATGGGCTTAAACACACACACACACACACACCTGTCGGTCCCCTCTTGGCCAAAAATGAAAAAAATTCACCAGAGCGTTTTTTACTTGATTTTAACTAGTGGTGGGCATAGATAACATTTTTTAATCTAGATTAATCTCACTGTAATCTTGGAATTAATCTAGATTAATCTAGATTAAAATGGCTCATTTGAATTCTGCCGAAGACATTCAGAATATGTGAGCTACCCAAATAATGACTAAAAGTAATCTGCCATTTTGTCCGACAAAGCAGTCAGGAGTTAGAAGATTAACCTCGGTGGAGTTAAACTTGAAAAATTGAGTATACTGACATCTTTCCGCGTTTGAAACAACATTGATTCTCATGTTCATTCATGTTTATTTGATGCTATAAATGGACTCGTAGGAAGAGATTATCGGTTTACGAGCCTCTTGAGTTGAGGCGCTACAGCAATCTGTCACGACCATGGTCACGACACATTAAAGAGCAACAAAACGTTTTTTATTGTTTGAATTTCTTAAAAAACTACACAGTTTTAAAGCTGGGACTTTGTTTAATATCATAAGTAACCTGCTCTGTCTTGTCTGTCGACATGTTGTCAGTATCCTCTTTGCTCCGTGATGTATTTTTCACTCTGTGTGGCGTGACAGCGCCACGGCTTGTCGGACAAAGCAACAGTAACTAAGGGGGGCGGGTCTTTGCGAAGGGTCAGTTCGGCTAGGTATACATCCGCGCTAAAATATCAAGGTGAAAGTCATCATAGCTTGCGTTGTATAGACCCAGCTCCCAACGCAACTTTGAGAATAGGTTAACAGCGATTTTTTTTAATCGCCCAATAAGAGTCTCACGTTAACGCAGCATGTTAACGCCGATAACGGCCCACCACTAATTTTAACATGATTTAAAGCATGACCAACTGGGGACCTGAAAAATGTCCCCTCTTTGCTCGGTGGTCCCCTGTTCGTGAATGTGTTACAACACCAATGTCCCCTGTTAGATAGGTAGACAAGTACACACACACACACACACACACACACACAAACAACTAAAGAAAGATGAAACACTCACCATAGATATTTTTTCTCCTCTGAACTGGCGTGTTGAACTGAAATTTCTTCGACTTCCGTAAAGGAAGTGAAATTGTTTTTCAAGAAGACACTTAAGAATCAGAAGGAGTCAGACGTCAGCACACACACACACACTCAGTTCTCTGTCACTGTATATATTTGCCTGAATATTTTAAAATTCTACATACATTTGCTATTTGCTGCTCCCAAATACATTTTCAAACCACGACAGCATTTTCTTCCTGCTGGATTCACAGATTTACTGCTGTAATCCACTGATGCTTTAGGGCTGGATCGGTTAGTTCCCACAGCATTATCAGATCGCTGAAAGAGCGAGTGACGCGTACAGTGAGCAAGAATATCACTCTTTATTCATGCTATTCATGCCCATGTCTTGTGTCTATTACTCAATACTTGCACAGCAGGAAGTTTCTGCTACTAAAGCCGGAAGTTTGCAACCAGAAGTAAGAGGTTCGGTCTGTTGCTTGTGGTCAGCGGCAGTGAGACAAATGACGAGAGAGAGTGATCGAATGAATAAGAAAGAGTAGAGGATCTCCAGATCCAAAAACAAGCAAAGAAGAATATCTGAATAAACCAGAAGTAGCAGACAGAAGTTCTTCACACACATGTAAAATAACGGGATCACAAGAGTATATAAATCATAACTTGTTGCAATAACGAATCAAAACAATGTTATTCTCTTTTGGTTTGCTTTTGCTTTCTGTCTGTTATCCGTCATTGTCCATCTGTGATTGTGTTATTGTGAACACCTGGTCTGGATGGGCTGTGGGTATTTAAGTTCCTGTTCAGTAACCAGTAGGGCTGTGGAGTTGTTCGATGCTCTTTGTTATTTTCTTGTGTTTAGCAGGAATGGGCTCTTGGCAGATGCTCTTGGATTTGAACACCTCCACCATCACTAGATCCTGGTTTGACTTGTCTACCTCGTGGCCATAGTTGGACTAGTCGGTGTTTGATTGTCTTTTTATTTTTTATTTCATTACATTTTCCCCTAGAACCTTGTAATAAATACATGTTTTGCATCTGCAAATATTTTGTGATATTTTTCATTGTTGACCAAACTTCTTTCTTGACTTAAACTGAGCAGCTTCATTCATTGATATTCACTTGTTGTGCAGGTTTATGTGAATGTATCTGAACACAACATTAGGATGTTAGTAATTATGTTAGTAATTGTTTACTCTTTTAGTTTAGTAGTTCAGATCATTTTTCATTTTAGTAATAGTAATTTAGTAGCTCAAATTGTTTACATTTTAGTAGTAATTTAGTAGTTTAGATTATTTAGTTTAGCAATAGTAGTGTTTTGTATTTAGTTGTTTTATTTTCATTTGAGATCATTTATATTTATTTATTGTCTTTATGTTGTAAAATATAAAACGATTTTGTAGTGAAAAGTTGTCAGTCTGATATTTTACAGACATATTTAAAAGTTACCTGAATAATTATCCATGTCCAACTGTGGAGCACATGCAAGCATTGACACCAACATCCTCCTCAGCCTTTCACAACAAAGGAAACAAAAACCCTTGTTTACATAATGTATATTTTTCATATTCAAGTATTCTGTGCACTTCTCTCACCCTCAAGAAGGCAACAGAACATCACAAACTATGCTGTACTTACTTCTGACTTATTTTCCAGACCTGTAAGGATGACACTGGTCCGAAATGGAAAGGTGGTCGCCTTGGACCTGTCTGAGGTGTGCAGAGTCATGTGGGTGTTACCCAATCATGTGGGCATTGTTAAACCACAATTGGTGTTTTTAAACACTTTACCTGACTCGCCTAACCCACTGGAGAAGCACTTTATAATGTAAGGAAGTCAGGTAAAGTGGTGGTCAGATGCCCACTGACTGAGAAACAGCCTTTTGTTCAGCAGAGAGACCTGCTTGACTCACCCGTACCGAAAACACGAACTGAGCTGTTCTCTGTTTCGGGGAAATATCTGAAACATTAAGAATGTTGAAAACAGTGCCATCTTGTGGCAGGTAAATGTATAGCAGTCATAAACCCAAATGTGTACAGCTCCGTTTTCTGAGAATATAATTCAGATATTAAAGCGTCACAATAAAATTTGCCTAATAAGAAGTGAATGTTGCGTCTTGTAACTAATTTAATGATTAAATGTACGAATTTGACACAAAATATGATGCATAGATCTAGCAGACGGCATTCCTAGAAATGTTTAAGCTGTTATGACAGTAACTTTTTGCATTTTATCTGAAAAACATCATTGTCGATTATTGCTCGTGATCATTTAATAATGGTTAATGTCGATTAAAAGAATACAGTAAACGTTTTGTCATTCTTGTAGACTATGGCGCACTGACAGGAATCGTTTATGAATTAGTTAAATAGTTTTTACGCATTAGAAAATAAAAACACTGTTATTTTAGTTATAAATTATTATCTTACTTACAATGTGTCTGCACTTTTCCAGGACAGAATTGGCAATATTCAGAGCGTGTCCCGCACTGACTGACTGAGCATATGCACGAGCGACGCAAAAACTCTCGCCAATCCGCAGCTTTTTAATTCGCCTGTCATAATCTCATCTGATTGGTTATTGCATCATGAGCTCAACAGGGATTGGTTGTAATGCTTAACGCTGAAAAAAAGTAGAAAAAGTAATATTGCATGCAAGGAGCATGTGTAACTGTAATGCTGCGACACCTTTAATTTATTTTTCACATTTCACTTGATAGTGACAGTCGTAATAGATTCATTTTAATTGTGTAGGGGGAATTTGAATATGCATTTGTGTCTATTTTGGAGGGAGCAGGGCAATTGTGTCTCAAAGTTTCAATTTCCTCATTACCTTCACCTGGTTACTGTGACAACGCCCGTCTATCACCACATTTCTTTACTTACTTTTCATAACTTCTTGCCTTTTAACTGAAAAACATCATTATTGTTGATTATTGATTAAGTAAACAATGTTTGATAGCTTTTCTCTTCCAGTCATGCCATAAATCTGACATATGCAACCAGTTAACAGATCAAATATTCACATATCCATGTGATCTCCCAGATGAAGGCTATGTTTAAAGTAACCCACAGTTTAATGTTTCACAGATGGGGAATAACTCATAACTGTGTCCTAATTTAGTCACTTGGTGTTTGGTAAGGAAGGGCCTACTTTGCGTCAGTGACAAACAAGTCTTTCATAAGAAGACAACTGATGGCACCTGTATCCATAGCAAAGTAGGCAACTGCCTGACACATAGGCCGCGTCCGAAAACCTAGGTAGCTGTCTTGCTGCCTCGCTGCCTTATAAGAGAATGACTTGTACGGCAGCGTTTGTGCATGAAGGCACCTCACGAAATTGATTTCGGACAGACTTCTGAGGCAGCGTAACAGTTTAATGATCTACAGCAATATAGCGCGAGCTTTGGTGAGAACTAAACAAATATTTAATTATTACAGTAGTAATTTCTCGATAGAAATGATATCAAAATTGAAATATGTTGGTCAAAATTGTACATTTATACACAAACTGAGCAGCAAACGCAACTTTCGGACGCCATCTTTACTTTTTCTAGCTCAACTGTCACAGAATGGAAGCACAGGATTGTGGGATATCAAAGGCAGCTAAGGATACATCTATGCTTCCTTCAAAAATCGATCTGAGGAAGGTATCTCATGAGACAGGAAGTGAAGCTAACATTGGATTCGGACGTGCCTTGATGCCTTACTACCTTGAAATGTGTCCTCAGAAGGCAGCATTTTCCAGTTTTCGGACGCAGCCATAATATATTATTATATTTATGATTGTTAATCATAAATATAATAATATATTATATGTCAATCAGTCAATCATGCAATGGTATGCAAAATCATGATCCTAGTAAACAGCTTCTTCAATTAGGGTACAATATTTAGCAATCAAATATTTATTAATTAATTATTGGACAAGTTAAATTTGAAGTTGAAAACAAACATTTCAGCAATTATTAAATGATCGATATGTTTAAATATAGTCATAAACGTAATCAGAAAGTAGCAACAGAACTTGTCAAGGTGTAGTAAGAACATTTATTTAAAAATTATAGCAGTTTAGGGAAAACTGGCAGCCTGCACTGTTTCTGTTCTCATCTCCAGTCTGGGCAAACCACTGAGTACGCACCAATCAGAGGCTGTGTTTTTATGATGTCATCATGTAGACTTCTTACAAAGTATTTTGCAGTATTTTAAAACTACAAAACACTAAAGCATTTTAATATAAAATATGAAGCCATTTTCATCAACACTATCAAATACACATTACAAAATCCTATTTTATATTTGAAATACATATAACTATTGCCCATCTATTCATCTATCTATCTATCTATCTATCTATCTATCTATCATCAAAACTACTAAACTAAAACTTAAACTTTCAAACTTCTTCAAACTTTCTGGACCGGCTTTTTCAAGCCAACTTAAAGTTTGTCTCGACAAACTTTTTAATCTGGAGCAGAACCTATGGGAACTATTGGACCACAAGATAAGCGAGACACAAAAGGTCCATAGTGTCGCTGCAGATGCCACAGTTGATGGACAGCAATACTGAAATACACCTGACATAAACAGCACAAGAGATCCACTGGAGTTTGGGCAAATCATCAAACTTTCTTCAACCTTGCCAAAAAAATCTCTCTCAACACCAGCTACATCTGTGCCGTGTGAACGAGTTTTTCCAAAGCCAGAGAAGCTCTGTGCAAGAAAAGAAACCGTTTAAGTGCTAAAACACTAGAACAACTTCTGTTCTTAAATAAAAGTTCTTAAATAACATTTTTGTCTTGTTTTTATTCTTGTTTTAATTTTGTGAAACATAACTTTACTTTCATACACAGGCTTATAAGGCTTGCTACAACATGTAAAATAAATAAAGTCCACCTGATCTTGTTTTTAAAGGTGCCCTAGATCAAAGTCCCTTTAAGACAAGTCATTTCACTTGGCGGCCATCTTTGAAAGGCCTCTCGGGCATCCTGGGCATCATGCAGCTCCTATCTCTTTGAATGGGGAAACATCAAATTCTCCAAAACTGTTTGCCAACCTTACGATTACATTTCATGTAACATGATATTTTTAGTGATATTTGTAAATTGTCTTTCTAAATGTTTCGTTAGCATGTTGCTAATGTACTGTTAAATGTGGTTAAAGTTACCATCGTTTCTTACTGTATTCACGGAGACAAGAGCCATCTCTATTTTCATTTTTAAACACTTGCAGTCTGTATAATTCATAAACACAACTTCATTCTTTATAAATCTCTCCAACAGTGTGTAATGTTAGCTTTAGCCATGGAGCATAGCCTCAAACTCATTCAGAATCAAATGTAAACATCAAAATAAACACTGTACTTACGCGATTAGACATGCTGCATGATGAACACTTTGTAAAGATCCATTTTGAGGGTTATATTAGCTGTGTGAACTTTTTTTTATGTTGTTTAAGGCAAGCGCGAGCTCTTGGGGCGTGGAGCATGAGAATTTAAAGGGCCAAACACCCTGAATCGGCTCATTTCTAATTATGCCCCAAAATAGGCAGTTAAAAAAATGAATTAAAAAAAATCTATGGGGTATTTTGAGCTGAAACTTCACAGACACATTCAGGGGACACCTTAGACTTATATTACATCTTTTTTTTAAAAAAAAGTTCTAGGGCACCTTTAAAGAGTTCCCATAGGCTCCTTGGTTTCAAACCACACCTGGACATTAATAGCAACATTAACTTGCTTCTCCAGAGTTACAGCGTTACACCTTCACTTTGCTCATGTTTTTACACAGCTTTACTGACAAACACACCTGTGTATAATTAAAAAGGTAGAGTGATACTAATTACATATAAATGGTCTGATTAACAAAAATAACAAACTAAAACACAAAATACAAACACTAACATTTAATGTTTTTTAATGATTTGTAAATTATATTGAAAACATGACACTGTTGTGAAGATATTTGCAACTGTTTTGTAAAAGGTGTCATTATGTTTGGGACTAGATCTCATTGCTTTACTCTATTTTGTCCAGCAGGTGTCGCCAGCGTGTGGTGCTCCGAACAGTGAATCATTTTGTGAATCAATCGGTTCAATTGATTCGAATCTTCGTTTCTCCCATCATCACTACCCTCCGCGCGCGAGCTCTGCTCTCATAATGACATTACTGAATTCAGAAGCGCACACTAGCGTATTACTTTTGCTATTTTATCTTTCTGTGGTAGAAAGAGTACATTCATCAGCAAAATGAACAAAAAAAGATTATATTTTTATATTGAATTTAATTATTCGTAATCTTTTTATTTACTGAAAACGATTACGTTTGCGAGATTGTTACCCTATCAAACACACAAAAAAATGAAATAAAAATAATTATTATTCATTTTACATGTATATTAGACATTATCAGTCTTATATATATCACAGTATATATTTATATAGGAGACTCCAGTGAATATTTCTGGGGTTTAGTGTAAACACAGTCAAACCCAGTAACGGGGCATGTTGTCACAGTGAGAATCTGTCATTGAACAGCTTATTAAAGCCTTTTCAGCAGAAACTGAACAGAAATACACTAAATATTTTGTTAAATAGAAAAAAGACTGTTCAAATAAGTCTCTTTTGTTCACCAAGGCTGCATTTATTTGATTGTAAATACAGTAAAATTGTGAGATATCCACTATATTTATATATTATACACTATATTTAATATATATTGACATTGAACTGTTTATTTTATTTATTTTACATATTTACAAAATTAGAATTAATTGAATGCAAACAATAAATAACTGTTATTTCATGTTATGTCCAAACAAAATGTTTATATTTGTTTTTATATGATACTCTGATTTGTTCGCTAAGATGAACAGCCAATCAGAGAGATCTCTCTCACTGACGGACATCGATTCAACATGCTCAATTGGCCAAAATACCAACAATTCGTTCATCTTCTGAACACAAATTAAGATATTTTTGATGAATTTTTTTTTTGTGCCATAAAAACAAAATAGCGACTTTTCAACAATATCTAGTGATGGGCGTTTTCAAAACGCTACTTCGAATCTTTTGTTTCGAATCAGTGATTCGGATCACGTGTCAAACTGCCAAACTGATACTGAAAAGATTTGAAGTAAATCTTGGGATTTAAGAATTGATATCGGTTCGTAAAAATGAGAATCCAATAAAATTTTTTACCCAGCCCTATAAAGCGACGAGAACACATTTGTGTGCCAAAACAACAAAATAAGGAATTTATTTCACAGTATCTAGTGATGAGTGATTTCAAACTTCATGAAGCTTGACGAATCTTTTGTTTGAATCAGTATGCAGTGTTCAGACTCTAGCTGTGGGTGCAAGCGACTCACGCCGTGTTTCTGGATGGCCACGTTGGTGAGGTGCACGAACATGTTGTCCAGCTCACTGGTGCTGGGCGTGTATTTGACCGTGCAGAAGCGGCAGAAGCCCAGTTTGTACCTGAAACACAGAGCGGTCAGTGCGGACGGAGCGATGCGGTGGCGTGCGGCGGTCACATACTCACATGTAGCACTTGAGCGGCCTGTAGCTGGTCACCAGCACATACAGATGCAGGTCGAACTTCTTCCCGCCGATCAGCAGAGGGTTGTCGATGTACAGAGAGATGACGTACGCCTCCTTCCCGCTGTTCGCTGCCACGAACCTGTCAAACGCCAGCAGTTCAGACTGAAATCCAGCTATTTAATGTGTTTGACTGAAGATGAGCGTCTTACGTGGATGTGCGGCTGTCGCGGGACCACTTCTTGATCCGAGAGAGCTTGTTGATGAGGAAGATGCCTTTTCCCTGCGCCTTCCCGCACGGCTTCATGATCCACGTGCTGGACGGGCTCTTCCTGAACTCCTCCACGAACAGGTTGTAGTCGGCCGGCAGCATGAACGTCACCGGCACAAAATCTGCGGTCAGAGTCAGAGAGTGAGCGACGGCACACGCGAGCGAGAGAGGAAGAAAGCAGCCGCTGGTTTTACCCAGGTAGAGGTGTTTCCCGCTCTCGTCCTTCTCAGCTAAGGGACTGGCCTCCTTCTCCAGGTCTTTGTGGTAGCGCTTGATGTTCTTGATCATCAGGTCCTTCCTGGTCAGCTCGTAGTGGTTGGGGAAGTGGTTGACCATCTGGTCGTCGGTCAGCCGGTAGCCGGTGTCCACACTGAACACGCTGCGGATGGTCTGGACGCTCATCCTGCGGACAACAGGAAGTGATCTGATCAAATCAGTGTTTCAGGATCTAGTTCAGCTGTGTTTCAGTGTCAGTGTGAACGGATCAAATGAATCGAGCTCTTGCCAGTAGAAGTTCCAGTCGTCGCTGTCCGTCACCTGGATCCATCCTCTCTTCTCAAAGTTATTGATCAGCACCGATTTCTCGATGTCCGTCACCCACTTCACCTTCCCAGCCATCACACACACACACACACACACACACACACACTCCTGAGAAACACACACACGTCCGTCTCAGAGACGCCGAATCACGACAACATTCATGAAACAGGAGCAGCAGGTCCATCACTGTGGATTATTGATTGTGTTCCACTGATTTCACAATAGTTTCTGACTTTCAGTAAGTTCAAAATACAACTGTTCAGTGTTTGTTCATGGAAATAATGTGAACAGATGCAACTTTTGCTCTCAAATGTACTAGTAAATGTTAAAAATAACACAAACTGAGGTTAATATACACACACGTAATATTATATGAGGGTAATATTACACACAGGTTATTATTTCTGTCATTACACACTGTTTGTCATTAACACAAGCTCACACACACTGAATCATGTGTCACAGTGTCATTCAGTGAAGTGTGTGATAATCCAGCAGATGTTGATGTGATTTCTGTGTCTTATTGAACACTGATGATGATCTGAACTACAGGTTCATTATAAACTGACAGACTACAGATCATGTGATCAATAAAACACGGCGGATTGGACAGCTGTCAATCACAGCGATCAGTTCATGCTGAATGAGGTTTTGTTCAGAAGATGAGCATCACAACAGCAGCAGCAATGGATCTTCACTTCCACCTGCACAACGTCATTTCCGCAACGATCAGCTCATGTTACAGATCACTGACTCTAACATTTGCACATGTGAAGAAAACATGAACATCACTCCTTATAAATGTATTTACTGATATTTATGTGTTTACTCATCGCTGAAAGGAAATACAGTGTTTGAAATGAGGCCGTTTCTGAAAATACATTCACATGAAATGAAAGAACAAATATATTACAACATAACAGAGTCATTATTAATCAATAAAGGGAAAATCTAATCAATCTAATCAAATAAACATTAATAATAAAATGATACAAATAATAATACATAAAATATTATTATTAATAATAGTAGTAATAAATGATAATATCAAAAGTAAACAACGTTAAAAAGCTCATGGTGAATCTAGAACATAAACACAATAAGACTTTTATTCACAATAATGTTTTCCTCACTTTTGTATTTTCAGATACAGAGATCGTAACACGTTGTTGAAATTACACCTTAAAAATGTGAAGAAATGTGAAACTGTTTATGAAAGTAGTAACAGATTTATAAGATAAAACTCTTTTACAGTATTTTTACCCACATTAATGAAGCCAAACAACACATTTCACTCACACAATGACAGATGATTAACTTTGTTAATAATTAATAATATATAATAATTTAAATTTGATCCTGATTCAGAAAAATTCACGCTACTATGCTCATTTATGCTCAAACAGCAACATTACACACTAACTAAAGTTGATAATGTAAAAATAATAATGAGACATATTAATGAAATTGATCTGTGGAAACATTTCATTCTTATGTCTATCTGCATTTCTACACAAAGCAGGTTATATATGAGCTGAAACTCCTCATCAGACAGTCCTAACATTGAGTGAGTGACTCTCTGAGGTGATGAACTGAACTGAACAGAAGCAGGAGTGTAAATACACAGAGCTTCACGAGTGAACACAGATGACAATAATCAGAAACAGATCAAGAGGAACATATGAACAAAAACACAACACTAAACATAACCCTGACAATAATCATAATAACATGATAAATGCTGTAAATCAAATGAGAACTACATACATGACTGAATTCAAACAGAAACAGACGTACGGTTGAAGTAACACACAGGTTTCTATTGAGATCCTTCATTTACACAGGAGCTGATCATCAAACTGTGTGATTGATGCATTCTCTTCAATCTTAATTCCCTGGACTTTGCTTTTGAGACGTGTTGAAAAATACTGTAAATAAAAGTGTTCATCGTCTTTATGTGTCGAGACTCTTATCTTGGATCATCTAGTCAAGTGTGACAGTCACTGATTCATCATGAGCTCAAAGCATTATGGGTAGAGTCTCTCTACAGTCTGATTCATCAACACAGTTTGACTGATGATTCAGAAAGATAAACCACAAACCCAGGATAGAGCGGTTGAGTGAATGTGGTCTGTTCTGTGTGGATGAGGATCATTGTGTCTCCAGAGACGCTGTAGAAGGACAAAGTTCCTGCTCTGTGATCCACATACACACCTACTCTATAGTGATTCTCCTCATTCACTGTTCTGCTGATGATGGGCTTTACAGGGAGATCAGTCTGTATGTTATTGTGTATGAATGAGTATCTGTCAGTAGAGCAGATCAAACTCCAGGACTGATCATTAGCTCCAAACACACACTCATTACCCCCTCCCTTCCTGCTGATGCTCTTATATGACACTGATATAGACACATCATCTCCACTCCACTCAATCTCCCAGTAACAGCGTCGATCACACACACTTTCTCTATACAACACCTGAGGACCATCAAATCTGTCTGGATGATCAGGATACGACTGGACTGTGTGAGTGTTAGTAATCACTGTGTTCCTCTCCTCAGACAGATGGAGGCGTTTATTCACTGTGTTCAGATCCAGAGTGATCCGATGAGAATCTGATGGAGATAAAACACATCATTTATTACAGAAACTCTCTGTCTCTACAAGTTAACTTTGGATTTTTCACAAATTATTACAGAAGCAAATATTACAGTTTATTTCAATTGCTAACATACTTTTTTTTCTTACCAAAATCATGGATCTTTCTGATCCTTAATTACAAATGCTTAAACACAGCAAGCCAGAAATGAAGACCGAATGTTACAAACATTAAATATAGTATAAAACCTTTACTTCAGCAACAACATCAGCTCAAAAATATTGAAAAAATATATAAAACAAATACTGAAACAATTGATAAACATTTTTAATTAGCAGATCACTGAAATATTGAGAAATAGATTCCAGTCTCAGTTGGAGGCACAGTCAGGTGTTATTTTCATTACATGGACACACAGTGAAATACGACTCTTTGAATTGGATTTGTTCAGTGTGGATGAAGAACAACACAGAGGAGCAGAGAGAAAGAGAGAAATAATGTCTGGGTAAGGGAGAGGAACAGATGAAGGAGAAGTTGGATCAGGACAAGGGAGAAGAAGAGGAATGGGAGAGGAGGAAGAATGTGTGCTGGATTGAGCATCTCTATGGTTTTCACCCTCACACATGATGAACCTATGAAAGCTTATTTCTGCCATGAATAGAACATAAAAAAATGTAAAAATGTGGCATGAAAAGCTTCAACAGTAACCAAAGGTCATGTTTGTTGGATTTGTTGGTGATCAATTGCAGCAGTTTCATGTTTCATTTCAGTAAAAGCTTCACTTTCACTGTTCTATATATGCAGAATATGCACCCTTAGAAAGAGATTTCAACTGAAGAGCCATGTGACCAGTGTCTGCCTGATCAATTCTGTTACTTTCTTCTTCTTTTTCTATTGTATAAAGTAAAGACACATTCACTTCTGTTGTCAAAAATGCACACATTCAACACTCAACCAAAAATGTAGAAAAGGAAAAGGAAACTGAATTTTAAAACCTATGAATTTCATATTTTCTGCAGGTAGAACAGAAACATGACAGTAATGCAGTTTTCATAATGTCATTAACTGTTAGTATTTTGACAGTCATTGCTTTGATTGACTATATGTTCATATTGAATAGAAAACTAGTGCTAGTGTTTGACAGAACGACTCCATTTTGAATCAGATTTGCTGTGTTTTGATAGAGTTAGTATGTGTTGAAAATGTTTATAGCATTTTGAAATGTAGAGTTTGTGTTTATTTAACAAAATATGGTTTTGTAATGCAGGTGCGTTGCTGTGTTAAGAGTTTATAAAAAGTAACTTGATTCAGGATTTTTCTCTTATCTTACAGAATCTCATCTGTAGTTATTAGGAAATCTTGAGTTCGGTACTCAACTCTCAGGTCTGTTGCAAAGCAACCAATAATAATAATAATAATAATAATACATTTAAGAAATCTCATTTCTATAACAGAGTTTGTCCTAAATGAGATTCTGACTGAAGTTGCCATGGTTACCAAACAGATAAAATAGGATTAAAATATTTCTGTAATATGTGTGTGTCTGTATGAGAGTGTGTGTGTGCGTGTGTGTGTGTGTAGACGTACATTTCCGTAGTCCTGGTGTAATCCAGTTCTCTCCTCCATGATCCACACTGGAAAACACACACAGAGACACAATCAATCATTATGTTGTTTCTGTTGCCCTTTTCCATTTTGGCACTTTCATTTTCGGGATCAAAGGGGCAGAAGCTCAAGCCCCCCCACCTCACATTGTTCCAGTATTTGTCTTATATATTTTTCAATACTTTTTGAATTTGCAAATAAGATGAGAACGATCCATGATTTTGGTGTGGGGTAAGCTTGTATGAAAAGAAAATTTAAGTCTTTTAGAAACGTGTTAATTTACTATTTTGTGTGAAAATTACATGAAATGTGTTAATGATATGATCACAACAGACGAATGTTCTGCTAAATGTGTGTACAGTTTTGAAAATGTGACTACAGATTGGACAAAAGTATATATTTTTTTTTATATTAAATCCAAAAAAGTTGTTACTGAAAATGTTACTGAAAATCGTACTCTGTTACTAACGTAACCTCGGTTCCCTGATATACAGAACGAGTACTGCGTATGGGGAAAGGTCTCCTTTTTCCCCGTTACTGAAGCCTTTTTCAATAACGCAGTGTAACTGCATCGTCATTGGTTCACTCATAGACAAGTTGTTGAACCAATGACGGCGCGGCATAGCTGCGCGACCTATGGCGACAGAGCGCGCGAATATTCCCGCCGAAATGGGCGGGGTTTAGGGCTATATAAGCGGGCGTTTCGCCATAGGATTTCAGGTCATTCGAAGCGACAACACTGAAGCCGCAGCCTCGTGGCACGGCATGTAACGCAGTACTCGTTCCGTATCTCAGGGAACCGAGGTTACGTTAGTAACCGAGTACGTTCCCTTTCGATACTTCACTCGTACTGCGTATGGGGAACGAATTCAACCGCGCCGTGCCACGGCAGGGAACGACTGGACTTGTCTTGGGCACCGTGAGGGAACCAGAGGACAAGTGAGAAGGCCGGAGCCGTCGAACCCTCGTTACACTACAAAAAGGGAGTTAACTCCCAGAGTGGCATGAAGCGGAGCTCGATAGAGGCCGCTGGATCATACCGAGAGGACCCGAGCTTGTAAGGTCGGGACGTCCAAATGATAAAATCTGACAAAAGTAGACGGCGAGGACCAGCCGGCCGCCTCACAGATGTCTTTAATCGAAACTCCACTAGACCAGGCCCAAGAGGAAGCCATTCCTCTAGTAGAGTGAGCTCTAACTCCTATGGGGCAGTCGAGGCCCATAGAGGAGTAACAAAGAGCAATAGCGTCAACTATCCAACGCGAAAGACGTTGCTTTGAGACCGAAGACCCCTTGGTGCGGCCACCAAAGCAGATAAAGAGCTGATCAGATTGCCGAAAAGGCTGTGATCGATCAACATATGTCCTTAATGCCCTGACAGGGCAGAGTAGTTCCAACTCTCGCTCATCCGATGAGGGAGGAAGCACTGAGAGGGAAATAACCTGTGCTCTGAATGGAGTCGAGAGCACCTTAGGGACGTAGCCATGCCTAGGTTTCAAAACGACTTTGGAGTCGTTGGGCCCGAACTCAAGGCATGCAGGGCTCACGGAGAGGGCCTGCAAGTCACCAACTCGCTTAACCGATGCTAGTGCAAGTAGCAGAGCAGTTTTGAGCGTCAGGGGCCTGAGGTCAGCTGAACGCAGTGGCTCAAAGGGAGGCCCTTTAAGAGCTCTGAGGACCAAAGAGAGGTCCCAGGTGGGAACAGTGAGAGGACGAGGAGGATTTAATCGCCTAGAACCTCTCAAGAAACACACCACGAGGTTGTTTCGTCCCACTGACTGGCCAGCAATAGGAGCGTGAAACGCTGCAATGGCTGCTACGTAAACTTTGAGCGTTGAAGGGGTGCGACCCAGATTCAAACGCTCCTGGAGAAAAGACAGTATCGGAGATACGTCACACTCCACTGGGTCTATGTTGCGTGTAGAACACCAGTCAACAAAGACCGACCATTTCTGGGCGTAGAAGCGTCTCGTGGATGGAGCTCTCGCCTGAGAGATGGTATTCAGCATGTCCCCAGGGAGGTTAGCAGGCTCCCGTCGAGGGACCAGAGGTGCAGAGCCCAGAGTTCTGGCTGGTGATGCCAAATCGTCCTGTTCGCCTGAGAGAGGAGGTCCCGTCTCAGGGGGATCGGCCACGGAGCTTTTGTGGAAAGCCTGAACAGCTCTGAGGACCAAACTTGGCTCCTCCAGAGCGGGGCCACCAGGAGGACTCTTTGCTCGTCTTCCCTGATTCGTCTGATGACCTGTGGGATCAGAGCGATCGGGGGAAAAGCGTAAAGGAGGGTGCTGGGCCAGACATGGGCCAGCGCATCTTCCTCCTTCGAGAAATAAATTGGGCAGTGAGAGTTGCCTTCTGAAGCGAAGAGGTCTACCTCTGCCTTTCCGAAGAACTCCCAGATCATGAGAACTTTCTGGGGGTGGAGCATCCACTCGTCTGAGGGGACATTGCTCCGAGATAGCATGTCTGCTCCCAAGTTTGTTCTCCCGGGTATGTGAGTCGCCCTGAGCGACTGAAACCTCGGTGATGCCCATTCCAGAAGACGCTTCGCCAGAGCGCATAAGCGGCTGGACGAAAGACCGCCCTGGTGATTTATGTATGACACCACTGTCATGCTGTCTGACTGGACTAAGACGTGGCGCCCTGTCAGGTGTGCCTGGAACGCATGAAGGGCTCGAATCACTGCCAACATCTCAAGGCAGTTGATGTGCAGATGGCATTCCTCGTGAGACCACGAGCCGAAGGCCGGTCTGCCCTCGCAAAGAGCGCCCCAACCTGTGTTGGACGCATCCGTTGAGAGCACCGTCCTTCTGGACACCGCCTGTAGGGGTACCCCTTGGCTGAACCATACAGGGTTCATCCAGGGTTTCAGAGCTGCCAAACAGGCCTGATTGACCCTGAGACGCAGGCGGCCGTGGCGCCAGGCGTGAGGAGGGACCCGGAACTTCAACCAGTACTGCAGAGGCCGCATCCGAAGAAGGCCGAGCTGCAGAACCGGGGAGGCGGAAGCCATCAGCCCTAGCATCCTCTGGAAAAACTTCAGAGGGAAATAGGCTCTGTTCCTGACCGATGCCGCGAGCTGCTGAATGGCCAGAGCGCGCTCTGGAGATACTACAGCCGTCATACGGACTGAGTCAAAAACTGCACCCAGGAACGTTATACGCTGGCTGGGGAGCAGTGAGCTCTTGGCAAAGTTAACCCTGAGACCCAGGCACTCCAAGTGGCTGAGTAACACGGATCTGTGATGCTCCACCTCGGCTCGTGACTGGGCTAGGATGAGCCAGTCGTCGAGGTAATTGAGAACCCGGATTCCCATCTGTCTCAGTGGGGAAAGCGCCGCGTTCATGCACTTGGTAAAAGTGCGAGGAGCTAGGGACAGTCCGAATGGAAGGACCGTATATTGGTAAGCCACACCCTCGAACGCGAATCTCAAGAATCGCCTGTGATGGGGGGCTATCTGGATGTGAAAGTATGCATCTTTCAGGTCCTGCGAGCAGAACCAGTCCCCGGGGCAAACCTGCGTGAGGATCTGCTTCAGCGTTAGCATCTTGAACTTCCGTCTCATGAGGGAGAGGTTCAAGAGCCTGAGATCTAAGATGGGTCTGAGACCGCCATCTTTTTTGGGAACTAGAAAATAACGGCTGTAGAACCCCGAATTGCTCTCTGAGGGGGAGACTATTTCTATAGCTCCTTTCCTCAGAAGAGACGTGACTTCGGCTCGGAGGACATGAACGTCGTCCGTGTTGACTGAAGTCTGAAGCACCCCGCTGAAGCGCGGGGGCCTTCGGGCGAACTGAAGCGAGTAGCCTCGACTTATGGTTCCCAGAACCCAGCTTGACACTCCGGGGATGGCCTCGGCCCGCGTGACAAGGGGCTGAATGGTATCGGGTGACGGGCCGCCAATCGGGGGCCCGTGCACCGGAGAGAGTGGAAGAGGAACTTCGCTCTTTCTTAGAGAAGGTAGAATATTCATAGTGTTCGCCATAAGAATAGCGTTTTGCATGGACGCAGCACTGGGCCCAGTTAGCACAACACTGAACATATCTCCCACGCCCGGAGCTGAACGAGGCGGAGGGGGGTGGAACGAAAGAGCTTTTGGCGTCGGGTCCAGCGTAATCTTAGGCCGGGGTCCCTGGGTTGCCTCGGGAAGGAGGAGCGCTTACGATGGCGCTGTTCCTTGGGTGGTGCTGCCTGAGAGGTAGAGGGGGCAGGTTTGTTCTGCTGAGCCGGCGCAGACTTGGGGCGGCTGGAAGCAGACGTGGAGCTAGTGCGTTTAGGCAGGAAGTGTCGCATAGCCTGAGACGACTTTTGTGCTGCAGTAAAACGCTCCGTAAAGCCCTCTACTGCTGGCCCGAAGAGACCAGAAGGAGAGACTGGGGCATCCAAAAAGGCCGTCTTGTCCATCTCCTTAATCTCGGTCAGGTTGAGCCACAAATGGCGCTCAAGCACGACCAGGCTGGCCATGGATCGTCCAATAGCCTGAGCTGTGGCCTTTGTGGCACGCAGGGCTAAGTCAGTGGCGCTGCGGAGGTCACGGAAGGCAGGTGCATCGACGCCGGACTCATCCAGAGAACGGAGGAGCTTCACTTGAAACACCTGGAGAATAGCCATGGCGTGCAGCGCTGAGGCAGCCTGGCCCGCGGACGTATATGCTCTGCCAGCCAGGGCAGAAGTGGTCCTGCAGGGCTTGGATGGAAGGGCCCTCTTAGTTTTCCAACCCACAGCCGTGGGGGGACAGAGGTGAGCCGCCACCGCTTCGTCCAGGGGCGGTAGATGCTCGTAACCCTTCTCTTCAGAGCCATCCACAGAGGTGAGGGCTGAATAATACGTAGTACATAGGCGGGCAGAATACGGGGCGCGCCACGACTTCGTCAGCTCGTTGTGAACCTCTGGGAAAAACGGCGCGGCGCGTTGACAAGGGGCCTGGCGGGAACCCGGCAGGAACCACTCATCGAGCCTGCTCCGTGATGGCTCCTCTGGCGGAGCCCATTCGAGGTCCAAAACCTCTACTGCTTTCGAAATGATGCGGAAGAGCTCGGCATCCATACCCGGCTAGCAGTCAATGGGCTCCAGCGAGGGAAGGCGGGCGGGGTCAGAATCACCGGCCCAACCTTCGGATTCAGAGGCCGCGAGAGACATGACGTCATCAAGCGGCTCGTCCTCAGAACCGCCAAAAGAGATGAGGTCGCTCGCATCTGCTGAGGGACACAGCTCAGGGCGGGAGAACAGGACGGGGGACTGCTCTCTCGGGGGAGAGGGTGAGGCACGCGGGGAAGCCGGCGTGACGTCATCCAACTCCGTGCGCTGGGCCGCTCTGCCCCGCCGTCTCTTCCTAGCCGGCTCGCGGAAGGAAGAAGACGGGAGGGCGCGAGCGGCGAGATCGCCTTCACTGAAGAAGGCGATCCGCGAGCGCAGAGAGGCGAGACTCATGTTCTCACAGTGAGAACACGAGGTCCCGGTGAGCGCTGCCTCTGCATGGGGTCTGCCCAGGCAGCTGACGCACTCACCGTGACCGTCGTCGTCATGCAGAGGGGCTCTGCATGTGCCACACGAGTGGCGCGGCATTTGTAACAACGCCGCCGCCGTGAAAACGGCGTTTGAGGGGCTCTTTTAGAGCGGCGAGGGCCGCTAGAGCAGTGAAAACCGCTGTTGGAAAGCTCTTTTAGAGCGGCAATAAACCGTGGGAAAATCGCTCTTTTAGGCGCGCCGGATGGCGGCAGGAGACGGGCTGGCAGGCGGCAGGAGACGGGCTGGCAGGCGGCCGGAAGCGGGAAGCGGGCGGCTCGAGACGGCGCTCGAGGCGGCAGTCGACGAGGGCGCCGGCGAAGCTCGCGCCAGGCGAGCTTCTTTTCAGGCGAGCTTCTTCCAGGCGGCGAAGGCTTCAGCCGGAGATCAGCGAGGAGCGATGTGAAGTCGTCGCTGAAGGAGAGAGAACTGAAATCCTATGGCGAAACGCCCGCTTATATAGCCCTAAACCCCGCCCATTTCGGCGGGAATATTCGCGCGCTCTGTCGCCATAGGTCGCGCAGCTATGCCACGCCGTCATTGGTTCAATAACTTGTCTATGAGTGAACCAATGACGATGCAGTTACACTGCGTTATTGAAAAAGGCTTCAGTAACGGGGAAAAAGGAGACCTTTCCCCATACGCAGTACGAGTGAAGTATCGAAAGGGAACACGCCTTCTCAGTTTTCCCAAAAACTCTGACCTCCTGGTCAGAACTGAGAAGGCGTGATTTTTCACACCATCTGCAACGCTCCTGGGAAGAGTGAACAACTGAAGAGACTAATCATCTCAGCTTGGTCATGCAATCTCGTAAAGTAGTGTTATAAGGGGCCGTTCACATATCACGCCTAAGCACGGCCGCGCCACTTTCTCCTCCTTTCCACAAGTGCTTCCGCTCCTGTGGCGTCTGTCGTTGCTGTGCAACCATGAACTGCGCTCTCCACGATGATGATGAGGAAGTGTTGTGGATTGGGTAACAGCCACTAGAGGGCGCTCCGGTAGCGTAGTCGCCTCTTGGGTTCTAAGCGCTTTGCTAAAAGTGGCAGTACTCTGACCACGCTCACTCTAGTCACATGTTTACACAAGCCACACATAACACAATAAATACAGTTCTCCTATAAGCAAAAAATCATATATATATACACACACACCCACAAGAGTTTAAACCAATAATGCTGCTAACTGGTACTTATATCAATACAGTGTTTTAACCTGTATTACTGCATCCTGTAATTATTTATAGGCTTCAAAATGAGCAACTCCAGTCAAATTTGTCTGAAACGCCTGAAAAAAGGCATTCCCAAAATAAATTGCTTACTGTTCTTGAACCATTTGGAGTCTATGCATGGTTTTGGTATCTTTTGAAAGGGGACACTCTGAGGTAAGTCTGTAACACTGTAAGTCTTACTGGTATTGAGTAATAGAATTTGAAAAATGGAAAAAAATATTCAGCCTACTTTTTTTTTTTTTTTTGTAAACAGATGCCTGCAGAAGACTACAGTTATTAGCTAGAAAACACAACAGGATCACAGCCTGAAGCCTTACCAAGCTTCATTTCAAATTTGATAAAAATATCTTAGAAAATTAGTGTTTTACACATGTTTATTTGAGTTCATGTCTAGGCGCTCCCCAAAAAAAGCCACTTGGAGACTCCAAATGGCCCTTTGGAACCATCAACACATTTATTCTTCAATGCTTTAATGTACAGTCATAATTTTGGGCTCTAATGAAAGGTTACACTTAGAGCTATTCTACCCCTTATCCAGATTTACTGTCGAATATTGCTGACACATAGTAACTGAAGCATACACACATTATAGTGTTTCTTCAATTCTTGAAACTATATTTTATCCAAATAAAGATACAAAAGTGCTATGGTATTAAAACACTTTATTATTAGAACTCACACTATATATCTCAAACTATTTACAAATTTTACAATTATATTTCTTAGCTGTTATCGGCAACATGCCACACATTATGACAACTGTGATTTGGCACAAAGGCTATATATCTCACACTATTATATGTCAAACTATTTAGTATATCTATTTAGCTATAACATCTTATCTTCTGCTGGTAGGGTTCCTCTCCTGCTGTCATCTTGTCCAGTCTTCATCCGATTCAACGATAGTTGATTGTCTGTGATATAAAAAAAGAAATAAATTATTTAGACATTTTTTGTAGTTTTTTTTTATACTACCATTTTTTACAAGATCACACTCATATAAACAGAAACACGTGCACACAAAGAAGTCTGACATATTTCACATCAATGCATGAGCATACATGATAAAAACAACCCAGGGGAAAAAATACTATAGTAAATTTATGGTAAATACTAAAGTGTTTATGAACCATACTATAGTTGAATTAATTTATTGTGGTAATTCTATAGTTTCTGTGATAATATAACAACTATAGTAATATAAGCAAATTACAAAACATTATACTAAGTTTTCAACTTTAGGGTATATAATACAACAATATACACTACAGTTTACTGTAGTAAAAACTAAAGTATACTACAGTATTACAGTTTATCAGTTCACTTCAGTCAATTCTACAGTATGCTGTAGCATTCATTACAAAGTGTTGTAAACACTATAATATATACAGTATACTATTTACTATAGTATGGTTCAAAAACACTATAGTATTTACTATAATATTTTTGCATGCATGAATGCAAAAACAAATATACACACAGAGACACAATCTATATCCACCGGTCTATGTGCGCATATATACTATAGTAAACATTACTGTATGAGCACATATGTATACTATGGTAAACATTACTGTATGAGCGCATACTATGGTAAACTTTACTGTATGAGCGCATACTATGGTAAACATTACTGTATGAGCGCATACCATGGTAAACATTACTGTATGAGCGCATACCATGGTAAACATTACTGTATGAGCGCATATGTACTGTATACTATAGTAAACATTACTGTATGAGTGCATACCATGGTAAACATTACTGTATGAGCGCATACCATGGTAAACATTACTGTATGAGCGCATACCATGGTAAACATTACTGTATGAGCGCATACCATGGTAAACTTTACTGTATGAGGGCATACTATGGTAAACTTTACTGTATGAGCGCATACCATGGTAAACATTACTGTATGAGCGCATACCATGGTAAACATTACTGTATGAGCGCATACCATGGTAAACTTTACTGTATGAGCGCATACCATGGTAAACATTACTGTATGAGCGCATACCATGGTAAACTTTACTGTATGAGGGCATACTATGGTAAACTTTACTGTATGAGCGCATACCATGGTAAACATTACTGTATGAGCGCATACCATGGTAAACTTTACTGTATGAGCGCATTCCATGGTAAACTTTACTGTATGAGCGCATACCATGGTAAACATTACTGTATGAGCGCATACCATGGTAAACATTACTGTATGAGCGCATACCATGGTAAACTTTACTGTATGAGCGCATACTATGGTAAACATTTACTGTATGAGCGCATACTATGGTAAACTTTATGAGCGCATACTATGGTAAACTTTACTGTATGAGCGCATACTATGGTAAACTTTACTGTATGAGCGCATACTATGGTAAACTTTACTGTATGAGCGCATACTATGGTAAACTTTACTGTATGAGCGCATACCGTGGTAAACATTACTGTATGAGCGCATACTATGGTAAACTTTATGAGCGCATACTATGGTAAACTTTACTGTATGAGCGCATACTATGGTAAACTTTACTGTATGAGCGCATACTATGGTAAACATTACTGTATGAGCGCATACTATAGTAAACTTTACTGTATGAGCGCATACTATGGTAAACATTACTGTATGAGCGCATACTATGGTAAACTTTACTGTAAGCGCATACTATGGTAAACATTACTGTATGAGCGCATACTATGGTAAACATTACTCTATGAGCGCATACTATGGTAAACTTTACTGTATGAGCGCATACTATGGTAAACATTACTCTATGAGCGCATACTATGGTAAACTTTACTGTATGAGCGCATACTATGGTAAACTTTACTGTATGAGCGCATACTATGGTAAACTTTACTGTATGAGCGCATACTATGGTAAACTTTACTGTATGAGCGCATACCATGGTAAACTTTACTGTATGAGCGCATACCATGGTAAACTTTACTGTATGAGCGCATATGTACTGTATACTATAGTAAACATTACTGTATGAGTGCATACTATGGTAAACATTACTGTATGAGCGCATACTATGGTAAACATTACTGTATGAGCGCATACCATGGTAAACATTACTGTATGAGCGCATACTATGGTAAACTTTACTGTATGAGCGCATATGTACTGTATACTATGGTAAACATTACTGTATGAGCACATACTATGGTAAATTTTACTGTATGAGCGCATACTATGGTAAACTTTACTGTATGAGCGCATACCATGGTAAACTTTACTGTATGAGCGCATACCATGGTAAACTTTACTGTATGAGCGCATACCATGGTAAACATTACTGTATGAGCGCATACTATGGTAAACATTACTGTATGAGCGCATATGTACTGTATACTATAGTAAACATTACTGTATGAGCGCATATGTACTGTATACTATAGTAAACATTACTGTATGAGCGCATACTATGGTAAACATTACTGTATGAGCGCATACCATGGTAAACATTACTGTATGAGCGCATACTATGGTAAACTTTACTGTATGAGCGCATATGTACTGTATACTATAGTAAACATTACTGTATGAGCGCATACTATGGTAAACATTACTGTATGAGCGCATACTATGGTAAACTTTACTGTATGAGCGCATACTATGGTAAACATTACTGTATGAGCGCATACCATGGTAAACATTACTGTATGAGCGCATACTATGGTAAACATTACTGTATGAGTGCATACCATGGTAAACTTTACTGTATGAGCGCATACCATGGTAAACTTTACTGTATGAGCGCATACCATGGTAAACTTTACTGTATGAGCGCATACTATGGTAAACTTTACTGTATGAGCGCATACCATGGTAAACTTTACTGTATGAGCGCATACCATGGTAAACATTACTGTATGAGCGCATACTATGGTAAACATTACTGTATGAGCGCATATGTACTGTATACTATAGTAAACATTACTGTATGAGCGCATAATATGGTAAACTTTACTGTATGAGCGCATATGTACTGTATACTATAGTAAACATTACTGTATGAGCGCATACTATGGTAAACATTACTGTATGAGCGCATACTATGGTAAACATTACTGTATGAGCGCATACCATGGTAAACATTACTGTATGAGCGCATACTATGGTAAACTTTACTGTATGAGCGCATACTATGGTAAACTTTACTGTATGAGCGCATACTATGGTAAACATTACTGTATGAGCGCATACTATGGTAAATTTTACTGTATGAGCGCATACTATGGTAAACTTTACTGTATGAGCGCATACCATGGTAAACTTTACTGTATGAGCGCATACCATGGTAAACTTTACTGTATGAGCGCATACCATGGTAAACTTTACTGTATGAGCGCATACCATGGTAAACTTTACTGTATGAGTGCATACTATGGTAAACATTACTGTATGAGCGCATATGTACTGTATACTATAGTAAACATTACTGTATGAGCGCATATGTACTGTATACTATAGTAAACATTACTGTATGAGTGCATACTATAGTAAACATTACTGTATGAGCGCATACTATGGTAAACTTTACTGTATGAGCGCATACTATGGTAAACTTTACTGTATGAGCGTATACTATGGTAAACATTACTGTATGAGCGCATACTATGGTAAACATTACTGTATGAGCGCATACTATGGTAAACATTACTGTATGAGCGCATACTATGGTAAACATTACTGTATGAGCGCATACCATGGTAAACATTACTGTATGAGCGCATACCATGGTAAACTTTACTGTATGAGCGCATACTATGGTAAACTTTACTGTATGAGCGCATACTATGGTAAACTTTACTGTATGAGCGCATACTATGGTAAACATTACTGTATGAGCGCATACTATGGTAAACTTTACTGTATGAGTGCATACTATGGTAAACTTTACTGTATGAGCGCATACCATGGTAAACTTTACTGTATGAGCGCATACCATGGTAAACTTTACTGTATGAGCGCATACTATGGTAAACTTTACTGTATGAGCGCATACCATGGTAAACTTTACTGTATGAGCGCATACCATGGTAAACTTTACTGTATGAGTGCATACTATGGTAAACATTACTGTATGAGCGCATATGTACTGTATACTATAGTAAACATTACTGTATGAGCGCATATGTACTGTATACTATAGTAAACATTACTGTATGAGTGCATACTATAGTAAACATTACTGTATGAGCGCATACTATGGTAAACTTTACTGTATGAGCGCATACTATGGTAAACTTTACTGTATGAGCGTATACTATGGTAAACATTACTGTATGAGCGCATACTATGGTAAACTTTACTGTATGAGCGTATACTATGGTAAACTTTACTGTATGAGCGTATACTATGGTAAACATTACTGTATGAGCGCATACTATAGTAAACATTACTGTATGAGCGCACAAAACATGACAAAAGTTAGCAGGAACACATCGTACAGTCATCAGACAGTAAAATATGTTATATAATATAATAAAACACTTACTGTTCGCCAGTAACAGTGACGTCGCTCCCATCCATTGCATTCTGCTACACTCAAGAATTAAGATTTAAAGGATTCCAATCGTTTCGTGTCTTAGGACATCAATGTGTCGTCACGAGCCACAGGGTTTAATTTGGACTTGTCTATGCATATTTTTTGACTCTTATGAATTGTGTTATCATTCATTCGCATTATAAGACTGACAGACGGCAGCGGTTGAAGTTAAAAATCATCATTTGTGTTCTACTGAAGAAACAAAGTCACCTACATCTTGGATGCGCTGGGGGTAAGCAGATAAACATCAAATTTTCATTTTTGGGTGAACTATCCCTTTAAGCCTTTGCGGGGCCCTGGGCTACCAAACGCAAAAGCGTTTGTTGTGGAAATAGGAAGATTTAGCAGCATGAATTTCAGCAGAAAAGGATGAGAGCAGAGATTGATAGCTACTTAGGTCAGATTGGTCATTTGATTTGTGCCATTTCCTCTCTGCAGCCCTGAGTTTGGTCCAATGTTCACGAAGAACATCAGATAACCAGGGATTAGAGGCAGTGGCACGTGCAGGCCTGGATGACAGAGGACAGATACTATCTAGAGAAGAAGTTAATGTGGAACATAAAGTGTCTGTTGCTGTATTCATATCCAGAGATGAGAAATGTGTGGGTGAGGGAAGGGAGGATGATACAGTAGAGGAAAGATCAGAAGAAGAAAGAGAGCGCAGGTTTCGTCTGAAGGTAACTGGTAGAGGGGTTGGTGGTGAACAAATGGGGAGTTGTAGATTAAAAGTGATGAAGAAATGATCGGAGATGTGCAGAGGTTTTACCAAAATGTTGTCAGTGATGCAGTTGCGTGTGTAAATGAGATCAAGCTGGTTGCCAGATTTGTGTGTACTTGTGGTGATGAGCCGATTAAGATCGAATGAGGCTAGAAGAGGGTGGAATTCTGAAGCATAAGGCTTCTCTAGATGAATGTTGAAATCGCCAAAAACTACAAGTGGGCTACCATCCTCTGGGAATGAGGACAGCAGCATGTCCAGTTCCTCTACAAAGGTACCCAGTTGGCCTGGGGGGTGATAAATTACTACGATAAGAATTTTGACAGGAATTGAGATTGTAGTAGCATGAAACTCAAATGAATTGTAGCTGCAAAGAGAGGAATGAGTCGAGTATTTCCAATTGTCAGAAATTAGAAGACCTGTGCCCCCACCCCTCCCAGACTGGCGAGGGGTATGAGAGAAAGTGAAGTTGTTAGAGAGAGCAGCAGGAGTTGCTGAGTCCTCTGGACGAAGCCAGGTCTCAGTCAAGATATTGAGAGAAGAATTAGTAGGAAAGGCTGGAATGAAGTCAGCTTTGTTAATTGCTGACTGACAGTTCCATAGACCCACAGAGACTGACAAACTTAGGAGCGTTAGTGTTAGAAGAGGAGTAAATAGACCGCAGGTTGGAAGCATTGCGCTGCCTTTTACGTGAATTAGTGGAGCGTTGCCGAGAGACAACAGGAATGTGTTGAAAGCACATGCTGAGGATGAAGGAAAGTGTGAAAGGAAGAAAAAACCTAAGTGCCTACCGGTGTCCTTGCTTGGTGGAGTCGCGCAGGTAGAGTCGCAGGTCTTTACCCGAGTCGGTTGAACACGAGGAGGCTGAACGCTCCCGTTGAACATCTTGTGTGTAAAAGCAAACTGTTTAATTGGGTCATTCTACAGAAACATCCACTTTTGGTGTGGCAAGTTGTCTTAAAATGTATTTATTTTTTTAACATTTAAATTTAGACCACAATATTATATTACCCTTTGACTTTATGAATACACATAAATAACAGCTTTATGATTTTTAATATTTTGTGCATTTATTTAAAGACTGCATGTACTTTCTTGTCACTAGTGTTACCTTACTTCTCTGGCAATTTTAAAGGTTTTTATGAAATATTCTCAATTTTTTTCAGCACATGCAGTCAGAGTTTCAGAAAAATAATGATAATGCAAAAACTAAGGAGATTACGTTAAAAGTGTTCTTGAATGATTTTAGTTCATTTGTGCAACCATGTATTTTCTATAACAATGAAAATATTTGAAAAACAGTTATAATCAAGTAATGATCCAATCGCAGAGTTTAATTTAGATTTGTCTATGCATATTTTTTGACTCTTATAATTTGTGTTACCATTGGCACCCATTATACGTCTGACAGACGGCAACGGTTGGAGTTAAAAATCATCATTTGTGTTCAACTGAAGAAACAAAGTCACCTACATCTTGGATGCGCTGGGGGTAAGCAGATAACCATCAAATTTTCATTTTTGGGTGAACTATCCCTTTAACGCGGCATTGGTTACAACTAACAGTAAACAAATATATAAACGAGAAAGACCTTATGCCTTTCGGGTGGTGCTTAATAAACTTTATACCCGTAAATCAACTCAGATGAACTGTAATAAAGTGCTCTCACCTTCATTACTGCCGTATCCAGTATCACTCTGGAGTCTGTAAGCTGGATCACGAACAGTTTTTACCTGTATATCCTTGAGTAGCACATTTTAGCACAGTCTCTGTTTTGTATTGCCCCTTTGTATTAAAATGCTTTTGTGACGTCACACTCCCAGGGATCTGGAAACGGCTTGTTCTGAGACACTGCTTATGATTTATGGGATTTTTTTTTTTTTTTAAAAAGGAGTGGGTGGATTTTTATCACTAAAGGGTGGTTGTGTACACACACTGCCAACACACATTTATGTCCAAACACCATGCAAAAGTGAATTTTGCATAATGGGTCCCCTTTAAATATCCGTGTGTCATCAAAACATAAAACTGAAAATCTGCTTTTGGACTCAAATCTAAATTTTTTGTGTTTGTCTGAAACGTGGTTAACTAAAAACTTCTCCTAGCGCTTTGGCAATGCCTGGGTGTGAATATCGGTAGGTGAATGCTCATCCACTACATGCCTCCGGTAAGAAGCGTGACAGGAGGAACTGTTGTTTACATATTTGGTATCATTCAGATTTTCTATTATGTGCACAAGGTATTTAATGTGGTCTTTCTGAAATAAAAAGAATAAAAATGTACATCCAGGTATGTCTAATAACATTAAGTTACATAAACAGCAACTCACTACTGACACATTATACATGTACCAATGTGACAGAGAGGGGATTAACAGCAGTGAACATATGCACGTGAATCACCGTATATAGCTCTCATATTATAACATTGTGCACAATGTAAAATTCGGTTGCACAAGCTGAATATTTAAACACAACATAATAAACACGCATCACTTATAATTTGTATAATTAAATAAACTTACATTCAATCACGCACATTAACACCTAAAGAAATGGCGGAGCAAACGGCTGGTGAAAGTGAAACAGCGGAAACTAGCGTCACCCAGCGGAATACACTATTAGATATTTACTGATAAAAATCCTTCCCGTATACTCATACAGGGAATTTAGAACACCTGGAGGTATACATTACTATATTACAGACAGGATAGGTAAATTGGTAGAGGAAGAGGTCTTCTTATTTATGTTAAAGATTATTTAACAAGTCCTTCTTGAGTGTTCAAATGCATTTGAATGTATTGCTGTTTTAATTACACTATCTCTGCAAATGTCTTTTACTATAGTTGCAGTGTATAGACCGCCTTCATCCAATATCTCATTCTACGATAATTTTAAAAGCCTCTTTAAAGCCCACTTCTGGATCGATGTAAAATAGACTTTGTGAAATGGTCCTCTCTGCCCGTCTTTAGCAGGTCATACGAATGTAATTAAAATGCTTGTTCTGCCACGGTTTCTGTATTTATTTTCAAATATACTCATTTTTATTAGACTATCCAGCTTAGTAAAAAAAAAAATATTTCTAATTACTTCCTTTTTCTGGGCGAATAAGACCCCTCGCATTAGGAAATGTTTTTTTACAGAGATTAAAATGTCAAGGAGGGATGGCATTACCCAAATTTTTATTTTACTATTGGGCGAGTAACATTCAGAAGATACTCTATTGGTTATCTAGTGTAGATCCTCAAAATGCCCCTTTGTGGGTGCAGGGGGAACAATCATGTACAAAATTCAAACTTAGCTCCTTAATTTGCTCCTCACTCCCCCTGGTGGGGAGAAATTACATCTGCTCCCCTAACTCTGCACTAATTCACACTCTAAAAATTTGGGCCCAATTCAGGAAACATTTTGGTTTACAGTTAGCTTCCATTTTAGGACATCTTGCATCTAATTGTTTATTCCCACCATCTTATGTAGACTCTGCCTTTTGTGTTTGGGAGGAGAAGGGGATTAGATGCCTAAAAGATTTATATTTTAATAATACTGTCACAGACTGACTGTGACCTGGTACTTTTATTTTGAAGGGACTGAGCATGGGTATATGTACAACAAACTCTTTCCACCATTACACATACATACACACTAAATGCCGGCAAACTATACCATCCTTATGTAGTTGTATGTTTGTGCCCTAATTTTGGAGTTGTGACATTTGTCTGTTAAATATTGTTATTTGTTTAAATGTTTAATGTTCAGTAATGCATCCTGTTCCAATAATGTTACACAGAAAAGAATACCAAAATACTTTCACTTTCTTTAGTTATCAAGTTAACTTCAATGCATTTCAAACAGCTAGACATACCTTCTGGTGCACCTCTCACTTGCCAAACCTGTCCACATGGGAAGTAGCCATTTTTAAACTAACATTTGCTCATGGCAGATTTCTCCATCTGGTTCTGACCTCATAGGGGAGGGAGAGAACCGGGGATGTAAGTGTTTTCTTATATGACTTGTCTTTATTGATTTGAGCAGTTTAAACTGTAATAAATGCAAAAGATGTATGTTGTAGAGCCGAACAATAATGAAGGAATGATGGTTTTATTTTGTCATCTGCTTGTAACTTAAAAGTGTTCCCCGTAAAATGGTATGTTCCAAATATAGGAGGAGCCAAAGCTTCAAAAGGCAGCCATTTTAGGGGAATGGAGGGTAGAGAGGTTGAATTACACATGTATTTTGGGCCTGGACATTGGCATAGCCAAACTTAAATTTGTTGATATATTATAGATAAGTTTGATTTATCTTCTTTTTTTTTTCTTTCTTTCTTTCTTTCTTTGTTGTTTTGTTTTTGACTATTGCTACTGTGCACAACTGGGAGAACTACATGTATGCACTCTTTGGATTAAAACCACTCTGAACTGTGCATTTTTGTCCCCTGCTATTTTTTTTACACTTCTGGCCGCTGGTACATCCTAACAAATACTTTTTGCTCTTTTGAAGATCTTAAACATCATTTTTCTTTACCTAGTTCTCACTTTTTCCAAATCTTGCAGATTAAGAGTTTCATCAAGAAGGGCTTTGTCTCCTTTCCTGAAATTCCCCCTACTTCACCTATTGAATCTGGGCTTGATTTGAACGCACATAACAGAGGACTCATTTCAAACATATACTCTTTGATCATTTCTATAAGTCCACAGAGCCTGGATGATATTTGTAAAGCCTGGCGAAGTGATTTGGGTAGAGAATTCACAGATGAAGAATGGCAAAATGCTCTAAATAGGGTCCACTCCTCCTCTTCTTGTGCAAGGCATGGATTAATTCAATTTAAAGTTCTTTATAGGCTCCATTTCACTAACTCCAAACTAGCCAAGATTTATCCGAATGTCTGCCCTGCCTGTAATAGGTGTTCACAATCGCCTGCTACAACCGCTCATATGTTTTGGGTGTGTCCAAAGTTTGAGGAGTTTTGGAGAGAGATTTTTGAGTCATATAACCATATATATGATATCTTGATTGATCCTGATCCTATGATTGGTATTTTTGGTGTGGTACCTGAGGGTATAGAACTCAGGAATGATACCTGTTCTGTTATTGCTTTCACTACACTACTGGTGAGGCGTTTAATATTATTTCAGTGGAAAAGGGCAGACCTTCCAACCCATAGCAGCTGGATAAAAGTAATGTTTCACATTCAAAAGATTAAATATACGATTTGAGGTTCGAAGTGCAAGTTTCGGGTTATTTGGTCCCCCTTCATAAGATATTTTGAACAACTCTTCTCCCTCTAAGATTGAGTGACATGCCTGAACCTTCTCTTATTTTCATGTTTTTTTTTTTGTTTGTTTTGTTTTTTATTAATATTATTGTTATTATTATTTATGTAATGTCCTATTTCTGCTAAAACTGTTACAGTTGTGTGTAGTAGAGAGAGCACAGACACGGACTTCAACGTTAAGCGGGGTTTAATCACCAAAACAAAGGTACAACACAACATAGGATAAACAACAGAACCAACAGGGAGTGCAAGGAGTGAGTCCAACTTAAAGGGAGTGCTAATGACAATGCACAGGTGCGGGGAATCCAGGAATAGCGGGAAAGTTGACGAGGGAAGTGCAATCAGGTGATGGAGCAGGGAGGATCATGGGAAACTGAGTCCGGGTAGGCGTGGCTGTAACAAAAACTAATGAGTTGAGCTCCTCTATTGTATGTGTGTGTATGTATGTATGTGTGTATGATGATGATATTAGACTGCGTAGCCTATAATAAAAGATAATGAATTTCAAACCTGAACCAAACATATTTTTATTCAAAGATCAACAGTATGTCATTAGTCTTTAGTCTGCCACAAAAAACAACATTAAAATCATGAACTCAAATGTCATTGTGAAAAAAAAAAAAAAACAATGACTGTTGCAAGTAACAGTGTGTAAAAAAGACCTTTCTGTATAGCCTAACGCTAATAAGCTTAAACGAAAATAACGAAATAATTGTGTAGTGAAGTATTTTTTTGTACACAGTGTTGCGAACAATCAATCACTCCTTTACGCGTGCATCACTGTCCTCCTCGCGGCTGCAGCAACTTACGCTCTCTTTATCAAGGTTTAAAACAAAAAGGGGACAAAAAGGTTGTATTGTCTTTGTGCATATCGATGAATTAGATAAATGAATAGAATATGAAAATTAGCTTATCAATGCATATCTAAATTCACGCCTAGCCGCCTACGGTATTATTTTAGAACATTAGAAAAAAGATTCTGTAGCCAATGAGCAGCCGGCGGGGGCTGGTTCCGGGACGACTCAACCTCTGCAGACAGTTTTTAATGTTTATCAGACAATAACTACTGTGGATGAGGTTCAGGAAGTCAACCACTTCAAAGTGTTCATGGAGAAGATCCACAATCTCTACAGTCACTTCTGGAAGCAGCGCAAGAAGTGGACTCACAAAATTGGCAGATTTTTAAGTATGTGATGGGTAGCCAGCAGCTTCTGTTCTGTAAAGGCTGTGTGGAGGTTGTATCAAGCACTCAACAGACACTTTGGAAATGCTGCAGGATACCAAACAACAAACAGCAAAGCGAAACAAACTTACAGAGACGTTGGACTCATGTATGATGCCCTGTCTGAACTTTCAAACCTGTTTCAGCAACTCCAGGCCCATTCAATCACACTCTTGAGAGCAGACCAGCTTCTGAAGCAGCTTCATTCCAAGACACCCCAGGAGAGAAATCAGAGGAGGCACTGACAGCACAGGCTTTGGGACAGTGACAATTGCCAGCTGATAAAATCTGCGCTCCATGGACCACATTCATATAATGTTGTACTAAACTGAGGGCCAGTGATTAACATGTTCATTCATTCTTTGTATGTGTAATGGTTAATTTGCATTCTCTAAATTGTAATGTTGACATGCATTCTCTGTAAAGTGTTGGGAAAATTCATTGATTATTAACGTATTACCAGTAGAGAATAGCTTGTATGAACAACACTGGAAAGCACCGGGTTTTCTGCACAGAGAGCATCAAGCGTAAATGAAATATAAGTGTATTCAATGCAAATTATAAAAGCAAAGTTGTGGAAAGTACCAAAGAAACCATTAAAACATGCTTTTTTTAAAAATATAGCGGCTGGCGATCCGCCACCATTAAAACCAAAGCTGAGGGGTATTCATAGATAATGGTGGCAAAACGCCAGGGTGGAGCTAAAAGAAAAGATAGCTAGAGGACCCCTTATTGGATCTCTAGCGATAAGAAAAACATATAAAATGAGCTGTTTAATGCTGTCTAGATTAGATGTGATGCCTGATGAGAAGCTGACATCTCGCTTTGTTGCCTGGCAATAAAGAATATCTTTTGAAGACCTGGAACTTCTGACTCTGAGAGATTTTTTGAGAAGAACACAGAATCATCTTAGGACACTGCAGACTGGCCACAACATAATTGGCGAGCCAGCCAGGAGCAGCGAGAGGTCAGAGGTGGCCCCCACGGCGGGACTGCTGCAGGAGGCCCTACAAAACAAAAAGGCGCCAAACAAAGAGGTAAGCACTTTTGCTTATATTTGTTTTGTATGGCCCCTTGTGAGCTGATGCCTGGGTGGTAACTATAAGACCTCAGCAAAATGAACCTAAATTTAAATTGAAATAATAAATGAAAGAATTAAGAAAATTAAAATAATCAAGATTAAAATGATGTATTGTGAATATTAAAATGAGGAATAATTTCCAGGTCTTTGAAGATAGCGCATGCGTAGATTAGTAGTATTTAACACGCAGAAGTGTGTTGTGCCAGAAGTTGGCTTTAGAAGTATTTAACACGCAGAAGTGCGTTTTGCCAGAAGTTGGCTGTAGAAGTAGTATTTAACACGCAGAAGTGCGTTGTGCCAGAAGTTGGCTTTAGAAGTATTTAACACGCAGAAGTGCGTTTTGCCAGAAGTTGGCTGTAGAAGTAGTATTTTACACGCAGAAGTGCGTTTTGCCAGAAGTTGGCTACATAAGAAGTGTTTTATGCAGAAGTGCATCTCTGTCTGCCTGAAGGAGGCACAGAAAAATGTGTGTGCGCAGAAGTGCGCTTGTTGTTTAATGTGTGTCAGGGAAAGCCTTGTGAAGAGTGGGCAGCCCTGTAATTGTGTTGCATAGTAGTGTAAAAAGTGTAAAGTAAGGAAAAAAGTGAAATAAGGAGGACAAAAGAATTCTTTGGCTTTGTATAATTTGCATTGAGGAAAAAGCATGCTAAGAATTGATGAAAATAATTAAAGGTGTTTTTGTGAATTGGGAGAACAAGTTTATTAATGGATAATGAGAATCAAAATAAAAATGGAAATATAAAATGTGAGAAAATATATGTGAGAACAAAAAATACTCCAAAGACTTTGTGTTGCAGATTATTTGGACATTTTCCAGATTGCAGACGCTGTGATCCAAATAAAGAAACACAGCCGTTGATAAATAAAATAATTAAACAAGACTGAATTGTTTTCCCACTGTCACAAAAATCAGAAAAAGTTAATGCATTGTAAATATATTGTATATGAAGTGTGAGTGAAATCCCGGGTGTGTGAGTGTGCATTGAAGTGTCCGTGAGCTTGAGGAGGGGAGAGAGGTGTGTGCGTGTGAGTGTGTAGTGGAGCAGAAACAGGGAGGTTCTTTTCTAAGAAGCAACAGTTGGCCAGGATCCATGTTTGAATTATTTGTCTCAGAATATGAGAAGGATAGAATGAGGGAGTATTTGAGGCTAGAAAGAGAAGAAACCAAATTTAGACAAGCATTAAAAGAGTCCCAAGGGATACGAAATCATTTTTGGCTTGAAACTGAATATATAGACATTAATGGGCAGAGAGGGGAACTCACTGAACAGAAAAAAGAACAGTTGCTTAGAGATTTGGCAAAAGTCACCAATGCAAAATTGATTGAGAAAGAATGGCCTTTAGTGAATTGGAGTGAAGAAATTAAAAAACAAATAACACTTGAAAAGCTAAGGCCATATTTAGCTCAATTCTGCCATCCCAGAACAACACTTCTGGAAACATTGCTGACAACAGCAGAAATAGAATTAGACCCAATTCTCATTCCCTATTTGAAAAGAAATGTTGGGTATCGTTGGCCTCAAGATTTGGGAGGAGCAACTATACTGAAAAATATTTACATCATTGTAAGTACATGCACAAGGCCAGTACAGTGGGAAAGTGACAAGATTTTTTTAAATTAGGGAAAAAAGGAGTTAAAAGTGTCACAACCACTAATTGGACGCTGGGAAAACTGACAGTGTCAGTGGTGCTGAGGAACAACCCAGAGCACATACATCACCTGTGGGTGGAGATAAGGAGGGGCAAAAGGGAAGTGGAGGAGCAGCCAGTCACTGTGGAAGATGCCCAGCCAGCAATGACACGTGGGGCCCAGATGGGTTAACTACGGGTTCCATGGGTACTGTGTGGGCATGGGCTTTGGCTGGGTGAAATCAGTGGGTCCCATGTAGGTTTTGTAGTACGAGTCCCACATAGGAAGCCCATATGAGCTGATTACATGGGCCCCATAAGGGACAGGCATGGGCCAAGTGGGCATGGGTTTGATCTGGGAACACATATATGGGTCTTGCATGGCATATTTATGGGCCAAGTGGGCATGGGTTTGAACTGGGAATGCACATATGGGTCCTGCATAGAATTTTTATGGGCCAAGTGGGCATGGGTTTGATCTGGGAACACATATATGGGTCTTGCATGGCATATTTATGGGACAAGTGGGCATGGGTTTGAACTGGGAATGCACATATGGGTCCTGCATAGAATTTTTATGGGCCAAGTGGGCATGGGTTTGAACTGGGAACACATATATGGGTCTTGCATGACATATTTATGGGCCAAGTGGGCATGGGTTTGATCTGGGAACACATATATGGGTCTTGAATGGCATATTTATGGGCCAAGTGGGCATGGGTTTGAACTGGGAACACATATATGGGTCTTGAATGGCATATTTATGGGCCAAGTGGGCATGGGTTTGATCTGGAAACACATATATGGGTCTTGAATGGCATATTTATGGGCCAAGTGGGCATGGGTTTGATCTGGGAACACATATATGGGTCTTGAATGGCATATTTATGGGCCAAATGGGCATGGGTTTGATCTGGGAACACATATATGGGTCTTGAATGGCATATTCATGGGCCAAGTGGGCATGGGTTTGATCTGGGAACACATATATGGGTCTTGAATGGCATATTTATGGGCCAAATGGGCATGGGTTTGATCTGGGAACACATATATGGGTCTTGAATGGCATATTTATGGGCCAAGTGGGCATGGGTTTGATCTGGGAACACATATATGGGTCTTGAATGGCATATTTATGGGCCAAGTGGACATGGGTTTGAACTGGGAATGCACATATGGGTCCTGCATAGAATTTTTATGGGTCAAGTGGGCATGGGTTTGAACTGGGAAAACATATATGGGTCTTGCATGATATATTTATGGGCCAAGTGGACATGGGTTTGTAAGATCAACAGATCCTCAGATACTTTGATCTCCTGAGATATGGACAGCACAAACGCATACGGCCATTTGTCTCCACACCCCATGGCGTGAAGTTGCGGGAAGGCTTCTTTCCATCCTGTCCTTCCTTCGCATTTGCTCCTTCTCCCCCACTTCCTTCCCTTTACACATTCTTCCCATCACTCAGTTCACTTAGAGAGATTATATACAAATTATAATGTTCTGTCAATGCAAATGAATTAACAGTCATGTTTGGTATCATTTGAAATGTCTCAATGCAACTGGTACAATGGTCTCGTCTACATAAAAGTAAACCAAAGGTATTAAAGGTTTTAAGAGTTTTAGAGATACTTTGGTTGCAACCATGGGTGTGCCTCTATCCCAGGGTCTTTCATCTAAATTACCTCCTGTTCCACAGCAAGATGCGAACCCCTGAGGTCTGTGACCCTAGTCAATGCAAATTCTGATTGTAAGTTCATGCCCCACATTGGGGGATGTTTTGTCTTGGTCTGAGTATTTAAAGAAATGTTGCAAAAGGCTCGGGGCGCCTCTGTATTCAGATGGAGCCCATATTGCTGAGTTTCTGGACACTCAGCAATATGCATGTCAGGTATGCATCTTACTCTATTTCTGAGCATTTGATGTTTTGTATTAATCATCTTTGAATTGATTATGTAATTGGCATGATACATTTACCTGACTAATAAATTGTCACATTTGATTTATTCTGACTTACTCTGAAATTATTGACTTCAGTAGATTACGATGTATCCATTGTTACCGCAAATCTGCGTCAGGTTAGTAACGGACTAAAGCCCAGTTGAGTGGAGCATAGGGCACACTAACTGTGATTTTAGAGCTCCGACTAACGCTTGGCATTAGTTCAAGTGTACTTAGTCTGTAAAGGCTAAAAAGGGAATTTCCGTTTAGGCAACAAATGTTGATCGACCAATCTAAATAGGGTGAGCCTTACCTCTGTTTATTGTAACGTTACTCTAGCTAAGTGTACATGGTAAAACCATGGCATAACCAAACCAAAGCTATTATAAGAGAAGTAATATTGGTCGACTTCCCTGTAAATAGTGGTTATGACCTCTGACTAGAGTTAGTGTTACTTTAATTCAAGTGTATACAGATCTAAGGGGACTACACAAATACTTTTAGACAGAGCAAGCATGAAAGCGGCCTTCTAAATAGTATAGTCAATTACCTCTGTCTAGTGACCAAGACTGGCGAGTTTGTGATCATGGGCCCACATATTAATGAATGGCCAGTGCGAGGACCCTGTGCGACACTGAGAACCGAATGAACAAGTACAATAAGAGTAAAGAGTTAAATAGAATATTCAAATGTAAAGCTAAATTATTATACAAATGACCAATAATCAATTGACATTTTAAACTAAATTCGAGGTCATGATAACATGGAGTCATATAAAAGATTATTTGGAATTAAACTACTTTGCCACGCTGAAAAGACGGAACGCGCAAGAAACCTTCCCCGCCCGGTGGGAAACCGCCATTGGGCCGATTGGGCGGGCCTTACAGGTTTGAACTGGGAATGCACATATGGGTCCTGCATAGAAATTTTATGGGCCAAGTGGGCATGGGTTTGAACTGGGAATACATATATGGGTCTTGAATGGCATATTTATGGGTCAAGTGGGCATGGGTTTGAACTGGGAATGCACATATGGGTCCTGCATAGAATTTTTATGGGTCAAGTGGGCATGGGTTTGAACTGGGAAAACATATATGGGTCTTGCATGATATATTTATGGGCCAAGTTGGCATGGGTTTGAACTGGGAACACATATATGGGTCTTATATATATATATTTATACAACAGTTCTGTCTGGTTCTCGAATCTGATTGGCTGATAGCCATGCGATATTTCAGCGATAACAGCACTCCTCCTACCTTTTCACCATTTGTATCACTCCGCTTGAAGTGACCGTCATGGCGGCCGACCAAATCAACCGCAATTTTTACAAATACTACTTGTTGTACCACAAACTGTAGTTTTAATAGTTTTTAGGCGAGAATGTAGTTGTTTAGACCTGAAATATGTGACTCATATTTAATAACAGCGCCTATTTTACAACTTGTTTTGACGTTTTCGGAGATGTGAGCTCCAGGGCGTCAGCGGCCGTTCAGTGCTTCTGTAACTGCCGAGAACAGCTTAATCTCGGCCAGTGCTTCGTGGATTTGCCGCTGGCTCTTATAGTGGTTAAACATGAGACATTATTCAATTTGAGTACATAGAACAGGCAATCTTTGGTCTTTATTAATCTATTATTTGTTCCAGAGCAAGTCGAATTGTGCTATGTTAAATTTGATAATAATAAACGACGTTATGTTACATCATTATATATAGCATATTGGCTTCAACTAGATGGGACATATCAGACGAAGACTCTTCTCCGCTCTTCAAATACGTAAAACATTAAACTTTATAAACATAGGGTTTTTTGAGTAAAGAAAACGCTTTACAATTTTTTTTTCAAACATCAGATCTTTATTTACCTTGGCATTGCATAGAGGAGATGTCCAAACTGCGTGCGCACTTCATTCACGAGGGGAGGCGGATTAATGTAATGAGGTTTGATTGACAGTTTGAGGATCCAATGGAGTTAAGAGGTTTTGTCACAAGCTCTTTAAAATCCTTTTCATTCGTTTAATATTTGTAAAACCCACATACAAGCGTAAATGTTTTTTGTTTTGTTTTTTGTAAATAACTAGTGCTTTGTTTGACTGAACTGTACAATTGTGCTTATTTGTTGTTCAATAAATATTATTTTATATAAATATGTCCATTATTAAGTAATATGGATTGAGTGAAAGTTACATTAATACGCCATTAGATGGCGCCAACACTTTACAGGAGGAATGAGTCAGTGAAGCACAAGAGACTTTTAAATTGAAAGGAACTTTTGCAAAGGAAGTTGTTTTTAGCGCTGTGGTGTTATACAAAGATCGCTTTCCTCAGAGGACATTCAAACGGACTTTTATAATGGATATAATATTATGGACATCGACTTGAAGAATGAATGTAATGCAATATATCAGACAGGTAATAGCCTACTCTCTCTCTCTCTCTCTAATACTGTATAAAATTCAATGTGTTTCAATGAAGCGACTCGACGTTCCTTCGTTACTAGTTCTAAAGTGACGTTTTAGAGTTAGTAACGGAGGCTTGGTCCAACTGACAAAAGGAGTCGCTTGTTTGCTCTTGCTGTAGTTATCTTTATATCACCTTGTTTAGAAATTAAATAAACTGTCCATGGATTATTTATGAAATAAATGTTTCCAATCTTTAAAAAAAAATAACTTGAAAGCACAACTGCACAACTTTCACTATATTGATTTTTAAATAACATTAATATAGAAAAATAAATTTGTAGAACTATTTCTGAACATTAGTTTGATCTGTGTACAAAATATTATGTTCATGTTGTCAGGTTTTTGGAAGGAGCGAGGACTCAATTGCAGGTAGAAGGAGGGCGTTTTATTAACAATAAAAAAATAAAACAAAACAAGACAACAAAAACTACCCCGTGGGGGGAAAACAGACTTGACAAAAACAGGACACGACTTGACTTGACTTGACTTGACTTGGCTTGGCTTGGCTTGGCTTGGCTTGACTTACTGAAAACACCAGGGAAAATATGACAACGAACCAGCACAGGACTGCAAACACAAGGAGAATAAATAGGAGAGCAAATGAGGCAGGTAATGAGGGAGGACAGGTGGGGCAAATCAACCAATAATCAGGTAACAAGGTGGGCGGGGTCAAGACAATAGACATGAGAGCACATGGCACAAAGAAACACATGACAAGCCATGTGCTCACACCAAACAAAACAAAGACACAAGCACATGGCCAATGAAGACAAATCACAAGCCATGTGCTTACACAAGACGAGACATGAACACGTGACTATGAAAACTCATAAGCCACGTGTTCACACAAAACGAGACAACATGAGAGCACGCAGTCTGTGTTTCACGGGCTAACACAACACAAGACAAAAACACAACATGAAAAATATAGCACGCGGAAATAACCGCGTGCTACACAAAACATGAGACAAGAGCACACGGCAAGTGAAAGTACACACAAACCGTGCGCTCACAAAGACAGGACTGGGAGCGCGAGTGTCCGAATCCCGACACGAAACCGAAACCAAACTAGACACGAGTAGGGCTGGGTATCGTTCAAAAATTTTCGATACCGAGACGATACCGATACCTTGACTTCGATACCGATACCTAAACGATACCTTTTTCGATACCAATTTTATAAAATCTGTTTAAACAAGATTACATAACCTCAAAAAAAATCTTTGGTTTTATATTTTAACTTTGTTGACTTTTTTTCAGACTCAAAGACTCATCTCCTGAGCCACTGCGGGCAATAAAAAAGCACAGATTAACAAAATTTACCCAACACAATAAATCAGTGCAAATAGTTTTAATAAAGTTTAGTTTTCAATGCAAAAATTCAGTATGTGAGGCTCTTTTTAAATCACTCAGCAATTGTTCTTCAAAAAAATAATTATTATTAACAAGATCAAAGCGGAAGTAAGAGTGACGCACATTCGCTGCGTTTTACCGTGAAATAAGAGATCTGTGTCTTTATTAAAATCAACACATTAATGACTCATCTCTCATCCACCCGCAATTAATTTTAATGTTATTTTTTTATTACTTGGCCCGACCCGCAGATTATCCGCAGTATCAGGAGGACGCTGATACCCCTTTTTCAGCAGAATTGTACGCATTCGCCTGTGCTCGTGCAGGCGAACGAGCCTGTCACGAACCGGTCGCGTGTTTCCATAGACTTGAGGAACGAACGCTGATGTAAAGCTGCTGTGTGTTGTACCTGTCCATAACTAGACTAAAAAACATTGCGCGTTCCGCTGTTTCTGCAGGCAGTGCGACACTTTTGTTTTCTGTTAACAGTATCTGTAGTGAACCGGCTGCTCACATAAACAGCCGTTTCTCACCCGTCCATTCGGAGATAAACTGAAAACGAAACCGTTGATTCACTCGCCCGCTCTCGCACATAGGGTCTCTCTCGCGCGTGTAGTTTTATATATTTAGATATAAATAACAATGTAGCGCAACGTTACTTGCTCCTCAACGAGACAGCGAAAGCATTTCTCCGCCCCTCTCCCCGGCTCCATTCTGAGGTACCGAAATTTGGTACCGAATGACAAGACACTTTTCGATACTCGATAGTGTCGAGGCAGTTCGATTGGTACCTAAAAAGTATCGAGTTCGGTACCCAGCCCTAGACACGAGTGCCGGGATCCGAACGCCACGCTCCCAACATGAAACAAGGCACGCAGACAAGAGAGCGCACGGCTCGAGAACACTCAAGACCGTACGCTCACACAAAAACACGACAAGAACGGGACTGTCAGAGCTCTGTCACAAAACCAAGAAATAAACTAGACCGAAGTGACAGAACCCTGACACATGTTGGCATGTAGTTTATTATGTACAGTATTATATGCTATCAATCTGCTATGGTGTATTTGGAAAAGCAAAAAAAACATTTGTATTTTGAATTAAGTCATACACATATTTCCAGTATGTTTTATATTATCACACTGTCCGATGTTCAACAAAACTTGACTAACGTGCTTTTCGTTCTCTTGAAAAGTTAAACGCATGAGCATTATCATCAGCTCACCAGTTCTCAAACCGGACATGTCCGAAAGAAGCGGTTCTCGGTTGTGTACTGATGATCCGAAAACCGTTGCAACCGGTTCTTGACTCGAGAACGAGAGCGGTGCAGGCCGTGTATGTTCGTTCGTGTGCGCCGCGCATGCGCACTCATATCAGCTGCTCTGCTGCTCGTGCCCGTCATCATCAGTTCTCTCTTTACAGCAGGTTAAGTCATACTGTTGGAGTAACTGAATAACTCCAGAATGTTGGTTTATTTCGAGAGGTAGTGTCAGGCACGTCAAAAAGTGAATAACTTTAGTAATTTGTGGATTCGTGTTTGCTTACTGGAGATGCGAACTGTTTAGAACGATTCAGACCGATTTGGTGAACTGGTTCAACCGGTTCACTGAAAAGAACCGGTTAAAAAGAACGATTCGTTCGCGAACCGGACATCACTACTGACAACTTGAGATATGAATCCGTGGCGGAAGGAAGTAGTGCTGCACAAAAGAGGGTTTTAAAGACACTCCGTTGTTGTTCTTATTTATTTACACACTCGTGCCGTCGAACTGTTGTATAAACGCAATATCACACTCGTAGCCGTGCGATATGGCTGTATATCAGCACGCTGTGATTCGTCCGTAGGTAATCACTGGTGTGATATTGCTCATATATCTATGGGTAAAAAAGAACATCGACAACACAAACGCCATGACTGTTTTGGATGTATTTTTGTATTTTAAATTTTTCTTAGATTGTTTCCTTAAATGAATGGTTGGGCTTACCTTGCATGAATTGCCCAGTTAGGACCAACATAAGATCCTTACAGAGCCCACTTAAAACCCACCTGGGCATCCATGGCTGGCCCCCATGTGGATCCCGGGTGCAAACCCACTTTAAACCCCTTTGGGCAGGTGGGGCCCAAATGGGTCTGTCATGAATTGCCCGGTTAAGACCCACATAAGACCCTTACAGATCCCACTTAAAACCCACTTGGGCATCCACGGCTGGCCCCCATGTGGATCCCGGGTGCAAGCCCACTTTAAACCCCTTCAGACTGGTGGGCCCCAAATGGGTTTGGCATGAATTGCCCAGTTAGGACCCACATAAGACCCTTACAGATCCCACTTAAAACCCATCTGGGCATCCACGGCTGGCCCCCATGTGGATCCCGGTTGCAAACCCACTTTAAACCCCTTTGGGCAGGTGGGGCCCAAATGGGTTTGGCATGAATTGCCCAGTTAGGACCCACATACGACTCTTACAGATCCCATTTAAAGCCCATCTGTGTAGCCATGTTGCAAAGCCCACTTTGGACCCCTTTGGGCAGGTGGGGCCCAAATGGGTCTGACATGAATTGCCCAATTAAGACCCATGCAGTACCCTTACAGGTCCCACTTTTTGTACGTCTGGGCTTCCACGGCTTGCCTCAATGTGGATCCCGGGTGCAAGCCCATAATGGGGCCCACATTTGCCGCCCATGAAGCCCTCATCTGGGCCCCACATGTCATTGCTGGCTGGGTGACAGACCTTCAAGCAGAGAAGCAGAGACAAAAGAGGGGGAAGAAGGGGAGGAGGATTTTGAATACTAGAGAGAGAGAAAGTTTGATTGAAGTGTTTGAGCCATTGGATTTTATTAACTTTCCCAAAACACAATTGCAAATTTCAGTAACAGTAGTAGGAGGATTTAATGCAAATTTAACCCCATGTCTCACTTATTCATATTGGGCAGGAGGAATAACAGCAATTGGGCGGAGAGTTGAGGAGAACGAGCTCTGGAGTTTTGAATTGATCTGCTTGGGGGAAGACATTATTTGGAAGCGCAACAATTACAGTTGGCTGGATCTGGAAGACGTGACTCCGAAGCCATTGACTGAGGTACAAATAAGAGCAATTTTAAAATACATGAGAAAGAGAAAGACCATCAAACTATTGTTTTAAAGTCCTCAACCCAGTGCAAGTCCGGTGAAGGTCAGGGGTCGGATGCTTTTAGTGGTCCTCGTCTGACTAATCCGGTGAAGAATTAAAATAAAATTGGAAAATGATTTAACTGGGGTTAAAGAGGTAAAAGATTGGTCACAAGACACAATGGCTTCGAAGTCACCGGAAACAGACATACCAGTAGAGCGAATAATAACACAATATCCCATATGTAGAGATATTATTAAGAAATTATCAAAAAAGTGGGAAAAAAGGACCAAAAAGTTAAAAACAAAATGGCCAGCAGAGGGAACATTTGATGTAGCAATGTGTAGAGAAATGAAAGCATTAATAAAGAACCATAAACCACATGACAAAACTAAGAAAAGAGAACAAAAGAGACAAAAAGAGCAGGAGGTTTTAGATCTCTTCATCCAGCAAGCAATAAAAGATCACAAGAAGAAACAGATGGAAGAACAGAAAAAGAAAATGGAAGAAAAGGTGGAGCGCCCACCTCCCTATGCACCTCCCTACTAGGAGATAAAAAAGCAAATGCCTATGGTAAGAGGTACATTAGAGGTGGATGGACATTTAAGTGTTGAAGAAACTGATGAAGAGGATGATGAAGAACAACAAACAAGAACAAGAGAAGAGGAGTGCGCCCACCAAGAAGATGACGAGCAAGGAAGCTATCAAGAAAACAATGGACAGAAAAAAACTAACAAGCCTGTACCAATGAAGAGAAGGCTAGAAGCAAGCACAAAGACACAACAACAAGAACAAAGGGAAGAAGAACAAAGGGACTCACTGATGGACTGCTCCTATGTAAAACAAAAAGGACAAAAAGAACAAAAAGGAGGAGGAAAAAGAAATCCATTATTGAGCAATCCCTATCTCCACTTGGGAAAAGCCATACAGGAGTTAAACAGAGCTGGAAGAGATGATGACAATGAACCCATGACACAAGAACAGGAAGAAAGTGACAGTGTGGACTCATTGGATCATGAGCTGAACAAGCTTCGGGAAACTGCTGAAAGGCTTAGTCTGGAAAAGCAACAAAGATGCCTGACTAGAAGGGCTCGACACCTGAGAAGGAACCTTGAGGAAAATGAAGATGATCATTGGGAAAGAAGAAGAGCACGCTCAGTCAGCCCTTTAGGAAGGCACAGAAGAAATGGCTCACTGGAGGAATATAGAAGGGTCTCAGGAACTCTTCGACTTGAGAAAATACCTCCAGAAGATCCAATGTGGAGAAACAGGGGAGAGAGGCAACTCATATCCCCCGCAGAGTCTATGCCATTCCTAGCACCACACCCTATAGGAAGTTTGGCAAGGGAGTGGGGTGATCTAACTCAATGCTGCAACCGGAGGTCACACATGACTTGACGACTTCTGTATCCCAGGTACCTATACTACAAAAGAAGAACAAGCAACTCCCCATCCTGATTAAGGGGGAACAGGCGCAATACGTGCCCTGGGCGGGACAAGACTTGGAAGGACTCGTGGCTCGTCTACCAGACATACATGAAGGAGCTGGAAAATGGATTCGACTACTGGAAGCAGAAACAATGGGAAAGATACTGGCCATTGGAGACATTAAGGCCCTACTGGCAAAGAGTGTGGGAGGAGCCAAGACCAACGAGATCCTTGAGGATGCAGGTTTGAGGTCTGCAGTAGGAGGAACAAGGAAGGATGCCACCACCTTTGATCAGTACCGATCCATGATATGGAGAGTACTGAGGAAACACTACCCAACACAAATGGATCCCAAACTACTGAAAGGAGAACAGCTGGGAGAAATGTAGAACCCTACCTCCTACATCCAGAAACAATTAAGAAGATGGAAAGAAGAACTGGAAAAGGATCCAGAAGGAGACATAGTGATGACAACACTTTTCAGAACTGCCATAGTGGAAGCCATGCCTTCAGCAGTGAAAGCAAGATTGGAAGATGTAGTGGGTCTGAACTCAAAGACAACAAAGGAGTTCTGTGACCATGTGGCCCATGCAGTGGAACAATATAGGAAGAATGAACAAAAACTGAAGAACCAAGAAAGAGAACTGCAAAGAAAATTGACTCAACTACAGCTAGAAGACCTGGCCAGCAAGAAGAAAAAAGTTCAAGCTGCCCTGAAGAGTGGTGAAGACCAAACTGCAGTAATGGCCACAGTGAACATGTCAAGCCCACCCATGCAAACTTCAGTTGTGACACAAACACAGGCTCCAGTAATGGCAGCAGCACCAGCATCGGTGCCAGCACCAGTCCCTCAGAACACGCCTGCACCTGCAGGAGGTGTGCAACAACCGAATGCACCAATTGTGATCTACTTACCTGAACAGCAGAACAACAGGAACCCAGCTGAACAACAGCAAAGAGGAAGAGGAAGAGGGAGACAATTCAACAGTCAACAGAAGAATGGTCCTCCAGGAATGTGCTGGGGATGCAACCAATTCGGGCACAACAAGAAGGACTGTCCAACCAACCCATGGCCATTGAATATGCCACCTACAGGACAAATGCAGCAACCATGGCAATACAATCCTCAGAGCCCCACATCAGGCCCCGTCAATCCATGGCGAGGCCCGAATCAGGGTTATTAGGGATGCCCAGAGAATCCTACGGGGAGAAGTCAGCTTCCAATGATATCTTCCGATGCTGATCAAGAACCTATGCTGCAGGTTAAAGTAGAGGACAAGATAACGCCAATGATGCTTGATACGGGGGCCACTTTCTCTTGCCTAAGCCCAAAATATGCCTCTCATCTCCCCAAGTCTGGCAAGCATGTCAAGACAGTAGGATTCTCGGGACAAACGCAGCTAATCCAAATGACGGCCCCTGTCACCATAAAAGTCAAAGACTCTGAAACAAAGATTCCAGTCCTAATATCAGAACAGACACCAGTTAACTTGTTAGGAAGAGATGCAATATGCAAACTGAAACTGCAAATATGGTGCTCTCCAGAAGGAATATACATAGATGACAAGGGAATCAGACAGATGGTAGTAACAGAAGAACAAAACTCACAAGAACCACAGGCAAATATATATTGGCTAGGAAATCTGGAAAAAGAAGTAGGAGAAACTATTAACAAATGGGGAAAATATATAAAAGAACAACTTAAGAATCCAGTCATGCCTGAAACTGAATTTCATTGCACAATGAAATATGACCCTACTAGAAACCCTGAGCTAGAAAAACAGTGGTTAGAACAGACCAAAGAACTGGAGATACCCTTAAACTCTGAGTATTTAGTAGTGGGACCAAAGGGAGCAGCTTTACAAATTGAAGAAAATAGGTTTATCCAAAAATGGTTTAAGGTAGATAATTCAACTCCACATGTTACTCTGTACACAAGTGAGGGAAGTCAACCTGAGGACTTAGGACCAATGATGTTACATGCAAATGGGAAAATATGGGAGGCCACAGAAAACCCATTTATCTTTCAAACTACAGATATAATGTATCTTAAAATTCTCTGTCAGACTAAAATGAAGGGAATACCAAAAATGATAGTGGAAACTAGGGAAATGAAAAAGGAATTGAATTCCAAATTGGATGAATTGATGATGGAAATGGAACAAAGAGTACCACAAAAATTGTGGTCCAAACATGATACAGATGTAGGTTTAGTAAAATCTGCCAACCCAGTGAGAATTAAGACAAAGCCAGGTGTTCAGTTGCCCAGGAAGCAGCAATACCCACTCAAGTCTGAAGCAGTGGAAGGGATTAGGAAAACAATTGAAGGATTAATTAAAGCAGGGGTGTTAATTGAAACAGCTAGCTATTGTAACACACCCATTTTACCTGTTGAGAAAGCCAATAAGTCAAAGTGGAGGTTAGTCCATGACTTAAGGGCAGTGAATGAGGTAGTGGAGGATTGGCCTGCTGAGGTCCCAAATCCACACACGTTGTTGACAAATGTTCCACCTGCTGCTAATTACTTCACAGTTATTGATCTCTGTTCTGCGTTTTTCAGCATTCCTCTAGCGGAAGAGAGCAGACACCTTTTTTCCTTCACTTACCAAGGTAAACAGTACACATACACCAGGATGCCCCAGGGGTTCAAACACTCACCACATGTATTTAACCAAGTATTAAAGGTTGATTTGGAAGATCTGAGACTGGATAGCACACTGATACAATATGTGGATGATTTATTAATCTGTTCAACAACATTGGAACAGTGCCATCAAGATTCCATCAAAGTGCTCACTAAATTAGCAGAAGGAGGTCACAAGGCCTCAAAAGAAAAATTGCAGTATTGCATGACACAAGTAGAATATTTAGGCCGAATTATTGCTCACCAAACAAAAGCAATTTCTCCAAGCCAATTAGAAGGGATTAGCAAAGCGCCACAGCCCCAAACTGTGGGACAAATGATGACCTTTTTAGGTATGACAGGGTTTAGTGCTGATTGGATTGAAGAATATGCAATAAAAACAGCCCCATTACGGGCAATGATGAAACAAGCTGGTCATCAAAATCTCAGAGCAAAACTTGTATGGGATACTGAGGCACTGATTGCATTTGAAACATTAAAAAAGGAGCTCCAAACTGCTCCTGCACTCGCTACGCCAGACTATGGTAAGGTATTTCATTTAAATGTTGCTGATAGAAAAGATGGCTATGCTTCAGCAGTACTAATGCAAGAGACATGTAGTGGCAGGAAAAAACAGCCACTTGCTTACTATAGCACCAAATTGGATAGTGTAGCCCAAGGCTACCCGCCATGCTATCAGCAAGGCTTAGCAGCTGTATATTTTGCTTATGATAAAGCATCCACTGTGACAATGGGCTACCCAGTCATTATATATACACACCACAAGGTGGCTGAACTGTTAGAAAAAGGAAGATTTGTTTTGACACAGGCAAGATGCCTTACGTATTCTAGCCTGTTAACATATCCTGACATTACTATCAAACGATGTACAACAACAAATCCAGCAAACTTCATCCCTTTGGAGGGAGAAGGAACCCCACATGAGTGTGTGACAGAATCTCTGGCATTCACTCGATTGAGACCAGATTTGGAGTCAATTCCAATTTCTGATGCAAATGTTGACTATTTTGTTGATGGATCATGCTTTAGAGATCATTTGGGGAACCATGCTGGATTTGCAGTTGTAAAAAGAGAAGGAGACGACTTTATCCCGGTCTTACTCAAACATTGTGAACAGCCATGCTCAGCACAATTGGCAGAACTACGGGCACTTACTGAGGCATGTCTATTGGCAAAAGATCAAGTAGCAAACATCTATACTGACTCTGCATATGCACATGGAGTATGCCATTTATTTGGAGCAGTATGGAAACAAAGAGGGTTCAAAAAGAGTGATGGAACACCAATCCAACATGGAGACCAAATTACTAAATTAATCTCAGCCATGATGTACCCAACAAGGTTGGCTATCATTAAATGTCAGGCACATAAGAAAGGTAATGATTTTGTAATTAAAGTAAATAATGCTGCAGACTCTTTTGCGAAACAGGCCTCAGGGTGTCAGCTGGCTGTGATGGCACCATCAGTTTTAATCCAACCGGTTCCAACTCTTGAACACATAAGTGAAATGCAAAACAGAGCACCCCCTTATGAAGTAGCAATATGGCAACAACGAGGAGCAACAAGAGATGCTAATGGACTTTGGCGCTCTCATGAAGGATTCATGATAGCTCCAAACCCACTGTTGAACATTTTAATTACAGATGCGCATGGGTTTGCCCATTGCGCAAGGGGGGAGATCTTAAAGAAAATAAAAAGACAGGGATTCTGGTCTCCCTATATGCAACAAAGAGTAGATGAGTACTTAAGTGAATGTGAAGTCTGTGCACAAAATAATGTTAGAAGAGGAACAGCAACACCATTAGGCTCAATACCAGTTCCAGAGGGACCCTTCAAACACCTAGTACTAGATTATGTGGACATGATTAAATCTGTAAGGGGGAAAAGATACATGCAAGTGATAATAGATCGATTTAGTAGATGGGTGGAAGCAGAACCCTCAGCAGATCAAGGAGCTAAGACAGTAATCAGATTCTTGACCAGAGAGGTCATCCCAAGATTTGGCATACCATCCCAGATCAGTTCTGACAATGGCTCAGCCTTCATTCAAAGAACAGTAAAGACAGTAATACAACAGCTACGAATCAAGCAGAGATTAGGCTGCATATACCACCCTTCCTCCCAGGGTATTGTTGAGCGTGCCAATGGCACCCTCAAGGCCAAACTCAACAAGATTTGTGCAGATACAAAACTCAACTGGGTAGATGCGTTACCCCTTGCCCTTATGAGTTACCGCATGCAAACTAACAGAGTGACAAATCTGACTCCCCATGAGATGTTGACAGGGAGACTCATGCCTGCGCCCCATTTGAGAGGCCCGTATGAAGGACCGCCCCTAGAACAGCTTGAGACTGAAATAAGGGCCTATATGAGACAATTGACTTCCATACATGAAGCCATACATACTCAGGAGCAAAACAGGGGGCCAAGAGAGGAGGAAGAGGCACCCTGTCCAGTGCTTCCCGGAGATCAGGTCTATTTGAGAGTTTTTAGGAGAAGATGGAATGAGCCAAGGCGAGAAGGACCTTATACTGTAGTAAGGGCAACCCCAACTGCAGTCCAAGTAGAAGGACGAACGACTTGGTATCATTTGAATCATTGTACTAGGGTGCCAAGGCTGAGACGGAGAGAAGAAGAGGCAGAGGATGCAGAAGAAGATGCAGACCAAGATGCCGAAGAAGGGGAGGGGCCAGGGGATCCAGGTGAGGGACCTAGTAATGTTGTTGCTGAACCTTCTTCTAGGGAAGCTGAGCAACCTGAGACACGAGATGAGATGCGGGGACAGGATGATGCCTCACAAGCAGGTGAAACTGGGGAAGAGGGTCTTGACATTGATCCTGCTGCTGATGTACTTGCTGAATCAGCTGCCACTGATCCAGAGCCGTCAGGTGACCAACCTCCTGAGGCAGGCCCCTCCACCAGTGAACAACCTCAGCCAAATGGATTCCTCACCGAACTCCAAGGTATTGACCTACCCACTGCAGACAGCGGATCCCCAGCCAGCGACCTTCCAGGTCTCAGCCTTGCAGGAGACTTCCCCACCCTCAATCTTCAAGACCTTGAGGACATCATCGGAAGTGATCCAACTCAGAATGACTAATTCAACTCAAGGTACTGTTGTAAATAGATCTATAAGGAAACGAGCTGCAGACATGAATGACACTGACTATGAAGGATTAGGGTATGATATGGCTTTAGAAATGCACAAAGAAAAACTGTTGGACATTGCTTATCATAACGAGTGGTATAAGTGGGCAGAATATACTGCCAAACAATCAAAGAGAAAGACTTGTTTGTTGTGCTCGCCATCTCCCTTGAAAAAGTTAACAGTGGTGCCTGATGAATATAGCTTTGCTCATTGTGCCAGATTTTACTCGAATCACTGTGTAAATATATCAGGGCGAGTCGCTCCTTATTGCCCTGCAGAGTGTCTGGCATTACTGGGAAGTAAATACTATCACAAGTACTATGAGCAAGAATATTGGGGAGATGAATGTAGAAAATTAGATGTAAGAATTGATCTAAGACGAAGAGAAACTCCCAAGAACTATGTTTTCAATCGAACTTTGATATATGAATGTTTTAACAAGTCAAAAGGGGACGTAGATTATGGAACCTTCCAAGGACAGTGTGGAATAATTTGGCATTTGGATAGGGACATGTATAATAAATCAGGTGTATACAAAACATACAGTGTAATATACGCTACAGCTACTGTAAATATTAACATGACAGTTATCACAACTAAAGAAGCCTGTGAAAATGCCACACTAGCCTTTCCAATAATAGACCAATTTGAAGCAATAGATGAAGCAATTGCTGATCATTTTTGGATATGTGGAGGCAAACGACTAAGAGCCACCTTACCAAAAGGGTGGAAAGGAATATGTGCTAGAGTAAGACTAGCTCAAGAAGTAACACTGATTGATTGGGACCCAGATGATGAAACACCAAGCCAGCATGTAACTCCCAGACATAGAGCCAAAAGAGCATACAAACCAGATCCTAATGTGGTAATAGATGCTATAGGCCAACCTAGAGGCATACCACATGAATTCAAGGCAAGAGATGAAGTAAAATCAGGATTTGAGTCTATATTTGTTTGGATAACTCCAAATAAGAATGCTGAATGGATTAACTACATTTACTATAATCAGCAAAGACTGATTAATTATACAGATGATGCTCTGATGGCTCTGGGAGAACAATTGAAATACACCAGTAAAATGACCTGGCAGAACAGACAAGCACTGAATTGGTTACTCGCAGAAAAAGGCGGGGTTTGCGTGATGTTTGGAATTGACTGTTGTACCTTTATCCCAAACAATACAGCACCTGATGGATCCTTTACCAGAGCCATGAAGAAGCTAAAAAGTCTGAGAACAGAAGTCACTGAAAATGCTGGAAGAGACAGAAAAATTGGAGAATGGTTTGACTCTCTTTTTGGCTCATGGAAAGAATGGCTGGTAAAGGTGGGAGTAATAGTAGCAATTGCTGTTGGAATCTTTGTGCTGTTGTTCTGTTGTTCTGTTGTGTGTTACCTTTTCTCAGATCAATGATGGCAGGTGCAGCAGCCAAACAGATGGTGAATGTGTCTGTAAAACAATCTGGGGTTGACATTGGATGCACCACGACAACTGGAGTGTATCCAATAGGTCCAGGTCTCGATGAGCTGGACGAATTCCCATGAAATGATCCCTAACTGGGGTGTAATGGAAGGGGTGCCACTTTTTTATTTTTGACCCTGAATTTAATGCTGTTTTTGATAGAGAGGGAGATAGTCAAGAACATGTATTTTCTTTTTGGGGCAAAAACTCAAGTAAGCATTTCAGACAATGAGTAGAGTAGGCAGTTAGTAAGTGGATGTTTTGTTTGTTATTTTGGCATAAACCCCCTTCCGATTTTTATTTTAATTTTGTTTTTCCATTATTATAAAATACCTGCACATTATTAAATATCACTTTAAGAATGAGAGGGGACGAATGAGGGTCAGAAGCAGGCCATCATCCGGCACTTCACCGAGGGATGATGCAACCCGAATAAAGGGAAAAGAATATGAGGGTTTTACTATTTTTACTAATATTATTCTCATTTAATCATTAAAAATTCACTGTTGAATGTAATGTGCACTCACGTTCCACTGGTGAAAAGAAGAAGGATCGGCGAGCACCTCAGTGCTTAGCAACAAGGGCTGACTCTACTGGTGGTTTAAAAACCCGCTGTCAGTCCCAACTCCAGATAGTACCCTAGGCAGGTCCAGGTACCTCTGGCAACGGTGGAGCAGCCCAGATAGCGCTCCAGGCCACCGGAAGCGCCTGAGAGTTCCTCTGGCATCGTGGGACTATATATATATATACATATATATATATGTGCATTCTACTACTGCCATTATTCTATTACTGTATGATGTAATCACTGAAGTGCATTAATCTACTGATATAACCAAAGCTTGTGAATCAATTAAAATGTGAAGAAGTATCCCCCTAAAAGAAGGTTTTAGGTAGGGAGATGGGATCTTTTACTCCTCTCTAGATAAACAAAGGGGGGAGATGTTTGGTCTCATTCTCCTCTGGAGTGTGTCCCCATGGGAAGGTCACTTGGTAGAGAAAGATGGGTGACTACTCTTGGTCACTAAGAAAGAAGAAGGAAACAGGCTGACCTATGAGGACATGCTCTGGGATAAGGGCATAGAGGTGGGGCTAAAGAGAGCCCCAAAGGGGGGATGTGTTGGGAAAATTCATTGATTATTAACGTATTACCAGTAGAGAATAGCTGGTATGAACAACACTGGAAAGCACCGGGTTTTCTGCACAGAGAGCATCAAGCGTAAATGAAATATAAGTGTATTCAATGCAAATTATAAAAGCAAAGTTGTGGAAAGTACCAAAGAAACCATTAAAACATGCTTTTTTAAAAAATATAGCGGCTGGCGATCCGCCACCATTAAAACCAAAGCTGAGGGGTATTCATAGATAATGGTGGCAAAACGCCAGGGTGGAGCTAAAAGAAAAGATAGCTAGAGGACCCCTTATTGGATCTGTAGCGATAAGAAAAACATATAAAATGAGCTGTTTAATGCTGTCTAGATTAGATGTGATGCCTGATGAGAAGCTGACATCTCGCTTTGTTGCCTGGCAATAAAGAATATCTTTTGAAGACCTGGAACTTCTGACTCTGAGAGATTTTTTGAGAAGAACACAGAATCATCTTAGGACACTGCAGACTGGCCACAACAAAAGCTGCTTTGAAACTATATGTATTGTGAAAGCGCTATACAAATAAATGTGAATTAAAAAAAATTGAATTGAATTGACTGGCTGAGTTAGATGGTGATTGACTCTAAACAGTAGAAAATCAGTCCAGTCTCTCCAGCTGTAAATATCATTGGCTGTTACAGTCTTGTGTTGTTTATAATGAATATTATTATGTGTGTTGATAACACACACATAATCAGTCTTTCAGAATGCTCTCTATTACATGTAGATTAGATCAGATACACACTATATGCATTAGTGAGTGCGTTAGTGCTATTGGGGTGTTGCTCTGGGATGGGTGAGAGGTGACAGACTGTGAGGGAAAAGTCACAGTATACTCACTAAAAACTAGACTACACCACTGACAATATATAAATAGAAACATTGATACATACACTTATATTAAGAGTCTACTTTTAAAATGATCTAATTCAAAGCAAAAACAAATATTCTGTTTTGTGAAGTGTATGAAAAAATAGAGAAATACAGTCATTCATGTGTGAGCTCATAATGCGAACATGCCTATGACCAGCATGCACTATCCATACAGTAATGATCTGAGGCGATCCATGCAAACAATGCCCACATCAACTTGGTAAAATGCATCAAGTTTCATCTGATTCGTTTACTTAATATCGTTTTGAGACGCAATGAGAAATAATCATGGAAGAATTTACCTTAGAAGAAAAGTGCGACTGTGGTTTCCATTTGAGGAGTAACTTGATCATCACTTGATTGTGAAGCATAATTTTCTCAAAACTACAAACTTTACATACATGCTGCTCATATATTATTGTAGCAGAGTTTGTGTTGAATGCAGTGTAATCAGACTTTTTCCATGAAAATTTTATAAGTAACAGAAATAAGCACACATTTCAGGGCATGTCAAAACACTTCCAGGGCCCAGAAGACACCTAAGACCCTATGGGGTCCCGTGTGTGTGGGCAAAATCTGCAATCTCTTTACACACAAACTGAGGAGCATTATTGGTCATAAGAGTGTGCGGGATACCATGTACTGCAAAATGTCTTTTCAGCTTTGCAATTACTGTGACGCTTCTCATGTCAGGAAGGGGATCCAGCTCAAACCAGCCAGTGCATTAATCTACAAGGACCAAATGTGTTTTTTCTATGCCAATCGAAAAGGTCAGCAGCCGTGAAAGACCAGGGAAGATCCAGGATTTCATGCAGCTGCAGTGGTTCAGTAAAGCTTTACAATAAGGTTCATTAGTTAACATTAGTTAACAACATTAGTTAACAAACTAATGAACTGCACTTTTCACAGCATTTATTAACCTTTGTTCCTGTTAATTTCAACATTTGTTAATATTAATGCACTGTGAACTAACATGAACAAATGTAACAGTAACAAATGTATTGCTCATGGTTAGTTCATGTTAGTTAATAGTCAATGTTTACTAATAACTAATGAACCTTATTGTAAAGTGTTACCAGTGGTTCTTTCTTTTAATGAGATCTGAGTGCATTGAAGGGTGCACAGCAAGAGATATCAGTGTCGATATCAATGTAGATCATGGGTCAGTTCATAGTTTCCCTTTAGCTCTCTGAGCTTGTTTGCTGTTATGCCAGGATAGCCCTTTGCGGTGCGGATAGGATAATAAATCTCTTCCAACGAAGCAGCAAATCATCCTAAATGCTCAGCTCATCTCTCATTGATGTGGAAAGGTGGGCCCGTGACAATGCATCAGTCACAAACAACTCCTTACCATGTTTGAAGATCACATCTACTACACTGCGTGCAGAATTATTAGGCACATTGATTTTATGATTATATTTTTTTTCCAGGCACATTTTAACAATTGTTTTACCAGGTTTGGCTTAGGGCAGTGGTGGGGAACGTTGATCCTGGAGGGACACTGTCCTGCAGAGTTTAGCTCCAACCCTAATTAAACAACTGAAGCTAATCAAGGTCTTCAGGATTACTAAAGTTACAGGCAGATGAGTGTTGTTTTCAGGGTTGGAGCTAAACTCTGCAGAACAATGGCCCTCCAGGGTCAATGTTCCTCATCCCTGGTTTAGGGGTAGGTTCAGGGTTGCCTAGTTATTACACAGTTGTTGTAATTACTAAAATAAGTACATAATTAGTACATTAGGAACAGGACTTTAAAAGTGCTACCAATTAAAGTACAAATTGTACCTGGTAATTTCATGATTTGTAGTAGTGGTTTATGTGCTTTTAGTGTAATAAACTGTTTGCTGGCAAACAATAGGAAAGATTTGCAGATTTGCTTTCAGTGGACTGACTGTAGGGTAACTTCATCCAGTGCTCTTAATGTTCTCCGTGCTCTTAAATGTTCAGATGCAATGTTCAAAAGCTTCAGATGATTTGGCGCATGCAGAGAACTGAAGAAATAATTCAAACTTATTTGCATACCAATTCAGACTGTTTTACCAGTTTGATTGCTTTTGAGTCTTTGAACAGAATTAACTGAAATGAGTGATTCGATAATGGAGCCCATAATGGGAGTTCAGATGAGCCCTGCCTTTCACTCCAGTATCAGGGCCCACAATGGGCTGCCAAATGTGGGCTTAAATTTCTCCCCACAAGGCTCCACAAAAGTGATGATTGTTAGCCACATGATTGTTAGCCAAATACTGCCTGTAAAGTCATTGTCTAATAAAGCATTTTAAAACATGCTAGAATCATATTAGCAACATGCTTTTGCTCAATGCTTTTATATATTAAACTAACCGTTTAACCATTATGGTGATTGGTGTTTCCTTTAATTGGGCACTTCCAATGTCGGTTTTCTTTTGGCTTATAATAACAGTGTTTGTTGAACAGTTTGTAGCAAAGAAAGCTAAATAAATCATGATAATCAAATAAATTATAATTACTTATTAATGGTAACAATTGGCATCATAAATTGGGCTGATTCTGTGGTCATTTTAAGATTAATCACTGATCATTCATGTGTTCTGTCAATAATACATTCAGATTTTGCACTGCTAACTCTGTGACACTACTGCATGAGATCCAACAATGTTGCAGTGATCACTTAAGGTTTTTAAAATGTTATACATGAAAGGTTTTGAGCTATTGTATCATTCAGACACACACAGACATTAACCCTCAGGGGTCTGAGGATTTTTGGGGCCCTGGAGAAGTTTTGACATGCCCTGACATTTGTGCTTTTTTCAGTTGTTCATAAATATATTAATGACAAAAGTGTCATTACACTGTATTCAGCACAAACTAGGCTACAATAATATGTTTGTTTAAAAGACTTCCGGAAAACACGCGGATCTCAACATAACACCGACTGTTATGTAACAGTTGGGATCATTAATATGTATGCCCCCAATATTTGCATATATGCCAGCCCATGTTCGAGCATTAGACAAGGAAAGGCTGTATTAACGTCTGGATCTGTGCACAGACAAGGTAAGCAAGCAAGAACAACAGCGAAAAATGGCAGATGGAGCAATAATAACTGACATGATCCATGATAGCATGATATTTTTAGTGATTTTTGTAAATTGTCTATCTAAATGTTTCGTTAGCATGTTGCTAATGTACTGTTAAATGAGGTTAAAGTTACCATCGTTTCTTACTGTATTCACGGAGAAAAGAGCCGTCGCTATTTTCATTTTTAAACACTTGCAGTCTGTATAATTCATAAACACAACTTCATTCTTTATAAATCTCTCCAACAGTGTAGCATTAGCCGTTAGCCACAGAGCATAGCCTCAAACTCATAGAGAATCAAATGTAAACATCAAAATAAATAATTTACTCACATGATTCGATGTATGCACACAGCATGCATGACGAACATCTTGTAAAGATCCATTTGAGGGTTATATTAGCTGTGTGAACTTTGTAAATGCGCTGTAATATAGTCGAGAGCTCGTGTGGCAGGGAGCACGTGATTTAAAGGGGCGGCGCGCTGAAAAAATCAGTGTATAGTTAATGATGCCCCAAAATAGGCAGTTAAAAAAATTTATTAAAAAAAATCTATGGGGTATTTTGAGCTGAAACTTCACAGACACATTCAGGAGACACCTTAGACTTATATTACATCTTGTGAAAAAGCATTCTTGGGCACCTTTAAACATTTAAAGTACAGTACAGTTTTTATTTAACTTTTAAGTTCAATACATTTTAATTTAATTATTTTTTTTATTTATTTACCTGTATGTACGTGCAGTGTTGATGTTCAAACTGTGCATTTACAGTGTTTAACAATAATAAATATACTTATTTGGAATAAACTGCCTCGTTTTTGAACTTTAGCTGAATAGTTAGGCCCAGGGGCGATTCTAGGATTTTGATTTTAGGGGGGCTCAGCCCCCAATAAGGGTATGATTAAAAAAATATTATTTGACTGACTGTTGCTCATTTGCAGACCTACTCCCACACAACAAGAAAAAATTTTGTATATCCATCTACAATGAAATATAAATTATTTTAGTTTTTTAGCTTTTTAGCCTTTATAATCAACAATACGGTTGGATATTCATAAAGTCACCCCATGAAAATTGATGTCATTTTAAGTATTTTAACTAACCAGCTAATATTCATTAAGAATATAGACAAACCATGTATTAATGTAATTGTCTATTGGCAATATGATTAATCTGTTCTATATTTATTTCTATTTATTAAAAATAACAACATGAATTATCAATTTGCCACTTCTATAAATCAAGTACAAATCTAGTATAAATAGTATAAATCAAGACAATCAAAAATCCCTTTACTCTACGCTTACTCTAATTTATGTATCATGACACTCCTCCTGATTCATTATTACTTAATACAAAACTATATTTAATAATACAAAACAAAATAACTCCACATTCTCTCTCTGGGCCATCTAGTGCTTTCAGACAATGATGTGTGTCATTTCTGTGCATGGCTGCATAATGTAATGTCAAAATACATTATAATATGTCTGTAATTGTAAAAAGTAAATTAAAATAAATCATGATCGTTTTCTGAATCTAAAGTATGTTTTCATGGGTATTAATCACTTCATTTTTGTAGGAATAAAAAACAACTATCACACAAGGGCTGAAGGTGAACGCAGCGAAACGTATTGGTATTGGATGAGAAACCGAGCCGTCCCGTGTGCTCCCAATGCTCCAGTAACATTACATTATGTAAACTGCAATGCATTTATGACAAAGAACTGCACCGATGCAGATGTAATATCATAGCATTAGCAATCTATCAATAAATGCACGCACACACACGACACACACCTTGTGCTCTCTGATGTTCGCTCTGCTCGGCGCCCCTGCAGATTGAAAAATGCGCTAAATCCAAGCAGACTCAGATAAGGGGAGGAGCCGAAACTTGACGCAGCTTGCCGCCGTTTCAAATGAGTTTTTTTAAAGGGGACTGAAGCGATCAAAAATGTATTAATCAAATATTTTTTTAGGGGGGCTGGGCAGAAGTTTAGGGGGGCTGAAGCCCCCCTAAAAAGGGCCTAGTGACGCCCCTGGTTAGGCCTACTACGCTACTGTAAATGTTGGTCATTGTGGTGGTACTTGGAGAGAGAAATATTTTCTGAGGTGGTACTTGGTGTAAAAAGTTTGAGAACCACTGGCCTAAATGTTAATGTGCAGTTGACAAACTATACATCATTAAAAAGATCTAAGACTCAAGCTTCACATTTTGACTCTTAAAATCTTATATTTCTTAATATGCCTAAAACCATGCACATTTGGAGAAATATTGATGGATTCTCATATGTTTATATCAATTTTCTATATAGAGGAGTAATATTTATTCAATATTTATTGTCATCACTGTGAGCGCTGGATACTGTGTTTTCAATTCATACTTGCAGCCGGAGGGCGCTCTGTGCACCTTTAGTCCACAAATGCCTCCTAAAGAAGAAAAGGCCATGTGACATTCCAGGAACTAACAGGCTTCCAGAGATTGCTTTAACATACAGAAAAACACTTTTCAAGACAATAAATTCACGATTGAGACGATGTATACATGTACTGCCTCAGAATTTGCTTCTGAATAGCGCTCGCTCCATGGGCGTGGCCGCATTAGCGGATAATGAGCTGAATCACGGACTTCTGACATGGCTCTCTTTTCATACAGATTACATAAACAGAGAATATTTGTTTTCGATTTGACTTACACGATTTAAAACCTGACATTTCAACGTTTCTTTAGAAATAAGTCTAATTTTTTTGTGATTAGTATTCACTAAGTTACAGTTCATTTTCTGAAAACTATCAGATTGGACTTCGTTCAGAGGGAGACGAGAGATCACGCATCATGTTTGTTTTCTTCATTTTACAAAAAGCACAACATTTTGTTTTTACTCTGAGTGTACACAAATAAAAGAAGATATTCCACAGATTAAAACGTGTATAACTCTTAACTGTATGTGCAACATTGATGGAGTATTTTGAGTCTCTTTCACACTGGTAAGAAAAAAACTGAGGTGGTATCGCCGGCGATGCCTCAGACCTCACAGTGTTAAGAATCAGCACTGGTGACAAACTCAACAATGGTGACAATGAAAAGAAATTATCCATGACTCCCAGCATGCATTGTGGCATGAATAATACTGTATTGCAATGCTATATTTTTGCATATGTCTATATTTTACACATAATTGTAACCAAATGTCTCTTTATTCAAAGCTTATATACAAGATGTTTTTGTTTACATGCAGTTTATATAAATTATCTCATAAGCAGTTCTGGGTTTCAATGTATGTACCATTTCTCACTACTAGATGGTGGTATTGGTATACAATTTCATAGTTTAAGGGCCAGATTTACTGACAGCTTGGGCAGGTCAACCCCTCTTTTGGCATTAAAAAACTATTGTCAGGCAGACAGGCAGTGAGAAATTACTGCTAAAAAGGCATGGACGTGGTTATTTTTGTGGCTGACCTTATTGCATATGCATTTGTAGGTGTTTCCCTTTCAGATGCACAATTTATGGAAGGAGTAAATAAAGATTTAAATAAAGATAGCTAAGGTTTGCTCATTTCAATTTATTGATATTATTTACTGCTCAAAAAGCATGTCTTAAACCAGATGCTAATTTGCACTGCTCTTGGTAGATTACGTTGGTCATTATGGAAATTATCTGGCTGCGTCTGGGCTCTTTAATTTGCATGTCGTCAGTAGATCACCCGCAAAATATTCCACTCCCATTGACGTTTTTTTTTTTTTTTTGGAATTGCACTCTCATGCTAATTTGCCCTGTTTAGTAACATTTAACCTGAGAATTTCTTCAAAGATTACGATTACACATGGCCGTATCCAGATCAGATGGAGGATCTGGACCTAGACATGACCACAATGCATTCCTGAAATTGAATCTGTCAACTATCCCCTGTGAATGCCTCATCGACAGCCAGTGGCACAGATCCTCAACGAAACTGTTTCAATAACGGCGTGACATATCTGATCTTCAACCAGATGGAACTGGATTAATATTTTGACTGTTACAATTCCAATCTGATTTATGACCCGTAACGCTGTCTGAATCATAATCATGCACTGTTCGTTGTTTCAACCAAGATGAAAGTTACCATTGTTTTAAGAATAAATAAGCCTCCTTTGCATGAAGGTGATCAGATCCTGTTTTTTGAAAAGAGCGTACTTTCCATAGATAATACAATTTAACTTTGTGGGTTTTTGTTTGTTTGTTTTTTGGGCTTTTTTTCTTTTTTTTACTGCTGTAAGGTGGTAGGTGAAGGCTGAAATAACTGAAATTTGACGATGTGATATGGAAATGTAATGTGGTTCAAAACATTTCACACCTTATAAAGTTCATAAACCAAGCAGAATTAAGCATTTGATATTATAACTAAAGCTAAACCTTTTTATTTATCAATTACAACTTTTGTAAATGTGTAAGAAATAAAGTCAAACTGGTTTGTATTAAATAAAGACGGTAATGCTGTTTTTAGGGTTGTTTAATCAAAACTCTTCCTGCTTCACTCTTACTTGAGTTTGTCCAGTGTGCAGTTTGGATCCTCCAGTTTTTCATTAAGCAGCTTGACTCCTGAATCTCCCGGGTGATTGTAGCTCAGATCCAGCTCTTTCAGGTGTGAGGGGTTTGAACTCAGAGCTGAAGACACATAACCACAGCCTTCCTTTGTCACCATACAGCCAGACAACCTACAGACACACACAGCAACAGTCCACATGACATTTATTAGGGATGTACCGATCAGGTTTTTTGCCCTCGAGTCCGAGTCCGAGTCATTTGATTTTGAGTATCTGCCGATACCGAGTCCCGATCCGATACTTCTTTAATACATAAAAAAAGAATAAAGAAGAGCGAAAAAACAGATCCAGGATGTTCCTTATTTTTTATTTAATTCACCTTATTTTAACATTCAACAACTGTTAACAAACAGAACCCTTCTGTGAGGTAGCTTGAACAATCAAGTAATAAATAACATAAATTTTTCACTTTTGGACTTTAGTGCAACAGTAAATATAAAAAAAAAAGTCTAATAAAAAAACAAATAGCACCTCAACTTAAAATACCCAGCAAGCATGAAAACAAATAAAAAAATAAAAGTGCCACAGTGTTTGCAAAGCCAGTAATGTGCTTTTAGGAACTGCACTCCTAACTCTTAATGTCATCACAGTAGTAAGTTTCACTGAAGGAAATGTATGTTTTTCTAAATGAAAACTAACATCTCTACCTTGTCAGGTTTGAGCCTGTTTCTGTTCTCATCAAGGACGTTTGCAACTGCACTAAAAAGTCTCTCACTGTCCACAGAGCTGCAGGGGGCACTGAGATACTGGGCTGCAACAGCAGCCATAGAGGGAAACTGATAAGCATGTTTTTTCCAGTACTGAAGTGGGTCGCTTTTCTTAGGGGTGTTTTTTTCTGAGAGGTAGGTCTGCACTTGAGTTTCTGCTGATGTGGTACTCACGGACCGTCCCTGTGACTGCCTCTCTTGTAAGATTTCCTCAAAGGCGATGTCCAGGCTGCTACATGCTTCATGATGTGGTGCCTTGCTCACTGGCTCTGCTGCAGCCTCATTTTCCTCTGGCACTGCACTGACAGCCCTCCTCCCCTCTATCTTTGCCACCTCCTGGATAAGGTATTCCTTTGCAAGCAACAGGTTGGCTGACTTTGTGAAAAAGCTAGAAACAGATAAAAGACACACAATTCAAAATTCAGATAACACACAATTCAAAACAATAAGACAAGAAGAGACACCACATAGCACAGCTCTTCAGTTAGTCAACTGCCTACACATGTACTCAATTAATAAACTATAAAAAAAAATCTAACCTTAGAACTAAAATTAATCAAAACTAAATTAAAAAGAAAGTAAAAAATAAATTGGCTTAATACTGGTGTCTGGTGATGACTTGACTTTATATAAACATGATGTACAAAAGGTGCATTTTAATTTTACTATACTTGCCCATCTTTGTATCTGGGATCTAGAAGAGTGGCGATGTAGAAGAGTGGCTCAGTTTCAACATCAGCAAAGCGCTTCTCCACTGCCTCCAGCAGAGTCCTCTTCATTGTTTTTATTCCCTGGTCATCATCATCCTCCCGAGACAGCACACGTCTAAGGACTAATGAGTGAATAAATGACTTAATGAATGCATGGGATTATAGTTTGTTTCAGACAACATCAATAAATGTTACAATATAAATTAATAAATAAAAATACAAATTACCTGTTATGGCAGGGATCACGTCAGCTGCAGTTGCAGTCTCCCTGCTCACATCCCTGGTCATCTCTTCAAAGGGGGATAGCACATCAGCAATCTTATTCATCAGCTCCCACTGGTGAGCTGTCAGTGTTGCTGGTAGAGTGCGCTCAGCTGCAAAGACACTAAGAGCACGTTTTTGTTGCAGTAGGCTCTGCAGCATGTAGAGGCTGCTGTTCCATCGTGTCTGCACATAAGAGAACATGATTCACTTTATTTTTGTGCAAATTAGGTGCAGAGCACGTAATGTATAGTGGCTTACTAAATCAAGTGTATGGGAAATAATAATAAAATATAAATACATTAAGGAATGTTACAAGAGGAATCTCACCTGTACATCTTGCTGTAGGCGCTTGATATCCATATTTAGCTCCATCTGTATGTCTTCTAGTCGAGAGTAGGCCAAAAGTGTTTAAAATGGCCAACACGCAAAATTACGTGGACCCGTTGCTTGTCAATTCCCCAGTTGTTTAACATCTTTTCCATTGATTGCTGGATGCGCTCTGCGGTGTGCGATCCGCGAAATTCCTGGACATGTAGGGTCGCACGGTGTAAAACAAAACTTGAGTCAATCCATTGTGCGGTAAGACTTAGTAGAGACATGGGAGCTACGGACGAACTCCAGATGTCTGTGGTGAACGAAACATGGGGTGCATCTGATAACAGGACACGTAGGTTGTCAGAAATCTTCTTATAAAGGGCTGGCAGAGCTTTCTCGGTGAAATAGTGGTGAGACGGCATTTCAAATCGAGGTTCTACGTGCTCCATAAGCATAAGAAATCCAGGGTTCTCTACAAAGGCGAATGGCAGGTCACTCATTGCGATCATTTGTGCTATTTTGGCTATGATGTCCTGCGCCTTCGCGCTGTCACGGGGCATCTTTTCTCTCCTCTTTAAAATCTCCTGCAGCGTTAGCTGAGTTGTCTGCGGCTGGGTTGCCTGGGTAAACTCGCTGTATTGTGTCGGGTGTTTGTTTTTGAGGTGCCGTATCAGGTTTGTTGTGTTAAATGTAGCCTTTTCCTTTCCACCTCTTGCAATCCCAAGTTTACATATTTCACACTTTGCTATGGCAATGTTGTTGTCATCAACTTTATAATACTTCCAGACCGCCGACATATTCGCGCTTTCCGCTTCAAGCTGCTTCCGTGTTCTACTTTGCCAGCATTTAACCAATAACGTCTCTGCAACAAAGTGATGTCATGCCGCACGCGTTGCTGTTTATGTGTGGAGTCAAAAATAACTCTGTGCCACCGCATAACTATAAATGTGTTAAATAATGATGAATAATAATAATGAGAATAATGAGAATATATACATATCAACTTATCCGAGTCCTGATCGGGAGGTAACGTCCGATTCCGATCGAGTCTGAAACCACGTGATCGGGCCCGATTTCCGATCTCTAGATCGGATCTGGACATCCCTAACATTTATACCTATTTCAGCCACTCATCAGGTATCATTTATTTGTAACTGTAAAAAAATTAATTTTCAGTGACTAATTAAAAAATTTGTTTTGTTGTTTTGAATTGAAAATATATAATTTATGTAATGCATGTCATTTGTAAGTAATTGTGAAGAGACAGGAAATATTATCAGCATATTAGGCATACAAATAAGAGTGAATGTGCATATTTTACAGTTTTTCTCCATTGGTTTGGCTCATTTCTTGAAACAGAAATTACATTCTCAAAACAACATGGACAAACCTCCAAACCACCTGGCAATTGTTCACAACAGAATTGAATTTCTCATTCATTTCATCAAATTGCAAATGTCTAAGTACATGTCTCAATGTCTCAGTACATCTTTGCAAATGATTAAGTACAGGTAACCTACATTTAGCAAAATTTCCAAGTGAATAGATCTTGTTGATCTAAACTGATTGTTGATTCTCAGTCTAATGGTCGTTCGCTCCAAAACATATCAGCGTCATTTCATTGTATAAGTCATCACATGCACAATAGTCTGTTCAGTTGTCAAAATTAGTCAAGAACACAATACCATGAATACCATACAGTACAGTCCAAAAGTTTAGAACCACTAAGATTTTTAATGTTTTTAAAAGAAGTTTCGTCTGCTCACCAAGGCTACATTTATTTAATTAAAAATACAGTAAAAAACAGTAATATTGTGAAATATTATTACAATTTACAGTTTTTCTCAGTCGCTTTGGTGCATTTCTCACATCACTATTTACATTTGCACAACAGTTAATGCAGTTCTCAAAACAATTAGTACAAACTGCAAAACCTAGTTGATAACCTGCAAAAGCGTGTCACTTGCTCAAAATGGATAGGTCATTCCTCAAAAGCAAGTATTTGTGTCAATGAAAGTGTCAGTGTCATCAAGATGAAAAGTCCTGACACCATTGTTTATGAACAAGATGGTCAAATGGCTTTGTCATGTTTTCATTATGACAGTTTACTTTGTCAATGTTTTCCAATGCAAAAAAGTCAGATCTTGGTGACACTACCTGAAAATGCTCAACACAGCACTATATACTATTTGCACAGCCATTTGAAAAATACAGTATAGTTACACATTACTGTATCTAGTGAGGTAACTGAGTACAAGACACTGAATATGTATGTTTCACATTTTTACTGCATATGCTCTTTGCAATTCTAATTTGTTCACAGCATTGTGCAAAAGAAAAAATACACCCTTATTTGCAACAAACATAAACTCCCTTTGGGTAGAGCTGTGCACAACTGTAAACAATATTGCAGAACATATGGCAAATCTTTACTGTAACACTACTGTACACTACAATACACTAAATGTGTGATGCAGTAAAGCTGTACGTCTAAATGTAAAATGTACAGTGACAAGTTCTTGTCCCACTGCAAGCTTCATGTATGACACGATGACAGTAGTGCAGTGCAGATTGTTTAGTGCTGAATTACTGTCCATTACACACCTGTTCTCCCAACGAAATGTTTGAATAATTGAATTTACAGTGGTTCTCCCAACATTTGGCTGCACCCTTCGACCAGCCTCAGCCATTGTGAGGCCGTGATTGACAACATGATCCACAATTGTAGCCCTGATTTCATCAGGGATCTGCCTATTGGCCTCTTCTTCCTCTTCCCCTGTTTTGTCCCCTTCCCCTTCTTCCCCGCACCCTTACCCGTCTTCCATGAGGCTGACCTTCCATTTCTGTGTCACAGTATTGTAGAAATGGTACACACTATGTCCTGCTTGGTTCGTATATGCTTGTAAAGTGGGGGTTTATGGGATTCACCTCTGACAGTGATTGTAGAGAAGTGGCTTATCAATGCTTCACACACCCCTTCTCATCAGTAAAAGTTGAGATTCACTTGAGAGAAATGGTTCAATTTAGGAAAAAAAGATTTTTAAAAAATGTGTAAAATTTGCTTGACAGATTTTGACAACTAGTTCAACATTTTTGTATGTAATGACTCAAGCAATGAAATGAGGACTATTAGTTTTATATGGAATGACTATTCAGCATTCACAAGTATAGTTCATTTTGACTGACATGACATAAGCAAATGATAATGTTATAAAACAGCAGAGAGTTGTATGAAAGCAATTGATGCATGTCCAAAAGCATTTGCAATTTGTTCGAAGGAATGAGAAACTGCTACTATGATGTGCACAAATGACTAAATGTTGTGGAGGTTGAACTAACTGTTGTGCAAATGTAAATAGTGATGTGAGAAATGCACCAAAGCGACTGAGAAATCATTCTAATATGCTGATTTGCTGCTCAATAAACATTTATGATTATTTTCAATGTTGAAAACAGTTGTGTACTTTTTTTTTTTTCAGGATTCCTTGATGAATAGAAAGTTCAAAAGAACAGCATTTATCTGAAATACAAAGCTTCTGTAGCATTATACACTACCGTTCAAAAGTTTGGGGTCAGTAAGAATTTTTATTTTTATTTTTTTGAAAAGAAATTAAAGAAATGAATACTTTTATTCAGCAAGGATGCATTAAATCAATCAAAAGTGGGAGTAAAGACATTTATAATGTTACAAAAGATTAGATTTCAGATAAACACTGTTCTTTTGAACTTTCTATTCATCAAATAATCCTGAAAAAAAAATATTGTACACAAATATTTTGTACAATTGTACACATTAAATGTTTCTTGAGCAGCAGATCAGCATATTAGAATGATTTCTGAAGGATCATGTGACACTGAAGACTGGAGTAATGATGCTGAAAATTCAGCTTTGCCATCACAGGAATAAATTACTTTGTGAAATATATTCAAATAGAAAACAGTTATTTTAAATTGTAATAATATTTCACAATATTACTGTTTTTTACTGTATTTTTAATTAAATAAATGTAGCCTTGGTGAGCATACGAAACTTCTTTTAAAAACATTAAAAATCTTAGTGGTTCCAAACTTTTGGACTGTACTGTATATGAATCCTTGAAACATTTGATAAATTTATTACAGCAATTGGCAGTCAGGTTAAACTAGAACTTGACTAACGAAGAAGGCGAGGGGGTTAATATAACTATGTGTGCTGCCATATCTGAGAATAGTGTGGCCACTCACATCCCCAGTCTTGGCCCATACAATACACAGAAGCTCCTCATCTTCTTGGACCACCTTCATTTTGATTTGATCCCTGAAAATGAGAGAGGTCTCATAGGGCCTCACCTGCCACAATATGTCATTGTATAGGACAATGTGAATTTCCACCGTGGCCTGCTCATCAGGGCCTGTTTCAATACTCATCCAAGGATGGTCATGGTGTTCCTACCACCTTACTCTCCTTTCCTCAATCCTATTGAGGAGTTTTTCTCCGCTTGTATGTGGAGAGTGTATGAGCATCGGGCTCAAGATCAGAGGTCCCTGCTCCAAGTAATGGACGCAGCGTGTGAGGATATTACAGGAGATCATTGTAGGGGATGGTTGCGACATGCACGTAGTTTCTTCCCTCGTTTCATCACAAGGGAGAATAGAGGCCAGACAGACAGCAGCGTGTGGATGGCCAGGAGGGTGAGGACAGCGACCAGTGAAGAACTGTTAGTTGTGAAACTCCAGCTTTATTTACAGCACTGAAGGCTGCATATAATTTTCATTGTTTTTTGTTTGTGTTTATATTACAGTATATTATGCTGTATACATTTTATTTTTACTCTGATGTATGGAAGTTACTTTATGTGTGTGAATGATAATGGTTACAATTTCCTCGGCAGTATGAGTGCAATGTGTGATGTCAAACCTCGGAGGCTACTCTTACCCTAAAATCCTATTTCTTTTCTTCATTTTTTTTTTTTTTTACACAATTGTATTCTGTTAGCTAGACAAAAAACAGTAACCATTGTCAATGAAGGACTGGGCTAAGACTGAAAGGTGGACATGAGGGATATTTCAATGGTCCTCTGCCATAGTGACAAAACATCTAAACATTTTGACTTGCAGTGCTTACACAATGCCAAAGGGACAAAGCATTTTGGGGGCACTGACTGTTTAAATGAGAAGGAAATTTAGTTTTGACACATGAGTGAACTGTTTTGGGAGAGGTATGCTTTTGCAGGTGAACCATAGTGTTGTGCCGAACCATCCACGTTATTTTGGCAAAAGCACCAAGACTGTTGAGAATGTCTGGTCTGTTTTAAGAAATGAGCCAAAGCAATTGAGAAGGATCTTTGCCATTTCTGTGGCACTGACTGTTTATATGGAAAAGGAATTTAGTTTTGAACCATGAGTGAATATTTTTGGAAGAGATATGAGCTTCTGCAAGTGAGCTATAGTGTTGTGCTGAACTGTAAGACTGTTTTGCCAAATGATCTTAGAGTTTTGAGAATGTAATTTCTGTTTCAAGAAATGAGCCAAACCAATGGAGAAAAAATGTAAAATAAAATATTATTTGCAAAGCATTGAAATGCATTACTTTGCAATGAATTCTTTTACTAATAAATTCTTAATTTCCCTCAAATACCTTTAAATACTTTAAATTTAAAATTAATTACATCTTTTAGCCGGAAACTGCAGGGAGCTAATGACAATAAAACCAAACTCACTTACAGGAGTTCATGTGACGCAACATTTACTGCAGTGGACTCAAACTCAATTCCTGGAAGGCCACTGTCCTGCAGAGTGTAGCTCCACACTAAATAAACATCTGATCCGCTAATCAAAGTCTTCAGGATTGCTAGGCTTACAGTGAATGTCCACTGTTGCAGAGCAAGCATTTTCAATGAATTCCTATGGAAATCAAGCTTCACGCTCACGTGGTGCATTGTGGGACTGACCACTTAGGAATTGATTGAAAATGCTTGTTCTCTTTCCCCCGTTCCGCGCCAGTGGACACTCACAGTTAGGCAGGTGTTTTGGAGCAGGCTGAAGCTAAACTCTGCAGGACAGTGGCCTTTCCGAAGTGGAGTGTGAGACCACAGATTTACTATGAATCAAGCAGCTCTGAAACACTGAAAACAGGATCATAAGCTGCTTGTGTGTAAATGAATACTGTGCTTCATTTCACTCTGCAACAATGAGCATGTCAGAACGTATATTTATATTACAACCTTCAAAATTCATACTAAGCCATATTCCATTATCTCAAACATGTATAGCTAGAATTCATAAAAAATGCCAGCTAGTGAGTAACATTTGTTCAGTTAATCAACATTTGGCATGTGGTGTTAATTTTGAACCCTGGCTGAGATGTTAATGTTGTCCCATACACAGCCACTAGATGGCACTACTAGCTTGTGCAGTGCTATCACAAGCAAACCATGCATAAAATAGATGTATTTGCAAAACCATTTACCTTAATATCTCCAGCTGACAGTTTGGACTCTTCAGTCCATCAGAAAAATACTTCACTCCTGAATCCCGTAGGTCATTATTACTCAGGTCCAGCTCTCTCAGGAAAGAGAATGAGGATTGTAGAGCTGAAGACAAACTCTTACAACACTGAGCAGTGAGATTACAGCACTGCAACCTGTGTAGAGAACAAAACAGTAATGTAATAGTAATGCTTATTAGGTAGAGTTTTGATCTGGAGCACAGATAATTCAAAAAATTGTTTGACTGAAGTGATGTAAGGAGAGCTAAAAATGTTCTCTTCATAAAATAACTAGTATTTTAGATTTCTTTAATTGATGAAAAAATTAAAAATAAAATGGGTAAAACTCAGGTTTCTGAGTTTTGCCTGATGCCTGATTCAGCTTGCCTGATGATGGAGGTACATTGGCATTTAATATAGAGGTGTAACGATACATAATTATATTGAGATATCAATATATGATACAAAAATGTGATGATAAGTATTGTTGATGTAAATGATATTACTCATGATATAGAGTTTTATCCAAGACTGAGCTTACTGTATTTATAAAGTATAATTCACCCAAAAATGTAAATTCTGTCATCATATTCTCACCCACATGTCGTTTCAAACATATAAAGCCTGGCACACCAAGCTGACGATCGACCAACAGGCAATGTTGGACCATTTTTAAGCGTCGGACAACTGCGTTTTCCTGCTGTGTTCTGCACCGTTGGCTGTAGTTGGACACCATTTTTTTTTTTAGGTGGATTTAACATGTAGAATTGGCGCCGGGTGAGAGAGAGAACTCTGATTGACTGTTCAGTTTAGTGAACAAGTCAAAGCTCGAAAATAATAGCATAACAGTGAGCAAGTCGAGGTGGTACAGACAGAGGGCTGTTCTAACAGAGGGTGTTCCTGGTCAAATGTTTAATATTAACATGAGTCGAGTGGAATATAGAAAGTGATCAGCGTGTATGATATTCAAAATGATAAACATGCGCTGCTTTGTTTACAGTTTGTATATCTACATCTCTTACTTTCTGAATTATGAATATAGAAGAATATATATGAAAAAATAGACAGCGGTCTCAGAACATGTCTGCTAGCTAACAATCAATTGTAGTTCTCTCAGTGTGTTCACATGCAGTTTATAAAGGTGCCATAGAACCCTTTTTCACAAGATGTAATATAAGTCTAAGGTGTCCCCTGAATGTGTCTGTGAAGTTTCAGCTCAAAATACCCCATAGATTTTTTTAAATTCTTTTTTTTTAACTGCCTATTTTGGGGCATCATTAAATATGCGCCGATTCAGCGTGCTTCCCCTTTAAATGCTCGCGCTCCCCGCCCAAGCTTGCAACTCTATAATACATTGCATAAACAAAGTTCACATAGCTAATATAACCCTCAAAATGGATCTTTACAAAGTGTTCGTCATGCAGCATAACCGATTATGTAAGTATGGTATTTATTTGGATGTTTACATTTTATTCTGAATGAGTTTGAGGCTGTGCTCCGTAGCTAACGGGCTAAAGCTAACATTACACACTGTAGGAGAGATTTATATAGAATGAAGTTGTGTTTATGAATTATACAGACTGCAAGTGTTTAATAATGAAAATAACGACGGCTCTTGTCTCCGTGAATACAGTAAGAAACGATGGTAACTTTAACCACATTTAACACTACATTAGCAACATGCTAACAAAACATTTAGAAAGACAATTTACAAATATCACTAAAAATATCATGTTATCATGGATCATGTCATGCTCCATCTGCCATTTTTTGCTGGCATATGCAAAATTTGGGGGCGTACATATTAATGATCCCGACTGTTGCGTCACAGTCGGTGTTATGTTGAGATTCGCCTGTTCTTCGGAGGTCTTTTAAACAAATGAGATTTACATAAGAAGGAGGAAACAATGGAGTTTGAGACTCACTGTATGTCATTTCCATGTACTGAACTCTTGTTATCCAACGTAAATTCAATTTTCAATTCTATGGCACCCTTAAAGCTAAAGTGCAAACATCTTTTAAAGTGGCACTACTCAACATGAAAGCATAATTTAACTCCCCGTATTGTGTTTTTAGTTTTAGTAGTATGATAATTCAAAGTATTTTAGATTGTTTATTCTCATCATGTAAGTGTATAACCTGCATTGGTGGATTGTCTGTGTAAATGTCCTGATAATGCCAATTGTCTGATTTTACCAGTAATAAAGGGCTTACATTATTTATATGTATAATTCTGTATTTTCAGGTTCAGAATCATGAATATGTTTATTCTGGTGTCACCATTGTTTTACTGCTTTAATAAGTTCTCTCTTTTTTGAGCTATCCTAATTCTAATTTCATGTTAAAATGCAGTTTTATAAATGGATTGTTCCAGTCCTTGATTCTCATTGGTCAATAGCCGTGTTTTATTTATGATAAAACACAGCTATGACCGTTTAACCCAACGGTTTTGTGTATCACTGCATGGTTTTGTGTATCACTCTTAGCAACATAAACTGTATGTTCTCAATTGATATTGTTCATTCACCCATGCCCTGCTGACACTGACAGTGTTACTCATAGCATTTGTCATTTGCGTCTCGTTCCGTGTTCACAACAAGTTTCAATATAAAAATCTTTGCGAATGAGTGATTCACTCATAAAGACAATCTTTGCTGCCATCTAATCGCGTAACAAATGTAATTGATTTTACTTCATGAAAGTTGCATTGATAATATTTGTAATTTGTGGTAACCTTTTTATAAAACATAAGTCGTGGTGAATTCATAACAATTGTAACCCCCCTTAGCTGTTATAATTTCACTTTAAACCACGGCTTTTTGGCGCCTATTGCTTGATTATTGTTCAGTGACACGCCTAGTCAATTGTTAATTTACATACAGAAGGTTCAGTTAAATCTTAAAATATTGGATGTTGTATGTACAAAAAAGTTGTTGAAAATAGTTATTTGAATTTCAATTTCAGTTTTTAAATTTTGTTCAAAATATCATGTAACATATCATATTGTGAACCCAGTTGAGTGTATCATTACACCCTTAATTTAATATTATCACCTACATTGATGCATTTGCATTTATTCATTTTCAGCAGTCTTGGCCATCAAATCACCTGTGTAAGATTAAGGTCTAATTAAAATGACTATCAGTGTATGTAAACGATTGTAAAGAAGACTCTCACAGTGCTTTTCCAGTGTTTATGATCACTGGCAGCAGTCTCATCACTGCTTCATCGGATCCTCTGTATTTCTGCAGTTCAAACATCTCTTGAGTCTCTTCTGACATGAGGAGCACAAACACCAGACCAGACCACTGAGCAGAGGAGAGATTCTGTGCTGAAAGATTTCCTGATCTCAGATTCTTCTGGATTTCCTCCACAAAGTCATCTTTCAGTTCACTCAGACAGTGGAAGAGATTGATGGTCCTCTCTACTGATTCCTCCTCCTGTATCTTCTTTTTGATATAGTCAGCAGTGTCTTTAACGCCCTCTGTTTTCAGTTTCAGTTTTGGCAGTAGTTCTTTCAGGTCACTCTGATTGGACTCCAGTGAGAGACCCAGGAGGAACCGAAGGAAAAGATCCAGGTGTCCATTCTTGCTTTCTAAAGCCTTTTTGACTGCAGCCTTATGTAGCTGAAACTTTGACTTTTCGGACAGTTTCCATTTCAGTTTTTCTATCCATGATTCAAGAAATGGGTTTTCATTCTTGTCTCTGTTAATCAAAAACACATAGAGAGCAGCAAGGAATTCCTGGACACTGAGATGTACAAAGCTGAAAACACTTCTTGATGAAACTGCTTGTTCCTCCTGAAACATTCGAGTACATAACCCAGAGTAGACAGACCCTTCACTGACATCTAGTCCACATTCCTCAAGATCTTCTTTGTAGAAAATCAAGTTTCCTTTCTCCAGCTGCTGAAAGGCCAGTTTACCAAGCTTCAAAATAATCTGATCAAAAGACATTGCATTGGCTTTAAGTTCAGGATCATCACAGTATTTTTCTTCCATTTGTTGCTGCTGAGAAATTAAGAAGCTTGTATACATTCCTGTGAGAGTTGTGGGTGTTTTGTCATTGTTCTCTTGAAGAGCAGTGAGAGAGATCCAGCAGAAGACAGGGATATGGCACATGATGTACAGACTCCTGTATTTCTTGATGTGACTGATGATTTTTTCAGAAACCTCAGGACTGCTGTTATTTTTGAAGTATTGCTCTTTCTGCTCATTGTTAAATCCTCTCACTTCAGTCACCTGATCAATGTAGTCACGGGGTATTAGACTGGCTGCTGCTGGTCTGGATGTGATCCAGATGAGAGCAGAGGGAAGCAGGTCTGTCTTGATAAGGTTTGTTATTATCTTACTCACTGTTGTTATTTTGTGAACATCTGTAATTCTGTCACCCTCTTTAAAGTTCAAAGGTAAGCGACATTCATCCAGCCCATCAAAAATGAACAAGACCTTACCATCACCTTCAGGAAGAGAGGGCAGTTCTTTAGGATCACAAAAGAAGTGTTTGTTAATCAGTTCCATGAGACTGCAGTTCTCTGTAATCAGGTTTAGCTCACGGAACGGCAGAGGAAAAATGAAGGATATATCCTGATTTTCTTTTCCTTCAGCCCAGTCGAGGATAAATTTATGGACAGAGAATGTTTTCCCCACCCCTGCGATCCCCAAAGTCAGCACCGTTTTGTTTTGTTGATCCTCACAGACTTTGAAAATATTATTGCACTGGATTGGTGTGTCCTTGGCATCACATTGTTTTTGATTAAATTCAATTTGTCTCACCTCATGTTCATTCACTCTTCCTCCAGTCTCGTTCTCCACCACATATAAATCAGTGAAGATATCGTTCAGGTTTTCCTTTTGACCCTTTCCTTTTGAATTACCTCTAAATATCTTCTCGTAGCCCCGTTTTAATTTGTTCTTCAGTCTGCAGCTGATCTCTGTGTAATCAGGAGGGGTAGCTTTAGTGCCTTTAAAAATGAGGGGAAAAGAAAGACTAAGTGATCATGTTTTTCATAAATCCTTAATAAAACCTATATATAATTTGTAACCTGGTCCGCAGTTCCCATTACAAACATAACTGTAGCACATGTTGTACAAATAAATGTAAAGAGATTCACAAAAAAATAATTGTATGCACAAATGAATAGAATGAGATCCACAAATATATAGGAGCTTCACAAAAATGAATTAAATTTACAAATATATAAAATGAGATTTGCTAATAAAAAACATTCACAAATATAAAAAAAGATCTCTTCCTGCGCATTTGTGAATCACCTCATGCATTTGTGGATCTCTTCCTGTGCGTTTGTGAATCACCTCATGCATTTGTGGATTCTGAAACAATTCTAGCGTCACGACTGCAGACAAATCCACAAATAGGTCGACTCCACCCACCGACTACTCAAGTACACTCTCGCTACAACCAAACCAAACCAGTTAAAAACGGTCATTTCATGGTAACTAATGTACAAAAAAAAACTTGGCGCGGTGCATCACGAGTCAGTTGCAGTAAACGGATGTCCCGTTCTACAGTAGCTATAATGCCACACTTCCACAATATAATATTGTATAATGATGTAACAGTACGAGCCTTCCCTAGTGAAAAATAAATATACTAAAATCTATTTGCAATACATTTTTTTTATGCTAAGTGTACTACAATTGCATTTACATTTGCATGTACTTAAAACAAATACCCTGCAATTAGTATACTAAATTGGTATACTTAAAGTCTGCTAAACTGGAACAAGTATTTTTGTGTTGAGGTCCAACTAAAGATATACTTAAGTATATTTGATTATGCTAAAGTGAAACTATTGCAAGTACACATTAGTACAAGTATATATATATCTTGCATTCAAATTATACAGTGATCATACTATACTTACTAATAATGATATTAAACACATTTTAGACTTAAAATTTAGTAATATGCATTGTACACTGTACAATAAAGAAGAACTGCAAATAAAGTTTAATTAAAATATTTGTGTCAGTATGTTTGTAAATAGTCACCATTTGAAGTGGATCAAAACCCTTCATCATAGGCTACGTTCACACTGCAGGGCTTAATGCTCAATTCCGATTTTTTGAAAAAATTCGATTTTTTTGCAAGGCCGTTCACATTTTCAATTAAATGCGACCTTTTGTGATCTCCTGTGTGAACGTGAAATGACCCAGAAGTGACCCGCATGCGCAGAAGAGTACGCAACGGTCAACGACGTCACTCATTGTTTGCGGAAGTAGCTAACGTTAAACATGGATGTCAACAACAGTGTAGTCAACAGCGGAGCTCTTTTTGCAATATTAAAGTTATTTTCCCAACGGAGCCAGCACAATTACAATCTTCTCGTCTGTAACCATGCTCGGCCATTTCGCTGGAAATGTTTTCGTAAACCGCCCGGTTCCGATAAGAGCCCTCGAGTTTGGCCTGAATAGAGCTGTCACCCCAAATATTAATTAAATCTGTGACCTCGCTTCCCTTCCATTGACTGGTCTCAGCAGCATCGTCCGCCATGGTTGTTGTTTATCTTCTCGTTCCCGCCTACTTCAACGCACAATTATGACGTTTGTAGCGTATCAATGACGTACAGGTCGGATACATGTGGCTGTTCAGATGGAGGTCGCATTTCAAAAGATCGGATACGTATCGGATTCAGGACCACATACCCAAGTGGCCTGGGTAACATTTGAAAAGATCGGATCTGTGTCGTTCAGACTGTCATGAAAAGATCAGATACAGGTCGCATAGGGGCAAAAAAATCGGAACTGGGTCGTTTCAGCCTGCCGTGTGAACGTAGCCAAAGTTGTCCTAAACCCTTCTAAGAACTTTTTTGATCCACTTCAAATGCTGACTACTGTATATTAATGGGATTTTAGTTAGTGTGAAATGAATGTAGGCCTATTTTAAACACATTTTGGTAGGGTTTTTTCACTAGGGCAGACTCTGCATCCATTGCCTCTGACATGTTTTCTCACCGTCACATACTTAACTCAGAAACTCTTAAGGAAATCCAGAGTTACCTAAACTCATAATTATAGTTGTGCTGATGTTCATGTGCATTTTAAATACATTCTTTCTGACATGACTTGAAAAAACTGTAACTGCTGAAGCTAAACCTTGACCCTCATTGGCCTGCCCCAACGTCCAACTATTGGTTGAACCACAATGATTGATATGTTTTGAACACCCCATAAAGCCAATGTCATCACACTCACCAACAATCGGTTTTGCTGTACTTTTGCTAAACAGCCGAACTCTCTGGAGTGCACACTATTGTTGGGAATCTGTGTTGCAGATTTTGGCAAATTTGTCAGAAGGAAACTTTGGAGTCTAGAAAGTCATTGTAGCTAAAGACACAAGTCTCATCATGTATTTCAATTCCGAGAATGTTCAAATTATTTTTAGATGATGCTATATAATTTTTTAGATGAGACTTTCTTTTTGTGAAAACCACAGAAAGCATGAGGTATGAACTGAAACATCTAGGTTGTTTCTGCTAATTGGCTGTAAGGGCAGAACTTTCAAACCCAACTTTTACCTACAGCTCAGACGTAACCATGAGAAAATTATTTCATTTGTTACATTTTTACTTCAGTAATTTATTTTTGATGAATACTATGAAAACAATTTTTTCACTAGGGTTGGCATCACTGCAGCATGTAATATGGTTTTGGATCATGCAAATAAAGAGGTTGCAATGCTTAAATATATATATATATATATATATATATATATATATATATATATATATATATATATATATATATATATATTTATTTTTGCATTTATTTTGGCTACTGTAAACTTTTACAGTCAAATTCTATTAAAGTCTGATTCATTTGAAATATTATTTGTATAATCAAGTGTTTGACTCCTGGACATTTTAGTTTTGAATGAAATGCATAATCTATAAGGAATTCAACAACCTGTCACATGTTTAAAAAGTCTATATCTTCTGTACAAACAATGGTAACCTTAAAACGTTTGATTAATGTTTAAAGTTAGATAAGTAAATAGCTTATTATTGAGGCTTTCTGTTCCATCTTGAATAATGTGTCATTTCCATAACCACATCTGTATCCAATATATCGTTGTTTCCATAACAATAAATAAAAAAATACAGTTTCTCTGACATTTTTAAATGGTGCATAAAATAGCTTGCTTCCATAACACACAATAATGTTCTAATGAAATCTACATTTTAAACATCTGTACCATTGTACCAAACCCTTTACTTCCTTTCTAAGCAACGTGACCACCCCCGATGGTAAAGCAAAACGCGATTGGTTGTAGTGAGAGTGTGCTGAGATTGGTCAGCACAATGTGACCGTTATTTGATTGGCTTGAGTAGTCAGTGGGTAGAGTTAACCTATTTGTGGATTTGTCTGCAGTCATGATGCTAGAATTGCTTCAGAATCCACAAATGTGTGAGGTCATTCACAAATGCACAGAAAGCAATTCACAAATGTACAGGTGGCGATTCATAAATAAATACAGGCAGAGTTGTGCTTGTGACATAAAAACCTATGTGTGAATATGTTTTTTATTAGCAAATCTCCTTTTATTTACTTGTGAATTTAATTTATTTTTGTGAAACTCCTAACATATATTTGTGGATCTCATTTTATTCATTTGTGCATACGATTATTTTTGTGAATCTTATTTGTGGAGCATAATCTTTTTATTTGGAATTTTGGAACAAAAATACACCATACACTTCTGCTATATACGAACTGATCACACTTGCATTGCAATTGTGTTACATGCACTATGACTATACACTGACTATGCTTAAAGGGCTCTATGTAGGAAAGACACCCAGTGTTCAAAATAGGTACTGCAGTCCAAATTCAAAATATTGTTTGACCCGCCGCCTCGTTCAAAGATGCGGGTTGCCAGCAACAAGAGGGAGCGCAATTTTCAATGAAAGCTGAGGAGACTTAAACACTGTAAGCTGATGAGTTGATTTATCTGTTTTAATATGCCGTTGTTCATAGAGATTTTTAGATGGATTCAGAGGCTTTTTAGGTCAAGTAGAATCTGTGATTCTCTGACCCAGTTTGTTTGTTGGTTTCCATGGTTGCAATACACAGTGTTTTCCGCCAACTGGCGACCGGTGATATCGAAATACTATTGGATAAACTGCAGCACACGGTTTCACACGGACCAAAACAAAGACAGACATTCCGACCGGAACACACATTTTCAAAGTAGAATATCTGGCTCAATCTGTGACATGTTTTTTCTAGGAAACAAGTAGGTGAACTTAGCATGTTTCCTAAATATCTGCAAACATATCGGGGTATTTTTATGCTTTATTAAAGTAAAAATCTTACATAGAGCCCCTTTAAGCTGACAACATACATGGTGATGGAAACACCTTAACGAATGCTGACTTGAATTCAGTTGGTTTCAGTTTTAAAATTTCTGAATAACTTTATTTTTTCTAATTCCTTCCAGAACATTTATTGGATTGGCACCACTGGACTCAGATCATCTTCAGGTCATTCTGACAGACATTATTAAAAGCTTGATTAAACATTGACATCAAGCACACCAAACTAGACATGAGACTGTATTAGGGTTAGGTTAGGGTTATTGAAATGAGCCTTTGCATGTAGAAGTTTTAATTAAGGGTTTTAATTAAGACCACTGTAAATAATGTAACCATTTGTAAAATCAGACACTGTTCTATTAAATGTACTTGTATAAGATCTGCTGATGTTCTTCTTGTCCCTGTAATTGTTGCTTGCTGTTATATTTTCTTGTCTCCATGTATAGGCAGTGATTATTTACCCCATATCTCTTCTGTATGAACTCCAACAGTGGCACATCTTCATAATGGCTGTAAATTACATTACAGTCACAACAAATTAAACATTACCTTGCTTGAGTTTGTTGAGCTCCAGATGCTCAGCCAGATTATTCTGGTTAATCTTCCTCAGGATCTCCACAGTGATCTTCACAGCTTCTTCTGGTCCGAAACACTCCACCATCTTATCCACAGTTTTTAACCTATCTGCATTCTCCATGTCAGACTTTGATATACTTTCATGATCATTCCTTAAGTGCCACTGAAACTTCTTCAGTTCAGCTTCCTCCAGTTCATTCAGTGATTTCTCAAGCAACTCTTTAACAGATGCCATCGTCTCCGATTCACTAAGTTGCAGGACAAAAAGAAAAGATCTGAACATTTTGACCTAAGCACTTAAATGTAATTTGGATTATGAAATGAAGCTGTGATCGGATCAGGACTCTCAGTCAACTCATCCAAACTCATCTGTTAAAGTCCTATAATGCTCCTTTTTACAAGATAATACAGTTATACAAGATAACGAGTCTCACGTGTCCCATTAAATGTGTCTGAAGTTTCAGCTCAAAATACCACACAGATCAATTATGGTTTTTTGTAAATGTACATTTTTGAGTGGAAGCAAAAATATGTTTTTGTGTGCATCTTAAAAAATACAAATGAGCTGCTGCTCCGATCCCCTTTTTTCCAGAAGTGGGCAGAGCCTTTACAGCTCGTGCCACAGATACTCTGACAGTTTGGCTTTGATTATCATCTCTATCACACTTATAATGAAATGTGTGTTCTTTGCATTAGTTTAAAAAGCCTTGCCATTTTTAGCTTCTGATATGTTTTTCTGAACACAAACAGCTGGGAATAAAATCACACACATACACATGGCATAACATTATGAGCACTGACAGGTGAAGTGAATAACACCGATTATCTCTTCATCACGGCACCTGTTAGTGGGTGGGGTATATTAGGCAGCAAGTGAACATTTTGTCCTCAAAGTTGATGTGTTAGAAGCAGGAAAAATGGGCAAGCATAAGGATTTGAGGGAGTTTGACAAGGGCCAAATTGTGATGGCTAGATGACTGGGTCAGAGCATCTCCAAAACTGCAGCTCTTGTGGGGTGTTCCTGGTCTGCAGTGGTCAGTATCTATCAAAAGTGCTCCAAGGAAGGAACAGTGGTGAACCGGCGACAGGGTCATGGGCGGCCAAGACTCATTGAAGGCTGGCCCGTGTTGTCTGATCCGACAGACGAGCTCCTGTAGCTCTAATTGCTCTAGAAGTTAATGCTGGTTCTGATAGAAAGGTGTCAGAATACACAGTGCATCACAGTTTGTTGTGTATGGAGCTGCAGACCAGTCAGGGTGTCCACGCTGACCCCTGTCCACCGCCGAAAGAGCCAACAGTGGACACGTGAGCATCAGAACTGGACCATGGAGCAATGGAAGAAGGTGACCTGGTCTGATGAATCTCGTTTTCTTTTACATCACGTGGATGGCCGGGTGCGTGTGCGTCACTTATCTGGGGAACACATGACACCAGGATGCACTATGGGAAGAAGGCAAGCCAGCGGAGTCAGTGTGATGCCTTGGGCAATGTTCTGCTGGGAAACCTTGGGTCCTGCCATCCATGTGGATGTTACTTTGACACTTTATATATTACTTTGACACTTTTTTAATGAATGTTACAGCATACTATAGTATTAACTTCAGTGAAGTTGACAGCCACCATTTAAATATTTTAAAAAAATTGGAGTAGAAATAATTATTTAAAAATAATAAAAAATAAGTTATTTCTTATAACTTTAAAATTTTCATAATTATTATGAAAATTTCCTTGTGTAATTTAAGTTTGTATACAAATCAGTTCATTGTAACCTTCAATATTAATGTGTCACCAACTGATTCCCATGTATTACTTTACATTGTTTTTTTTTTTGACTTGAGAAAATTTACCATGTACTGTACCTGATATACAGTATATCCAAAATAACTGATATCGAATCAAATTGAAAGCTTGTGAATCGCAATGCATAACTATGATGACAGACTGGCAGGAAATGGTGCAAAACAAAAAACGTCCAAACAGGGTGATTGTGACATAATGATAAGCCTCATCTTTCCATTATTGTTAGTAGTTGCAGCTTGCACTTTTAAAAACCTGTGCTCCAGGGACCATATTCATATAACATCTAAGGTTAAATGTAGATCTTAACTGGCTGACTTAGATTTTGAGATAGAGTTTGACACTAAACAGTAGAAAATCAATCCTGTCTCTCAAGCTGTAAATGTTGTTTTGCAGTGTGTATTTTGATCTTAACACCTTTAACCTTATTTATTATTCTCAGGTTAGGTAAATAAGTCGAGTCTGGCCTAAATTACAAGCATTTTAAATTACTTACAATTTGGTCAGAAGACTCCTCTGTGGTACGTTCTTGTTCAAAGTCTTAAAACATTATAAATCAAGCCAAGGTAGGCAGTCTGTCTGTCTGGCTTTTGAGTCCTTGAACTCCAGTAAACTCAGCCAAGATGCCCGATGTCCTTATAAGGTTCTAGGAGTAGAACCACAGTTCTCCGTGTCCTTGAGCACACACATAGAACCGCACACACTTCTGTGTGCTGCAGTCCAGCTCTGCTCCTCCTTCTCATGGACAGGCACACACACACACACACACACACATATCTAACAATAACTGTACATCTCTGGCCATACAGTATAATACATTTCTTAGAAACAAACAAATATAAATAATACCAGCTCTTATTCTACCTGGCAGAATTAAGGCCGCCCTGAAGACGGCGCGGTTTGACCAATCAGATGAAAGGGGTGTTTCAGCACCACCGACATATACAAATAAAACTTCAAAGCCATTAACTGATTTGCAAATCACAAACGAAAAATGAGAAATCAGGCCAAAATCTCATTTTTTGTTTGTTAAATTAAACGAAAAAAAAAGAGCCGTCTTTTCATTTCTCGTTCTTCCATTCCATATAGGAAATGAAATGATCAAAACGTACACAGACCCATCAGAAAGCTGTTGCTTAAATCTGCCTAAATTACTTTAAAAGCTCAAATTATTGCTTTGAGTTTTGTTAGCAATCAAAACCGTTACACACAATGTGTCAATGCTGTTCGATAAGACGAGAATTAATGTGAATAGATTCATAACACTCTTAAATATATATATGTCAGTATTTTATGAAGCAGTGTTTACTAACCATGAATAATGACGGTGTAGATGTTTCTTGTTCCTCTACTGAACTTCAACTGTCTTGAACAGAAGTTACTTTGAAACTCCTTTCAGTTCTGCGTTTTTATAAAGGAGTGTGGAGAAGGAAGTTTTCTTCAGAACTTAAACCTGTTTAACCAGAACTTTCTCAAAAAACGAACAGAACCAGTTTTTCAAAAGGACTCGCGAGATAAGATTGAAACTATGTGGAGAATCTCTGTCTGTCGTCAAAACACCCACACATCATATCAGAAATTATAGGTAAAAAGAGACAAACACTGAAAAAGACAGATGAACAGAGACAGAAAAGCTGCGTGATTATTTTTGATTTTCAGCTGATGCTGTTGGTTAATGCTTAACTTCAGTTTTGACTTTTCCTTATGTGATTCTTCATGATGATGCACTCAGACTAGCTGAAACTGTTTTTAGTCTGGACACTGCTTTCCTCAGATTTGAAATACACTTGCGGTGGTAGCCTGGTGGAAAATCCTCCCTTTTATTCACAGCACAAAAAATGTTTAGTGCATGTGACAAGCTACAAATAATGTGTGATTTTTTTAAACAATATTTTCCTTCATTGAAATTACATAAGCTACAATTACATTTAATTACACACTTATATTATGCATGTTATGTCCTGGTAGTTTGTGCTTCTGTGTGTTTTTTCCTTCCCTCCTCCTTTCTCCTAGGCACTGCATTGAACTGCACTTTGTGTGTCTGTCTCATTTTTGGCATCCAGGTACCTGCTTTTCTGCGCTGAATTGCTCAACCTAAAACATTTTCTCTAAATGCTTGATCTTCAAATTATTTTATCTGACAGTTTGGGGGCTCGTCCGCGAAACGGGGGGGATTCTGCCTGAAGAACTGGGAAAAGAGAAAAGCGCGCCGGGGATCGGAGGACCTACGGAAAAGGGGGTGGTTTTTTTTGGATATTTCTTAAATGAAGTATGCACTTACCCCTGTAGGATCCTATTATAACATCTCGTGGAAATACGAGAGGTTTTTTTGAAATCACTAGCAGCTAGTGGAATATATCCATTGTTGTTACACTACGGCTGGCAACAGTAGTTTTAATTAACTATTAGCGTAAGAGTGATTGGGTTGAATCACCAATTGTTAGTGGAATTTATTTTCCATTGTTGTGACACTACGGCTGGCAACAGTAGCTTTGATTAAGCTATTAACTTAGGGTGGTTGGAAGTGCAGTACTGATCACACTGTACTTCGGATCACTGCGTCTTATACTAGTTCATAAAAAAAAAAAAAAAAAACTTTTAATATTTCATATTGATGAAATAATTTCAATTGCTATTGCATGTTGATATATTGTGACATAAAAAAAAAAGAAAAAAAAAAGGGTGTTCTAGGGGCGACCCGAATTCAGTTTGGCGGGAGCCGGACTAATTTGGCGAGAGCCCAAAATTAGATTAAAACACCCAAACAAAAGATGGTGAATATAGAGGCAATCAGGACGAAAAGTCTTGTGCGAGCCTAACCTAGGATCATCACCCACGTCACAAATACGATACATGTAAAGCAATTGAGGTTTAGAAATTGAGCATGAAAATAATTTCAGTCGCTATTGCATGTTGATATATCGTGACATTAAAAAAAAAATAAATAAATTAAAAAAAAAAGGGTGCTCTAGGGGCGACCCGAATTCAGTTTGGCGGGAGCCGGACTAATTTGGCGAGAGCCCAAAATTAGATTAAAACACCCAAACAAAAGACGGTGAATATAGAGGCAATCAGGACGGAAAGTCTTGTGTGAGCCTAACATAGGACCATCACCCATGTCACAGATACGATACATGTAAAGCGGTTGAAGGTTGGGCAATTGGGTACAGAAATTTGCGCACGCTTACTAACGCTGAAATCAATTATTAACACATTGAAGTGGAAGATGGGGGGTTCAGTTTCTAGACCACTACTTAATGAAACGCCAGTTGAATTCATGTTTAGAAACAATCAGGGATTTTACACGGAACCTTATGTCAGTAATATGGCAGGGTGGTCAGAACAAATGAAACCACAAATTGAAGTATCATACCCCCGAGAGGGTTCGTTTACAGAAGAAAATATGCAATTGGCTAAACGTTTAGTGAAGGAGGGATGGGGGGACCCACAATGGGATTATGATTATATGACAAAAAGTTTTAATGTCTGGAAAGAAATAAAGAAAATTTGGGATGAGGGGCCAGAAAAGAAACAGATAGCTGCTTATGTAGCCCAGAAAAAAGCACTCGTAGCAGAAAAACCCCCACCCTATTGTATGGGTATTGAACCATCTGCACCTGTGATAAAACCAAAAAAGTTGCAGAATGATTCGAAAGTTGTAAAAAGGGGAAGCGAAACTGAGGCGCCCAGTCAGAATGCAATGGTGTGGCTTAGAGCTGGAAATGCAATATCTATGAAACCATTAAAAATGTCTGATATGGAGTCAATATGCAAAAGCCTGCCTTCTCCTCAGAATCCTAGTAAATTTGTGACTGTTCTGCAAACGCATACAAAATATGCTCACCTTACAGGGGCAGATTACAGAGCAGTTTTGTTGAGAACATTGCAAGAAGATGTCACTGAGGCATTGTTAATGGATGAATGTCCAACTCTAAAACGTGACAATGATAAACCAACCGGCTCGGGCACAGCTGCCTCACCCCATGTTTATTTCTGGGAAGAGCCTGAAAATCACGATATCTTTTTCAAAGAGCTAAGAGCTTTCTTAGACAAGCGCATAGGTGCAAGGCAAGATTTATCCTTTGCTGCTAATACTAAGCAGAAGCCGAAAGAGTCTGCTTCAGACTTTTACATGCGGTTTAAGAAGGCATGGGTGGAAGAATCTAAACTTCCAATAAATAATGAAATGAAGGCTTTGTTCACAAATACTTTCTTGAACAATATGCAAAGCAAACAAGCCCAACTGATCAGAATTACAACAACTAATCTGTTCAATATGGAAATAGATGCATTGGGACAGCGAATTAGGGAACTAGACTCGTCTGGAGGTTTCACAGTTAAAACTGAGACCGCAATGTTTGCAGAGCAGAAGCCTCAAGTGAAAGTTCATGACCAAAAAGCAGAAGTAAGACAACCCTCAGCCCAACAAAGAAATTCAGTAATAGTTTGTTATTATTGTGGGCGAGAGGGCCATGTACGCCGTGATTGTAGGGCATGGAAAGGTCAACAAAAGAGGAAGCCATGGGTTAAGCCACAGCAGCAGAGAAATAAACCAGAAGCCACGTATCCTACCACGTGGCGCAATAATCAATAGGGTCGCCCACAGAGTTCTGTCAGTTCCGATCTATCAATGATGACTTTAACGTTTCCAAATCATAGTGAAGATTTACCTTATATTACATTGATGGTGCATGGTCAGCCACAAACGTTCCTTTTGGATTCTGGAGCAGATGTGACATCAATGACCTCCACACACTATGAGGGTCCAATTTCTAATAAAGTAGTTAACTCTGTGGGAATATCAGGAACTGACATTGCATGCCCCGTAACGCCTCCTTTGGAAGTAAGAGCTCCTGGAATTAAACCATTTTTCCATAAATTTACCATAATCCCAAACGCCCCAATCAATCTGCTGGGACGCGATATCATGCACAGACTCAATATGGATATTAAATTTACTGACAAACAAGTTGTGTTTTCCTTCCAGTCTAGTTTGCAGGTCTCAGTGAATCCTTTGCCTACATGGGAAGAGCCCAGTGAACCACAGTCTGCCTCACCACAGCCTGGCACACCTGAGATGGTACATCACATGATTAACCCATCATTGTGGTCACAATACAAAGACGACACAGGTTTCATAGACATGGAACCTTATAAAGCTAAATTGAAGACTAACAAACCAGTCTATATTAAACAGTATCCTTTGTCTAAAGATAAGGAACTTGGTATCAAACCATTAATTCATAATTTTGTCCAGCAGGGTGTCCTCGTACCAATACATTCGCCATACAATACACCTGTGAATCCAGTGGTCAAGGCCGATGGAAAAACATGGCGCTTGACCCAGGATTTAAGAGCTATAAATCAATTGATAACACCGTTGGCACCGATCGTCCCTGACGTTCCAACTGTTGTTAACTCTATTCCGTGTACTCACAAATATTTCACGGTCATTGATCTTTGTGCAGCATTCTTCTCTGTACCTGTACATCCAGATACTCAGCCCATTTTAGCTTTTACATTTCAGGGTAAACAGCTGACGTGGACACGCCTTGCTCAGGGTTTCATTGATTCGCCCGCCGTTTTCTCGGCAGCAGTGCAAAGAACTTTAGCTAAAATGACTGATTTGCCTTCTACAGTTTGTGTGCTTCAATACGCAGATGACATCCTGGTTTCCGGGGAAACAAAAGAGGAAAAGGCCTCCATCATCGTCTGCAATGTGCTCGCCCAAGCTGGATTCAAGGCCTCAAGAGACAAGCTTCAGTGGGTCAAGTCTAAGGTGACATACTTGGGACACATCATAATGCCAGGTTTGAGAGCTATCTCGACTGATAGGGTCCAGATGATCAGAAAAATGAAGTCCCCTCGAACTGTACAGCAGCTTCAAAGTTTTCTGGGGTTAGTGAACTATTGTAGATCCTGGATACCTGATTGTGCCATACATGATAGGCATTTGCGAAACCTGATTGACCACAAAGCTCCCCCAAGTACTTTTTTAAACTGGACTGATGAGGCAGAGCTACATTTTACTGCCTTGAAACAAGCCATCACTACGGCACCCGCGTTGGGCCTTCCAGACTATTCTCGAGATTTTCACTTGCATGTCCGCGAGGCGGAAGGGGTGGCTCTTGGTGTCCTGTTGCAACAGCATGGTTCCACGTATAGACCATTAGCATACCTATCTAATAAATTAGATAATATAGCATCAGGTATGCCAGCATGTCTTCGTGCTGTAGCTGCGGCTGCTCTGGTTGTACAGATGGCAGAAAGAATGGTTTTATCGCATCCGCTGATTCTTTATACCTCTCATCAGGTAGGAGCTATTTTACATAATATGCAAACACAGCATATGACAGCGCAACGACGCTCAGGCTATGAGGCAATCCTGCTGGCTACCAAAAACCTCACTATTAAGCCAACAGCATCCATCAACCCTGCGCTATTAGGCGTTCTAGGTATGGCTGACATGGTAGATAATGTGACAGATCATGATTGTATCATTGAATTGACTTCCTCATGTTCTTCCAGGGCCGATCTTTTGGATACGCCCCTGGATGGGGGGGAGAATATTTATATTGATGGGTCATGTTCAAAACCCTCTGATGGCGTCTACCTTTGTGGCTATGCTGTGGTGTCAGATACTGGAGAGGTAATAGAGGCTTTCGCCTTGGATTATAATTCGGCCCAAGCTGCTGAATTAGTAGCATTAATTCGAGCATGTGAACTGATGGCAGGAAAACGTATAACTATTTACACTGATTCAAAGTATGCATGGGGGGTGGTGCATCATTTTGCTAAAACATGGGAAGCTAGAGACTTTAAAACAGCAGATGGCAAACCCATAGCTCACTCTAACCTAATAGGACAATTGACTAAGGCAGTACAGTTACCCTCCGAAGTGGCCATAGTAAAGGTTAAAGGTCACACGGTGGGGAATGACGAACAAGCGGTGGGAAACAGAAACGCAGACGAAGCCGCCAAGGAAGCGGCAAAGGCCCAAATCAAATCGACATTTGTTGTGGGTAATCAGAGTCAGGTAACTATGGCTATGCATATAACTAATATACCTGACATTGACATTAAGATCCTGCAGAGTCAACCAACACAGGCTGACTTGGAGCATTGGGGAAAACACGGATGTGCCCCAGATAAAGATGGGATCTTGAGAGATGAAAAGGGAAGAATAGCGCTTCCAAAGTTAGGATTAATAATCCTCATCAGGCACTACCATGGCCTGTCACATACAAGCTGTGCAAAAGTAGTACAAGTAATCAATCAATTGTATTGTATTGCAGATGTACACAAAACTGCGAAGCTCGTGTTAGATGCATGTCTTACATGCGCAAAAGTAAATCAGCACAGACCAGTTAAACATGATGCACTGCCGCATCTGCAAGCACCATTTCAGAATGTGCAGATTGACTTTACGCACATGCCGCCAATATATCTAAAATATCTTTTGGTAATTGTGGACCGATTTTCAAAGTGGCCAGAAGCATTTCCATGCGCAAAAGAAGATGCTAAAACTGTGGTAAAGATTCTAACCAAAGAAATAATTCCTCGATTTGGTATACCTACCACTATCGAAAGTGATAATGGGACGCCATTTACATCAAAGGTAACGCAGCTCTTGGCCAAGGCATTATCAATTGCCTGGCACTTTCACTTCCCTTTTCACCCACAATCTTCCTCAAACGTCGAACGTCTTAATCAAACGATAAAAAGGCGGCTCACGAAAGCCTGCATAGATACCGGAAAGAAATGGCTAGATTTGCTACCCATGGTATTGACAGAGATAAGAATGACTCCATCTTCCACTACTAAATTATCGCCGTTTGAAATACTAATGGGTAGGCCTTTCCCGACCCCATGGGTCAAAGGCCGCGCAGGCATTACTTCCCTAGGTGATCTGGAGGTGATACAGGAGGACTACGTAACTTCCCTCATCGAGAAGCTGAATTCTATATGTGCTGATGTTTCTCTGTGTCTTCCTCTTCCCTCAGAAAAGCCTACTCACCCTTTTGTTCCAGGAGAGAGTGTGCTGATCAAAAGCTTGAAACCGACGAAGGTGGGAGAGCCGAGGTATCTTGGACCTGCAACGGTGATCGCTGTAACAAGGACAGGAGTTCTGACAGACTACCAACCACAGTGGATACACGCATCGAGAATAAAGCACTGTCCTCCAGGAGAGCAGGCAAGCTCCAATTTAGAATAGAGTCTCAAAAGGGGATTCACCTTACTGCCTAACAGGGAGGAGCAAAACACTGGTTAAGCTGAGGAAGGAACTACCTCTAATAGTGAGGTGGGGGTTAGCCAAAGCTGGAAGATAGATGGCCCATTGAGCCAAACAGTGTTAACTCCTTACACACCCCTGTATGCACTAAGGGCCAAATTTTATTAATGGATATACTACCTCTAGAGGGGTTTACACAGTGTTCAGTTGCAGAAGCTGTTGCAGCGTTCAACGAAAATATTGTTCACTTAGCTAAGCGTTCTCTAGAGGAAGAACCTAGATTGGAAGAGATAATTCTTGAGAGACCATTTCCAAACAGAACTGTGCTATACCTGTTCACATTAAAATACGGAACATTCGAAGTGTATAAACAAGAAGCAAATTAATGTCTTTATTGGACCTGTTGCATGAGTGGACAATAGTACAAAGAGAAACGTGGGTTGAAATAGCATCCGAAACATTATCTAACTTTGAGTTACCCATTGAAAACGTCATCCTTGGTAGAATTACAATATATGCATGTCCACCAATTAATGCAAGAGATACGTGGTACTTATTACAGGACAGATTACGAGCAAGACCTCCAAATACTGCTCTAGTACATATAATCAAACCAAAAGAAGCGCATCAGGAAGGAAAATTGATTGTCTATAAGACAAAGTTTGGAAATCATTAATTGAAGCCCATTTTAAATTCTTATGTCCAGAAGAGTAGAATCAGTGCAGAGGCCTTGGCATCCATTTAGATGGCAAGGTATGTGTGGGCTAAGAGGAACAACATGTATCCTCATGACAATAACAGCAATAATTGTGTCAGTGATCTTTTTGAAGGGAGTAGAGAAAATCAAACACAATGACACAATTCCTCATAAAAGAGAATTAGGGTCAAGAAATCTATCATATACCAACCCACTTGTAGTAACTTTAAGACAAGGAAGGGATGAAAGCTTTGTGTGTGACCCTATTTCTGCTTATCTGGGGACGATGGGTCTTAACTCAAAATCGATACGAAACCTGTATGGTAGCGGTTTATACCTTTGTACTGGGTCATGTAGTTGGTCAGAGATAAAAGCGTATGTTGGACCAGATGAGTGGGGAATTAAAGGACGATTTAAAGCAAGTGCAAAATTAGTGGACCAGATAGGAGTAGTCTGGACAGATGGAAAAATAAAGGCGCTCATTAGTACTGAATATTACAATACCTAACGTACAGCCTTCTGATGCAGGAACATATTACTGTGGATGGGCTAGAACAGGTAAAGATGGTTACCAGGAAGTCCGGATTAAAGTAATTCAACAGGAAGCAGACATGACAATTAAGGACGTGATAACAGGGCTATCCCCAACTCCTAATGATTTATCACCGGACATGTCAGCAAAAGACATAGAGTTCATTATGAATTCAGATTTGAGTGATGCTATTAAGGAAGTTAGGGCAGCTAAAGCCAGATGTGAAGGAAATTACGCATGTGCATTAGCGCTTTTACAACGAGGTGCTTTAAAGAATGAGATAGACGGAGAATGTTGGATTTGTATGCAACTACATTCAGCGTGGAAAACGTACCCAATAACCTCAGAAATAGTACATCTTGAGAAAAATAAATGTGACATGCCACGACAAATGTCTATTATAGTACAGATGACGGATAATCTACGAGCTAATAAAACTGTAACATCCTCTCTCAAAGACTATAACTGCTCATATACAGGTCTTCCATTTGAGGGACCAGCTTTTCATGTGCAATCACATCATGCAGATTTGTGTATTTGTTCGAATAAAGGCAAGCATTATGTAGGAACGTCAGATTGTAGGAATACCATAACAGTAAATCAAACGGCTATGAATAAAAATATCTGTAGCATTAAGTATCATAATCAAACTATGGAAAGTTTTGAATGCCCGTTCTCATCCCTCGATAGTGCCCCAGGAATGATTTGGACCTGTGGAGGAATGGCGTACTATCATTTAGATGAGGGAAATTGGCATGGATGCTGTTATCCAGCATTGCTTTCTACAGGAACTACAGTGTTGACCAGAGAGAATATTGATACCGATAGCAAAATGACACCACATCGAAAGAAACGAAATGTAAATAATATGCCTGATCGATACAAGGGATACAAGATCTCTAGTCCATGGACAACTCCATGGGAAAATGTAGGATGGTCTTTAGCAGGTTTCTTTACTGGAGTAGGGACCACAATTGCTTTAAACAAGATCAATGGCTTAGCATGGCAGGTTTTATCATTGGAGAATGATACCGCCCACGCATTAGGAATAATTTCAGATGAATTGAAGAAAATGAGAGAAGCAGTCATCCAGAACAGACTAGTTTTAGATATTCTCACGTCAGAAAGGGGAGGAGTATGCCATATGTTGGATGTATCTTGTTGTTTTTACATTCCAGATAATTCAGACAACATCACGAACATCATCAATCACATGAGGGAATCCATCCCAGAGCCAAAGAGAGATGAATCTTGGTTTGGCTGGCTCGATAGTCTTTGGGGCGGATGGGGAACCTGGATTTTCAACACAGTGATACCTATTGTTGTCCTCATGTTGATCCTACTGCTGATAGCACCATGCTTGCTTCGATGTATCAGTAATTTCATTATGCGTTCCATTACAACTATTACATCAAGAGATACATACCAAGTAATGCTAAATATTCAACATACCCAGACATCTTCTCGTCCAACTGTTGTTCAGCCAAACGAACGTGAGTTCAATAATGATACTGATGACAGTGACTGTGATTATGCCCGTGTTTATGAGTTATAATGTTTAATCAGAAGTGATTGATTATGAGTTACAATGTTTAATCAGAAATGATTGTTTATGAGTTACAATGTTTAATCAGAAATGATTGTTTATGAGTTATAATGTTTAATCAGAAATGATTGTTTATGAGTTACAATGTTTAATCAGAAGTGATTGTTTATGAGTTACAATGTTTAATCAGAAATGATTGTTTATGAGTTACAATGTTTAATCAGAAATGATTGTTTATGAGTTATAATGTTTAATCAGAAATGATTGTTTATGAGTTACAATGTTTAATCAGAAATGATTGTTTATGAGTTATAATGTTTAATCAGAAGTGATTGTTTATGAGTTACAATGTTTAATCAGAAGTGATTGTTTATGAGTTACAATGTTTAATCAGAAATGATTGTTTATGAGTTACAATGTTTAATCAGAAATGATTGTTTATGAGTTATAATCTTTAATCTGAAGATAGAATTTAATCCTTAAAGATTATCTAATTAACTTTTAAGTGACCAATCAGATTTTTAATTAGTTTGATATATACTCGTACTAACACCAAAAAAAAAAAAAAAGGATATGTGTCTATGTCTACAATAATCAAGTTTTGTGTGCACAATGATGTTTTAATGGTAAGACATTCTGTCTTAAAGTGGCCATTGTGAGATTCTAAAAAACATCTTGTGCCGTCTCTTTACATCATGTGATCTTTCTCTGTTAGAGATGCAGGCCTCACGAGTGACCTTATATTCCTTTTATGTACTTCAGTCACTGAACTGCTAGTTTCACTTCTTATATTCTAATTATATAATGCAACTCTGGATAATAAAGTGTGTGCCAATGATTGAACTGCACTTTGTGTGTCTGTCTCATTTTTGGCATCCAGGTACCTGCTTTTCTGCGCTGAATTGCTCAACCTAAAACATTTTCTCTAAATACTTGATCTTCAAATTATTTTATCTGACAGTAAGTTATGGCGTTTGACACGCTGAAGACTTGCTTTCTCATTTTTCTTTTCAAAAGTTAGGTTAGTTTTTAACTTGAGTTAGCTTGGGTTTTTGTTTTTGTTGTTTTCTTTTCTTTGGTGCCGCTTTTTGTCCTTTTTCCCCGGTTTATTACTTTTGTTTCTTTTCTTTTTGTTTATGTAAATATTGTCTTTGTTTTTTGTTGTTGTTGTTTTGTTACTTTGTTAGTATTCCATTATTGTATTATTATCCTTATTTTCTCACGCCTATTTTCTCTTTCTTTGACTGTAAAATAAATTCCATTTTGTTGGCAGTTCTCGTAGCGTTTCGTCTCTTGCTACCACCACCCGCACACGCAATGGTCACAATCTCAATGTTACTCCTTCTAACCCTAGACCAAAATTAGGAAGTTGTAACAATGCATTATTATGCACTGTAAATTATGCAAAATTACAGCATTTAAATGGTAGGTTTCTCCTTGCTTTGTCATATAGTGTGTCTCTCAGTGAATAAAATATATTGAACAATATGTCAAATAATGTTCTTAGTCTTTTCTTTCTGTGAGGGAGCATCCCAGCCTCTAATTTATCGGTTAATCAGTTAAACAGAAATCAAATTAAATTAATTTAATGTTTAACCAAAATACCAATAATGCCCAGAAGGAGGCGTGTGACTTTTAAAGGTGTCCTAGAATGCTTTTTCACAAGATGTAATATAAGTCCACTGAATGTGTCTGTGAAGTTTCAGCTCAAAATACCCCATAGATTTTTTTTATTCAATTTTTTTAACTGCCTCTTTTGGGGATCATTAAATATGAGCCGATTCAGCACGCTTTCCCTTTAAATTATTGCGCTCTCCGCCCCCCGAGCTCTCGACTATAATACAGTGCATAAACAAAGTTCACACAGCTAATATAATCCTCAAAATGGATCTTTACAAAGTGTTCGTCATGCAGCATGTCTAATCGCGTAAGTACAGTATTTATTTTGATGTTTACATTGATTCTGAATGAGTTTGATAGTGCTCTGTGGCTAACGGCTAATGCTACACTGTTGGAGAGATTTATAAAGAATGAAGCTGTGTTTATGAATTATACAGACTGCAAGTGTTTAATAATGAAAATAACGACAGTCTTGTCTCCGTGAATACAGTAATAAACGATGGTAACTTTAACCACATTTAACAGTACATTAGCAACATGCTAACAAAACATTTAGAAAGACAGTTTACAAATATCACTAAAAATATCATGATATCATGGATCATGTCAGTTATTATTGCTCCATCTGCCATTTTTCGCTATTGTTCTTGCTTGCTTACCTAGCCTGATGATTCAGCTGTGCACAGATCCAGACGTTAATACTGGCTGCCCTTGTCTAATGCCTTGAACATGAGCTGGCATATGCAAATATTGGGGGCGTACATATTAATGATCCCAACTGTTGCGTAACCTTCGGTGTTATGTTGAGATTCGCCTGTTCTTCGGAGCACATTTTAGAGTGGCCTTTTATTGTGGCCAGCCTAAGGCACGCCTGTGCAATAATCATGCTGTCTAATCAGCATCTTCATACGCCACACCTGTGAGGTGGATTATCTCGGCGAAGGAGAAGTGCTCACTAACACAGATTTAGACAGATTTGTGAACAATATTTGAGAGAAATTGGCCTTTTGCGAACATGGAAAGAGTCTTAGATCTTTGAGTTCAGCTCATGAAAAATGGGGGCAAAAACAAAAGTGTGTATTTATAATTTTGTTCAGTGTATATTAATTATAACACATCTAAACACCTCTGAAGTAAACTAACCCTGGAACATGAACTGCTCCGGAGGTTAGGTTAGTTTCTATGGCTATTTTCATTGTGGTTTTCTGCTTAAACCCATCACATATCCAGGTATGGCACAAACCTGCTTTCTGGAAAACACCCGAGCTACAGCCAATCAACAAGTTCTGGAATGTATCTTCAGGAGGACGACACGCCCTGACATGTTATGTCAAATCATCAAAACAAGGCATTAGTTAAGACATGGTTTCAAATAAGATACTGTAATCTTGACTCTTCAATCAACTACTTGTAAAGAAATTGCAATTTTTGAGGACAATCCATTCCACATTCATTTTAAACACTTGTGGTTTTCTTTAAATATTGTTTCATTGACAACTTTCAGTTCATGTAAAAACAACTCATCAAAAAATACATACTTGTATAAAAAATAGAAACAATCAAATTCGATCACAACTTTTTGTACTGTACATTTACAATAAACATGTTTTAATCAGAATTAATGTTTCATTGTCAGGTATTTATGCATGTATGGTTTTAAGTTCTCTCAAATAACTTTATGCATGGCTGTGTCACTGTAGATGTGCTGCACAAGATAATCTTCCCCCGAAACACAAAGTCACACCACTGCATTCCTGCACTTACCAACAGAACGCATGGCTCTTTTTATAGTGATCAACCCATGCTCCATTTGAGAATATTTGCAGGAACTAAGCTTTTCACATCATTTAGGGCAATTAATTTCAACAAGCCCAAATTTAGGATATTCAGTGGGATTGAACACTTCACATTAGGATGAAGGATTTGGTCAAAGGTGAGTAGTTAACATTCGTCATCTTGCTATAATAATAATAATTCCTTACATTTATATAGCGCTTTTCTGGGCACTCAAAGTGCTTTACATATTGAAGGGGGAATCTCCTCAACCACCACCAATGTGCAGCATCCACCTGGATGATGCGACGGCAGCCATATTGCGCCAGAATGCCCACCACACACCAGGTTATTGGTGATGAAGCCAATCAGTATATGAGGATGATTAGGAGGCCATGATGGACAGAGGCCAATGGGCAAGTTTGGCCAGGATGTCGGGGTTACACCCCTACTCTTTTCGAAGGACATCCTGGGATTTTTAATGACCACAGCGAGTCAGGACCTCGGTTTAACGTCTCATCCGAAGGACGGTGCTTTTTGACAGTATAGTGTCCCCATCACTACACTGGGGCATTAGGACCCACACAGACCACAGGGTGAGCACCCCCTGCTGGCCTCACTAACACCTCTTCCAGCAGCAACCTAGTTTTCCCAGGAGATCTCCCATCCAGGTACTAACCAGGCTCAGCCCTGCTTAGCTTCAGTGGGCAACCAGTCTTTGGCTACAGGGTGATATGGCTGATCTCAACTGTTACCTATGACTCCATTTCTGCAACTCTTCTCATTTCTGCTGTCTGCCTGTTTTCCCTGATGGGACGCTCGGCAAGGGATTTGACAAAGCACACCATTCCTGACGTCTGGAGGCTGTAACCCTTGATTTGTGGAGCTCATGCCAGTCAGGACAAGAGCTTTGGTCACATGCCTCCTCAACTTTCTGAGCAATATCCAAGACTGTGTTCAGACTCTTCAGTGCAAACAAATTACAAATGGCAAAAACGCATTAAAAGTCTGTTTTCAGTTAAAAAGGTGTCATTTAAGCGGCCCCTAAGGTGATAAAAAATTAATATCTTGTGGCCATGACATATCACGTTCCCTGACAAAACTAATGAACCGAACATGTCCCCTCCTGGTCACCGTAAAAAAGAAAAAAGAGACAATGGGAAATGTTTCTAGTTGTCTCTGGGGCTCACAGTGCATTTAAACGGTAACCGTACTTCATGAACTAGGCACTAATGAGGGAGAACAGGAATTAGTCTACTAATAACCTGTACAGGAGGAGTAGTCAAAAATAAAATAAGGTATAAGGGGAAGGACCAACCTAACTGAGACAGGAAAGTACGTGAGAGCTCAAACAAAGGGTGAAACCAAGTGAGGAGAGGCGAAGAGAGAGGAAGTGTTAACACATTACACTCACACCGTATCTGAGTGTTAGTCGGACACTAATAGCAAACGGTTGATTGAAAAATGCTTTAACTTGTGTACCTGGAGGCTGCTAAAGAGCTATCTTTGGCTCAAATCTCCATTAACAGTACTGTAGTGAGATCACTTCATCACTCAGTTTAATTCATGGCAATAATCTGAGATTTCCTCATCAAATTGCAATTTAAAGCGGTATCAATAAACAGTATGAAACATAACACAAACTATATAAACCCATATTAGCATCACACACCCATGCGTTAGGCCCGGCTACCACGTGCTCCACCCGTGAACACAGACTGACACACTCATAATAAACTTTTACTCTCTTTCAAATAACACACACACACACACACACACACACACACACGTCATCAACATTTAAACTCATTTTCTAAATGCATTATAATAACTTTAGTGATCCGTTACCTGAGAATAAATGGAGAATGATCACAACAGATGATGAGTGATGTTTTCCAGTGATGGCGTTTACTCGTATGAGCCAACTCTCGCCATCTCACCTGATAACGTTCGCCCGCATGGAGGAACTCTCGCGATACCATGAGAGAGAGCGTGACATGAGCAATCGATCTCAGATTAACGGATCTGCTCTAAACTTCACTAGAATAAAGAATCAATCTCAGACTAGGGCTGGGCGATATGGCTGAAAACTGTATCACGATATCAGTGTTTCATATCGGTCAATAACGATAATTATTGATATTTTTATGACCCATTTAAAGGACCAGGAGAAAAATATATTACATTTAAACATTTTTATTTTAAACTTAACCTTCCTCTGATCATAATCCCCTTAGTTGTTAAGACAGAAATGTCAACAACCATGGAAAACTCAAATAATTAAAATGTAAACATAAGTCTAAAGTAGGGTGACCACCCGTCCCACATTTTGCCGGATAGTCCCGAAATTATGAGCTTTGTCCCGCAAGACTTAAGTAGTGTCCCACATTTCATTTATGTCTGTAATTTTTTTTCATCCCTGAAATTACAATACCACAGTAAGAAATATAATAAAAACTGTGAGCATTTAAAAATCCATTTGTGCAGCCGTCATATTCTAGCTGTGAAAATAACCAACCAGCGCAATCATAGAGAGAGGTTTTCCTAGTCTGGCTAAACCCAGCCTGATCTGCTGGCGATTTGATTTCGCTCGGCAACTCAGTCTGGAAACCCATGCATTCATTTCTGCTGCGCTGTTACACTTTTACGGGAACCAATCACAGACTGGCTTATCCACCTTGCTCGCTATTGGCGGGTATAACATGATGACGATAGAGAAGCGACAACAAGCAGCTTTCGAACTCTATCTGATCTACATCTCTTGCACGACTGTCACTCCAAAATAACAATGCACAATCACAGTGACGCCGATTGTGTTAAGCATTTACCTTATCTGAGAGAAATGTAGCAGAGCGCTGATCCGACAGTCTCTTCATAGGAAGATTACAAACGGCGATTGATGACACACAACGATTCTCTGCTGTTATTTTGGTGGTTTGCTTCACGATGTGAGTACAGGACTCTTTTACTTCAGTGCCCCTTGATGGTAGACAATATTTTTATTATTTGCTCTATATGTTTCGTCTCCCTGCTTCTTGAATCTCGCGCCGCCTGAGCTGACTGGAATTCTTTTTGGTTGTCATGACAATGACGTAGTTTAGGGCGGCTATATTCCGCGTTCATTTACACTGAACCAGAACAGTATCAGAGTCGCCTTTTAAACTCTCGACGATGCTGAATGACTTCTTTAGTTAGCAAACAAATTGCTTGAGTGGGTGTAAATACCGATCACTTTCATGTTTTTTGCACAACCTGCAAAAATCGCTCGATGCCATTGCTGCTTCTGCAAACCGCGGATCAATGCTACAAACTAAACCTGCGTCTCAATCAGCTCCCTAGTTCCCTAGGTCGTGAATCAGTATATCATGAAAGTGAATGTGGCTGATTCCCTGATCAGTGCCCTGACTACTGAACTAGGGAGCTGATTGAGACACACGGTAAACCTGTCTGGAGTTTGCGCATCGCTCAATCAGATCGTTGATCTGATTGGTTGAAGGACTATCCAATTGCGTGACTAATGCTCGTTGATCACGCCTCTTGTGCAGTAGGAAATACATAGCAAACTCCCCAGACCAATGTTCAATTTTAAATTGAGCTTGGTCTGGTGATAGCCAGACTAAGGTTTTCCCGCTGATGACGACTGAGTGGACAGGCAAAGAGCAGGCCTCATCAAAGTCGGTAAACACAACTACACCAGCAAGGATTTCATCCTCCATACTGGATAAGAACCTCAAGAGCTGCTCAAAGCTGCCCAAATCGATGATTTAAAGCATTTAATCATCCATCCTGATGTTAAATATTTCCAACGAACAGCGGCGATCAAGCGCCACACACGTAAATGGTCGAGCACCTACAGAAAAACAAGATATTCTCCATTTGTTTTAACCAATAAAAAATTGCGAAATTCAGACACGACTTTCTTCTCAAGTTAATATTTCATTTAATGCTGGTTCTATGGCGTTATTATATTGAAAAATGTCGAGAGCGCATCAAATGCGCGAGCAATCTCTCCACTTACAGGCGGATTCCCTTGAACAAAACTGGACGCGCACGCGTTCTCATCTCGCTCAGATATCACATCTGCGCACTCAAACTTTTGTCCTCCTGCATGTGCAGCCGTGAATCTAGAATGGTCTTCTCTCCAGGATTTAATGTTGCCATAAGCGCAACATTATAGTGTGGGCACCCACCGGCAGAAACATTAATCGGCGCATATGCCAAGTTTGCCAACAAATGTAAATCAATATTTACATAGCGTAATAGTTGTAAATTTATCTCATGTGTCCCGCATTGTCCCGCAAAATCACATCTACTGTCCTGCAACAGATCAATAGTCAGGTGGTCACCCTAGTCTAAAGTCACAATGAACACTTTTCCTCTTTTACTTACAATTTCCTCGCTGGCTGCGGCACTCATTTTTTGCTTATCAGTCGCCGGTTACTGAAGAGGAATCCAGCACGACTCACGAGACAACGATATGGCGCAACCAAAACTGATACTGTTACATGATTGGCTGTTAGCGTGTCACTCCCTTCGTTGCTAGGTTACCAGAGAGCGAGTGCCTTTATGAATGCAACCAAACTTGCTTTGCAACCTCTGTTTTCTTCCGACAAAGAATAAAAAATATCGAACGTTTTATCGAACACATTTTTTATTGATATCGATCACGTGTCTATCACGATACATATCGTTATCATTTTATCGCCCAGCCCTATCTCAGACTAACGGATCTATTATAAACATTACAAAATAAAACAATAAAAATATCCTACAGCTGTGCTGGAAGAATGTAATGATATTTTGAACACTTATATTGCTTATATTCCCTTTCTGCCATCTTTCTCTCCCTGTAGGAAGAGTTTCTTTGAAGACAGAACATTCAAGGAAAACTTACCTACCCTCTCCCTGGATATAATATATAATTAAATGTTTTGTTTGGCTATATTTTTCATTGTTGACCATACTTCTTTCTTGACTTAAACTGAGCAGCTTCATTCATTGATATTCACTTGTTGTGCAGGTTTATGTGAATATATCTTAACACAACATTAGGATGTTAGCAATTATGACCATAGAAGCACCAGAACATTTATACAGTATATACTGTTGTAAGGAACCCCCCATCGGCCCAAAAACGGAGTCCGACGGCGTTGGGCGAAGGTTAACGCGTGTATGCCTTCTCAGCGTCTCTGTGAAGTTCACTTAATTTCACTCGTTTAATCTGACTCCAATTTCAAATGATTCTTATTCTAAGGGTTGTGTCTCCAATTAGAAATTAATCATTTGTTATGTATTAATTTAGATACTTGATTATTCTGGGTATCTCTTATTTTCAATTATTCTTTCATTACGGACCCATATCACTTAGAAAAGTCACTTCGGGCGTTTTAGTTCTTTTCACGATCACAAACTCGCCAGTTCTGGTCTTAGTCAGAGGGTGCAGAGTTGACTAATGCATTTGAGTCGAACCGCCACATGCTTGTTCATACAAAAACACAGTTTTCTTAGTCACGATACTGCAACTTGCTAAGCCAGTTGATAAACAAAAATCAAAAGGTCCCATGATCTGCAACATGCTCCTTTCATTGAGCCTTTAGTTTTAATCTATCCTGACGCAGATTTGCGGAAATATGGACTCCAATAATCTACCGGTCATAATGATTTCAGAAGAATCCAGAGTAAATCAAATATAACATTTTATTTGTCAAGTAAAAATATATCATGTCAATTACATTACAATTAGACAATTAGAAGCCAATTCAGAAATGTTAAATGCATAACATCGATTACTCAAAGAAATGCATATACATACACCCAGCCAGCAATGACATGTGGGGCCCAGATGAGGGCTTCATGGGCGGCAAATGTGGGCCCCATTATGGGCTTGCTCCCGGGATCCACATTGAGGCAAGCCGTGGAAGCCCAGACGTACAAAAAGTGGGACCTGTAAGGGTACTGCATGGGTCTTAATTGGGCAATTCATGTCAGACCCATTTGGGCCCCACCTGCCCAAAGGGGTCCAAAGTGGGCTTTGCAACATGGCTACACAGATGGGCTTTAAATGGGATCTGTAAGAGTCGTATGTGGGTCCTAACTGGGCAATTCATGTCAAACCCATTTGGGCCCCACCTGCCCAAAGGGGTTTAAAGTGGGTTTGCAACCGGGATCCACATGGGGGCCAGCCGTGGATGCCCAGATGGGTTTTAAGTGGGATCTGTAAGGGTCTTATGTGGGTCCTAACTGGGCAATTCATGCCAAACCCATTTGGGGCCCACCAGTCTGAAGGGGTTTAAAGTGGGCTTGCACCCGGGATCCACATGGGGGCCAGCCGTGGATGCCCAGATGGGTTTTAAGTGGGATCTGTAAGGGTCGTATGTGGGTCCTAACTGGGCAATTCATGCCAAACCCATTTGGGGCCCACCAGTCTTAAGGGGTTTAAAGTGGGCTTGCACCCGGGATCCACATGGGGACCAGCCGTGGATGCCCAGATGGGTTTTAAGTGGGATCTGTAAGGGTCTTATGTGGGTCCTAACTGGGCAATTCATGCCAAACCCATTTGGGGCCCACCAGTCTGAAGGGGTTTAAAGTGGGCTTGCACCCGGGATCCACATGGGGGCCAGCCGTGGATGCCCAAGTGGGTTTTAAGTGGGATCTGTAAGGGTCTTATGTGGGTCTTAACCGGGCAATTCATGACAGACCAATTTGGGCCCCACCTGCCCAAAGGGGTTTAAAGTGGGTTTGCACCCGGGATCCACATGGGGGCCAGCCATGGATGCCCAGGTGGGTTTTAAGTGGGCTCTGTAAGGATCTTATGTTGGTCCTAACTGGGCAATTCATGCAAGGTAAGCCCAACCATTCATTTAAGGAAACAATCTAAGAAAAATTTAAAATACAAAAATACATCCAAAACAGTCATGGCGTTTGTGTTGTCGATGTTCTTTTTTACCCATAGATATATGAGCAATATCACACCAGTGATTACCTACGGACGAATCACAGCGTGCTGATATACAGCCATATCGCACGGCTACGAGTGTGATATTGCGTTTATACAACAGTTCGACGGCACGAGTGTGTATCGTTTAGGTATCAGTATCGAAGTCAAGGTATCGGTATCGTCTCGGTATCGAAAATTTTTGAACGATACCCAGCCCTACTCGTGTCTAGTTTGGTTTCGGTTTCGTGTCGGGATTCGGACACTCGCGCTCCCAGTCCTGTCTTTGTGAGCGCACGGTTTGTGTGTACTTTCACTTGCCGTGCGCTCTTGTCTCATGTTTTGTGTAGCACGCGGTTATTTCCGCGTGCTATATTTTTCATGTTGTGTTTTTGTCTTGTGTTGTGTTAGCACGCAGTCTGTGTTTCACGGGCTGCGTGCTCTCATGTTGTCTCGTTTTGTGTGAACACGTGGCTTATGAGTTTTCATAGTCACGTGTTCATGTCTCGTCTTGTGTAAGCACATGGCTTGTGATTTGTCTTCATTGGCCATGTGCTTGTGTCTTTGTTTTGTTTGGTGTGAGCACATGGCTTGTCATGTGTTTCTTTGTGCCATGTGCTCTCATGTCTATTGTCTTGACCCCGCCCACCTTGTTACCTGATTATTGGTTGATTTGCCCCACCTGTCCTCCCTCATTACCTGCCTCATTTGCTCTCTTATTTATTCTCCTTGTGTTTGCAGTCCTGTGCTGGTTCGTTGTCATATTTTCCCTGGTGTTTTCAGTAAGTCAAGCCAAGCCAAGCCAAGTCAAGTCGTGTCCTGTTTTTGTCAAGTCTGTTTTCCCCCCACGGGGTAGTTTTTGTTGTCTTGTTTTGTTTTATTTTTTTATTGTTAATAAAACGCCCTCCTTCTACCTGCAATTGAGTCCTCGCTCCTTCCAAAAACCTGACAACATGAACATAATATTTTGTACACAGATCAAACTAATGTTCAGAAATAGTTCTACAAATTTATTTTTCTATATTAATGTTATTTAAAAATCAATATAGTGAAAGTTGTGCAGTTGTGCTTTCAAGTTATTTTTTTTTAAAGATTGGAAACATTTATTTCATAAATAATCCATGGACAGTTTATTTAATTTCTAAACAAGGTGATATAAAGATAACTACAGCAAGAGCAAACAAGCGACTCCTTTTGTCAGTTGGACCAAGCCTCCGTTACTAACTCTAAAACGTCACTTTAGAACTAGTAACGAAGGAACGTCGAGTCGCTTCATTGAAACATATTGAATTTTATACAGTATTAGAGAGAGAGAGAGAGAGTAGGCTATTACCTGTCTGATATATTGCATTACATTCATTCTTCAAGTCGATGTCCATAATATTATATCCATTATAAAAGTCCGTTTGAATGTCCTCTGAGGAAAGCGATCTTTGTATAACACCACAGCGCTAAAAACAACTTCCTTTGCAAAAGTTCCTTTCAATTTAAAAGTCTCTTGTGCTTCACTGGACATCTCCTCTATGCAATGCCAAGGTAAATAAAGATCTGATGTTTGAAAAAAAAATTGTAAAGCGTTTTCTTTACTCAAAAAACCCTATGTTTATAAAGTTTAATGTTTTACATATTTGAAGAGCGGAGAAGAGTCTTCGTCTGATATGTCCCATCTAGTTGAAGCCAATATGCTATATATAATGATGTAACATAACGTCGTTTATTATTATCAAATTTAACATAGCACAATTCGACTTGCTCTGGAACAAATAATAGATTAATAAAGACCAAAGATTGCCTGTTCTATGTACTCAAATTGAATAATGTCTCATGTTTAACCACTATAAGAGCCAGCGGCAAATCCACGAAGCACTGGCCGAGATTAAGCTGTTCTCGGCAGTTACAGAAGCACTGAACGGCCGCTGACGCCCTGGAGCTCACATCTCCGAAAACGTCAAAACAAGTTGTAAAATAGGCGCTGTTATTAAATATGAGTCACATATTTCAGGTCTAAACAACTACATTCTCGCCTAAAAACTATTAAAACTACAGTTTGTGGTACAAGTAGTATTTGTAAAAATTGCGGTTGATTTGGTCGGCCGCCATGACGGTCACTTCAAGCGGAGTGATACAAATGCTGAAAAGGTAGGAGGAGTGCTGTTATCGCTGAAATATCGCATGGCTATCAGCCAATCAGATTCGAGAACCAGACAGAACTGTTGTATAAATATATATATAAGACCCATATATGTGTTCCCAGTTCAAACCCATGCCAACTTGGCCCATAAATATATCATGCAAGACCCATATATGTTTTCCCAGTTCAAACCCATGCCCACTTGACCCATAAAAATTCTATGCAGGACCCATATGTGCATTCCCAGTTCAAACCCATGCCCACTTGACCCATAAATATGCCATTCAAGACCCATATATGTATTCCCAGTTCAAACCCATGCCCACTTGGCCCATAAAATTTCTATGCAGGACCCATATGTGCATTCCCAGTTCAAACCTGTAAGGCCCGCCCAATCGGCCCAATGGCGGTTTCCCACCGGGCGGGGAAGGTTTCTTGCGCGTTCCGTCTTTTCAGCGTGGCAAAGTAGTTTAATTCCAAATAATCTTTTATATGACTCCATGTTATCATGACCTCGAATTTAGTTTAAAATGTCAATTGATTATTGGTCATTTGTATAATAATTTAGCTTTACATTTGAATATTCTATTTAACTCTTTACTCTTATTGTACTTGTTCATTCGGTTCTCAGTGTCGCACAGGGTCCTCGCACTGGCCATTCATTAATATGTGGGCCCATGATCACAAACTCGCCAGTCTTGGTCACTAGACAGAGGTAATTGACTATACTATTTAGAAGGCCGCTTTCATGCTTGCTCTGTCTAAAAGTATTTGTGTAGTCCCCTTAGATCTGTATACACTTGAATTAAAGTAACACTAACTCTAGTCAGAGGTCATAACCACTATTTACAGGGAAGTCGACCAATATTACTTCTCTTATAATAGCTTTGGTTTGGTTATGCCATGGTTTTACCATGTACACTTAGCTAGAGTAACGTTACAATAAACAGAGGTAAGGCTCACCCTATTTAGATTGGTCGATCAACATTTGTTGCCTAAACGGAAATTCCCTTTTTAGCCTTTACAGACTAAGTACACTTGAACTAATGCCAAGCGTTAGTCGGAGCTCTAAAATCACAGTTAGTGTGCCCTATGCTCCACTCAACTGGGCTTTAGTCCGTTACTAACCTGACGCAGATTTGCGGTAACAATGGATACATCGTAATCTACTGAAGTCAATAATTTCAGAGTAAGTCAGAATAAATCAAATGTGACAATTTATTAGTCAGGTAAATGTATCATGCCAATTACATAATCAATTCAAAGATGATTAATACAAAACATCAAATGCTCAGAAATAGAGTAAGATGCATACCTGACATGCATATTGCTGAGTGTCCAGAAACTCAGCAATATGGGCTCCATCTGAATACAGAGGCGCCCCGAGCCTTTTGCAACATTTCTTTAAATACTCAGACCAAGACAAAACATCCCCCAATGTGGGGCATGAACTTACAATCAGAATTTGCATTGACTAGGGTCACAGACCTCAGGGGTTCGCATCTTGCTGTGGAACAGGAGGTAATTTAGATGAAAGACCCTGGGATAGAGGCACACCCATGGTTGCAACCAAAGTATCTCTAAAACTCTTAAAACCTTTAATACCTTTGGTTTACTTTTATGTAGACGAGACCATTGTACCAGTTGCATTGAGACATTTCAAATGATACCAAACATGACTGTTAATTCATTTGCATTGACAGAACATTATAATTTGTATATAATCTCTCTAAGTGAACTGAGTGATGGGAAGAATGTGTAAAGGGAAGGAAGTGGGGGAGAAGGAGCAAATGCGAAGGAAGGACAGGATGGAAAGAAGCCTTCCCGCAACTTCACGCCATGGGGTGTGGAGACAAATGGCCGTATGCGTTTGTGCTGTCCATATCTCAGGAGATCAAAGTATCTGAGGATCTGTTGATCTTACAAACCCATGTCCACTTGGCCCATAAATATATCATGCAAGACCCATATATGTTTTCCCAGTTCAAACCCATGCCCACTTGACCCATAAAAATTCTATGCAGGACCCATATGTGCATTCCCAGTTCAAACCCATGTCCACTTGGCCCATAAATATGCCATTCAAGACCCATATATGTGTTCCCAGATCAAACCCATGCCCACTTGGCCCATAAATATGCCATTCAAGACCCATATATGTGTTCCCAGATCAAACCCATGCCCATTTGGCCCATAAATATGCCATTCAAGACCCATATATGTGTTCCCAGATCAAACCCATGCCCACTTGGCCCATGAATATGCCATTCAAGACCCATATATGTGTTCCCAGATCAAACCCATGCCCATTTGGCCCATAAATATGCCATTCAAGACCCATATATGTGTTCCCAGATCAAACCCATGCCCACTTGGCCCATAAATATGCCATTCAAGACCCATATATGTGTTTCCAGATCAAACCCATGCCCACTTGGCCCATAAATATGCCATTCAAGACCCATATATGTGTTCCCAGTTCAAACCCATGCCCACTTGGCCCATAAATATGCCATTCAAGACCCATATATGTGTTCCCAGATCAAACCCATGCCCACTTGGCCCATAAATATGTCATGCAAGACCCATATATGTGTTCCCAGTTCAAACCCATGCCCACTTGGCCCATAAAAATTCTATGCAGGACCCATATGTGCATTCCCAGTTCAAACCCATGCCCACTTGTCCCATAAATATGCCATGCAAGACCCATATATGTGTTCCCAGATCAAACCCATGCCCACTTGGCCCATAAAAATTCTATGCAGGACCCATATGTGCATTCCCAGTTCAAACCCATGCCCACTTGGCCCATAAATATGCCATGCAAGACCCATATATGTGTTCCCAGATCAAACCCATGCCCACTTGGCCCATGCCTGTCCCTTATGGGGCCCATGTAATCAGCTCATATGGGCTTCCTATGTGGGACTCGTACTACAAAACCTACATGGGACCCACTGATTTCACCCAGCCAAAGCCCATGCCCACACAGTACCCATGGAACCCGTAGTTAACCCATCTGGGCCCCACGTGTCATTGCTGGCTGGGCAGTGATACATGAATGTCTTCAGACATTCACCCATCTCTGTATGGGGGTTCTGGTTACAGAAGTTCCCACATGACTGCTTTGCTCTTTACCTTTTATACCAGAACCAGAACAAAAGGATCGTAAATGTTTATTACACCAACACCTGTTTTGGGGGAGAGGAGAAGAGACACCACCCAAAAAGAGGACAGAATTTTCCTTAATTTTCCATCTTCTTCATAATTCTAGTGACTGCTGTGAAATTGAGACCATTTTACCAATCGCACTGAGACAAATTAAATGATACCAAACATGAAAAGGGAAAAACAATAAATACACAAGTTACATTAAACATGTTGAATAACTTTCAGTCAGGGGGAAGGAGAGTTTGTGTGTGTGTGTGGTGGGGTAGGCGTTGTCCTTTTGGAGTGGGGGCAAGGCGTTGCCCCTTGCTATTCTTTTAAGATCTTCTCTCCAGATACGCTTTATTGCTTTATTGCAGGATGCTTGATCTCAGTTTTTGTTTAGCAGGAAAATCAAGCCTTACAGATGGCCCCTGGCCCCTTGGGGCAAATTCAATGAGTCCCTGAGGGGCCACTTTTGGACATTTCCTGCTTCCACATGTTGGGTGTTGCTTTCAGAGTGTTCATAGGCTGTCTCTTTGCAGTGTCATTCGATGGGTGCAGGAGTCAAGTCGTCACCTGAATTAACAACATTAAGGCAGGTTGAACATTAAGATGAAAGTACAGTAGGATGCATCTCTGTGGCACACAGTCCCTTCAGGTGTGTACTGTGCTGACTGGATGCTGCAGCAGCTGGACATGTCTGTGATCCTCTTGGTCAGGTTTGCTTCCACCTGCACTTGGCTGTGGTGGTATTCTGTCTGTAGAATGACTGGTTGTACCAAGTCTGTTGTGTTGGTCAGCATAAGCAGAACGTGTTAGGAAAGTCTCATTACACTTTGCGGAAACACCTGTGTCCGCCCCAGGTTTAATTGATCCTGTGAGAAATCCTCAGTTACCTTCAAGTAGAAGGTCTGGTTTGCCGGGCAGGTCAAATTTCCATGGGTGAAGGATTCATTTAGCTGATGATGCTCCATTGTGTGCAGGACACCTGAACAACCTCTGAGTGACCATTCAATACTTGAACACTGATGAACTTGGTGTCATTGTAAGATGAGGAAAAGGGTTGTTGGAAAAACATAATAACACAAAATAACACATGATGAACATGTCAAAAGTGCGAGTGGTAAAGAAGGTCTCCCTTTCAGAGTCCTATCTTTAGTGAGCAGGTCTCATTTAATCACCAGATTCTTCACTATGATAGTGGAATTTAGACTTGGTCTGGATGCGTTAAAGGCAAGTAGCAAAGAGTCTAAATAACTAGTATGTTTACCAGTGGTATAAATAATTAAATATATCACATACTTAAACATAGAAATACACAATTTCATAATTACAATTATAAAACTGTCTGTAATAGTTGTTTTAACTGCACATCCTTAATGCAGAACTTAGGCTTCAATCAAGTCAATTAGAGAATGGAATTTACAGAAACAGAGATTTAAAATCTCTTGTTTAGCTTTTACAACCATCATCTGTGCATTTCATGTACAGGTTAAGCCACACTCAAGAATAGAGGTCTGGGAATTGAGTACCTGATTTACAGAAATGCCTGCATTTCAGTTCTAACTGTTTAGTTCAATTTGTCATTAGTCATATGTTGGAAACTAGGGGGCCCTCCTAGTTTGCAACAATGCCAAAACGCTTTGTCCAAAGAGACCAGTTACATCACTGAATAGGTCTCATTTAAATTTTGAATTTGTAATTTGAATGATCAGAAATTCTATTAATTGGTGTGTGACTAAAGCCATGCACATGTCCTGCATATTACAGTGTTTCCATAACACCTCAAAATTGACACAGTTAAAAAGGAAAAGAAATTACGACAATAATTTCCCTTGTCCTATATGTATGAAGGTGAATGATGTATGTTAGATTTGCATTATGTGAATGCCAGGTAGAGATGTTGTGAGTTTGTAGTGTGTGTTCTGTATGTTTGTGTAGAAGATGGGTGGTGTCTATCCTACCATAATTTGTGTTGCATAATTTAGTTCCAGTTCTACACTGGGAGGCCATGTCTCTATTAGTGTCATGAGATGTGGATGGCCCCGTGAAGTTTCTACACCCCCATCTCCTGCGTGTAAAGTTGTGTATCATGGCCCTTAAAATGGCAGCTGTCAATCCTGAAAAGGAAACAGACACACAGGGAAAACAGTTTATCTTGAACCTTCAAACAAATTATGTTAAGATAGATGGTGCCATCTTAATTTTTCTTGAATGGTTTTATCCAGACAGTTTCTGCAAATGGCTTTAATCTGTTAAGATTGTATGCCATTAGAAGAAAATGTGTTTTAGATTACAGAGACATAGATCATTATTATGATTTTGTTTCTGCAAAGAAAAGGCCAGATAAAACTGAAAGTTAGTGGTCAGCTCTGACTGCTGGTGTTTAAGCATGGTCAGAGAATCTTACACCTTGAGCTGCTATCACAGCTGTGCTTACACACACTGTTGTGTTGTGAGTTTTATCACACCCGGGTTTCCTGGGGGAATCTCACACTTATCAGATCTGTGATTAGGACACCAGATCACCTTTTGTGGTGTTGTGCTGTTTAGCAATTGGTATTTATGGTGTCATTCAAATACTTGACCATTTGGACCTCTGTGGTCTGTAAAAACAGAAGAGTTTCTGCCTGATATTAACATTTCACACAACTTTAATTACATGTCCAGTAAAATAACTTCCCTGATCAGATCCCATATGATCCAGCACCCTCAGAGAGGAGTTTGCTAACACTTTGTCCACTTTGTGGTTTTGTTGCAAAGGAAAATCAAAACTTATACTTCCTCTTGTCACTGGGTTACAGATCAATAGAATTGAATTTTTAATTCATGTTTTTGATCTTGAATGGATTTAGCCTATTCAAGATATGACAATCAGGTTAATTATTTTAGTTGTTAAATACTGGGCATTGTAATTTTTCTCATTAAAGATTCTTGCACAGATAGAAGATAAAGAATTTATTTTCCATTAATTTGATTTCTTCCTTCCATTTTTCTTAACAACTTACTTAATGCAATTGTGAAGCACATTGTAGCCTTATGGCGATTCTATGCTCCTGTGCATGGTTTAACTGCAGCTATATGGAAGATAGCTGAGTGTTCCACTTAGGAGACAAACAAATTTAACACAGACACACATGCTGTACTATTTCAGTACTAGTTATTCCAACTTACACAAGACACATGGTCTAGAATACATAGCATCTAACCTCAAACCTAAGTGTGTCAACACATCACTTACAGTAAGGCAGTCATGTGTTTTAAAGAATAAACTCAACTAGTCTAGGTGCACATGTAGCACAAACAACTAGAATGTGTGTTCTGTGAGAACAATGTGTCTAACACAATTACAAATTTGAATCCTTCCATTGATTCCTCATAATTCTCTCAGCACTAATAGTGCTCCCAACATCTGCCTACATTCTGATTCCATCTTACTACATTCCTTCTGCTCCTCTCCAAAATCCTTTCTTCTTCCAAACCATTGCTTGAATCATCATGAGATTAAAGGCCATCCCTGGCCATCATAATATAATATATCATGATGTGATCATAATATAAATTATTTTATATTAAAATAGTATAAATTAAAAATAATTTTATTTGCTGGTATCAAGAGGGTCTTGGCTGAGTAATTTGTGAAGAGTGACTTATCACCTCACTGATCTTTTAGAAGGCATTTGGCCCTGCAGCTACAGCTGTGATCGCATTGCTTTGTGTTCACATTGTGTCAACAGGCTAAACTGGAAACAGTTATAGACTTTGACGCTCTGAATATTGGGTCAAATCATTTGCTCAATTTTAAGATTTTTGTGACTACAATATAGAATTGGACACAATTTTCTTAGTTTTGGGCTAAGATGTTATCAATTACACTCCTCTGAGAATCTATTTGGATATGAAAAGAAAGGTTGGACAAACACAGGTCTGATTGAGAGCACAAAGATTAGTTGTTGTTCTGTTTGTTTTTTCAGTTTCTTTTGAGACACTGAACAACATCCAAGAGTGCAGTATTTTTTTAATTCTGAACTAAGACCAAGGTAAAAGATGTTTTATAAGACTGAGCATAACCAGTGCTGTTTACACCATTCGTGACATCAGTCGTAAACCTTCTTAGCACCTCTTGTACAATTACAAAGTGATATGATTCATCTAAATTTCTTTTATGAAACAAAGACAAACTGAGCATGTCCTCTGAATGGGTGAAACCCTCAGGCTTGGTTGCAAGCCTCTAAGTGACATCATAATTATCATTATACACATCAGTTTTAACATTTAGTGTATTTTCCCAGTTGTAGTCTCTAGGACTTAGAGGACTGAGACAGAATTATACCCAAATCTTTTCTTTTGAAATTTTTTAGTTTTACAACATTGTTTTGTCCAGCTTTACATTCCACACACAAAGGATTCCAGTGAGAGATTTTTCTCCCTTGTTATCTTTTGGCTTATCCAATAACAAGATTTTTCCACAGCGTGATCATTTGCTTATTTGCAACGTTGTTGCAGCAAGACAAATAAACATGTAGCTGGGCATTCTTTACCTCAGAATTTAGGTTTCAATTTACAGTCCTCTGTTGAATACCAGAATAAAATTTGGATGATGTTATTCCAATTTAAGGTTATTCTCTTGTTGCTTAGGCAAACAAGGAGATCTTTAACGTTAAAGCAAGGGATATAATTTCTCATCTACGCTGCCGCTATCATGTCCCTGATAACATGTAGTTGTCTAATTCTCCAGCCCCACCGGATTTCGGTCTCCGGTCTTAAATCTATGGGTATGCCGACCCATTCTACGAATGTGTAGGATGCAGCTATCTTTCCCTCAACACTTCTAAAAGGCAAATAAGAATGGACTTACCACACAGCTGAAGAAAGAGAAGATGATCAAGCCTCTTACTTGTTGCAAATCCCAATTTTCCACTGAAAAGACACTCGCCAACAGGATATGGGAGATCACGTCGGGGTCACCACTTTGTAAGGAACCCCCCATCGGCCCAGTCCGACGGCGTTGGGCGAAGGTTAACGCGTGTATGCCTTCTCAGCGTCTCTGTGAAGTTCACTTAATTTCACTCGTTTAATCTGACTCCAATTTCAAATGATTCTTATTCTAAGGGTTGTGTCTCCAATTAGAAATTAATCATTTGTTATGTATTAATTTAGATACTTGATTATTCTGGGTATCTCTTATTTTCAATTATTCTTTCATTACGGACCCATATCACTTAGAAAAGTCACTTCGGCCGTTTTAGTTCTTTTCACGGTCACAAACTCGCCAGTTCTGGTCTTAGTCAGAGGGTGCAGAGTTTACTAATGCATTTGAGTCGAACCGCCACATGCTCGTTCATACAAAAACACAGTTTTCTTAGTCACGATACTGCAACTTGCTAAGCCAGTTGATAAACAAATATCAAAAGGTCCCATGATGTGCAACATGCTCCTTTCATTGAGCCTTTAGTTTTAATCTATCCTGACGCAGATTTGCGGAAATATGGACTCCAATAATCTACCGGTCATAATGATTTCAGAAGAATCCAGAGTAAATCAAATATAACATTTTATTTGTCAAGTAAAAATATATCATGTCAATTACATTACAATTAGACAATTAGAAGCCAATTCAGAAATGTTAAATGCATAACATCGATTACTCAAAGAAATGCATATACACACAGTGATACATGAATGTCTTCAGACATTCACCCATCTCTGTATGGGGGTTCTGGTTACAGAAGGTCCCACATGACTGCTTTGCTCTTTACCTTTTATACCAGAACCAGAACAAAAGGATCGTAAATGTTTATTACACCAACACCTGTTTTGGGGGAGAGGAGAAGAGACACCACCCAAAAAGAGGACAGAATTTTCCTTAATTTTCCATCTTCTTCATAATTCTAGTGACTGCTGTGAAATTGAGACCGTTTTACCAATCGCACTGAGACAAATTAAATGATACCAAACATGAAAAGGGAAAAACAATAAATACACAAGTTACATTAAACATGTTGAATAACTTTCAGTCAGGGGGAAGGAGAGTTTGTGTGTGTGTGTGGTGGGGTAGGCGTTGTCCTTTTGGAGTGGGGGCAAGGCGTTGCCCCTTGCTATTCTTTTAAGATCTTCTCTCCAGATACGCTTTATTGCTTTATTGCAGGATGCTTGATCTCAGTTTTTGTTTAGCAGGAAAATCAAGCCTTACAGCGACATGTTGGCACTCTGGGGAGAAGAGACTGACACAGATCTGTGTGGGGTGCAAGCCTATATGTGGTGGAACAGCTAAGTGTCGTTCAGTGAATGTACACCAATAGTGAAGTGTGGCTACGTGTTGGTCTCAGTGTGTAGACAGGTAGGCTAGTGATGAGAAGGCTTTGTCACTCAACTGAGTAAGGGAAAGAGAAAGAGAAAAAGTTAAAACAAATTTCAATAGACAAAATATTTCCTATAAATGTTTTCAACTCGTGATGTGAGGACTTTGTCACTCGACTGAGTAAGGAAAAAGAGAGATTTTTTTTTTTTAATTTAGAGAAATATTTATTTCCAATAAATATTTTCTATTAATGAAAAGCTGTTTCTAAAAATAAAAGAAAATAAAATGTATATTATTGTTTATGTTCGCAAGGACAATAATACAATAATAATGCTGATACCTCTTTTCTTAGTTTGACAGGATTGACACCACACACCTTCAGTTGAACTGCTTACCAGGGATGCTGTGAAGGCAACGGTTGCTCAACACTTGTCTCTGTTAAATGTTCTTGGAGGAAATGTCAAAATTTAAATTGTGTTTACAAATGCAGGGAGTATGGAGAACACAAAAGGGTTTGATTAAGATCAAATACCTAATGAATTATATCTTTGGAAAGATTGTGTTTCTCTTTCTTTAGAATCGATTGATGGTTCGTCCAAGCTTGATCCCTACAAATCTGAAGAATAAGATGGAAGAAAGGAGGATAGAACAGGAAAGACGTGAGGAAAAGGAAAGGAAAGGGGAGGAGACCAGATCCACAAATGGCTCTGAAGCCTTTGTCTAATTACAAGTATAGAATTGGTAGTTGATGAACAACTAAACACATGAGAATAAAATTTTTAGTAAAGAGAGGGTTGTCTCTGATTGATTTGAAACTCGTAAGATATCAATGTCTCCTATTGAGGCTCAGGTGTGTCGTTCCTAAGCTAGAATATGAAGAGGAAAGGAAAAAGGTAAGAAAGAAAAAATAAATGAAAATAATGGGATGAGATAAGAAAAAGGGAATTAAACAAAGAGGTAAATGAATAAATAAAATAGAGTGGCTAAGTGTGTAACCAAGAAAAGGAAAAGAAAGATATAACGCAATAAAATAATGAACAAATGTGAGTCAAAATTAGGAAAAACTTTGGTGGAATAAGTTTGCTTAAACTTTTAAAGTTCAAGGCTTATTCATACCTGAAGTAATTAGATCTAAAATATAATTTTAGTTATGAAAATTATGAAATTAGAAATAATGGAAATTTGGAAATGTAGAAATCATTTAAAATTACTTTCTAGAAAAATAGGATTTCAATTTAAATGTAATTAGTTTTATTAAATTCAAATTTGACAATTAAAAATTGTAAGCCAGTATTTCTTTTCAAGTAAAATATAGGTAAAGTAATAAGTGAGAAAGTAAAGGGGAAAATAAGAAGGAAAGACCAACAAGTGTACATAAAATTGAAGTGTTTTAAGTGGTTAAATCACTTTATAGTTGCTCACACAGACACTGCTTTCACACAATGATGTTAACTAGCTTAGCTTTGAGGCTAAAGGCTTTAGCATATGAACTTCAATGTAAACAACTGCAGAGGTTAACTTTAGCAACACCGTACGGTTTGTTTACAATGACGTTCTTCCGGGAGCGTTGGTTAAGACTTCCGTGCCACGACTGTAACGATGGCGACCAAACAAAATGATAGTGGCGAACATGTGAATTACATCAAATACATGTAACTGTACAAATGAAAGACACATGCACGTACAAGCAAGCATTACGTGAAATGTCGGCGCATTTCAACTCTATAAATAAGAGACACCACTCGTAGCTGTTTTACGACGTGGGGCTTAAACTTTAAGTGATAGCTTTCTGCTGTAATAGATGGAAAAATCGCGACCTCGGCGGGTCTCTATTTGCACGCAAAATATAACAGTTTCAAAAGCTTCACTTGGTAAGTTTCAAATCACTTCCCATTAAATTGCGCTCGTACACACGTAGTGTTACACAAGCTCAAACAAGCAAGCGTATAGCGTTTAGCAAAAAGGGAGAATATAGCAGATTGAGTACAGTGGAACACGCACTATAATCAGTTTAGCTATAAATATAAAACAAGCAAGCGTATAGCATTACTGTTTAACAGAGGGAGAATATAGCAGATTGAGTACAGTGGAACACGCACTATAATCAGTTTAGCTATGAATATAAAACAAGCAAGCGTATAGCGTTACTGTTTAACAGAGGGAGAATATAGCAGATTGAGAACAGTGGAACACGCACTGACACTTTAGCTATAACTATATAGTTTTAGAAACAGATCGAGGAACACGCTCAATCTTGCTGTTCTGTGAGGAGAGTATTCGTCCTACACATAGGTATTTTAACTACTGCAGTTTAGTTTCAATTCAGCTCTCTGATACACAATAACGTTATTATAGCTATATGACGCTGGAACACGCAGACATCAGGATAGCTATAAACAAGGCATTCTAGAATTTAAGGAACACACTTAATTCTTACCTTATTGTGATATCATAGATCTGAAATTTACTGCAGACTGGAGTTTAGAGACAAGACAGCAGACTGGGGTTAAAGCTCATTCAGGCACTCGTTCAAACGGGCCTGCGCCGCGCGCGCTGCATACGTCACACGAACACTGAGGGGTTTAATAATTTGCGTTGATAAAAAGAAAAATGACTTGATATGTGCTCCAAATTTAGATTAAACTGCCCGCATTCTCCACCATTACTGTAGGGAAAACACCCTAGGAAGTAAAATTAGCTCAAATGAAATATTTATAGGGAATTATAAAGAGTTGTTTAGATTACAACCGAGCAACTGAGTCGTCCAGCGTTCATTTGCTCGAGCCGTAATAAGCTCTTGTATCGTGAAAACACTGATTAGAGCACGGTAACCTTTTAAGATCACAGTTTAAGACATTAAATCATAAAGCACATAATACAAGACACTTTCTTTTAAAATGTACAAGAGATTTTATTTATTCTAACACAAGCTAATCTACCACGAACACACACACACATACATACATACATACATACATACATTCATTCATACGCGTTGCAGTAAGACAGGAAGTGAGAGAGAAAGAGTTTAGGAGAGAGAGAGAGAGTGTGATATGATGAATTCCTAGCAAAGTTATGCTTTTCAGAAGATCTGACCTGAACGAACCATGAATCATTAAATGCACCAGTTCAGTTTTAATCTGGAGGTACTTGCTTGCGTCGACTATGAATGTGAATATCCCTCGTTGGCGTGTAGAGAAGAGTTTTCCAAGTCGATGAGTTGTCGCAGGGTATTCAAGGTCCGTGTTGTGTTCGGTAGAACCCAATCACGTTTGAGCTTGCTGAAAAATTAAAGGGTAGTCTCTTTGTCGCTGGAGTTAAAGTTTAAGCGGCAGAAGTCGTTGGTTGAACTTTGTGCGAAACTTAGAACACGAGACTTTCAACGGAAAAGAAAATTAAAGAAAGAAAAGAAAAGTGAGTGGAAGTTGGATGGCTTGAAATGAGCTGCTTGTCTGTTCTTCTTGTTACTCCATTGTTCTTGGTACTCTGGTCATGGCTGACCGGTTCTTTCTTCTGTTGCTCTGTTTTCCTTGACCAGAACTAACCTACTCCTACTATCTGGCAATGACAATTTAAACTTAGTTGTTTGTCACACCTCTGAGGAGTTTTGGCCAATCAGACATCGTCCTGTTTCAAAAAGGGCCTTTCTCTGCCCCCAATAACACATAGGTGTTACATCCTGTTTCTGCTTCAGCAGAGAGTCATTTTAACATAATTTCTATTAAATGGAATACAATACATTTTAAACAGATTTCATTCAAGTCAGGATATAGGACAGGGGACAAGAATCAAATTAAGTCCAAATAAGGCATACTTTCAGTCAGTCATTCAAGAGTTAACACATTTACATGGATTGTGGGTGTCCTAGAGCCTAACTAGTTACAGGTAGTACCTGTGGACACAATTTAAAATGTATGCAGTTAAAATATGTTTGATAAGTCCATTTAAAATTGTTTGGAACAATTTTGATGCAGTTTTGTTGCAAAACAGTCTTCATTGGGTTTCCTGTAAAGTTTTAGTTCCTTAGAGAAACAAATGGGCCTGCATTGTTTTCTCTGTTTCTTTGATGGTGATCAAAGAGACTTTATCTTCCTGGGTGACCATTTGGTTTGTCACTCCTCCGGCTATCAGGAAGCATGGGGGTGTCATAAAATTAATCCGCCTGGGTGTACTCTGCAGACGAGCTGGAGTCGGAACTTGATTCTGAATTAGGATTATGTTTAAAAGAATCATCTGAATGATTCAATTGTCTGGTTCGTCCACAGTTCCTACACACTGAACAAGACACGGCTGGCAGCACATCACAATCAGACAGGTGGGTGACGCCCACACAATCACTCACTCCCACAACCACACGAGGGCGAGTAAGTGAACCCATGAACCGTGACAGTACCCCCTCTCCTACGAGCGCCTCCTGGCGCTCCCAGGAGAGCCTACCTGTTGACGATATTCATCAATAAGAGAGTGATCCAGGATGTCCCTGGCAGGAACCCAACTCCTCTCCTCTGGACTGTAACCTTCCCAGTCCACCAAGTACTGGAATCCACGTCCCCTTCGCCTAGCGTCCAAAATACGACGGACCGAATAAGCAGGTTCCCCATCTACGAGTCGTGGCGGGGGAGGAACCGGGGCTGGCGGATTAATGTTAGAATGAAAAACGGGTTTAATTTTGGAAACGTGAAAGACGGAATGAATTCTGCTGTATGCTGGTGGTAATTTGAGGCGGACAGTCACCGGGCTAAGGATCTTGGTGACCGTGAACGGGCCAATGAATTTGGGTGCTAATTTGTTACTCACGGAGCGGAATGTTCTTGGAAGAAAGCCACACTTTTTGACCAACGACGTATACGGGAGGCTTCAGCCGGTGGCGATCGGCCTGGGCCTTGGTGCGCGCCCCCACCTGAAGGAGAGTCTCTCGGGCTCTTCTCCACGTGTGACGACACCTCTGGACGAAGGCGTGAGCAGAGGGGACCGCGATTCGGATTCCAGACTGGGAAAGGCAGGTGGCTGGTAACCTAGACTACACTGAAAAGGCGACAGGCCCGTAGCCGACACTGCTAACGAATTGTGCGCGTACTCCACCCAAGGAAGCTGCTGACTCCAGGAGGAAGGATTCTGAGCAACCCGACATCGCAACATTCTCTCCAAATCCTGGTTGGCTCTCTCAGCTTGCCCGTTCGTCTGGGGATGGAACCCAGATGACAAACTAACCGTCGCCCCCAGTAAACGACAAAACTCCTTCCAGAATTTGGAGGTAAATTGGGATCCCCTGTCAGAAACCACGTCTACCGGGAGGCCATGGATACGGAAGACGTGATTAATGACAGTAACCGCTGTCTCCTTGGCAGTGGGTAATTTGGGCAAGGGGATGAAATGCGCCGCCTTCGAGAACCGGTCCACTACGGTCAAAATCACCGTATTGCCCTGTGAAGGAGGGAGGCCTGTGACGAAATCTAGCGCTATGTGGGACAGGGTCTCGAAGGGACAGACAGCGGCTGAAGGAGTCCCTCAGTGGGACAATTAGAAGTCTTACCACGAGCGCAGACAGAGCAAGCCAAAACAAAATTGTGAACATCGCGAGCCATGCAGGGCCACCAAAATCGTTGTTTGACCAAAAAGTTGGTGCGACTAACCCCTGGATGACAAGCCAGATTGGAATCGTGGCCCCGTCGGATAACGTCTGAACGCAACCCCTCTGGCACAAATAACCGACTCGGTGGGCACCCGGGCGGAGGCATTACCCCTTCTAAGGCTGTGCGGACCTTCGACTCGACCTCCCATGTGAGTGAAGAGACAATGAGTCTCTCAGGAAGAATATTTAGCGGATCTAATATACTCAAGGTTCTTATGATCAGTCCAGACGATGAAAGGTACCCCCGAACCCTCCAACCAGTGACGCCACTCTTCCAAAGCTAATTTGACCGCCAGCAGCTCCCTGTTACCAATGTCGTAATTCCGTTCGGCAGCAGTTAAACGATGTGAAAAAAACGCACAAGGATGCATCTTATCGTCCGCTGCGGAGCGCTGGGATAGAACTGCACCTACCCCCAGCTCTGACGCATCAACCTCCACCACAAACTGACGTGAAGGATCAGGGGCGACAAGAATGGGAGCCGAAACGAAGCGGCTTTTGAGGTTGGAGAATGCAGCCTCAGCTGCATCCGACCACCTGAACGCCGTTGCGGGGGAGGTTAAGGCAGTCAGAGGAGCGGCTAGTTGGCTGAAATTGCGAATAAAACGCCGGTAAAAATTGGCAAAGCCCAGAAACCTCTGCAGGGCCTTGCGGGAATCTGGAATTGGCCAATCCACCACAGCCTTAACCTTGTCAGGATCCATGCGCACCCCCTCGGACGACACGATGTACCCCAAAAATGGAACAGACTGTGCATGAAAAACGCACTTCTCCGCCTTGACAAAAAGCCCATTCTCTAACAGCCTTTGGAGCACTCGCCTGACGTGTTGCACGTGTTCCTGGAGAGAAGAAAAAATCAATATGTCGTCCAGGTAGACATATATGAACTGATCGACCATATCTCTCAACACGTCATTGACGAGTGTTTGGAAGACGGCGGGCGAGTTGGAAAGCCCGAACGGCATAACCAAGTATTCAAAGTGCCCTCTAGGGGTGTTGAAAGCCGTCTTCCATTCATCCCCCTCCCTGATGTGGACCAAATGATAAGCGTTGCGCAGGTCCAATTTCGTGAACAGAGACGCGCCCTGCAGCCGCTCAAAGGCAGAAGACATCAACGGCAAAGGATAAGTATTCTTTACCGTGATGTTGTTCAGTCCTCTGTAATCAATGCACGGCCGCAGAGAGCCATCCTTCTTACCCACGAAAAAAAAGCCTGCCCCCGCGGGAGATGAAGAAGGGCGGATGATCCCAGCTGCCAGAGAATCAGAAATATATTTCTCCATGACCTCCCTTTCTGGATTAGAAAGTGAATATAACTTGCCTTTGGGCGGAGAAGACCCTGGAACTAAATCTATAGCACAGTCATAGGGACGATGCGGAGGAAGAGAAGCAGCCCGGGACTTACTGAACACTTCCTTCAGGTCATGGTACTCCTGGGGCACGTTTGACAGGTTCACCGACTCCTCCTGCAACACAGAACGAGACACAGACGAACAAGCAGACAACAAACAAGACGCATGACAGTGTTGGCTCCACTCCACCACGGATCCCTGGCCCCACTCAATCCTGGGCTTGTGCTTCACCAGCCACGGATGTCCCAGGACGATAGGATGGTGAACGGATCTGGAGAGGTAAAATGACAATAGTTCAGTGTGATTACCGGAAATTATGGCAGTGATGGGTTCCGTGGCGTGTGTGATGGTGGGTAGTTTCTGTCCGTTGAGGGCAACAACAGATATGGTGCGATCCAATGGGCGAATGGGAATGTGCAACCGAGTGGCCAGCTCAAAGTCCATTATGCTTCCCTCCGCGCCCGAGTCAACCAGGGCCTGGCAGGTGTGATGTCCGGATACCCATTGCAGTCTCACCGGGAGGAGCGTCGCAGATTAGGATTTATCCAAGGCTAGACCGCCCGACAGTAACCTCGGTCCTACTGCCGGACTTTGCCTTTTACCGGACAGTCCTTAAGAAAGTGTCCAGCTCCACCACAGTACAGACAGAGTCCTTTCTCCTTCCGGTGTGTCCTCTCCTCCCGGGAGAGCCGAGCTCTCCCCACCTGCATGGGCTCGTGATCGAACGGGGGACCGACCGTGTGCTCACCGCTGACCCCCGCAGCATCCAGTTCTTCGAGACGCGCCACAGGATTCCTGCGTTCAGTACGTTCGTGCAAACGGCCATCCACTCGCAGCGCGAGCTCAATCAGTCCGTTAAGAGTGGGAGGTAAATCCAGTGAATAGATCTCCTGCTGCACACGGTCGGCCAGCCCATGCAGGAACACATCCCACTGCGCCTCCTCGTTCCACTTACACTCCGCTGCCAGGGTGTGGAACTCAATGGCGTAGTCGGAAACAGGTCGAACTCCCTGCCGCAGGTCCGCGTGCTTGCGAGCAGCCTCCCGTCCCGCCACCAAACGGTCGAACACTCGCCTCATCTCCTGCGACAGGGACTGGAACGAGGAGCAGCAAGGATGATCGTTCTCCCACACCGCTGTTCCCCATAACGCCACTCGTCCCGTCAATAACGTCATCACTAACGCGACTTTAGACTCCGCAGAAGAGAACGTGTTAGGTTGCAGAGAGAAATAAATAGAGCATTTAGACAGAAAAGCTCTACAAGCATCAGGTTCTCCACCATACCTCTCTGGTGCAGGAATACGAGGCTCTTGTGGCGTGCTGGTCGATGAGTGGGGAACGGGCGGTGGGGCTGGCGCAGTGGGAGATGAAAGATGTTGTACCTGGGTCGAGAGCTCGGCCACCTGCGCCACCAACGTTTGCACGGCGCGAGCAGTGGCAATCACCTGCTCGTCCTGCTGATCCATCCGTTGAGCACTCTTGCTCAAATACTCCTGAAGATCCGACGACCTTGCTGGATCCATCTTGGTCAGTTCGTTCTGTCAGGGAATAAACACAGAGAGAGGATCCAAGTGCAAGTAAAATTTATTGACAGAATACGCTGTACAATAACTTCACTCCAAAAAGGACAGTAGTTGCAGTCACAAAGACGAGCTGACGCCGTGATGTGTAGAAACAGAGGAATCGGGTGGCGCAGGGCTGCAATGGGTATCAGAAGCCAAGGGATAATCCAACCCAGACGCGGGCACAAGACGGAGATCTAGAACCCCAGGATAACAGGAGGTGAAACACAGAAACACGACAGCGGGACAGCCTGCAACGAACTGACAAAGACACCATGTAGACACACACATTAAATAGCAACACTGAACAAGACACGGCTGGCAGCACATCACAATCAGACAGGTGGGTGACGCCCACACAATCACTCACTCAGTGCAACACACACCACAACCACACGAGGGCGAGTAAGTGAACCCATGAACCGTGACACAGATATAGAAAAATAACTGCATTGAACTACAATGCCCTAACAAATTCAATTACTAAGTCTATAGATAGATTGCCTGGAAAATCCAGCCTCACCACTGTACCAGCGGATGAGTCTGGTCGGCCATTGAATCAATTCGATTTCTAGGGCAGAGCAAATCCGAGCAAACAGGAAGCGGAGTAAACCAATCAGAGAAGGGCGGATATGGCGTAAGCAAAGCGACAAGAGAGTCAACAGCGAAAAGTAAATCATTAATGTGTTTTTGGTCATTTAAAACTGAATTCACGGCTGAATAGAACAAACTCTCAGGTCTCCTGTGCGCAATCTTTGTTGATATTGAAGGGACTTTCGCCGCACTTATTTGGAATAATAAACAGCCAAGAGTCCGGACATCTTTGCTTTACCTACCATATGACGGGAGGATTAAAACTCCCAAATATTCAATCATACTATTGGGCATCCCAGTTAAGGGTGATAATGTTTCATTTTTCGGTAAGCGCTCCTCCTAAATGGATAGAAATAGAAAATTCATTTGTAAAATCTAAGATTCCTTTTAATTTATATCTTTATTCAGCCAATACAAAAATGTTGCAGAAAAATTTGAGTGCAATATCATTTAATCCAATAGTACTGAACATGATAAATGTCTGGGGGAAGTACGAATTTATTTAAAGGAAAAAGAGTCTTTATCTGCTTTTAGCCCAATATGGGGAAATTTTATACCTGGTCGAAAGGATTTAGGCTTTCGACTTTGGGCTGAGTACGGTGTGTGGATAGCTAAAGACCTATACAAAGATGGTGTTCTAATGTCATTTGCTGATATTACTGACAATTTCAAAATCCCTAAAAAACATTATTATAAATATTTGCAGATTAGGAACTTCATACGTACTGCCCAGGGTCAAGGACTTGATTTGCCAGAACTAACAATTTTGGAGAAATGTATATCTAAATCAAGCCAAGGTGGAGGACACATATCTCTTTTGTACCAGATTAGCTATGTGGGAACAAGATCTTGGATTGAAGATAGATAAGGATAAATGGGAGCAAAAATGTGTAAAGGCCCAAACACAGACTGTCAATAGCAGACTTAAACTGTTACAGTACAATTGGATAATGCGTACTTATATAACTCCAGTAAAATTAAATAAAATTCATAGCAACATACCAGATACTCGTTTTAAATGTAACGGTGAAAAAGGCACATTCATTCATTGTATATGTGAATGTGATAGAATTAAAGAGTTTTGGAAAGAAATTATAATATGATATGGCATATAGTCTCAGTGAGATTACCACTGGATCCTGGATTTTTTATTCTTGGTATTCATCCAGCTAACTGGAATATTAAGAAGGATACACAAGTATTGGTAGACATGTGTATACTGCATGCCAAAAGGCTCATAGCCATTTACTGGAAAAAAAAAACAGAAAGGCCTACTATAACCCGATGGTTAAGAGAAATATCTTCATCCATTGCAATGGAAAAAATACCTATATTATTAAGGGCAAAGAAGACAAATTTAAGAGTGTTTATTGAACACAGAGATATTAACAATATAATGGAGGAGGAACAAACTGCTTAATAATTAGGTATTATATTCATATGAAAATATACTTTAATGGACTATACTAACCCTACTTTATTGCTTATATTTTTGGTTATTATATGCAATCTATTGTTAACTTTGACCAAAGTATATATTGTATTACCCAATGTTGGTTTGTGCTATTACACTTTTTATGTAAAATGAGCCCCGCTGTTTGTTTGTTTGTTTTGCTTTTGTTTCTGCACATTATGTGTTGTTACAGATATGTGATGTACATTGTTGTGTAAGTGTTCAAGAAAATGCAATAAAAATAGTATTACAAGAACATCAGTTATTGTAGATGTGTGGTTACTTTTCTATTTATGTGGTATCATGTGCCATTTGTGGCCCTCTGCTTAGTTTAATTGTTTTGTTATATCATTTTTTTCTTTTGTTGTTTTCAATGTTTAATGTTTTGTTATGACATGATTTAACACTCAAAGAAAACACACCGAACTCTTTTACAAATGCTAACAGTTTATTTCCCATGTAACAAACTAACACATAAGGATATGAGGGTTTTCAATAACAACCTGTTTTACTTTAAGAAAGCAACCATACATTGGTGTTTTATTTTCTTTATTACTTTATAGATTATTTTCTTTGTTTTTATATTTGAATCATTATTAATATTTGATTTACATCATGTATCCATTTTATCATTTAATAATTTTATTATTATTATCCATTTGTCATTTTATGTTTTTATGTTTTATATTACTTATTATTTCCTTTCTATTGTTGTTTAATCTTATGATTGTGTGGTATAAAGGGATGTTTGTCTTCATGAGTAGAAGATCAGAGAATGTCTCCATTTCAAGGTTTTTACCGTCACTAGATGATGTTGTAAAGCAATAATTTTCCATAGTTTTTTCCTTGGTATAATAAAACTTGTTGGAATTGTACTGTTCAGATAAAGTCAGAGCACTGAGTAGTGTAACATCTAGATGAAGTTTGAACTTTGAATCATACGCAACTAAGATTAATCAATAAACTCTGCTCTTTTATTATCTGCTGCTTCTGCTTTTCCCTGGCTTTCTCAGTCAAACTCTCAGGCTGATCATAGAGTCTTGAGACTTTCTATTCAGGTTTTGCTGGGTTGCACACACCAGACAAACGGATATCTTTTGACAAAATCTGGCCTCCGGGGCTGGATTTGATATTTCTGATGTGGAAATTTCATCCAATCTAACAATATACAAATGAAACACTGTTGTACTTACATTGTGTGTCACTTCTTAATGGCCAAACCCATGTACAGTGAAAGCTTTCATTTGCCCGGTAGGAATGGCACTTCCATTTTCAGGGACATGACAGGGAAATCAGGAAAACTAGAATTTATCAAGGATTTTTGTTTGTGATTCACTTTTGATCAATAGTGTGATGCAAATGTTATATGTTAATACCATTTGTTTTGTGTATTTGAGTAGTTTTATCATGCTTTAATATGATCTCTTTTTTAACTTTATTGCTTTGCTTTAGTTTTGTCACTTTATATATTTAGTTTTGTTTTTTTTGCTTGGGGAACCACGATTTTTGCACCAAAATAAACACCCTGGACTGTATATTCTCTTCCGTCGTCACTGATTTTACACCTTCACCGCCGGTACACCCTAACACTACCCGTCTGGAAAGAAGGATGGTGTTATTCTGGTCAAGACGAGATTTTGAAGTATGAATGTCAAACATTTTAGAAATGAAAAAGAGTACTTACCCAACCTGTGCGAAGAGATCGATGTTCAAGCATTTTGAGGAATGCCTGTTGTTGGGATCAAGCGGGGCTAGCCAACTTCATCTGCTCCAATGATGTCAACAAATCAAACTTGAGCAGCAGCTGGTGGATGCTGGCCAGTATAAAATGAAGATGACATTTCTATACTTAGCAAAGTCATACACTGCAAACACTGCTTATCTTATTTACTAGTAGTCAACATTTGAAGTGGATCAAATATGTTATCAAAGTTGTCCTAAGAACTAAGTTGTTCCTAAAAAGAAGGTTTTAGGACAACTTTGATGAAAGGTTTTGATCCACTTCAAATTAAAACAAGCAAAATGAAAAATAATCTTGTTTCTCTTTGAATTCTTGTTTCTGTCCCACAAGATTATTTTTCTCAGCCCATTGGCAGATAATTTTGCTTGTTTTAAGCAAAAACTCACTTCATTTAGATTTTTTTTCTCCAGAAAATAGACAAAATAAACATGACAAAAATACTAAGAAAGAAAAGCATTTTTGCCGTGTAATCCCAGGAGTCCATTTACAAGAACAAAGTGGACGGCATATACTAGGCAGGCACAGGTTGTATGGACCTTAAAACAATCATGTAATTACTGTTTGACCAGTATTTGTACAGTACAGGACAAAAAGAATAAAGGTAAGCCATTATTATGCTTGATTCATGTCAACGTCTGGTGGGATATGAAGTAGAAGGACTTGATAGTCACCAAGACAGTCTGCTTTCCTTGGTTTGGACTGCAGGGGGTGGAGGAATCAGAAGCACACACACTGCAGTAAAATAACATTTCAGAAAGTAATATCAGTAATGTCTACACATTTATATAACAGTCAAACATTAATAATAATAAACAGTTAAAGGAAACTACAGACTGAGCTTATATTGCAGCACTGTACATGTAGTGAACATTATTATAACAGGGTGAGAGGACACTTAATAAATTATTTGAACATTTCCTGTCCGCCAAGTTGATATTAGCCACTTTCATCAACCACCACTAAGGATGTTGGTGGAATATGAAGACATAACCATTAATAATCCACACTTTCTCTGCTCATGCCTTGATATATACTCTTTAAAATACAAGGTGTATTGTTCACTCAGTCCATAACTTGTCCGAGTTAAGGCTGCCTGTAACTGGTGAAGGATCAGGTTTCTCCTACCCTGTACAGCCAAATAAGTAGTCAGATGTGTTAGAAGCTTCAGTGTCTGCAGGAAACTTGCTACATCCCTGGAGCATGTGACGGCAGAATCCTCCAAGAGACGCCATCCCAACCTCCAAAACCATGTCAAGATGACGTCTGATGGCATATGATGCCAGGTTCAAGTGAATTTCACTGCATTAGCCCATATAGCAGTCATTGTTTATTAGCTCCTATGGAAAAACAGAATGACATCACAAACATCAATGACTTCCATTAAGAGCTTGAATTAAGTGTTTGAGCTCCTCAGTTACTGACAACAAACCGAATCAAGGATTAAATGAAACTCAAGGGCCAATAACTGTGGCATCTCTACCATGAGTTTAACACCAAAAGCACTTGATTTGAACTTCAATCACTTTGAATTGATAGATTTACTCAAAACCTTTACAGTGCCAACATTCCTGTAAATGATTTTTGATTTATGAATATTATCTTGGGTGATGAAATACTGATGCATTTTATCTTTATCAGTTACCTGGAAAAGGGTGCAATTATGTTTTTAATAAGAATTGATAAGGAATATATATTCTTGGGAAATCCTGGTTAACTGGTAAAAGGGTGTAAGACAATGGTTCCTCATTCCCAAGGTGTCTGAATGCCCAAGACAAATGTGTGTGACACCACAGATGGCAAAAGTGCTCTTACTTTAATTTATAAACCATTGGAGTCAATACACAGATGCAATGGGCATGAGAATTTTATCATCATGAAATTATACATTGGGGTATTATTCTGCTGCCATGACTATTATGTATTTTGTTGAGTCATTGTTAGATTTAAGGGTAGGGTGGGGTAAGGTGCCAGATAGGCCTACATGGAAAGAGTTAAATGCAAAATCAATATACAAGATTCATTTTCTTACAAATAAACATAAGAGTGGATACATTTTACCCAGCAAAGTTACAAAGCTATTTTAAGAAACTCACTTTTTAATCATAAATATATTAACACTCTTCGCCTCATCTATCGGTTAATGTTACGACACTTTAAAGGTTTCTCACTAAAAGCAATAGGTTACCGGATTTGTCGATTCGTTTGGCACTTTTCTCTTGGACATGTGGCAGTATCGCATGCTTTGGAGAGAGAAGTGGTTTACTGGATTGAAAGTGGGTCAATTCACAGTATTTAGGATTTGGTCATTAACAGTAGCATCATGTATCCGAGAGTTAAAGAGCAGTCAAAGTGAACACAATACAATGTTGTTTTTGTGTGTTTTTCCCCACATACGGCTCTTAGAGAGTTCTGAACCTTGTATTAGGCTGCATTTCTGTAGATACTGAACAGAAGTTTGAGATTTGACATGTTTCTCAGCTTCCACAGCTACATGAACTTTCATAACCTAGTCAACGCCCACTTTGGCGATTCTGTGCTTTAAAAGGCAGCTCTGCACACCTAGTAAGTCACTGTTTCCAGCAGAGCCACAGGAAGCTGCTTCAGAAACACTTGTTTCTCCAGCATCTCTCTCCTCAACTCTTCAATCAAAATGAGCAGGATCATTGTTTTTACCAAAGAGGGCTTCGAGGGCAGAAGAGCTGAATTCAAGAACGATGTCCACAACTTAGAAGAAAAGGGCTTCAACGACGCCATCTTCTCCATAAAAGTCATCGGTGCACCATGGGTAGCGTATTATGACAAGAATTTTGCTGGAAAGCAGCGAGTGTTTGAGGAAGGAGAGTTCGCCACCCTTGATGACAAAGGCAAGTTTTCTTCCCTCAAGATGGTCACAGATGACCTGGACAACCCTGAAATCCAGCTGTTCGAGCATGTGAACTATCAAGGAAGAAAAGTGTCCCTCCACGAAGAAACCAATCTTCACGAAATTGCTTTCAGTGACGTAGCTTCTTCCCACAAAGTGAAAGGTGGTGTCTGGGTGCTGTACCAGCACGTCAATCGTCAGGGTTCCCAGCTTATTACTTTCCCTGGCGATGAAGTTCCCAACTATTGTCTGCTCGGCTTCAACGATGTGGCCAGCCATGTGCGCCCTTTGCTGCCGAAGCCATAGACAGCATCATTCAACGTACGCTTTCTGCAGCTGAATATGAACTGAAATCCTTTTGGAAAGAACGAGGCAGGTGGTGGGGAATGACTGAGCTTGACCAGAAACTTGATTTGACTCTTGATGTGACAGCAATTAGTCTGAAGAAACTTCATGTGACTCAACCTTATCATTTGAGTATATCTGTGTAAAGACAAACTGTACATGTTAACTTGGCAAATGTTATGTAACAAGGATGAATTTTATATAGAAAAAGTTTTATGCTGCTGGTTGTTTGGCTTATCATCAGTAGCGATCAGTATCATCAAAGTATGTAATAAAATACAGTCTTGGAATTGTTACAGATCTACTACAGATCCTGTTGTATTTGATTGTATTTCCCCTGTTTGATGAGAGTGAAATATTGAAAGGGATTTTGGATTCATATTCTGCTGAAAAAGAGAACGAATGCTGTTTTACTCTGTCAACTCAGAAAATAAAGAGTCTTAACATAACACTCCTTGTTTCTTTAATTCTTTTTTTTATGTTTACTTTTTTTTCATTTTCACACAAATGACTTACAAATGAGGAACACAACAAATGATTCATCTAAAGAGGCAATAGAAACAAGAAGTGCTATTAATACAACGTTTCAGCCATCGTTCAGGATATTACAAGCTAGAATAGGGAGGGATAAAGGAATAGTGAGACTCCTGGATCTTCTGGGAGGGGTGGGATGTCTGGAATAAACCAGTAAGGACTGACAAGTGTTGAAACTGAGACACAATGATGTCATGAAAAACGGGGGTCCACACACGTTTTCATCTCTTGCCTGTCTTTTTACTGAACTCTCTTAAGCATGTCTTTCCGACTTATCCCTCTGCGCATGTCCAACACTTTTTACCAATCAACATACATGACATCTCCCTTTTTTTCTTTTTTTTTCTTTGATTGAAATGAAGTTGAAGTTGTCCTGTGTTTCTCTAATCACTTTATCCACTAAGTGAAATAACAATAATAATTGCAAAACACATCTATAACATAACTTATTCTGTTCTGACCAATTGCGTAGCTTGTGCAAAGGTTTAACAGATAGCGTACACTTTCAGAAAAGAACTCCAGAAAGCAGTCTTCATAACTTTAGTGACTTTACTGGTGATTGTTCTTCTCAATTCTTTTATGTAAAACTACAAACAAGAAGAAAAAATATGTATGAACAGTATGTACACATTCAGCTTAACATTACAGTTTGATTCTGTACATAGTTCCTTTTTAACATTATTTTAAATAATGTACATGTCAAGAAATTACATTCAGAATTATATTCTAATGAGATTATGCACATACACTTATGAAGAGAAATTAGCAGGCTAGTATGCTAAAACAAGGCACGTTACCAATAACGTGAATCATGTCTGTTTATAACAAAAATATAACAATAATCGTAATCTACAATTTACTTTACTCTACATACCACTTAAAAACACTATTTAGTATAAATTGTAGCACTTACAGACATATATTTCCAAAGTGTAAACGATAGAATCAATAGCTGATAGGAACTGCGTGCACGTTCTTCTCGACCGCGTTCACTGAGAGAAACCGAAAGCAAACAGCAAAATATAGTGCAGTACCTTAAAACTCCAGTAGGAGGTGGAAAAGAAACATACAGCAAACATAACTAACAGCACATAACTTTCTCAATAGGACACTTTAAGGTAATGCATAATAACATTGCTTGCATAAACATGCATTTCTCTTTAAAGCCTACATAATATGTACATACTGACACCTGAACGTTCACTTTGAACCTTTTTTTTTCTCAAGATTTTACAGTACCATTTATGTTATGAAGAGCAACAGTCCGATTATAAATTCAGTCTCTGCACAGGCTTACACACTCTCCCTGAGCGGGTTACTGTGGCTGACTGTGACTGCTGTACCTGCCCTGATGAGGTGGTATCTGTAAGATCAGCATGTGTATTGATTATATTTTTTATTCAACTTTGTATTTCTTGTCTATATTTTGTTTGTATGCATGTTGATGTGCCACCAAGGAGAAGCACAAAATTTTGTTGCATAACTTTGCAATGACAAATAAATTATTCTATTCTATTCTATTCTATTCTATTCTATTCTATTGTATTCTATTCCTGTGTCTGGGAATCACCATGCATTCAGGATCCACTGAATTCAGGAGGTCATACATAGGTTGTCCGACAGTGGCTAAATTAGGGATGTATTTCCCTAAGTAGTTCACCATTCCTAGGAACCGCTTGAGTTTGTGTACATTTTGGGGTACTGGAAAGTTAGCAATGCTGTCGACTTTCCAGGGTCCGGCCTCACCTCTTGTGCATCAATGATGTGACCGAAATGAATTTGATTCTGTCTGAACCTGCATTTTTGTTTGATTAATTTTAGTCCAGCTGATTCCATGACTTTGAGTACTTTTCCAAGTCGCTCTTCATGTTCTTTCTCTGTTTTTCCGAAAACCAGAACATCATCCATATAAATTGCCACCCCCTCAAGCCCTTGCAATGTCTCAGTCATTTTTCTTTGAAAAATTTCTGGGGCGCTTGTGATCCCAAACGGGAGACGTTTGAAGGCGTATCTGTCAAAAGGGGTGATAAAAGTATCAGTCTGCTACTCTTTTCCTCAAGAGGGATTTGATAAAATCCACTGGCTGCGTCCATTGAGCTAAATATCTTGGCACCTGTGAGTTTAGAGATGACTTCCTCTGTTGTAGGAAGAACAAACTTCTCTCTCTTCACTGCATTATTTATCTTCCTCAAGTCGACGCAGATCCGAACATCTCCATTGGGCTTGAGGACAGGAACCATGGTAGCGCACCACTCGGTCGGCTCAGTTACTTTTTCAAAGATGTCGTCTTTCTCCATACGGCTCAGTTCAGCTTTCACCTTGGGCAGGAGAGGAAGAGGTACACGGCATGATACATTCACTGCATAGGGTTCAGCTTCTTCTTTTAAGACTAGGATCTGTTTTCAGCTTTCCACCCTGCTGAAACACATCTTTCATTCACTCGCATTACAAGCCCAATTTCTGTGGCTGCCACTCGGCTCCGCAGGTTATTTGCTTCCTTTTCTGGAAGTACATACACTGGATATTAGTAACACTTGCCTTTATATGTCATTTTTACATGAAATTGACCTAGGCATTTGAGTTTGCCCCCTGGGGTGCTGAGTGAAATTACTGCTGGGTACAGTTCTTTCTTTGGCACAAGCTGTTCAAACATTTCCTCACTTATCAGATATGCATCAGCTCCTGTGTCAGTTTTGAAGTGGTGTCTGACCAATCTTCACTTGAACTGTCCAATGTTCCTCATTTGTTTCCTCATTAACAGCTCCCAAGAACAATGCATTTTCCATTTCTTCCATTATATCTCTCACTGTCTTTGTTTTACACATCCTCTGCCAATGTCCTTTCTTATTGCATTTATTACATGTACTTTTTGTTGCAGGGCATATGTCGTCTTTTGCGTGTGGTTTCTTACCACATCTACTGCAATTCCTTGCATTCCCATAGCAGGCTGTGCTGCTGCTGCACCCCGTGGTCTGTGTGTGTGTGTGTGTGTGTGTGTATCTCCCCTCCCTCTAGTGGGCGTTCCGGGTGTTATTTGTTGGACAAGCTCGCTGCTCATTTCACGTGTTTGCAAACCAAGTTGCACAGCAATATCTTCTGACTGCCTTAGATGTTGTATTGCTTCTGACAGCGTCAATGTAGGCATCAGTTGTAACTTTTGGGAAAGTCTTTTGTCCCTTATACCAACCACCAGCCAGTCACGAATGTGCTGATCTCTTTTGTCACTGAACTCACAATTCGCGGCCAGTTCATAGAGTGAGCGAATGTACGTCTCCGCTTTCTCCCCCGTTGCTGGTTTCTCTGATAAAATCATGCGCACTCATGTATTATTTCTCTTTATCCTCCTCATTTTCAAAGCTAAAGGAAGCCAATATTTTCTCTGCCTCGCTTCCCATTGCATATACTAGAGAACTGACCTGTACAGAGCCGTCATCTTTGTTATGTTTTGTTGTGGTTCTGAAGCGACAAAATCACTGTTTCCATTCAGCCCATTCTGAGGGATTTTTGAAAGAAAACCGCTCCGGAGGATTAAACTTTGCCATTTTTGTCAGCAGGGTTCACGCTGCACTCAATTGACCAGCTTCTGACACCATGTCATGAAATAAGGGGGTCCACACACGTTTTTATCTCTTGCATGTCTCTCTCTTAAGCATGTCTTTCTGACTTATCCCTCTGTGCATATCCAACACTTTTTACCAATCAACAAGCATGACAAATGATAAACTCAACACATTCCAAACCCGAATGGTTTTCTTATTTCTGCCAAACTCAGAAGATAATATTCTAAAGAATGACCCCATTTTATTTTGTATTGACAAAATAACTATAAAAAACCTGAGATATTTTTCAGAATATCTTGAGTGTTCCACAGGAATACACACAGGTTTGGAAAGACACGGGTGAGTGAATTATGACAGAATCTTTGCTGTGGTCTCAATGCATTGCTCTGGATCTAGGTCTTGTTCGGTGGCGGCTGGCCAATAGAGGGTTCTGGGGCGCTGCCCTCCCTGAGCCACACACAAAATAATAATAATCATCATTAATGAATTAATTGTTGATGGATTACAGTTGTAAACAAGGTAAAGACCTTTAAAATGACCAGATTAAAATGGGATACAGGATATGGCACAGGCACGCGCGAGTCCGTAATGTGAAACAAACCGTGTATGCGCACTCTCGGCACACTGATAGCTTTTTTCACAAGCACATTTCAGTATGGTCGCATCATGTCTGGTGAGTGTTAGGAGTTAAGCTTTTTCCTCACAGTTTTTGATAGTGCACTGAATTCATAAATTGTGAATTATGAAAATTAAAAAAAAAAAAAAACTTGGAAAAAAGCTTGCAGAAACAGTCTGTGAGAATCATCCTCAAACTTAATCTTGAACTTGGTAAAATATTTATCTTTATTTAAAATATGTTTCAAGCCTTTAAAATAGTAGAGTTTTAAGACTTTGTGTTTTCCTTCTGTGAAATCCTACTGGGATTTTTGCTCAAATTTTTGGGATGTGGTACAGCCCTACCTAGAAAATTTTTCACCAGCTGCCACTGGTCTTGTTTCTCCAGGGTCTTCTCTGACCAAAACCTGAGAAACCACTCTTTTCCATTGCAAAGTCTTTGACAGTTTTCTTCATCAAAATCAGGTATTTTCTGGAGCTTAGATCACAAGAGCCATCACAGCCATTTGGACTGCCCAATAGTGTTACAACAGGTTAATTACAGCAGTATTTAATCACAAAAATCCATAAGACATCTTCAAAGCAGCAACATACAATGCTGAGATTATATGGAGTGAATTTGGTAACCACCTTGCCAGAAATTACATGCGTTTTCAAATAAACATAACTGTTTTGCGGTGTGTATTTTGATCTTAACACCTTTTAACCTTATTATTTATTATTCTCAGGTTAGGTAAAGTAAGTCGAGTCTGGCCTAAATTATAAGCATTTTAAATTACTTACAATTTGGTCAGAAGACTCCTCTGTGGTACATTCTTGTTCAAAGTCTTAAAACACTATAAATCAAGCTATAAGTAAATATATAATCAAGGTAGGCAGCTTTTGTAATCAATTAAATTTCTTTTAATTGGTTACTTTTCTTTTTATAATAAACAAAAATGTAAAGGCAAATAAAACTTCATAATTAAAGTATAAAATACAGTAATCACTCTTGAGTCAAAGGTGTAGTCAGCGCTGGGCTTCCCATCTTCAGCTTGGGGTTTCTTGTCCTCAGCTCTGGGCTTCTAGGCGTCGGGGGTTTAATGACGTATCAGTATCCGAAGAGGCAATCAGCTCATCAGTCTTTTATACTCATGTTGTTTATCACAGACGTTACGTTATCTTCTTGATTGACATACGTTGTAACTTTCCCAAAGTTTCCAGACACTTTAAGATCAAAGTTTCAAGATCAAGATGGCGCCGCGCATGGCAGCCACAGTGCTTAGCTCTTCAGTGTTTGTTCTGTTTTTGTTAGTTTTTCCTGTTTTCTGTTTTTCAAACACCATCAGCTTTACCAGGGATGAACTGCTGAACATTCGGCAGTACACACCACAAAATCAGACGTTTTGTTTAATGTTGTAGTCGGCGGAGCGGCAGCGCTGTTTAGACGCTTCAGGACGCGCAGACGGGGAAAGCGCGCCGGCGCCCTCGTGAAGCTCAGACAGCGCAGATTAAGAACGCCGCTGCCTAGCATCCATCTGGCGAATCTCCACTCTCTGCCCAACAAAACGGACGAACTCCTTCTGCTCTCCCGGACCAATAAGGATTTCTCGAACTCGGCTGCTCTGTGCTTCACGGAAACCTGGCTGAACGACGCCATTCCGGACAGCGTGTTAAGTCTGCCGGGCTTTCAGCTGCTTAGATCAGATCGCGACGCAGAATCAACGGGGAAATCGCGCGGCGGCGGGACGTGCTTTTACATCAACGAAAGGTGGTGTTCAGATGTAACGGTGCTAAAGAATATGTGCTGTCCAGATCTTGAAACACTCTTCATTAACTGCAAACCGTTCTATTCGCCGCAGGAGTTTTGCTCATTCATTCTGGTGAGCGTCTACATTCCTCCACAAGCGCACGTGAGCTCGGCTTTACAGATACTCACTGATATGATCACAGAGAGCGAGCAACAACACCCGGACTCTGTTCTAATCATTCTCGGGGACTTTAATAAAGCGATTCTCTCACGTGAACTGCCCAAATACAGACAGCATGTTACTTGTCCCACCAGAGACAGTAATATACTCGACCACTGTTACACAGCAATAAAGGATGCCTATCACTCTGTCCCACGGGCAGCTTTGGGGCTCTCTGATCACTGTTTAGTTCATCTCATACCGACCTACAGGCAGAAACTGAAATCAGCTAAACCTGTAGCAAAGACTGTAAAGAGATGGACCACCGAAACAGAGCGAGCTTTACAAGCCTGTTTTGAATGGACTGATTGGAGTGTTTTTGAAGCTGCTGCCACCGATCTGGACGAGCTCACAGAGACTGTTACATCATATATCAGTTTCTGTGAGGATCTGTGCATTCCTACAAAGACTCATTTAACTTACAACAACGACAAACCCTGGTTCACTGCAAAACTCAGCCAGCTCCGTCAAGCCAAAGAAGATGCTCGCAGAAAAGGGGACAGAGTCTTGTACAAACAGGCCAAATACACACTGGAAAAGGAGATCAAAGAGGAATTATTCTGATAAACTTCGGAATCAGTTCTCTTCTAATGACACAGCTTCAGTGTGGAAAGGTCTGAAAGACATTACCAACTACAAGACACCATCCCCCAGCTCTGTGGAGAATCAACAACTGGCAGACGATCTGAATGGGTTTTATTGCAGGTTTGAAAAATCACCATTCACACCTCCAACAACCCCCCTCTCCCCCACACCTGCAATTCAGTTCAGAGAAGATGACGTGCGCCAGGTCTTCAGAAAGAACAAGAGAAGAAAGGCACCAGGCCCAGACAGCGTTTCACCAGCCTGTCTGAAAACCTGCGCTGACCAGCTGGCCCCCATCTTCACACAGATCTTCAACAGATCACTGGAGCTGGGCGAAGTCCCCTCATGCTTCAAACGCTCCACCATCATCCCCATCCCAAAGAAACCCAAAATCACTGGACTAAATGACTACAGACCTGTGGCTCTAACGTCTGTGGCCATGAAGTCATTTGAAAGACTGGTTCTGGCTTTTCTGAAGGACATCACTGGACCCCCTGCAGTTTGCTTACCGAGCAAACAGGTCTGTGGATGATGCAGTCAATATGGGACTGCATTATGTTCTCCAGCATCTGGACAGACCAGGGACTTATGTGAGGATCCTGTTTGTGGACTTCAGCTCTGCTTTTAACACCACTGTCCCATCACTCCTCCAGCCTAAACTAACTCAGCTCTCCGTGCCCACCTCTGTCTGTCAGTGGATCACCAGCTTCCTGACAGACAGGCAGCAGCTAGTGAGGCTAGGAAAATTCTCATCCAGCACCCTCACCATCAGCACCGGCGCCCCTCAGGGCTGTGTTCTCTCCCCACTGCTCTTCTCCCTGTACACAAACGACTGCACCTCTAAAGACCCCTCTGTCAAGCTCCTGAAGTTTGCGGATGACACCACACTGATCGGCCTCATCCAGGACGGTGACGAGTCTGCTTACAGACTGGAGGTTGAACAGCTGGCTGTCTGGTGCAGTCTTAACAACCTGGAGCTCAACACGCTCAAGACAGTGGAGATGACCGTGGACTTCAGGAGAAACCCCCCTGCTCTTTCCCCACTCACCATCATGAACAGCACTGTGGCAGCAGTGGAGTCATTCAGGTTCCTGGGCACCACCATCTCCCAGGACCTGAAGTGGGACAACCACATCGAGTCCATTGTAAAAAAGGCCTAGGAGAGGTTGTACTTCCTTCGCCAGCTGAGGAAGTTCAACCTGCCACAGGAGCTGCTGAAACAGTTTTACTCTGCCATCATTGAATCCATCCTCTGCACTTCAATTACCGTCTGGTTCAGCTCAGCTACCAAATCTGACCTCAGAAGACTACAGATGGTAGTCCGGTCTGCTGAGCGAATCATTGGCACAACCCTCCCCACTCTCCAAGAACTGTACTTATCCAGAGTGAGAAAAAGGGCAAAGAAGATCACTCTGGACCCCTCACATCCAGCACACTCCCTCTTTGAACTGTTGCCATCCGGTCGACGCTACAGAGCCCTGAGCACCAGAACGACCAGACACAGGAACAGTTTCTTCCCTCAAGCAATCCATCTCATGAACACTTAACAAACACGGAACACACAACATTATTACACATTATTTACTTAAAACACTTATTTATATCTCAATTTGCACACATAATTGTACATACAATTGTTTATAATATATATTGTCTTTTGCTTTTTTTGCACTTTGTCTATCTTGTAAATTTGTATATTATTTTATTCTTTTTATTATGTGTCTTGTCTTGTCGCTGTCACTCTGTTGCACTGTGGAGCTTCTGTCACTAAAACAAATTCCTAGTATGTGTAAACAACATACCTGGCAATAAAGCTCTTTCTGATTCTTCTCAAGGCCTCGCAGGTGCAAACTGTCTGGCTTTTGTGTCCTTGGACTCCAGTAAACTCAACCAAGATGGCTGATGTCCTTATAAGGTTCTAGGAGTAGAACCACAGTTCTGTGTCCTTGAGCAAACACACACATAGAACCACACACACTTCTGTGTGCTGCAGTCCAGCTCTGCTCCTCCTTCTCATGGACAGGCACACACACATATCTAACAATAACTGTATATCTCTATATTTGTTCATAATTCTTAAACATTAGTTAGTAACACATTCAGGTAACATTCCACCCAGTTTTCTGGTTTCCATAATTTTAATAATCAATTATATTTCTGTACAGAATCATTTAAGGGCAAAACTTTGTGCTCTGCTTGATTTTCTAGTATAAGCCAAATTTGGATCTTACAAAGAATCCATTAATTACTTCGAGCACCCTTCAGGTCCTCCCAAAGGAAGGTGCGGCTCCTCCCCTGGCTTAGACAGTTTGCAGAAGCCAAAGGGGATCTGAGCTTCCAGGCCATGTACCCTGGAAACTTGGGCCGTCTGCATTCCCTCAGATCTTTTAAGCACAAAATTAGTATATGGGGTGTTTCTTGCTCTAGCTACAAATTTAAAAAACCCATACAATTCAAACAGTGCACAAGGTATATCTAATTGCCAAACTCTGGGTGAAATATTTTCAAGCAATACATTTAATTCAAAATTTTTGCACTTATTGTTGCATTTACATTTAATACATAGTAAATATTGACATTACAACTAATACATTACAAAAATGGTTTCTCTAGTTCATTCATTATTCATTCAGTACATTCATTATTTTAAAAACAATCCAGTAATTAATCCTTTGTGTCAACATTAGTCTTTCTTATACTTTCTGAATTATTATGTTCAAACATAAATTATACATTCTATATCAATAAATCAGTTTGTTCCAATAATGTTCCCATTGTCAATTTTGTAAACAAAATATGTCTCCCAAGCTTAAAATTCACCATCATTTAAGCATTTCATATTTTAAATTCAAAAATTTACAAATGAATCTTATAACCTGTACTACAATCATAGAGTTTCATCTTCATTTACCATAACACATATTTTAACTTCTTTAATATACTATTTCAAATGTCTTTACACTAATAAACTATACTACTTCCACACATACAAACACAATCTAATTGCTATTACACCAAGTGCCGACAGCCGCTTCCTAAACTATATTTCAAAGTCAACTGAAGCCAATAATGTCTCTAATTCACACAATGGCTTTCAAGCATTTAAAGCGTAAATCATACTTTTAATAAAGTAATTTATTATAATAAATCTTTACATAAATCCCCATTATAAGGTTCATCCTTTGGTACATCATTTTCAGGTGGTACCTCATACTTTTCCAATCCTCAAAACACCCCCCAGAAATTAAATGGTCTTGTCAAGGTTTCTCCCCCTAAAGCTCTCCTGAGACCAGGATCACCTAAAGGGTTTCACTGACCCCAGCTAAGGTCTCAGTGCTGCTGGATGCATTGCTGTCGTTACTTGCTATAATCTATCTTATAACTGAATAAGCATACGCAAACTATGCAGGACTCCTTATGCTACTTCTGCCCCCTTCTTTCAGGGTTTTCAGACTCACTGAAGGCCGTTCAGTGCTCTTGGTTTATAATGAGAGCTTGTTTGTCCTCCTTATCTATTCTCTTGCTGTGTTCAAACACCCTGCATCAATCACAGCAAAATGACTTGTCATTTCAAATACTACAATATGTCTACTAGCACATCTTATTTATAATGAGCTCATTTTCTATTATTAATTTAATTATGTTGTATTCTATAATAACATACATAACTAACTATAGTTTCCCAGTTTCTCTCTTTTCAGTCCAAATCTTCTCTTTATCTTCTTTCTACATATTAGAAAATATTGCAATTTAATATAATAGATAGTGAGGCATATATTTTCCTTAGTTTACATCATCTATTTTTTTAAATGACTCTCTCTAAATATTATTGGCCTATATGCTCTGTGCTATCATCATACTTATCCACTGATTAATATTACTCTTTCTAGGTTTCTAAAAACAAAAATGTGCACAAAAATGTTTTCTTCTTGAATAATATACTGTCCATATAACTTCTGTCAACATACATTTCTTCTCAACCATGAAATATTCCACTAATATTAACATTCATTTAAGTGTTGGCGTATTTATTCAATTATTTTTATGTTGTTTATGAATTTATTTAGACAATCATTTTCATTTCTAACTCTTACTAAAAGCACAAGGTAATATTATCCTGTCCATGCACTCTTACTCTGTTTTATATCACCACTATCTCTTGATTAATTTTCTTATAATCTTCTACTTAATTACTTATTAGTAGTTTTCAAAATATTTGTATCAATATCACAAAATAAGCATCCTAATCTTAACTGTATTGTGGTTTTTAGGATTTGTCTCTGTCAGATTTTCTAAAATTACATTCTTACACAATTCAGTATATTTATATATTTATTTTGTCATACATTTTCTTCTTAAACTTTGGCAAGTCTGACCAATGTTGCTATAGGTATGTTTACCTTCTCTTTCCCTTTTCCAAAATTATTCCAGCTTTTAAATAAATATATATACTTTTCCTTCTTATCTACAATATTTTAATTTCCAGTCATTTTTCTTTAGGTTTATAAAGTCCCTTTTCGTTTTACAGTGTATAATCACTTTATAGTGTATAAGTACTGCCTTCCTCTGCTCATACATTTTTGTCTGAACATTCTCCCCAAAACATCTTGCTGTTTTAGTCATACCAATATCATTGAGGGTTTTCAGCTTTTTATAATATTTACCCCTCATTTACTTCATCTATCTTCCAGTGGACTCTAGTTTACTTACTGGATTCTTCATACCTTGTATACATATATAGATATCCCATAATTCTCAGCTGTTCCATCATATAACATTTTATATTTAATTAAAAATTTTATCTGAGGAATATGTCTCAATGTCTGCTATTACCTGTTTTAAACCAGTTTGGTATTCCTTATTTCATATAACCACTTAATTTAAATGCATTTGGTGACGCTCTTCTTCAGTGTCAATATGTTTTATAACTTGCATTTTCTGCCAAATCCAAATTATCTTCCTTTTATGTAACATTAAATATATTTTTCCACTTTTTTGTAATACAAACTTGTAGATTTTCTACAGTAACATTTTTATATTATTTTTTCTCACAATTCTTCCAATGTTGTGTTCACATACAACAGAGATATATCTGTTCTTTATTATTTTATAAAGAATTATTATGAATTATTATTTTATAAGTATATGTTTTTATTCTTTTACTTCCAAAAGTTATGGTCAATTGTACAATCAATTGTACAGTAAAATCAACTAAAAGCCACATTCCTGCAACATCTATAGTTTTTTTTGTTTGTTTGTTTGTTTGTTTGTTTGTATTAAATTAATAATTTATCCCACAAAAATTGTTTCTTATTGGCTGGATGTTTCTACATTTCAGCATTATTTTTGTTCTTTTTGGGCAAAAATTTGCTCTTGCTCTTTGTGGTCTTTATTTACTTTCATTGTTTCTGATAAGTAAATTCAAAATAACCCCACTCACATCAGAATCTTTTAATAATTTACTGTTCTGTTAATCTTGTGCCAGCTCTTTCCCATGGCACAGGTAAGAATCTGAGGTTCTGAGGTGGTGGTCCTGTTCACTATGACCTCTAAACTCTGCAGTCTGCTGTGAGTTGTCCTGTTGTGCTGAGAGAACTTCTGTCCTGTCCTTCCATGGCTCTCTGCCAGGAGATACAGCTCCTCTCCCCCTTCCTGAAGTTCACTGGCACACAGGAAACTCAGCTCTGCTATACACTTAATTTTTATCCAATTTGTCAAAATTGATAAAGCATAATAATACATTTCATCAAATTCTCCCCTTCTTGGGAAATTAATTTATGCATTCTTTTGCTATATTCTAAATAGCTTTTAGCAATTGTTCCCATTAACCAGTTTTCTGGTTGGAACATTTTGCCATCTTTAAAGCAAGGTTTCAGGCTCTCTAGATTTCTCCCAAATCTCCTGGGACAAAACCAGCAACCCCTTGCTTCGTATGTCATTCATGTTTGTCAATACTTTTGACTACAGATACGACGCTAGAAATACCCAGCTGTTTCTGATTCTACACCTTTGTCCCTTCACTTTTGCCTTTACTGGTTAAATCACCATAGGTCCTTGCCCCAAATTCTATGCCTACCACATATACCAGCAAGTTACTTCTGACGAATGTCTTCCACACATTCATCACATTGTATTCCACTGTATCCCGGACCATAGGCAGTCCTAATCATCCATGTGATCACTTAGCCTCTCGGTCATTATTACTTTGAGGATAACTCATCCTACATTCCTGGCAGACACACACAAGGCTCTTTTTTACCTCCATGGCTCCTTCTAAAATATTCAACTTTTCAGCAGTTTTCCGGCATTATCAGTGGTTTAACCTTTAGTTCCTCTCTGAACCCTGGTTATATTTTTAACTGAATCATCACAGTAAATACTGTATATTCTAATACCTTCTCAACACATTTGTGCATGTTATTTATTTAGTGAATTAGTTTTACAGGTGTTATTAACCTACCTATGGAAGCCCGTTTCCGCCACTAAAAAAAAAAAAAAAAACCTCCACTAAAAAAAAATAAAAAATTATGGAAGCCCGTTTCCGCCACTAAAAAAAAAAAAAAATGCCACTTAAAAAAAAAAAAAAAAAAAAAAAAAAAAAGCCACTAAAAAAAAAAAAAAAAAGATGAATTGCGACTTTTTATCTCAGAATTGCGAGTTATAAAGTCAGAATTCTGAGATATAAACTCGCAATTGCGTGATAAAAAGTCAGAATTCTGAGATAAAAAGTCGCAATTGCGAGTTATAAAGTCAGAATTCTGAGATAAAAAGTCGCAATTGCGTGATAAAAAGTCAGAATTCTGAGATAAAAAGTCGCAATTGCGAGTTATAAAGTCAGAATTCTGAGATAAAAAGTCGCAATTGCGTGATATAAAGTCAGAATTCTGAGATATAAAGTCGCAATTGCGAGTTATAAAGTCAGAATTCTGAGATATAAAGTCGCAATTGCGTGATATAAAGTCAGAATTCTGAGATATAAAGTCGCAATTGCGAGTTATAAAGTCAGAATTCTGAGATATAAAGTCGCAATTGCGTGATAAAAAGTCAGAATTCTGAGATATAAAGTCGCAATTGCGTGATATAAAGTCAGAATTCTGAGATATAAAGTCGCAATTGCGTGATAAAAAGTCAGAATTCTGAGATATAAAGTCGCAATTGCGTGATATAAAGTCAGAATTCTGAGATATAAAGTCGCAATTGCGTGATATAAAGTCAGAATTCTGAGATATAAAGTCGCAATTGCGAGTTATAAAGTCAGAATTCTGAGATATAAAGTCGCAATTGCGTGATAAAAAGTCAGAATTCTGAGATATAAAGTCGCAATTGCGTGATATAAAGTCAGAATTCTGAGATATAAAGTCGCAATTGCGAGTTATAAAGTCAGAATTCTGAGATAAAAAGTCGCAATTGCGTGATATAAAGTCAGAATTCTGAGATATAAAGTCGCAATTGCGAGTTATAAAGTCAGAATTCTGAGATAAAAAGTCGCAATTGCGTGATAAAAAGTCAGAATTCTGAGATAAAAAGTCGCAATTGCGTGATATAAAGTCAGAATTCTGAGATATAAAGTCGCAATTGCGAGTTATAAAGTCAGAATTCTGAGATAAAAAGTCGCAATTGCGTGATAAAAAGTCAGAATTCTGAGATATAAAGTCGCAATTGCGTGATATAAAGTCAGAATTCTGAGATATAAAGTCGCAATTGCGAGTTATAAAGTCAGAATTCTGAGATAAAAAGTCGCAATTGCGTGAAAAAAAGTCAGAATTCTGAGATATAAAGTCGCAATTGCGTGATATAAAGTCAGAATTCTGAGATATAAAGTCGCAATTGCGAGTTATAAAGTCAGAATTCTGAGATATAAAGTCGCAATTGCGTGATATAAAGTCAGAATTCTGAGATATAAAGTCGCAATTGCGAGTTATAAAGTCAGAATTCTGAGATAAAAAGTCGCAATTGCGTGATAAAAAGTCAGAATTCTGAGATATAAAGTCGCAATTGCGTGATATAAAGTCAGAATTCTGAGATAAAAAGTCGCAATTGCGTGATATAAAGTCAGAATTCTGAGATATAAAGTCGCAATTGCGAGTTATAAAGTCAGAATTCTGAGATATAAAGTCGCAATTGCGTGATATAAAGTCAGAATTCTGAGATATAAAGTCGCAATTGCGAGTTATAAAGTCAGAATTCTGAGATATAAAGTCGCAATTGCGTGATAAAAAGTCAGAATTCTGAGATATAAAGTCGCAATTGCGTGATATAAAGTCAGAATTCTGAGATATAAAGTCGCAATTGCGTGATAAAAAGTCAGAATTCTGAGATATAAAGTCGCAATTGCGTGATATAAAGTCAGAATTCTGAGATATAAAGTCGCAATTGCGTGATATAAAGTCAGAATTCTGAGATATAAAGTCGCAATTGCGAGTTATAAAGTCAGAATTCTGAGATATAAAGTCGCAATTGCGAGTTATAAAGTCAGAATTCTGAGATATAAAGTCGCAATTGCGTGATAAAAAGTCAGAATTCTGAGATATAAAGTCGCAATTGCGTGATATAAAGTCAGAATTCTGAGATATAAAGTCGCAATTGCGAGTTATAAAGTCAGAATTCTGAGATAAAAAGTCGCAATTGCGTGATATAAAGTCAGAATTCTGAGATATAAAGTCGCAATTGCGAGTTATAAAGTCAGAATTCTGAGATAAAAAGTCGCAATTGCGTGATAAAAAGTCAGAATTCTGAGATAAAAAGTCGCAATTGCGTGATATAAAGTCAGAATTCTGAGATATAAAGTCGCAATTGCGAGTTATAAAGTCAGAATTCTGAGATAAAAAGTCGCAATTGCGTGATAAAAAGTCAGAATTCTGAGATATAAAGTCAGAATTGCGTGATAAAAAGTCACAATTCTGACTTTTTTTCTCGCAATTGCAAATATATCTTTTGACTTACTCGCGGACACCATAGATCATAGGAAACCATTATGTGAGAGCTGCAGCACATGGCAGTAGCCTTCCTATTTTCTGCAGCGTTTCTTGACGACAAGGTATGAAGAAAGTTTATATTTTAGCCTGATAATGTTGCTCGGTTTGAATGTGTTAAAATGCTTTTGGCAAGTATACGATTTACCGAGTGTTTTGTGCTTATAATTTTATGTAATCTAATGTTATATCGTGTAAGTGTTGGCTTTATGTGTATTGAGAGTGATATATGTCGTATCCTATAGTTTAATATTGTACCAAAACCTAGAGAGGTTTGCATCAAGACGAGATTCTTTATTAAGTTCTTAAATTGTTTTTGATGATTTTTTTCCTGGCTTATATACTCGTGTCTTGGCCTAATAGGCCTACCAGCCTGTGTTTGCTCTTGTTAATTTTCATTAAACGGGTTTTTGCAGGATGGACGACTTAATCTCTTTTTTGAGGGAAAGAAACATTCCTAATACAACGATAGAAAGGCTGGAGGAGGATAAGGTAAGATTTAACCAAAATGTGAAACACACTGAATAATAATAATAATAATAATAATAAACAAAATTAAAAATTATATATTTTTTAAATATTATTAACAGTGAGTGGCATGGCATCTGATGCACAGAATTCATAGGCACATGCTGCTAGGCACATCTGCTTTTCATTGGCATGTGCCACTGACATTGTTGCAGTGCATGTTACTGTATGTTGTAGCACCTCCAATCTCGAGTGATACATGCATTATGTAGATGGTGTAACATATGCACTAACTGGCAGACAAATATTTACTAATAATATGTTGCTTTCAAACACAAGGTTTATTATATACCAGAGTTAATTTGTACAACTGTTAGGCTTCTCCATATGTTTAATATAAGTTTTGTTTTTTTGCTTGTCTTAGGCATGTTAGTATTAAAAACGGTTTTAAGCCAGTTATTTATATCTTTTGTAGTGTGTGTTGTGTGTGTTAGAAATCAGTTTACATTTGCAGACATTCCCTTTGACATTAATTGTAATAATCCAGTGAGATTTCTGACAACAGCTGGTGCTCCACACAGAGGTCTTTAAAACAGTAACTTTGGTGCAAGTTAAAGTCACTGTTTAGAATATTAGAATATTTAGAATATAATATTAGTAAAAGTTTTTTTTTTTTTTTTTTCAATTCAAAATAGAAAAGGAGCAAATAAATATTAAAACATTGCTCTAAACACAGTTTGAGCAGCAAGATTGTGTACATAAGAAAACATTTTTTGCAAATATGGAATCTGAATAGGCATTTAGATTCATTTGCACAGACTGTTTAAAGGGTTAGTTCACCCAAAAATGAAAGTTCTGTCATTTATTATTCTCCCTGATGCCTTTCCAGACCCATAAGACCTTCGTTAATCTTCGTAACACAAATTAAGATATTTTAGTTGAAATCCGATGGCTCCGTGAGGCCTGCATAGCCAGCAATGACATTTCCTCTCTCAAGATCCATTAATGTAGTAAAAACATATTTAAAGGTGCTAAAGAGGATGTTTTGTTTTATACATTTTTGCAATATTACTTGAAACTGTCTTTACTAACGGATAAAAGGTGCACTGAAAGTAATAATATTAATATACATCATCTATGCACGAGGTAGGGCCTTAAAAACATCAGCCAATCATTTACGCGATCATCGCGTAAACGATTGGCCCTCTGGCTTGTCAATCACTGCCATGACGTTCCTTGTGAGAGACGAGCGCGGCTGCGCGCTCCAGTAACTTTCCACACTCCACAGGCGCCGCATGCAATGTTTTTGTCCGGAGACAGGAGTAACAACTGCAGATTATGAGTTTCCTGCGGTGAGTCCGACATAATGAATCCAAAAAACACGACACAGCGAATGCTGGTGGTAAACACTCGTGTTCCAATGCTCGTGCACGATTTTTGGGAGGCGTTCCTTTGAAATGAGCTGTGAAGGAGGGGGGTTGTTCTTATGCATGCGCTCATTTCAAAAACTCAGTAACAGTCTTTGGATTCTCAGTCGACGAAAAAATCATCTCTATCACCTTTAAATCAGCTTGTGAGTACAGTCGTTCAATATTAATATTATAAAGCGACAAGAATATTTTTGGTGCTCCAAAAAAACAAAAATAACGACTTATATAGTGATGGCCGATTTCAAAACACTGCTTCAGGAAGCTTCGGAGCGTTATGAATCAGCATGTAGAATCAGCGGTTCGGAGTGCCAAAGTCACGTAATTTCAGCAGTTTGGCGGTTTGACACGCGATCCGAATCATGATTTGATACGCTGATTCATAACGCTCCGAAGCTTCATGAAGCAGTGTTTTGAAATCTGCCATCACTAAAGTTATTTATTATATTTTACTTTATTCTTTATAATATTAATATTGAACCACTGTACTCGCATGAACTGATTTAAATATGTTTTTAGTACATTAATGGATCTTGAGAGAGGAAATGTCATTGCTGGCTATGCAGGCCTCACGGAGCCATCGGATTTCAACTAAAATATCTTAATTTGTGTTAAGAAGATTAACGAAGGTCTTATGGTCTGTAACGGCATGAGGGTGAATAATAAATGACAGAAATTTCATATTTGGGTGAACTAACTCTTTAATACAGATCAGAGGGATATGGATGCATTTAACCTGCAGTTACAAATGCATAAACAATGCCACAGAGATTAAATTGACTAATTTAATTGGTTTAATCATTTCGGAGTTACACACTTGACTGTTTTAATGAGTGAGTGAACTGAATCATTAATTCAACCATTTCATTAAAAAGGATTCATTCACCAAAGGGAAACGCTGTGCCATTTGGAACTATTTTTGTGGCCAAAATGCAGCAATATTGTATCTAAAATGTGAAAAAAAAAGTTAATTCTAACTTAATTACATTTTTATATTACGTTTGTGATTATGCTGATATCTTGAGAAAAACGGCACTCTTTATTGATCAACTATATTATATTGTATAAAAGATATACGGAGGCCTCATTGCCTCTTATCTTGAATTTATGGGCATTCAAAAATGCATATTAATAGACCAAATCAGTGTATGTGTACACTCTCGTGTGTTTTTTTTTTTTTTTTGTGATATGCTTGATAATGTCAGATTGCACATATAGTTAAAATAACACAATACTGCACATCTCAGCCTTGACTTGGGTGGAAAATAAAATAAACCGCGATTAGGCGAGCACTTGTTTGTGCATGCGCAAATCCGCAGATTCTAACTTTCAAATGCCAAACCACTGATTCATCAAACCTGCTTTCTTGCAGTCTGTTTATCCAACTAGTAAGTAATGATTGTAATTCAGAGAAAATGTATACATTTTAGTACATTTTACTAAGGAAATGTAGTGAAGTAAAAGTGAAAGTTGACAAATATAAACCTTAACTGAAGCACAGAATCTCCCAAAACATACTAAAAGGACTGTAACAAAATATTATTTCTTTGTTACAACACACCACTGCATGAAGAAGCAGAAATAAACTGAGACAGACTAAATCTAGAACAACTGTAGCAATGTCTCCAGGACAAAGAAAGCTGCCTGCAAAACAACAGAAATGTGTGAAGTTTTAGGCACTTGTGTAAAATTACAGTAATGTGAGGGTAAAAAAAAACTTTTGTCCAAGGTACACCAGTGCCGTTTTACAGGTAGCTTTGCATGTAAGTTTCTTCAAGTGTCAAGCATTTTATTTTTTTCTGTTACTTGATGTAATCTTAGATGGATGATGGTGAGATCAGATCTCTGTGGAGCACTAAGTGCTGTCAGACTCCTTGTGCACACATAAATCTCACTGGATTATTACAATTAATGGCAAAAGGAATGTCCAGAAACGTAAAGAATTTTGATATTTACCGACATTATCAGGTTTTAAGCAATTGAGTTTTGATTGTTTATAGTGAAAAACAATATAATATTGCATGGGAGTGGCTCCCATGAACACTGATTTGTGATGAATGTTGATCTGGAGTGATGTACAAGTCAAATAAATTTTGATACGACTGTTTAGAATAGGGCGGTACTTGTTTTGTAATTCCAAATAAATGGATTATGACCCACAAATAAATGTAAAGGGGAAAAAAATGTATGCACAAGTAAATAGAAAGATATCCACAAATATGTTAGGAGTTGAACAAAAGTTATTTGAAATCACAAATAAATAAAATGATATTTGAAAAAAAAAACATGTTTTTATATCATAAGCACAACTCTGCCTACATTCATTTGTAAATCACCACCTGTACACTTGTGAATTGCTTTCTGTGCGTTTATGGATTTTGAAATAATTCTAGCATCAAGGCTGCAGACAAACCCACAAATAGGTCGACTCCACCCACTAACTACTGTAGCCAATCAGATAACGGTCAGATTACGATGACCAATCGCAGCACATTCTCACTACAGTCAATCACATTTTGCTTTACAGTCTCAGGCGATCTCATCCTGCATTTGTTGTAATATGAAGTATGGGGTTCTTAAACATTGGTAAAGAAAAAGTTTAAGATTTTGATTTTGTTAGACCATTACACTATGTCAGGCCAAGCCAAAGTATTATATTTTATGCACCATTTGTGCAAAATGCTAGAGAAACAGTGCTCTCTGTTATTGGGAGCAATGCTATATCATATACCGACGCATTATTGAAGTGTCACATTATTCTGGCTTGAACAGAAATCATCAATTATTTACTTAACTGGACTAAACTTTGTGATAAACACAATAGATCACGAAAATAGATTATCGCACAACAGCCGACAGCATTTCCGTTTATCAGTCAAACATTTTATGCCGAGTTCAGACTGCACGATTTTAGCCCCGATTTTGGCTCGCCGACAGGTTTTGAGAAATCGCCGACAAATGCCCGAAATCACAGGCAAATCGGTGCTCGTTCACGCGAGTGACAATCACAATATCAGCAAGCATGGCTTCATTCACATAAACATTACAATATCAAACGGAAACAAAGCACAAACATTTGCTTGACCATCCGCAACAGCAGCACATTGAAAAGTTATGTATTTACCTCCAACTCTTGTTGCAGAACACACAATCCACAGTCTCCCCAACCATTTCCTCCTCCATATTTTTCTTTTCTTTTTTTTATATTCGCTGCAAATCGGCACACAGGCAATTCGTATTGCAAGCTTCTTGCAGGCTACCGTTTTTAATAATAATAATAACAACTCCGGTCCTGCACGCGTGATATCGCGTTGTTTCCTTGTCACATCTCGCATGTGTTTGGTTGTGAAACGTAGTTTGCGTGCCAGACAGAGTTGTCGGCGATTCTTCCTATTGTAAAGTCATGCAGTGTGAAACCTTCTGTCGCCGATCCATCGTGCAATGTGAACACAGCAGCGACTGAATGCTGGCCAAGATAGTCATGCAGTGTGAAAAGAACAGTGACCCGACTACTTTGAAAATCGTGCAGTCTGAACTCGGCTTTAATGACCAATATGAGCAGCATGCTAGCTGTTAAACATTGGGGGCTTAAATAATTTTTAAAACATTTAATGAAACATTTTAAACAGCATTTTATCAAACTCAGTTCCTGGAGGGCCACAGCCCTGCAGAGTTTAGTTCCAGCCCTAATTAAATGCACCTGATTTAGCTAATCAAGTCCTTCAGGCTTAATTGAAAGGAACTAAAATATGCAGGCCCATCTACATGCATTATGCGGCCCTCCAGGGGCCTGTACCATGATGGTAGTTGAACAAACTCAGTCTCATAGGATTAGTTTCAAGTTGACAAAACCAAACCACTCCACTCCGGCTTTGTTGGTACCATGATGCTGATTTTTACTGATGAGTTTCATGAATTGTACATCAGCAACCAAGAAATGTAAATTTTTAACTCCACAATCTGCATAAGTTTATGCCTTTTCCGAGAGGTACTTGTAAATGTTATATCCATAAGAAAACTCAGATGAAACCATAATAATTTGCACACTCTACTGTTCATTATTGCCATGATCAGTATAATTCCGAAGACTTTTGAAAGGGAGATGATTCAAACCATACTTAACCCCTTAAAATATGTACAAAACAAATTGGAAGATTAAACACAAAGTCTGTTTACGAAAAAAAGTTTTTAACCACATACAGTACTTCAGCTCAATTCCAACTAACCGCCCCTCTTTTGAATCTCTTTGAAATGAATCTGTTCCAGCCTGGTTGTAAAACAAAATGTAATTGGTCAGTGTAATGTGACCATGATCTGAATGGCTAGAGTAGTCAGTGGGTGGAGAAAGTGATTCACAAGTGTACAGGTAGTCACAAATTAATGCCAGGAAGAGTTGTGCATTTGTGAAAGGTTTTTTTATTAGCAAATATCTTTTTTTTTTTTTTTTTTTTTTCTTTTTTTTTGGTGAATTAAATTTTTGTGAAAGTCCTAACATATATTTGTGGCTCTCATTCTTTGTATTTGTGCATACAATTTTTTTTTATGAATCTCTTTACATTTATTTTTGGGTCTATTTAATCTATTTGGAATTATGGAACAAAAATGCCCCCATATTCGGATGGTGGTTGCATTGCAAAACATCTCACCTGTATCGGATTTAGTAGTACATATGGAAGTGACAAAATTTGGAATTGAAAAGATCAGATTCCATGTGGTTTGTGCTGTCATGAGAAAACCAGTATAATAAGACAAAACAATTTGTTTATTTTCAGATTGATGTCAGTGTCCTCCTGCTAATGACTGATGACCAGATGAGAAGCTATTTTCCCTCGTACGGAGATAGACTGGCAGTGATGGGGTTTTGTCGAAGACAAGAAAGAGAGCCAGCCTACAGAAAGTCAAAGCTGTTTGAACGTCTCAAATCTAAACTGAACAAAAGACAAAAAACAAATAATTCGGAAACTGAAAGCCTAAACCAAACAACTAGAACAAAAGCTTCTCAGCGCACTGTGAGAAAAGTCGAAATTGGGTGGATGAACTATGATGGACAGGGCTTTGTTCAAATGAGAGCAAAAAAAGGAGGAGGAACAAGGAAGCTGAGTGTGCCAAAAGATTGGAAAAGAAAAGAACTGATGGAGGAGGCAATTCGTTTGTTTTTCTCAAATGGAAAGAATTCTCTTGGCAGCCTTTCAGAATTCGAGTTGGATCTAACAAACTATCAGGAAGTGTCATTAGACGAAAAAAGCACAGTGGTAGAAATGTATGATGTATCAAAACTCACCATGATGAGGTTCTATCTCACAACAAAAAAGCGGGACAGGGAAGCTGAAAACGGAAAGTGAAGTGGAAATATCAGATTCAGACACAACGGAGGACTTGCACAATAAAAATCAGGATCAAAGCCTTCCCACTTCTTCCAGCAAAATGACTGACTTCAATCAAGCTTCAGACAATGATGTAATTTTTGTGGAAAGTGCATACAGTGTGTCTCCCTTACATTCCACAGAGGATCTGCAGGATTCCGATGATCTGAATGTTCCTTTTCAAAGTTCTTCTCTGATCTCACCAGATGATTTGGACACAAGCAATGTAGTGACAGTATTCAGTGGAAACCTCACTGGACTAGATGAACAAATCTTAGATGACACTTTGCCTCTAAGCCCAGAACCCCCCGTCCATTACAAAAAAATTCTTGTTGTTCATCGTGGACAGATATTTTCTGAACTTCTTTCACATTTCTGTGATGAAACACTGGAACATGCACAAAGTGAAGTAGAAGTGAAGTTACTCCTGCCAAATGGGCAGTTTGAGATGGGCCATGACGTCGGTGGAGTCTTCAGGGATTGCTTGTCAGAATTTTGGCAAGAATTTTATGACCAGTGCACACTGGGAAACTGTTTTAAAGTTCCCTTTCTTCGTCATGATTTTGGTAAAGAAAAGTGGGAAAGTGTTGCCAGAATAATTCTCTTTGGATGGAAAAAAGAGAAATACCTCCCAATCAAACTTGCACCCGTCTTCTTTGAGCAGGCAATACAAGGCTCTGTAAAAAGTGATCTAATTGACAACTTTTTGTTGTATGTCGCGGAAAATGAGCGTGTGGTTTTAGAAGGCTGCAGAACAGACTTTTGTGGTGCAGACCAGGAAGAATTGCTTGAGATCTTGGACAACTACAGTTGTCGGAGAATACCCACTGAAGAAAACTTCACACAAATCTTGCAAGAACTGGCACACAAGACTTTGATTCAAGAGCCTGCTTATGTTCTTGAACAGTGGACAAGCATACTTGGACCTCTGAGCAAGGACCTTGGGGAAATCAAAGATGTGTACAGTGCATTAAATCCAACAGTGAGGAAAATCGTGAGATCTCTCAAATTCCCCGAAACAATGAATACGCACCAGAAGGACATTTCAAAGCATTTGTCAGCTTACTTGCGGGAGTGTGATGCAAAACGACAGTCTCTGTTTCTGAGATTCTGTACCGGATCAGATTTGTTTTTAGGCAAAACTATAACAGTTGATTTCACAGACCTTAAAGGGTTTGAGAGAAGACCAGTGGCACATACCTGTGGCTGTTTCCTAATGCTTTCAGTGCACTACGACAATTACCCAGATTTCAGATCGGAAATGAATAAAGTCCTAGAAAGCAATGTCTGGGTCATGGACATAATTTAGTGACTGAAATGATTTATGACCAGCACTCATGGTACCTGTTTTTCATGGCCTGAACATAGTAACATTTACATACACTTACATTCATCGTACACATGCATGCTTAAAGTAAAAAGCACTTTAATTTGTTCACTTAATGCTGTAGAAAACATACTGTTTTCCTTGTTACCTCAATTACATTGCTTGTTATAATGTGTTAATAGACCTTCCTCATACATTTAATATAATGTACTATTTTCCCCTTTCCATTTAAACGGACATATATTTTATGCATAAAACATTCACTTTAATTTTGTTCTGGTTATGTTGGACATCCATTTTAGACTTTTAATTGTGAAATATCCCCATTGTTTTGGTGCAGCCTACAGTACATTAAACTATACAAATTGTTCATGTTGCCTGTAGTCAAATGGCTTTGAACTGTTCTTAAATTACCTTTGAGCTTGTTGCATTATTGTGAACCTGTAGTGCATGCTATAGGTTGAACGGTTTGAGTTTTATGAAAGTTGTTCTATTGAAATAATTTTACTGCAGTTTGTTGCATTTTTTTCTTTTTTTTTTTTTTTTGTGCATTTGAATATGGAAAAGATACCACAATCAAATAAATGCACAACTAAGTTGAAAACAGTTGCTTGTCTTTTTATTTATTTTTTTATTTTTTTATTTGAACCTTTTAAAATGTATTGCCTTTTTTGTAGCTCTGTAAAGGCAAACAAAAGCTGACAGCCAATGTATCATGTAAATGTAATCTAACCACTTTGGTTCAAAATTGTTACACAATCTATAGAATTACATTTTTATTCAATTATTAACCTGGAATAAAGAGTGTAATTTTGTTTGGCATAATACAAACAACACCAATTTATGTATGTATTTTTTATAAATTTTAATCACCTACTCTGTAATCATTTCAAAATGAAGGTTTATCAGAGGACAAACATCCATTTACATCAGTTTCAAGCCTTAAATATTTTAATCTTGAAGTTCAAAATATTTTGTACATCTCAAAAGCTTTCAGTGCTTAATGTGTATTTGAGTTGGACAGTAATGACAGTAAACTGCATATTTCCACCAGAAATATGCAGCTTGAAAAAATGTATACAAAAAAGCCAATTTTTCATTCATATATATATATATATATATATATATATATATATATATATATTTTATATATATATATATATATATATATATATACCGTTCAAATGTTTGGGGTCAGTAAGATTTTTTTTTTTTATGTTTCAAAAGAAGTATCTTCTGCTCGCCAAGCCTGCATTTATTTGAATAAAAATACAGATAAAACAGTAATATTGTGAAATATTATTCCTATTTAAAACAGCTGTTTTCTATGTCAATATACAGTAAAGTGTAATTTATTCCTGTGATCAAAGCTGAATTTTCAGCAATTTTCAGTCTTCAGTGTCACATGATCATTCAGAAATTAATCTAATATGATGATTTGATGCTCAAGAAACATTCATTATTATATATAAAAAACAAATTTGCAAAATATTTGCAATTTAATCATTTTAATGAAAATTTACCAAAATAATGGCTAACAAAGTTAACAAAACAAAGCAAAGTTTCAATGTCGAGAGACACTGCTCAATCAGTATCTGTCTAGCCAGTCTTCTCATCAGTCTTTTATACTCAAACAGTTCACTGCTGATGTTAAATTCTCTTCTGTCATCAGCTGGAGAGTTGCCAAGTCTTCCACAATTCTTTTAAGGTGTTTCTGACGTAGCCTGTGTTTCTCCTGTTAGCTCTCCTCTTGGCTCTTCTCTGTGTCTGTCTTCATTTCGTCTGTAAAATATGCCTTATCTACAGCATTACAATTTCCTTGTATCTAATACATAAATATTCTCTACTCTAAGTACAGGTAACTGTTATTCCGTACTATACACTACAGTTTAATATTTCTTTTTAACAAACATATAGTAAAGTAAAGCAGCCATATACAAGCTACTTCAACATGGTTAAGTATACATGCATACATAATAGCAATTAACATCATTCTTATACAAAGTATTCTTTTATACAATCCATCATTTCAATACATTTTTATGCATCAACACTAATTGGGTTACATAAAGCTACTACAAATAAGAATAAAAACTTTAAACAAAATAGAGTAATTGCATAATCATATTCAAATATATATATATATATATATATATATATATATATATATATATATATATATATATATATGAATATGATTATGCAATATATATATATAGAGAGAGAGAGAGAGATTTTTTTTTTGTTTTGTTTTTTTGTTTTTTTTTTACCTACTAAAACTAAGGGCCAGAATTACTAACAGCATAAGCCAGCCATTAAAAACTACTGTCAGGATTTACTAAAGAAATGCAGTGAAGAACTAGCACTGAGAAGGTGGAGGTCATTATGAAAATTATCTGTCTGCGTCTGTGTTATAAAATGTGTGCGTTGTCAGTAAATCACTTGCCTTGCAGAATTTCCCCCATCGCATTGTTTATGGAATTAAGCTCTAATGATAATTTGCCCTGTTAATCTGGCCCTAAATAACCAGATCTCTATTTGCCACAGCATGCTGTCCTCCTTTGTGCATGAATGTTGATATTATGGAACAAATTATTCCTGCCCTGTGAAAACACAAATCATTAATCATTAATAATTCAACATCGCTATGATTTTTGTATAAACATGCACAAGGAATCATAATGGGAGAATATAAAAGGGTTAGTTCACCCAAAAATGAAATTTCTGCCATTAATTACTCACCCTCATGTAATTCCACAGCCGTAAGACCTTCTGAACACAAATTAAGATATTGTTGATTGAATCTGATGGTGAGGCAGTGAGGCCTGCATTGATAAGACACAGCTTACCAACTCATGTACCTGTGTACACAGATGGATCAAAGTCAGACAGTCGGGTATCTGCCGCAATAGTGATTGGGTCAAAACGCTATGGCAAGTGTATTTCTGGACAAAGTTCAATTTCCACAGCTGAAGCTTGTGCATTAGTTCTAGCTCTTGAACAAATGGAGAAGGAACAACAACGTAATTTTTTAATTTGCACAGATTCTAAATCCTGCCTACAAGTGCACTTAGATTCTTTGAAAACTGAACATCCTATAATTATCAGCATAATAGGAAAAGTGGACTCTTTAAAGAAACAAGATGTTAATGTTGTTTTTTGTTGGATACCAGGCCATATGGGATTGACTGGTAATGAACAAGCAGATAAAGCAGCAAAGGAAGCACTTCATTTGGAAATGACAGAATGTAAAATACCAGCATCTGACGTTAAACCTTATTGAACCTGTACATTTACAATAAATGGCAAATGAAATGGAACGAATGGGTAAATAACAAATTATATAAGGTGATTCCAGTTTTAAATCAAGGACTTATAAGTTATTATTTTGAAAACAGATACGACCAGGTTGTAGATGCCGAATTGGACATTCAAGACTCACTCATTCATATTTATTGAAGGTGGAAGAGAAACCGGTCTGTGATTTGTGTAAGAATTTAAGTGTAAAACATATTTTAATAGAATGTGCTTTTTTAAATAATGTTAGACAACGGTTTTATACAGAGAACACATTAATGGACATTTTTAAATAGGTTTCTCCTGGAGTAATTTTAGAATTTCTGCCCAATATTCAATTGAAAGACTATGTAATTGTTGTTATTATTAATGTTGTTGTTATTGGTATATATGCCTGATTTTGTATAGTGATTGTTTTTAAGACAAAATTGTTAAATTATTGTAAACAATGTATTGAAGTGATACTGCTGATTGCCATGAATATAGCCATTGCTGCTGATATGGCATTAAATCATAAATAAATAAATGAGTCCTGCATTGCCAGCTATAGCACTCCCTTTTTCAAGGCCCAGAAAGCTTGTAAAGACATTTAAAACAGGTCATGTGACCACAGTGTTTCAACCTTTATAGTATAAAGCGATACTTACTGGATACTTACAGTAGGCTCATAGAGCCTGGAGCCTAATTATGTCCACAGCATATGAATCAGGATCCCCAGTAGAAGTGTAATTGGTATTGGTACATGGTATTCTAAAGAGACATGAGAGAAAATGAATACATTGTATGCCATTATTAACCCTAAACAGATAACAGAGACTCACATTTAGTTGTCAGACAGGAAAGTGGTCACATACTATAACTACTGAGTCTTAGTAAATATGAGGCAGTGACAGAAATAAACTTTTTCCAATAGGAAATCTTAGTCATCTTTTATCCAAGTATTTTAAATATAACCAATAAATTCAGTTTTAATAACCAGACACAACAAGGCTGTTATCAAATGAAATCAGTATTAACAAAATCCATCTTTGAATCTCATATGCTGCGTCAGAATTGATATTTATATGTACTTACACAGATTCAATCTGTTAAATATGCAGTTCAGTCATTAAACTCTAGATTTGATGGTCCTTAACACAATCTGAAAATATCCACAGCATTAACTACTCGGCACAAGCTGATTGGTTCATGTTACATATGCAGCCAATAGGCTTGCTCCTTTAGGTTTCCTCTGACACCCTCCACCTTTCCCAACTTGCTACAGGGTTATTATATATGCTATTCTTGCAGCAGCATCAGTGTTGGGCTAGTTACTCAAAAAAAAAAAAAAAAATGTATTACTCATTAATATTTACTCCTTTCAAAGTAATATAACTACTTATTACTTTCTGGCAACAGTACTTACACTACTATTTACATTACTTTTTTAAAAATTGAAAGGAAACCGCCAGTGTGGTGGCATAATTTCACGAGCATGAGCCAGTACTTTTGTTGCAAATTACATACAATATGTACAATGCAGAAGTCTTAGGCACATTCATATTATTTAAGCCATTTATATCTTTTGAAATGTATCAGCAGGAAATATTACTTTTTGCATTTCGTAACATTCCTTTTGCTGTTAAATGTAATAAACCTGTGAAATTGTATGCACAAGGAGTCTGACAACAGTCAGTGATCCACACTTGATCACATCATTTAGGGATCTGGGATTACAAAATGAAACAGAATAAACTTAGACGCTTGAAAGAAAGCAACCTGCAAAGCTGTCTGTAAATGTGTAAGTGTACCTACAACAAAAGCTGTTTTAAACACCAAGGGTGTTAACACCAAATATTGATTTAATATAGTTAATAGAAGTTATTTCATAATATCTATTCATGACATTGAAAGCATCCTCACTTTACAGTATGCCTAAAACTTTTCGCATTACTGTAGCTTTGCAGGCAGCTTTCTTTCAGTTTTCTTCAGTGTGCTGTAGACATTGCCACAGTTCGTCTGGATTTAGTCTGTCTCAGTTTTTTTCTTTTTCTTCATGTAATCCCAGATGGACTCAATTAAAGTCAGATCAGACTTGTGGAGCATCAGCTGTTGTCAGAAATGTCCCTGGATTATTTATGTTAAATATTATAATTAATAGCAAAGGGAATGTTTGCTAATGTAAACTAATATTTCTTACTGACACACTACAACAAAAGATATAATCAACTTTCAAAAATAAAAAAAATAAATACATTATCGGTGTGAACAATACTCACACCAATTATTACACAGTAGCTTCGAATAGTGCATATGAGTTGTGCCTATTTAATTATTTATTCAATACACATTGAGCTGCTATTGTACCATCAGTCTTTTTCTTAGCTGTTGCTCAGCCACAGGGAGTGTTAAAGGTTTGTAAAAGCAAACTAAGGGCAGCATTGAGGGTAATTCCTTACTTTTTTCAAGTAACTAGTAAAGTATAGTTGCATTTCTTTTTAATTTACAAGAAAACATCTGAGTAATTTTTTCAAGAAAGCAACTCCAGTTACTTTATTTCCCATTTATTGACTGACAGCAATCAGGGCAGAGTAAGTGCAGAGGCCTTGTGTGCACTGTGTAAACATAGTACTACACTAAATGCCAACATGCATTTACTCATCTCACTTGCACAAAAGCAGATTCAGTATGCCTCAAAATGAATGAAAACAGTGAAATGCAAACTCAGAACATTACGCAAACCTGCAATTATTGAATATGTTAAATAATACAAATATTCTATATGTATTTAATCCAGTTATAATAGCCAGTGTCTTTGCTGCTTCTTCAATTTGAAAGGTTTGTTTGAGCTTCACTGTCTACTGTACAGACAAGAATTTACATTAGCTTCAGCCTCAGGCTTATTCATTTGACTTTTGCCATAAAAGGGCTTTTTTACATTTGCCAAAAATAGAGTTTTGTATATAAAAAATAAACAAGCAATCCCAGCCCAGATTAAAAAAGTAGCTCAGTAATGTAATTAGTTACTTTTTTAGGTAGTAACTCGATACTGTAATGCATTACTTTTAAAAGTAACTTTCCCCAACACTGACAATGGGTAATGGATTCTTGAGCAACAATGCAAAGCTCAGGAGTATGGTTCAAGGTTATTTTGCAAGACTTATCACTATAAATCACATTTATCACTATAAAAGGCAACAATAATAAAAATGATCAAAGTGAAATATAACTTCTTCTTACGTTTAATTGTGTCTTAGATACTCTTGATTTATTGTGATGTCCACATCTGTTTGTCAATGAACAATGACAACAGAGCCTTTGAACAGAGAAGCTTGTTTTGAGACTTGTGTGAGATGTAATGTTCAAACAAAAAGTTAAATAAAAGTATATAGGCTATATATATATATATATATATATATATATATATATATATATATATATATAAAATAAATAAAAAAATAATAAAATAATATATATATATATTATTGTGAGGATTACGTTAGAATGTTAGATCAAATACCAGCCATGGACAGCAAAGTCATATTTTGTATTGTTATGTCACTGTTTTAAGAAATAAAACATATGATATATACTGTATATATATATGTACAGTACAGTCCAAAAGTTTGGAACCACTAAGATTTTTAATGTTTTTAAAAGAAGTTTCGTCTGCTCACCAAGGCTACATTTATTTAATTAAAAATACAGTAAAAAACAGTAATATTGTGAAATATTATTACAATTTAAAATAACTGTGTACTATTTGAATATATTTGACAAAGTAATTTATTCCTGTGATGCAAAGCTGAATTTTCAGCATCATTACTCCAGTCTTCAGTGTCACATGATCCTTCAGAAATCATTCTAATATGCTGATCTGCTGCTCAATAAACATTTATGATTATTTTCAATGTTGAAAACAGTTGTGTACTTTTTTTTTCAGGATTCCTTGATGAATAGAAAGTTCAAAAGAACAGCATTTATCTGAAATACAAAGCTTCTGTAGCATTATACACTACCGTTCAAAAGTTTGGGGTCAGTAAGAATTTTTATTTTTATTTTTTTGAAAAGAAATTAAAGAAATTAATACTTTTATTCAGCAAGGATGCATTAAATCAATCAAAAGTGGCAGTAAAGACATTTATAATGTTACAAAAGATTAGATTTCAGATAAACACTGTTCTTTTGAATTTTCTATTCATCAAATAATCCTGAAAAAAAATATTGTACACAAATATTTTGTACAATTGTACACATTAAATGTGCAGCAAATCATCACATTAGAATGATTTCTGAAGGATCATGTGACACTGAAGACTGGAGTAATGATGCTGAAAATTCAGCTTTGATCACAGGAATAAATTACTTTGTGAAATATATTCAAATAGAAAACAGTTATTTTAAATTGTAATAATATTTATATTAATAATAATAACAGAATATTATTTTTTACTGTATTTTTAATTAAATAAATGTAGCCTTGGTGAGCAGACGAAACTTCTTTTAAAAACATTAAAAATCTTAGTGGTTCCAAACTTTTGGACTGTACTGTATTTTTTTTTTTATTGAACAATTAATAGAATATTAAATATTCTATAAATAGTATAAAAAGTGTGCTCACAGTCCAGCCATCAATACTGTTTGTTGCCTCGTGATTGGTTGTGACCTTTAAGAAAATGGGAAAAGTTAATTACATGTTTAAACATTCAGGAGACAATTTCAAATATCACTGTTATGTGTAACAAAAGAATTCAAGACAAACGCAAAAGGATGAAAAAGGATCTTTACAGGTGGTAGTTGCTCCAAACACTAACTTTGGATTTCCTACAAGGTAAAGACAATAATGATGAAGACTTACTCCTTAAATAGCACAGCCAGCTTGAGGCCATTCCTTTTCCGTTCAGAACTTATAACCTTGATGTTCCCTCTTGTGGTCCAAGGTTGCAGACACAGATCTTATTTTAGTGCATAAAAATATATTATTATTAATATTATTATTACTGCAATATTACATTCAAATAGCTTGTAATGAGGAAAGTAGGCTAATATACCATTTTCTAGTCCTCCAAGTCCAGTCCTTGAAGGATCAGTTCACGAAGTCGGAGGTAAAGGTCTGTAATTTCATAAACATCATCTGGCATGACAAGGTTATGCTCAGCCATGAGTTGTACACATAGTTGAAAGACATCCTCATCACAAGGATAGTCTTTAAACAAACACTCCTCCTGGCAAATACTCAGTTTCATTTCTGAAACTGGATGCAAGAAATTCTGCACGCCATATAAGCTGGGAACAGAAAACATGATTGAAGGTCGACCACTGGGGGCACGTGGATTGTGAGTTGGCCGTATCCTGTGGCTATTCCAAGCACTGACCGTTTCATCTAGCTCTTCCTTCAATAAAGAAAAGAAATAGGAAAAAAAAAAAAAATTGTTAATCATATTGGTGACATTCTACAATAAGGTTACATTTATTACTTTATTAATGAAAAATTATTAATTTGTTATTATAATAATTAATTTATTGAATGAAAAATGAACAATGCATGTATTACAGTATTTATTAAATTTTGTTAATGTTAGTTAATGACAATACAGACATTCATTGTTAGTTCATGTTAATTCATAATGCATTGAATAATGTTAACAAACACATTTGATGTTTAATAATTCATTTGTTCATAAAACATTAACTAAGATCAATAAATGCTCTAAGTATTGTTTATTAGTTCATGCTGTCTAAAGTAGGTTCCTTTACTAATGTTTTAATCCAAGTCCAATACTCTTTATAACCACCATGAACTAAATGTGTTACCTGAATGAAATGCTGGAAGCAAAACTGGATAAGAGATTTATCGATGAAGGTGTCCACAAAGTGTCCATCTTCTTTTAGCTGTTCAAAATGATCCATCCAAAACTGTATGCACTGGCTTCTCAAGGTGGACCACCATCGTTCAATTCTCTGGTTCCCAGTGCTTGGACCAAGTGTGACACATTCTGCACTTGCAGTGTCTCTGAAAAATGTTTGCATCTCTGCAATATGAGTGTTTTCAGTTCCATGGTCGATGCGAATTCTGTGTGGGCATCCCCTATTATCAGCAACAGCTTGTATAAAATAACCTGCAATTACTCGTGGGTTATTATTTGTTTTATACGCTTCAAGCCAGATCATTTTTCTTGAAAATCCATCTATGCATCCGTTTATGCATATTCCGTAAGGTTTTAATTTATCGTACCCGTCTATATGCCAAACATAATTTGGCCCGCGACTGTTATACACGCGTCGCCGCAGACGCCCATGAGCACGCAAATCAACTCCTTGTCCATCTAACAGTCGCATCAACTGACGGACAGTTTCTCTGTCTGTAACAATTCCGGACATCCAACATTTCTGGTGCATCCAGCGATAGCGTGCTGCCGTCCGGATGTCTGAAGCTGTTGGTGTATAAAATGTGCCACTTCAGCTTCGTCAGTTTTATTGTGCCTCCGCCACAACTGATTCCTGCATAATGTTCTTTCTAATGTCCGGAGGCTAATCTTTATGTTATGTGTCTCCTCCAGTAAGATCAAAATTTCTTTATTCGTAAATCCGCGCTGAAAATAATCCTTTATGATGTGTTCCATTTTAACGAAGCTGTATAAGCAGCAATCCTGATGGTATGGCCAGTCGCACTGAAAGGAAACGTGAGAAATAAAGTCAGAATTCTGACTTTATATCACGCAATTGCGACTTTATATCTCAGAATTCTGACTTTATAACTCGCAATTGCGACTTTATATCTCAGAATTCTGACTTTTTATCACGCAATTGCGACTTTTTATCTCAGAATTCTGACTTTATAACTCGCAATTGCGACTTTATATCTCAGAATTCTGACTTTATATCACGCAATTGCGACTTTATATCTCAGAATTCTGACTTTTTATCACGCAATTGCGACTTTATATCTCAGAATTCTGACTTTATAACTCGCAATTGCGACTTTATATCTCAGAATTCTGACTTTATATCACGCAATTGCGACTTTATATCTCAGAATTCTGACTTTATAACTCGCAATTGCGACTTTATATCTCAGAATTCTGACTTTTTATCACGCAATTGCGACTTTTTATCTCAGAATTCTGACTTTATAACTCGCAATTGCGACTTTATATCTCAGAATTCTGACTTTATATCACGCAATTGCGACTTTATATCTCAGAATTCTGACTTTTTATCACGCAATTGCGACTTTATATCTCAGAATTCTGACTTTATAACTCGCAATTGCGACTTTATATCTCAGAATTCTGACTTTATATCACGCAATTGCGACTTTATATCTCAGAATTCTGACTTTATAACTCGCAATTGCGACTTTATATCTCAGAATTCTGACTTTATATCACGCAATTGCGACTTTTTATCTCAGAATTCTGACTTTATAACTCGCAATTGCGACTTTTTATCTCAGAATTCTGACTTTTTATCACGCAATTGCGACTTTTTATCTCAGAATTCTGACTTTATAACTCGCAATTGCGACTTTTTATCTCAGAATTCTGACTTTTTATCACGCAATTGCGAGTTTATATCTCAGAATTCTGACTTTATAACTCGCAATTCTGAGATAAAAAGTCGCAATTAATCTTTTTTTTTTTTTTTTAGTGGCTTTTTTTTTTTTTTTTTTTTTAAGTGGCGTTTTTTTTTTTTTTTTTTAGTGGCGGAAACGGGCTTCCATACCTACCTGTCTCTTTCAAAAAAAAAAAAAAACATTTTTTTTTCGATGTTCGTTGACAGTATGCATTTCATTTTATGATTAAATTATTCTTAGTCCTAATATCTTTCTGACTAGTTATCTTTACTAAAATTATAGTATTCATAATTTTATTGTTAAATATCTTCTATCACATTGTTTTTTCATAGCAATAAACAAATTCCCTTTATATCAGAGGAAATGTTCTAATAATCCAATAGTTTTGTCAACTATCCAAACTTTTATAATTCTTTTCAATTTTTTAAATGGTTAATCTCTGTAACTTTATTCAGATAGTTTTTACCTCACTTTGCATTAAGCAATTTGTAATTTATATTTGCTAAATAATAGCTGCAAAATTAAAAACATTAATTTCATTCATTTCATCTTGCATGCAACTTTTATCAGTTGGCTACAGCTTTTTAGCATTTCTATCCTTCTGGTGCATATCTTAATACTTGAATTAAATTATTTCAGTTAATCAATATTCAAACTTTCTCTTTATTTCCCTAAAATATACTACAACTGTTTTGTGGTCAGAACAAAAGCAGTCACTATCTCTTCTGAATTTAAAATGACAAATGCTTTTGTTATGTTTGCAAATTTTCAAATTTCATTCTGGTGATCATCCATTCTTTCTTTCTCTATCTCTCTCTGTTTCTTCCGGCTGCTTCAGTGGATCATCCTTATATCAGTTTGGCACAGATTTTACAACAAATTCCTTTCCTGGTGCAACCCAGCACTGAGAGTGCACTCATGCAACCCCAGTGACTGTCACTCTAAAAATCCATTATGTAACCCACTTAATTAATGATTTAAATATAGTTTTCCTTGTTATCTATAACCTCCATATTTGATTCACTCTGTCATATATTGTTATTATACTCTCATATATATACACCTACTCTTCCTTTATACTTCAGTTATATCTTTTAATACCTTTTAATATTGTAATCCTATTTCTAAATATGTCTGTCCTCATTTAGGAATATGTATTTTGTTATCTGTCAAACTTCAATCAGATTTTCACTTAGGTGTCAAGCTTGTTCATAAATCTTTTATTATTACGTTCTGTTTCTCCAAGTACTGCACCTCTCTCGTTCAAGCTTTATTATTGCCACAGATATTACTGTGATTTCTTTAGAATTGTCTGGTTGGGTAAAAAGGTTAAGTCCTCCCAACTTTTCTACATTTTAACTAAATAAGGAATCAGTCCAATTTATTTACCTTTCAATTTGGCATAACAATTTTTTTTTTTTTCATTAAAAATCTTTACACTTTTATTGTCGGTTGCTGGGATGTCTGGTAAAATTCTTATTCTTCATTTTTCTGAGTGACCTTGACACTCCCATGAGCTCTGCATTCTGGGGTGTGCCTGGAACTGACTCTCTTAAGAGAGAGTATAGGGAGGCTACTATGTCAAAATGATTGATGATGACCTTTTGACCTTACATATTTGGCATATTTTTCATATGACGTATGATTATCCTCATGGGGTTGGATTGCGGAATGATTGATATTGAACAGTCAGTTTGTATTTAAATAGTTGTTATTTGAACTCTCTCTAACCCGACTGATCTGTTGACCACATGTGTGAAAAAATGGATAATTTATAATCAGGATGATCATAATATGACAAACAATAACCATTATTAGTGCAGAGTTTGGCAGCCACTCTCTGTCTCACACACACACACACACACACACACACACACACACACACACACACACACACACACACACAGCCAGCCATCCCACCCCCATGCACAAACAGTCTCAGATTTCACACCTCTGGTTGTAAGAAGAGAAACAGAGAGATGGAGTAAAATCAATGATCTATAAAATGGTTTAAACAATTAAAAATAATCTACTTGATCACAAATGAAATAAAACAGTGCAAAAGATTTATTATAGTTTTTACCCGAGTGTATAAAATCCTCTTACACTTTTCTCGTGGAGAAAAGAGACTTCATATACCACAAAATTTTCAAAAATTCCATTGAGTCAAGCAATTTGTTTAAAATAGTAATAAAAAAATGCTTAAAGTTTAAAGCTCTTAAAGTTCAGCTCTTCTCACAACTTGCTGAAACTGGTTCAGAGTATAGGGAACCATGAACTTTTATAACTTAAATCATTAATGAGATCCAATCAATGTTTGATTGTCTATGACGCAAGTGATTATGCATAAATGTAACTCAAAGTATGAGTTTATTCAATGGTACATGTTCAAAAAAAAAAAAAAAAAAAAAAACCTTTTGCTGTTATATCCATACACTCTTCCCTGGGAAATCAGGCTGAAAACCATTTTCTATCCACTTCTCACAGCAAGGTGTGAAATGTGAGACTGTCACAGTATTCAGGCTGTGGGGGTCTGTGGACACTTCCATGTTTTATGGGGCTTTCCATAGACATATGATAAAAACATTAAAAAAACAAATACTTTAAGTTGTATCATAAACAAAACACTCCTAGGAATAAATTCCAGTGTGAAACAAATCCTTCAGACCCTCACAGAGACGGGAGGAAGCAGACAGATGAGCCTCTGTGTCACAGCATTAGTCTGCAGTCCAGGGCACATTTTTTTGTACTAAATTTATTACAAAGCATAATCTAGATATTTTAAAATGATATGGTTGTTTAAATCCAATCTATAACGTTTTATTAAAATCATATCTTCTATTTATCTTTCTAGAAGACTACTGTATCAGGATAACATCTGTGGTAGAAATGATTTTACTTAAATTTAACCTAAAGTATTATTTTTATTAAACGGCATTTGTTCAAAAAAAAAAAAAAAAAAAAAAAAAAACTTTAAAATGTTACATCAAAAACCGCTACTTACTTTTATTTGATCTTATTTCTCAAAGATTTAAGCAGCATTTCCATCTGGCAAATACCAACCAATGCGATGAAACATATTGACAAAGTTTGTCATAATAATAAAAAAAACAAAATAAAAAACAAAACAAAACTGTTTTTAAAAATGAATATTCAATTTTGATTAAAAAAAAAAAAAAAAAAATGTAAAAAATCCAAACGTGAAGGTGTCTGTGTGTTTGATGCCTCAAAACTCCCGTCACCTGAAACGATGACGCAACATTGCTCTTTTTAGTTTAAGTTGTATCTTGAGAAAATCCCACATTTTCAGAGAGAGAGGGAGGGAGAGAGAGACCAGATGTTCCCCCTGAAAAAAAATTGTCTAGAGTGAATATTTAATTTTACTCGTCTTAATTCAAAGTATGATATTACATTAAAAATCAAATAAAAATGTTGTCATACTATTATAGTGTGCCTGAACTCAACATCTGACATTCTGCAGTATCTAATTTTGCACTTATAAGTTGTATATGGTTTTGCTTTTCTTGTAGCTTCTTAACTGGTCATTATCAATGTGGAAACATACCCTTTACTAAAAATATACTATTGGTTATCTACTCAAAAATACAATGAGTATTTTCAAACGTTACCATATGTTGATGTAACCGTTGTCTGTTGGCCTTATGAACAGACTTTAGGGAGCACTGATGACAATGCCCTTTGACTTCCAACGATTTTGCAGGGTGTTAAAGACCTTACAAGGTAAAACATAATTTTTCAACTAAGTGAATCCGCACATGTGAGGTCTTTCAGAAGACGTGGATCTCTTGAGAATATTTAATTGTGCTTAAAAACCAAAGATTAGGCCAAATCCCCTACCTGGCATGTCCGCATTAAATATCTTCGCTGTTAAAACCTAGTGTATCTGTTAAATATGTTTGAGTTTAAAAAACTTTACATTTAAGGTGAGGTATGTCTCATAGATTTATATAATTTTACTTTCTTTTCTTTTTTTATTTCAATAAAGTTTCAATTCCTAGTAAATATAAGGTAAAACTATGGTAAAACAAAAGAATAATGTTGACAAATATGTTTGCTGCAATGTTTTTAACAAATAGATATTACCTTGCTCCAAATCAGTTTCTCACACAATGAAACCATTAAGGATAGCCAAAGGTTCAGGACAATGGGTGAAAACACATTACTATGTAAGATAGTTTTACCCCAAAATCAAATACTGTATTACACTTTTTCAAAATGATAATCTTGCTTTAAAGTTTGAATAAAAATTAGAAGCAAATGTATCTTCATACCGTGTGTTCTGACACAAGGCCATTAATTGTTTCTTTCTGTTTTATAAAAATGTACGTTTCTTGGCTCATGCTACTTTTATCAGCCTGATAAATACATGATGAAACAAAAGAATCATGCTACCAAATACGTTTGACACAAGGAAAAAGGGGTGATTTTAAAAATACGACATAACCAGACTATTTTTTTCTTTTCACAAACTATTAGGCAAAACTTATGTACAGTTCAAACATACTCGCAGGGAATAATGATGCTCCTACTACACAAGAGTGTTGAAACTAAAACTGTAATGTTCTTTTAGGTCATCTTTTCTGGTCTGTGTATGAAGCGGTCACAAGTCACATAATGCATCAACATGAAAAGTGAGTCTTGCTGTTTTTGTGTAACATTTACAACTATTGAGAGCTTAAAACAAGTCTATCTATTACACTTAGTTACAGCATGTTACAGTCATGGAATCATATTTTCTTTGTACTCAGGACTTCAATAAAAAGTAACTTGATGTGTAGTTATTTTAAGTGAAAGGTTAGTTGATTCAGGCCGCTCCAATACTGTCTTTTTAGGTTTGATCCAGGAAACAGGCACGACAGTGTGTTGTCATATTTGTCTCGATTTGTTCTTCTTTCAGGATGCCATTATGGTAAGTGGCATACGATCAAAAATGTTTAACATCTCTTAAATGTTTTTTACAATTTTAAATATTTGTTTAGCTTAAGACAAACTCAGTAAAAACAGTATATTCGTAAATAGAATTAAATAAATGTAACCATACAAATATTGACTATGAATAAATAAAACAAAACCTAACAACATACACAAATGATGGTTCTAACTCTTTCACAAGCCAGACTGATCCCAGGTAAGTTTACCTCAAATACCTGACTCACAATAGTTAGATATCTTGACTTTATCCACACATAAATGTTATGTTTCTTGATTTTTTTCTTTTTTTTTTCTGAAACACAGTGTTTTACCAAGGCTTCATTTTTTAACATCACCATTCTTTATTTTTTCCCTCTGAATTTGTAACAAATTAATTAAAAATTATTTAACAGCATGATACTTCAAGCTGTTGACAGCAGCGGTTATAATTTTTCCATATTTGAATGTGTGTTTTCTACACATTGCATGCTGGGATGCATTCCAGTACCTTCAGACCATTTTCTCCATGTTCTGCTTTTTTTTTTTTTTTTTTTCAAATGTCTCAGTATAGGATTTCTCTCACCTACTCCAAATAAAGAAAAAATGCATATTCTGATCAGATAACATAAAACCAATACTTTAAAATGGCTGTATGTATGCCATGTGTGTGTTTGTGAAAGTTGATTGGTGGATTTTGGGCTGTTTCAGCTTGTAAAGAACATGTGTGCTTTTTTCATCTCTATTCACAATAAAATTTGTAAAGACATTCGGATCAACTGGTGCGTGGGCAAAGGCCTGAAAGTTTAAATCTGGTGAGCAGTGCAGCTTTGTACACTTTAAAAACAGACTATGCATTGTTTGATAATTAGATTGCATAGTTCACTATATTTGTATCCAGAATTACAGAGTTTGAATGTAAAAAATACCAATAACATTTACTTTAAAATTACAAAGATGTTACATTGTTACAGATGTTACAGGGATATCACCCTTTAATATAATGAGCCACACGTTTAATTACAGATTATGATCATTCATGTAATTTTACATTACTTTTTAGGCTATGAAATGTAATTTAAAAATACTAATATATATATATATATATATATATATATATATATACACACACACACACAGTAATTTTCCCGTATAAAAAGAGAGAATTACTGTAATTTGTCATTAATACTTAAAATAGCAGTCAAGTTGATAAATTACAGATATTGTTTGTAATTTTACATGAATCTGTATGTAGAAAGAAAGAAAACAGAAATCTACTGTAAAAAATTTAGCTATTTTCCATAAAATGTGTAAAAAATTACAGTGTATAGAGGTTAAAAACAAATGAAATTCCAACCTATTTCTACATGTTATGGACCATTATTATGATCTTTTTTTTTTTTTTTTTTTACCTCGTAACCTGTGAAAGTGAAAATATTATAACTGTGATGATGAAAATATTATAACTGGATTGATTGAAAATAGTAAACTGGATAAATTATTTTCAAGATTTATCTGGAAAGGGAGGAAACCCAGAATTAGATATAAAACACTTCAGCTGTCGAAGGGAAAGGGGGGAATGGCACTGCCTTGTTTTCGAGATCATTATTATGCTGCCCAGATTAAACCTTTGGTGTGTTTATGTAATCCAGTATATCAATCTAGATGGAAGGAAATAGAAAGTGTTATATCTCACGATGTTCCAATTCAGGCAACATTGGGAGACGTTGGACTGATAAATATATTATTAACTATAGATAACCCTTGGTTAAATGTATCCCTAAACATTTGGAAGAAAGTAGTGAAATTATGTAATTTGAAAGATTCCATGATATTGCTGCGCTGGTGTGCCTATGGTACTGAGTTTGTTTCCAACAAAACAGATAGTAGGTTTAAAAGTTGGACAACTAAAGGCTTAACTGCCTATTGGACATTTATGAATAAAGGGAAACTTCAGAGCTTTCATATGCTTAAAGGAAATCATGGGCTAGAGAACCAAGACTTTTATAGGTATCTCCAATTGCGGCACTATGCAGAGCATGCTATAGGAGATGTATCAAGGAAAGTAGAACATAGGTTATTAAAAGTTTTTCTTCTAGCCTATCAATTAGATGTCTGTAAAAATGTGATCTCAAAGTTGTATAGTGGGCTACAACAAGCTAAGATGATAGACACATTATACATAAAGGAGAGATGGGAGCGGGAAGGCAACTTGAGTCTTTCAGTAGAGGAGTGGGAAGCAACAGTCATCATACTCTTTTTTTATTTAATTGGCTTTAGTTTTTGAAACATTTTAACCCGTTCATTTATATAAAAAATCTCATAGAGAGATAAACATTTAAGTATAAAAGTTTTATATAGGAACGTTTCTTTGGCTACGGATTATGTCATTATTTGTTTCTATACCCATCAGCTTCAGCTGTGTCTTTGGTTTCTTTTGTTCAACCCCTATATTTGTTTTGTTAACAAAGAAGTCAAATAAAAAAAAAATAAATATATATATATATATATATATATATATATATATATATATATATAATAAACTGGCGACATATGTAGACTTCTCTACTTATGTTTCATTGTGACTGTTATGTTTATGACTTCCTGATGGCAACTCCCTGTACACCCCGCACAGCAGGGGTCAGACCCCAATCGACTGTCCTGATAAACTCTACGCAGATCTTGGTTATCGCAAGTAATCTGGGTTTCCTAACCAAAGGAGGATCTAGCGCTAGATAGTACAACAGATTTTTGACAACTGTACCAGCGTGGACCGCTGTGCTACGTACTGCAACCATCACGTCATTCAAAAGTTGAAGTAACATTGTCTGGTTTATATAATGACCGCCAAAGTCACTTTCCTGATTGTCTGAGCCTGATGCACGCTTCTTCAACATGCCCCTTTGGGGCATGTGATCTAAAAACCCTAACTTCAATGTGTTAAAGCACAATGAGATTCCAGAAATTAAATTAAATTTAAATTTTAAACATCTAAACATTAATGAAATGGCTATGCAGAAACTAATGAAGAGTAACCAGATGTCAGTAACATGGGGACTGAATGTAGCTGAAAGAACTTCATATGTTCATACTTCATATGACTATGTTTAAAGATTATTTCAGAAGACAGATGAGCAGATTAATGCATAAGATCCTTGAAGATGTATGCGATCCAGATAATGATTGTGAGAAGGATACCAAATATGTAACAAATCTCAAAAATATAATGGACATCATAAAAGGCCTGAACAATTCATGGTTTGATACAAACACTCATATTACAAGTTTGTGTATTAACAGCAAATAGCCAAATCTAAAAGTTCTGGATGTGACGTCTGAATGTAGCGACAAGTTTGCAGTTACTGAGGTTCTCTGTATGTGTACATACTGTATGTAACAGATCTATGTGTGTCACTGTTTTCAAAAAATGCTGATGATATCACCATCGATGGAATCGTTGAAACGGTGGTCAACTACGCCCTAGACCGAAACACGGTAGCTTCCAGAGATTTCATTTTTCTGCTAGACCACCTGCAATGTCATTATTATTGTTTTAATTTATGTATGTAATGCCATTTTATCATCTACACTACTTCAATGTGTATACAACAAAGTTGAAATAAAAAGCTGAATCACTTAACTTGTAACAACTATCATGATATTGTAAATTATATTCAAAAAAATTTAATCTGTTTTTAACCTCTATACACTGTAATTTTTTACACATTTTATGGAAAATAGCTAAATTTTTTACAGTAGATTTCTGTTTTCTTAAATTACATACAGATTCATGTAAAATTACAAACAATATCTGTAATTTATCAACTTGACTGCTATTTTAAGTATTAATGACAAATTACAGTAATTCTCTCTTTTTATACGGGAAAATTACTGTGTGTGTGTGTGTATACATATATATATATATATATATATATATATATATATATATATATATATATATTAGTATTTTTAAATTACATTTCATAGCCTAAAAAGTAATGTAAAATTACATGAATGATCATAATCTGTAATTAAACGTGTGGCTCATTATATTAAAGGGTGATATCCCTGTAACATCTGTAACAATGTAACATCTTTGTAATTTTAAAGTAAATGTTATTGGTATTTTTTACATTCAAACTCTGTAATTCTGGATACAAATATAGTGAACTATGCAATCTAATTATCAAACAATGCATAGTCTGTTTTTAAAGTGTACAAAGCTGCACTGCTCACCAGATTTAAACTTTCAGGCCTTTGCCCACGCACCAGTTGATCCGAATGTCTTTACAAATTTTATTGTGAATAGAGATGAAAAAAGCACACATGTTCTTTACAAGCTGAAACAGCCCAAAATCCACCAATCAACTTTCACAAACACACACATGGCATACATACAGCCATTTTAAAGTATTGGTTTTATGTTATCTGATCAGAATATGCATTTTTTCTTTATTTGGAGTAGGTGAGAGAAATCCTATACTGAGACATTTGAAAAAAAAAAAAAAAGCAGAACATGGAGAAAATGGTCTGAAGGTACTGGAATGCATCCCAGCATGCAATGTGTAGAAAACACACATTCAAATATGGAAAAATTATAACCGCTGCTGTCAACAGCTTGAAGTATCATGCTGTTAAATAATTTTTAATTAATTTGTTACAAATTCAGAGGGAAAAAATAAAGAACGGTGATGTTAAAAAATGAAGCCTTGGTAAAACACTGTTTCAGAAAAAAAAAAAAAAAAATCAAGAAACATAACATTTATGTGTGGATAAAGTCAAGATATCTAACTATTGTGAGTCAGGTATTTGAGGTAAACTTACCTGGGATCAGTCTGGCTTGTGAAAGAGTTAGAACCATCATTTGTGTATGTTGTTAGGTTTTGTTTTATTTATCAAGTCAAATTTATTTATATAGCGCTTTTACAATTGGTAATTGTTTCAAAGCAGCTTTACATATTAGAAGCACATAAAAAAGGGAAGTGGTTAAAAATAAGCTGTACAAACAAGCGTGGTAATATGTAACATATACAAGATGGTGCTACATTAAGCCAATGTCGGCTGACTCCCAGGGGTGGAAAAAACCCCCTAGGAGAAAAACCCAGCGTGCTAACACTGGGAAAAAAGTCCTAGGAGGGAAAAAACCCCTTGGAAGATATATATAATATATGTAAATGGATATGGAGATCAAAATCTAAATTATACATTTTATTATAGAGATTAAAATAGATTATATATAAATATATGTAAGCGGATACGGGGATTAAAAATCAGAATTATAGATGCAGCCAGAACTGGATCTGTAGGCCCATTGTCTCCTGGGCTACATTGTAGGCAGGTCCAGACACAGGTTCTCCATCTGATCTGAATACGGCCTGGATCCAGCACCCGGCAAACCTCAGGATAAGCAGAGAGACAGATATTAGCGTAGATGCCATTCTTATTCTGATGTACAGGTATATCTAGTGTTATAGGAAATGTTCTCAGTTCCGGACGACCTAATTATTGCAGCGTAACAATCCTTTAACGGATTTGAAAAATGTTAATGTATTGATAATGTGTTATGTGTATGCAAGAGCAAAGAGATGTGTTTTTAGTCTAGATTTAAACTGACAGAGTGTGTCTGCTTCCCGAACAATGCTAGGAAGATTGTTCCAGAGTTTAGGTGCTAAATAGGAAAAGGATCTGCCGCCTTCAGTTGATTTTGATATTCTGGGTATTATCAACTGGCCTGAATTCTGAGATCGCAATAGACGTGAAGGACTATAATGCATTAAGAGCTCACTTAGGTACTGGGGAGCTAAACCATTTAGAGCTTTATAAGTAAGTAGCAAGATTTTAAAATCTATACGATGTTTAATAGGGAGCCAATGTAATGTTGACAGAACTGGGCTAATATGGTCATACTTTCTGGTTCTAGTAAGAACTCTAGCTGCCGCATTTTGGACCAACTGTAGTCTGTTTAAAAGCCGAGCAGAACAACCACCCAGTAGAGCGTTACAATAATCTAGTCTTGAGGTCATGAATGCATGAACCAACTGTTCCGCATTTGTCATTGAGAGCATATGTCGTAATTTAGATATATTTTTTAGATGGAAGAATGTGGTTTTACAGATACTAGAAACATGACTTTCAAATGAAAGATTGGTATCAAAGAGCACACCCAGGTTCCTAACTGAGGACGAAGGTTTAATGGAGCACCCGTCAAGTGTTAGAGAGTATTCAAGGTTTTTTCGTGAGGAAGTTTTTGGTCCAAAGATTAGGATATCAGTTTTTTCTGAATTTAATAATAAGAAATTTCTTGTCATCCAGTTTTTAATGTCAGCTATGCATTCTGTTAGTTTTGTGAATTTGTAGGTTTCGTCAGGGCGCGAGGAAATATAGAGCTGAGTATCGTCAGCGTAGCAGTGAAAACTAACACCATGCTTCCTAATTATCTGTCCTAAGGGCAGCATGTACAGAGTGAAAAGCAACGGTCCTAGTACTGAGCCTTGTGGTACTCCATATTGAACCTGTGATCGATACGACATCTCTTCATTTACTACTACAGACTGATAACGGTCAGATAAGTACGATTTGAACCATGCCAAAGCAGTTCCACTAATGCCAATATAGTTTTCAAGTCTTTTTAAAAGAATGTTGTGATCGATAGTGTCAAAAGCAGCACTGAGATCTAATAACACTAATAGAGAAATACAGCCACGATCGGATGATAGGAGTAGATCGTTTGTAACTCTAACGAGAGCAGTCTCAGTACTATGGTATGGTCTAAATCCTGACTGGAAATCCTCACAGATTCCATTTCTTTCTAAAAAGGAGCACAGTTGTGTTGAAACTGCCTTTTCTAGTATCTTTGACAGAAAAGGTAGATTCGAGATTGGCCTGTAATTTACTAAATCTCTCGGATCTAGTTGAGGTTTTTTAATAAGAGGTTTAATAATAGCCTGCTTAAAGGTTTTTGGCACGTATCCTAGTGTTAACGATGAATTAATTATATCAAGAAGTGGACCTACGACCTCTGGAAGCATTTCTTTCAGTAGTTTAGTCGGAATTGGGTCTAACATACATGTCGTTGATTTTGATGATTTGATAAGTTTAGATAATTCTTCCTCTCCTATAGCGGCGAATGATTCTAGTTTTTCCTCAGGGACACTACAGTGCACTGTCTGAAGCGAAACTGTAGACGGTTGCATGTTTTTAATTTTCTCTCTAATATTATCAATCTTGCAAGTAAAGAAGTTCATAAAGTCATTACTGCTGTGCTCTATGGAAACGTCAGCAGTTGAATCTCTGTTTCTAGTTAATTTAGCCACTGTGTCAAATAAATACCTAGGATTATGTTTGTTTTCTATTAAGAGATTTGAAAAATAAGTAGATCTAGCATTTCTTATAGCCGTTCTGTACTCAATCATTTTTTCTTTCCACGAAAGGCGAAAAACTTCTAGTTTTGTTTTCTTCCAACTACTTATTCATAGTCAATATTTGTATGGTTACATTTATTTAATTCTATTTACGAATATACTGTTTTTACTGAGTTTGTCTTAAGCTAAACAAATATTTAAAATTGTAAAAAACATTTAAGAGATGTTAAACATTTTTGATCGTATGCCACTTACCATAATGGCATCCTGAAAGAAGAACAAATCGAGACAAATATGACAACACACTGTCGTGCCTGTTTCCTGGATCAAACCTAAAAAGACAGTATTGGAGCGGCCTGAATCAACTAACCTTTCACTTAAAATAACTACTCATCAAGTTACTTTTTATTGAAGTCCTGAGTACAAAGAAAATATGATTCCATGACTGTAACATGCTGTAACTAAGTGTAATAGATAGACTTGTTTTAAGCTCTCAATAGTTGTAAATGTTACACAAAAACAGCAAGACTCACTTTTCATGTTGATGCATTGTGACTTGTGACCGCTTCATACACAGACCAGAAAAGATGACCTACACTGTAAAAACTAATCTATAGAATTTACCCAATAAATGTGAGGTAACAATTTGCATCGACTTTGGTGGGGTAGATTTAATCCCATATATTGAGTATAAACTATCTGAAGTAAAAAGCTATTAAATGCTTGCATAAATTGGGTAACAACACCTCACATTTATGTATATATTCAACAGCTACTTACTCATTAAAATTAGGTAAAAATTATCTCTTCAAATCAAAGTTAATTAATATCAGTTAATAACAATTACTTATTCAGAGAAGGTAAAATTTACCCCCCACAATAAAGACATTCAGATGGTTCATCAGATCAATGTTTTTAATCCAAAAAATCCTATGAAACACTCAAAATATAGTGCAACACAACATGTCAAGTAATGAACCTGTTTTATAACTCACTGATCTATCAAATGTTGTTTCAATAATGTTGGATAATAAAACATATCCCTGTTTTAGGACATCCAGATCAGAGCGGAAAAGAGAAGTGAGGAGAGAAGGGAGAAGAGAAAATGAAAGGAGAAGTGAGGAGATCAGAGCAGTGCTGGATGTCCAATCACATTAAGATTTTCTTGTATCTAAACTCTTAGACTAAACTCTTTGTGTCTCTTCAGATTTACACAACAGTGACTGACCAAATCTGTGGTCCAGGTATTCATATAACAAATAACCGAACAGCCTTGTTTATATGCAGCAATGATGCACCAAATTATCAAAAAACACAGAATAAAGTGCTAAATAAAGTACAACAGCTTCACACAACAATGAACGAATTGACTTTTTATAACTCACTAAGATAACAGTTTCAAATGTTGTTTCTGGATAATTGGCTACTGCAAACAACACATGCCACTTATTCTATTTTAAAAATCAAAAGCACACACACAAACTCCACATGGTTGTTTCTGTGCACGTACAGTATCAAATATCTGGATAAAGATAAAACAGAACACCAACATTCTTTAGTTTTTGAGCTTGCTCTCACTCTCAAAAGATAGGATGAGAATAAAAGAAACAAACAAATGGGGAGGGAAAGAGGGTAGAAGGAGAGATCAAAATTCTTCAGGCCATTTCTATTGGTATTCCTTTTCTGTCAATCTGGGGGAAATCACAGAGCAATGGAGTGGGCTGAGAGAGAGTGGATGGATCTGTGTCTGTGTGTGGAGCAAATAAGGGAAAAGAAGAAAAATATAAAACTACACTCCATTACAACTCCATTAAAAGTATGTCCAGACAAAAGATCCTCTTTGAACAACAGGGGAAATGTGTGTCTACTGCATGAGCTTATTTTTTAGGCTGTTTTCAGTAGTTTTGCCCCGTCAATTTTTTCAAAAAAAGTTTTTGAAAAGCTTCAAACGTGTTCTTCAGCTCCTTTGGATATTCAATGTTGATTGCATAAATGAGTCCCATCAGCAGTATGCATGCCTTTGTTCGGCTTCCACATCCTTCCATCACTTGGTTTCCCTCGATCACAATAGACAAATCTGATGGATTCTCCTCAGCCATGACATTGTGCTTCACAATCACCTTCATCGTTTTGTCTGTGTAGTCCTCACATTCCTACATGTTAAAAAGAAACAAACAAAAAGCATACACATTTTTATTTTATTTAAGATGCTGTTTCAATATATTTCAGTTTATCTAAAAGGAGAGCAGAGGGGGAGTGGAAGGCAAAAGGAGAAGGTGGAGAGGAGAGGAGAGGAAAGGAGAGGAGAGCCCACATGGAAAGAACCTATATGTGGATATATGCGCATATATGAAACCTATATGCAGTGTATATGCACATATATGCAGCATATATGCACATATATGATAATATATATGCTGCATATATACTGCATATATGCTGCATATACAGTACAGTCCAAAAGTTTGGAACCACTAAGATTTTTAATGTTTTTAAAAGAAGTTTCGTCTGCTCACCAAGGCTACATTTATTTAATTAAAAATACAGTAAAAACAGTAATATTGTGAAATATTATTACAATTTAAAATAACTGTTTTCTATTTGAATATATTTCACAAAGTAATTTATTCCTGTGATGGCAAAGCTGAATTTTCAGCATCATTACTCCAGTCTTCAGTGTCACATGATCCTTCAGAAATCATTCTAATATGCTGATTTGCTGCTCAAGAAACATTTAATGTGTACAATTGTACAAAATATTTGTGTACAATATTTTTTTTCAGGATTATTTGATGAATAGAAAGTTCAAAAGAACAGTGTTTATCTGAAATCTAATCTTTTGTAACATTATAAATGTCTTTACTGCCACTTTTGATTGATTTAATGCATCCTTGCTGAATAAAAGTATTCATTTCTTTAATTTCTTTTCAAAAAAATAAAAATAAAATTCTTACTGACCCCAAACTTTTGAACGGTAGTGTATAATGCTACAGAAGCTTTGTATTTCAGATAAATGCTGTTCTTTTGAACTTTCTATTCATCAAGGAATCCTGAAAAAAAAGTACACAACTGTTTTCAACATTGAAAATAATCATAAATGTTTATTGAGCAGCAGATCAGCATATTAGAATGATTTCTGAAGGATCATGTGACACTGAAGACTGGACTAACGATGCTGAAAATTCAGCTTTGCATCACAGGAATAAATTACTTTGTCAAATATATTTAAATAGTACACAGTTATTTTAAATTGTAATAATATTTCACAATATTACTGTTTTTTACTGTATTGTATTTTTAATTAAATAAATGTAGCCTTGGTGAGCAGACGAAACTTCTTTTAAAAACATTAAAAATCTTAGTGGTTCCAAACTTTTGGTCTGTACTGTATGCCGTATATATACTGCATATATATGCCACATATAGGCAAAATTGCATATATGTGCATATACAGGAAATATAGGTCTCCTGTATTGCTTCTTCATATCCACATAGAAGCCCTATACATACAAGATATGTCTTCTATATAGCTAATGGCAGGATCTGGTCATTTTGTAGCTCATATCTCATTTTTGACTGTCATACATGATGCCTAGCTCATATTTTCTATTATCAAGGCAAAAACTAAGAATTAACGAAAAAAATTATGCAATAACTTATGTGCGAACATGTGAAATTGGTCCCACATGGAAAAAACCTATATAAACATATGTTTCAATATAGGTTTTGATATAGGTTTTTAATATATGTGACATATATAAAATTGGCCGTTTTCCTATATTATATGTACATATGTACACATATATGCACACACGTTACGGGTGGTGTTTGCAAAGACGAGGCAGTCACGGAAATCCACAAGATGGGTACTTTAATGAAACGAAGGAGCATAACAACAACCAACACCTACGATGTAACATTTAGAACAGACAAGGAGTGAAGGGAGTGAGTCCATATATATAGGGAGTGCTAACAAGGAAGTCCAGGTGATGATGATGATTTGTGATGATGGGGAGATGACGAGGGAGTGAGTGCAGGTGTGGAGAACAGGAGGATCATGGGAATTGGAGGTCTGGAGACAAGGGATCTGTGACAGTACCTCCCCCTCCCGGTAGGCGTGACCTCACGCCGTAGATGGAACACCAGGGAGGGGGGGTGGGCGCCCTGGAGACCTCATGCCGGTGCAGGGAGAGGCATGGGTAGGAGTGGAGGTCTCCAGGGCGGGTCCATGAGTCATGGCGGGTCAGGTACAGCGGGCAGCCATGGCGGGTCATTTTGAGGAGTCCAAGGAATATCGTGGATTTGTGGGTGGAGGCGCGTGGAATGGCTGGAGCTGAGGGCTCAGCGGCGGCTGGAGCTGAGGGCTCGGCGGCGGCTGGAGCTGAGGGCTCGGCGGATACTAGAGAGGGATCCGCAGAGACTGGAGAGAGCTTGCCCTTCATTCTCTTCCTCCTCTTGGATCATCTGGACCCAGTGGAGGTTTGTGGGTCCAGCTAGACACAGGGGAGCTGTTCACCGGAGGGGCATGTGGAGGAAGAAGGAGACTGACTAACTGGCCTGGCCACCTCTGTTTCTGGAGGGACTGGACGGGATGGACACATATCCTGAACCTCATCAACAAAGAAATTAGATCCGTTTAAATACAAAATTAGATTAATGGTTTCGCTCAAGGAAAAAGAATCTTCAGGTTCATCAAAACGGATAGTGTCCGCGTCCAGTCCGTCCAGAAACAGGGCGTTCAAAAGTGCATCTGACCAGTTAGTCAGAAAAGCAAGCTCTACAAACTCCTCCACATACCTCTCCAGTGAACGACCAACCTGGAAGAGCCCGATGAGCCGGTTAGCCGCTGATGTAGTTGTGAGAGGCTGAGGGGGAGCAGGAGCCACGGGAACCAGAAATATACCCATCCTTGAATTGTGGAAGTCCAGCGGTTGGGTTTGTTCTTCTGTTACGGGTGGTGGTTGCAAAGACGAGGCAGTCATGGAAATCCACAAGATGGGTACTTTAATGAACCGAAGGAGCATAACAACCAACACATACGATGTAACATTTAGAACAGACAAGGAGTGAAGGGAGTGAGTCCATATATATAGGGAGTGCTAACAAGGAAGTCCAGGTGATGATGATATGTGATGATGGGGAGATGACGAGGGAAGTGAGTGCAGGTGTGGAGAACAGGAGGATCATGGGAATTGGAGTTCTGGAGACAAGGGATCTGTGACAACACATATATATGTACACATATATGCACACATATATATACACATATATATATATATATATACACATATATGTACACATACAGTACAGTCCAAAAGTTTGGAACCACTAAGATTTTTAATGTTTTTAAAAGAAGTTTCGTCTGCTCACCAAGGCTTCATTTATTTAATTAAAAATACAGTAAAAAACTGTAATATTGTGAAATATTATTACAATGTAAAATAACTGTGTACTATTTAAATATATTTGACAAAGTAATTTATTCCTGTGATGCAAAGCTGAATTTTCAGCATCGTTACTCCAGTCTTCAGTGTCACATGATCCTTCAGAAATCATTCTAATATGCTGATTTGCTGCTCAATAAACATTTATGATTATTTTCAATGTTGAAAACAGTTGTGTACTTTTTTTTTTTCAGGATTCCTTGATGAATAGAAAGTTCAAAAGAACAGCATTTATCTGAAATACAAAGCTTCTGTAGCATTATACACTACCGTTCAAAAGTTTGGGGTCAGTAAGAATTTTTATTTTTATTTTTTGAAAAGAAATTAAAGAAATGAATACTTTTATTCAGCAAGGATGCATTAAATCAATCAAAAGTGGCAGTAAAGACATTTATAATGTTACAAAAGATTAGATTTCAGATAAACACTGTTCTTTTGAACTTTCCATTCATCAAATAATCCTGAAAAAAAAACTGTACACAAATATTTTGTACAATTGTACACATTAAATGTTTCTTGAGCAGCAGATCAGCATATTAGAATGATTTCTGAAGGATCATGTGACACTGAAGACTGGAGTAATGATGCTGAAAATTCAGCTTTGCCATCACAGGAATAAATTACTTTGTGAAATATATTCAAATAGAAAAGTTATTTTAAATTGTAATAATATTTCACAATATTACTGTTTTTTACTGTATTTTTAATTAAATAAATGTAGCCTTGGTGAGCAGACGAAACTTCTTTTAAAAACATTAAAAATCTTAGTGGTTCCAAACTTTTGGACTGTACTGTATATATACACATATATATACACATATATGTACATATATGTACATATAATATAGGAAAACGGCCAATTTTATATATGTCACATATATTAAAAACCTATATCAAAACCTATATTGAAACATATATGTTTATATAGGTTCTTTCCATGTGGGAGTAGGGCTGGGCGATATATCACATGAGATTGTCACGCGCATTTCGTCAGTAAAGCCGGTTCCCTGATTACCGCTAAATCGCCATCACCTGCTTTCAAATGGAGCGGCATTTAATAGACAGAGCCGTAGATCACTGAATAGCCACGCAATATCGCGTTCATTATTGAAGGCAATTCATCTGCGATAATGAACGCGATATTGCGTGTCTTTTCAGTGATCTACGGCTCTGTCTATTAAATGCCGCTCCATTTGAAAGCAGGTGATGGCGATTTAGCGGTAATCAGGGAACCGGCTTTACTGACGAAATGCGCATGACAATCTCATGCGACATATCGCCCAGCCCTATGTGGGAGGAGAGGAGAGGAGAGGAGAGGAGAGGAGAGGAGAGGAGAGGAGAGGAGAGGAGAGGAGAGGAGAGGAGAGGAGAGGAGGATCCCTTGAGTTAATCAAAAATCTGTTATCAATATGACATACCTGGCAGTCATGGAAAAGATCTTCTTGTCTTTCACCGAGGTAGTTAATGAGGCAGCAGACAACAGCATCTCTTTTTTTCTCAATGTTCTGTGTCTGTAGGGAGATACAATTTAGTGATAAGACTGTTAGCGGTGTGGGGAGTGATTTACATATACTAAGACCGAATTCTGGCCCTGCAACAGACTGGCGAACTGTCCAGAGTGAACCCTGCCCCTTCGCCTGATAAATGCTGGGTTGGCTCAAAAATCTTGTGACCCGAACGGACAAAGCAGTAAAGAAAATGGATGGATAAGACCGAATTCACACATTGATGTTAAAAGGTTTAAGTTGGTAAGGAGCTCAACTTTGCGCACAACAAAGCAATTGTTTACAAATTACTTTACTTTTAATTCAGTCATATCAATAATTACATATTTGTGAAAAAATAAAATAACATACGTCATTTAAAGTGTCCAGCAGAGGACGCATCTTGCAACCAGCTGCTCCTCCTTTGGCACGCATTAGCCGCAAAAGACCTGGTGTGTACTCATTGAGCTTCCGCATGAATGTCTCCTCCAAGGAAACTGTTGTGATGCGTCTAAACTCCTCCTTGATCTAGGAAGTAAAAGGACCAAAAATTACATTTTAAATTAAAGACCAGCTCTCATAGTAATCACATGAATGTATCCTAGTGGGAAGAAAAAATTACAAGACATTCTCACCTGAGCCTCAGTGAATAATGCTGGCCACCTTTCTTTAAACACACCCACAGAGGGGCTGAGGCTGACCACTTCAACTCTTCGGCTAGAGAAGGTTTTATTCATTTTATCTGCAATTATCTTTGCATTGTTTTTCTTTGTAATTTCAAAAATTAATTCAAGCCTCTCTTTCTCCAGAGTCTCTTGGCTTTCACCAGTAGGGTGCGGAGGGAGGTAATTAACCTCTGCTTTTTTGGGCTTTTTTATATTTTTCGAAGGCACTGCATCACCCGGATGCTTCCTTTTTAAGGTGTTGATTTCAATTTCCGGGTAAGAATATTTTCGAGATCTTAGCTTGGCACGGTAATTGTGCATCTTGTTTTTTATGCGCTGCTGCCAGCCATATAAGCCTGCAAATGATCCCGGCTCCCTAAGACACGGAAACTTAGAAACCAAGGCTTCAGCCACTGAGAGGATTTGCTGATTGGTTGGGTAAGCAGTGTAAGAAAAAATTACTTTTGCAAGCTCTTGCATTATTGCTGATTTAACACTGGCATCCATGAAGTGTCTTCCAGTGGCATCATATGAGTTGTTTGCCTCTGCGAGGATGAGTTCTAGGTCTCGGGAAAACTCCGGTACTTGGAATGGCACTGGCCATGCAGCAGAGCGACATGAATCAGGGAGAATAATGGTGTCACTGGAACTTGACGATGCGTAGTTTGACACCTCTGAGGATGCATCATGATCTGCAGAGCAGATGTCCGTTTCAGTAGTACTTGCAGGATAGGTGCTCACTGAACTCAATGTAGATGATTCAAGTACTGGGTGTAGGTCAAGGGTTATCGTCGGCTCTTTTAGGATCACTTTAACAGTGGCCTTGTCATACAAGTCAGCAGTTGAGGTGACACTGAAAAACTCATTGTCAAAGTGTTTGTCTTGGTATAGTAGTCCAATTTCCCCATGCAATTGAAAAGTTTCAGTAACTATGGAAACAAGATCTTCCACTGTATTTGGAATTCCTGTTGGAAGTTTCAGCTTTTGAATGTTGTGTTCTTCTAAAACGACTCTTAAATGGACCGCCATTGTTGTTTGGTGTGTGTTTCCTCAGCTGTAGAGACAGAGAAAGAAACGAAATTGAGACAGGTCATTAATAGTTGATGAGCTTACTTGCATAGGTTTGCTTCAATATTCTTCTGCCAAAGCAATAAACAGATATTTAGTTCAGTGGAAATTTCAATAAATAATCTTTGATTGTCATTATTATTTTAAGAAGAGGTAGATGAGAAAAGGAGGAGAAAAAAGGAGAGTAAGTATGCATCACATTTTCCCATTTTCTGTGGCAATCGTCCCCGTTAAATAAACATTACAATAAATAAATAAGACAGGATTCCTGGCCATACAGCTGTTAAGTAATTGTTTCAATATCTACTTGAAAAGTGCACACATATTTGATATGACAACATAAATAAAATCAACCCATTACACTTACTCTTATGTGCAAATGAAGTGTTTAAGGGTCACCATACGGCCATCTGCTGCATTGTATGCAGCCAAGGGGTATGTTTCTTTTAATTCAGAATGTTTAAGGATTTCTGTCTCTCCTGTTGGCTCTACTTTGAAACTCCTCAGGTGTTCACAATACCAACCACTAAGCAATTTCAGAACAAAGACAGGAGTTTCACGCACAATGATTATTTGCTGGATTTCTCCAAAGTCAGGTAGGCCTCCTGTTGAGCCAAACGGCAGCACCATGCCAATATTATAGTCTGTGCCTAAAATGGTTGCTTTATTTGTCATGTTCACAAACTCTTCCCCAGGGAACTTCCTTGCAAAGGACTCCTTAATGCCATCTTTAAGAACATCAACTGCCACAAGAGTCCTCTGGGACACTGACAGTGCTGGCCTTTGGTTGTTGCAATTGTTGGTATGATACGCAATCATTGATTGGTGTTTTCTTGCCATTGTCATGAGAATGTTTCTAAAACACCCAGTCTGCCTCACAATCCTTTTAAAGAATCGATGTTTGGCTTCAAACCGCATAGTCCAGAAATGTACCAGTGGCCCGTAAACAGTTGTAAGCCATGGATAATGCTCGAGAAAGTGGTGTTTTGGTCGATCTTTCTCCTCTGGGAACACTTCAAAATATCTGTAACGGTGTTCTGAGATCTTACTTTGCATGTATCTTATTGTCTCATCTGTGTGGAGAGGAGCCATGACAAGCTCCACAACATCTTTAAGGTTCATCAAAACCTCCCAAGCAGGCTCATCTTCTGGGACTTTGTCACCAATCATGAGTGGCATCATTCTCAACAAACACCAGTTTTCGTGTGCGTTACCTCCTACGCTTTTTCGTAAGTTGAAATGCGGGGCAATGGGTTGTGGACAGTTTCTTTTGTCACTCCATTTGTAAGGAAAGCAACGTATGGAATGGTTGAGCTCCTGAAGAGAGATGTATTTCTTTCTGATTAACACATCAAGACAGAGTGATATTTCCACAGGTACAATTCCTTCGAGCAAATCATGCAAAGCATCAGGGGGATAACCTGATATAGCATGAAATTTACTGAGTCTGTCTGAGATGGGACACTGTCTTTTAACTCCGCAGTGGTGACCTTCTGCTGGATCAGACAGTGCTGCTTTGACATGCATGGCATAGTTGGACTTAGTCCGTGGAGGAAACAGTCCTTCTCTTACTTCATGCTCCTGGATCTGTGACCGTTCTCCAATGCAAAAGCGACAGAAATGTGAAGCTGAAAAGCTTTCAACAAAGCCACCTATTGAGTGAGCACCAAGATTGTCAGCGACTACAGCAAGTACAGTGCCCTTGACCACTTTGCCCAGACTTGAAACAAAAATACCTTCATCTTCAAAGGACTTCAAATCTCTGAGCAGTGGGTCCAAAACCTTTGCATAGCCATACTGGTTGACATCATTTGCCTTGCACAAAATGGTTAAGTAAATGGAAGTCAGTGTAGATCTCAATGTGGCATGTATGTCTGCGAACACCCAGTACACTGCTGTGACTTTATGCTTCTTGCGGGATGTTCCCAGAGGGTTGCATATCTCAAAGTCATCTATATATAATATGAGTGGGAGTTTAAGTTCATCCTCACATAAAAAGCTGTTTTCTCTTAGTAAAGATCCATCATTAAACGATTTGTATCCAGAAGAGGCATCAGATGGCTTTTTGTTTTGTAATATTGTGTTTTGAATGTGGCTGTTGTTCACAAGTTGAGATAATAATGGGAGGATTGGTATATACTGAAATGATTTTTTCTCTGTACTATCAAGTATGTACTCAACTGGTTCAATCGATGAGAGATGCTCCTTACTAAATTGCTCTCTCCTGAACTTACTGCTGAAAGGCCCATCCACTCGTAAAGCAGCACAGACAGGGCTTAGCTGGCAAAGGTCTTTGACCAGTTCTGATATCACAGAGTCTTCAAATGTACAGCCATGTTTTCTCAAAGTACTCAGAATGATCTCTTTAATGACGGGGCCAGATGCAGACGCTGTAAGGAAATTAAATTCCTCTACTAGTTCATTAATGCATGAATTTGAGACATTAAAAATGTTCTCCATTTTCAGGAGGAGCAACCCCACTCTTTTAGTAATAATTTTGTTCAAGTCCTCATCCTCCTCAAGGACTAAGCCACAGTCGTTTTCATCCTCAACAAAATCACTTTCTTCATCCGGGTTGTTTTGGTGTTGATAAAGAACATTAGTCTTGAAATCTTCCAACAAATGTGGGTTGTGTTTTCTACTCTTGTGGCTGTGGAATGTTGTATATTTGTTGGTCTTGTAATCACAACCCTCAAAAACACATGTCACAGTTTCAAATTTTTTTAGATGGCCACCAAGATGTTCAAAAAAATGCCTCTCATTGTCAAAAGAGCATGAATTACAGACAATGCATGTAAACGAAATGTTTCCTGGCTGGGTTGACTGAGAATGATGCCTTGACAAATGTGTCCTTAATGCACCCCATGTCTTGACTGTGCAAGGACAATCTGCATAGAGGCAGGGTATGGAGTGGACTCGACCTAAATGCTCATGTATTAGTCTGCTGTGTTTCAGCAGGTCCAATCTTTTTGATGTTGTGAATTTGCACAACTTACATTTCCAGTTCATTTTCCCATAACTGAGGACTTTAGTTAAGGTAACTATACCTTTAAGGACAATGATTTATTTTATTTGGAAAACTTGCATACCTGTAAAGGATACACTTGTGGTGGGGATGTGGGTGGATGTGTCAACACTAGAACTGGTAACAGTGGTCTATCAGTGAGTCTCTGCTTGTGGAGGACAGACAAGAGGAACTGAAGAGAGGGCAAATAGTGAGTGTCCACATACACAGACTGCCTGCAACAGAAATAAAAACAAAAATTACACAAAACAAATTATCAGACATGCACCTGGGTTAGATTTTGTACAGATGATTTTGGGTTTACCTCAATATAATGCAAATAATCACCCCCTTTGGTTATTCGGGTGGGTGTTTAATATGCAAAATGGATTATAACCCCAGATGTTTAAAAGAACCAGGCGGCTATTTGCAGACCGGTGATTAATTGGGGAAATATGGTAGTTTATCAGTGCTCCTCTGATCTGGGCAGTCTGTCTGTCTGACAAGGGCCGGTCATGCAGAAATAACAGACTGTGTACTGACTTAAATAAAGGCATTGCAATTACATATATTAATATTCATGCTTCATATAATTAGCTTCATAGATGTAATGTGTTTCATAGAACATATTACAAAATTATGAAAACATTTATTAAGCACTGATGTTCTAACAATAACAAATATAATATAAAATCAATTCTAAAATGTTGTACGTGATCCCACAATTCCTTAAAAAACTTAGGTGCAGCAACAGTTGGTGTTTTCACACACACTTGTGGGATACAGTGGTAACGTTACTATGTTTTTATTTTTAATCCTGCGCCCATTCAATATATTAGAAAAAGCTGGCTTTGACTACTTTCTAACCTTAAAACCAGCGGTCAGACACAGTCATGCATGCTGACTAATCTTGTAAAAAGCACACCAAGACGGCATTTCAACTTACCGGCAGTTGTGCAGACGGTGAAAGCCCGGGACACAACAAACCGATGGCAAAGAACTAGCAGCGACAAAAGCAGACGTGCCGTTGCTTGTCAACGCATTCTCATCCTAGCAACGGCACGTCTGCTTTCGTCGGGGTCAATTTGTTTATTTGAACACATCAAACCGACGCGTGGAACACAATAAACCAAGTTGCCTGACCGACGGTCCGACGTGGCTTGATGTGTCCCGGGCCATGGTGACGCCAGCGACAGATTCAAACTTTAATTTCAAGTAATGGCATGTTAAACAAACGAAAGCCGAATACAAGTGAAGTGTAATATCTCATAATTAAATATATATATATATATACAGCACTCCTATGTAAATAGCTTACCTTCACTTCTGCTGTTCGATGGCAGCCAGAGAGAGGATCCAGCGTCGCCCACACTCACTCAAAAACGCGGGCTGACGCATGCGCAATTTAAAGCAAAAAAACTCACGGTTTGGGGGTATATTTTACTGCATTTTTCTACCTATGTGATGGTTCTTACTGTTGACGAATGGGTAGCATATGTAGAATTTACCCATTACTTTAGAATTCGTTGGCTGGCTGCAATAATCATGTACATTTTATATGGTTTCCACAGATTATATTTACCACCGTCAAACGTATTTGGTAGCATGATTCTTTTGTTTCATCATGTATTTATCAGGCTGATAAAAGTAGCATGAGCCAAGAAACGTACATTTTTATAAAACAGAAAGAAACAATTAATGGCCTTGTGTCAGAACACACGGTATGAAGATACATTTGCTTCTAATTTTTATTCAAACTTTAAAGCAAGATTATCATTTTGAAAAAGTGTAATACAGTATTTGATTTTGGGGTAAAACTATCTTACACAGTAATGTGTTTTCACCCATTGTCCTGAACCTTTGGCTATCCTTAATGGTTTCATTGTTTGAGAAACTGATTTGGAGCAAGGTAATATCTATTTGTTAAAAACATTGCAGCAAACATATTTGTCAACATTATTCTTTTGTTTTACCATAGTTTTACCTTATATTTACTAGGAATTGAAACTTTATTGAAATAAAAAAAGAAAAGAAAGTAAAATTATATAAATCTATGAGACATACCTCACCTTAAATGTAAAGTTTTTTAAACTCAAACATATTTAACAGATACACTAGGTTTTAACAGCGAAGATATTTAATGCGGACATGCCAGGTAGGGGATTTGGCCTAATCTTTGGTTTTTAAGCACAATTAAATATTCTCAAGAGATCCACGTCTTCTGAAAGACCTCACATGTGCGGATTCACTTAGTTGAAAAATTATGTTTTACCTTGTAAGGTCTTTAACACCCTGCAAAATCGTTGGAAGTCAAAGGGCATTGTCATCAGTGCTCCCTAAAGTCTGTTCATAAGGCCAACAGACAACGGTTACATCAACATATGGTAACGTTTGAAAATACTCATTGTATTTTTGAGTAGATAACCAATAGTATATTTTTAGTAAAGGGTATGTTTCCACATTGATAATGACCAGTTAAGAAGCTACAAGAAAAGCAAAACCATATACAACTTATAAGTGCAAAATTAGATACTGCAGAATGTCAGATGTTGAGTTCAGGCACACTATAATAGTATGACAACATTTTTATTTGATTTTTAATGTAATATCATACTTTGAATTAAGACGAGTAAAATTAAATATTCACTCTAGACAATTTTTTTTCAGGGGGAACATCTGGTCTCTCTCTCCCTCCCTCTCTCTCTGAAAATGTGGGATTTTCTCAAGATACAAAAACTAAAAAGAGCAATGTTGCGTCATCGTTTCAGGTGACGGGAGTTTTGAGGCATCAAACACACAGACACCTTCACGTTTGGATTTTTTACATTTTTTTTTTTTTTAAATCAAAATTGAATATTCATTTTTAAAAACAGTTTTGTTTTGTTTTTTTATTTTGTTTTTTTATTACTATGACAAATTTTGTCAATATGTTTCATCGCATTGGTTGGTATTTGCCAGATGGAAATGCTGCTTAAATCTTTGAGAAATAAGATCAAATAAAAGTAAGTAGCGGTTTTTGATGTAACATTTTAAAGTTTTTTTTTTTTTTTTGAACAAATGCCGTTTAATAAAAATAATACTTTAGGTTAAATTTAAGTAAAATCATTTCTACCATTGGACATCAGATGTTATCCTGATACAGTAGTCTTCTAGAAAGATAAATAGAAGATATGATTTTAATAAAACTTTATAGATTGGATTTAAACAACCATATCATTTTAAAATATCTAGATTATGCTTTGTAATAAATTTAGTACAAAAAAATGTGCCCTGGACTGCAGACTATTGCTGTGACACAGAGGCTCTTCTGTCTGCTTCCTCCCGTCTCTGTGAGGGTCTGAAGGATTTGTTTCACACTGGAATTTATCCCTAGGAGTGTTTTGTTTATGATACAACTTAAAGTATTTGTTTTTTTAATGTTTTTATCATATGTCTATGGAAAGCCCCATAAAACATGGAAGTGTCCACAGACCCCCACAGCCTGAATACTGTGACAGTCTCACATTTCACACCTTGCTGTGAGAAGTGGATAGAAAATGGTTTTCAGCCTGATTTCCCAGGGAAGAGTGTATGGATATAACAGCAAAAGGTTTTTTTTTTTTTTTTTTTTGAACATGTACCATTGAATAAACTCATACTTTGAGTTACATTTATGCATAATCACTTGCGTCATAGACAATCAAACATTGATTGGATCTCATTAATGATTTAAGTTATAAAAGTTCATGGTTCCCTATACTCTGAACCAGTTTCAGCAAGTTGTGAGAAGAGCTGAACTTTAAGAGCTTTAAACTTTAAGCATTTTTTTTATTACTATTTTAAACAAATTGCTTGACTCAATGAGATTTTTGAAAATTTTGTGGTATATGAAGTCTCTTTTCTCCACGAGAAAAGTGTAAGAGGATTTTATACACTCGGGTAAAAACTATAATAAATCTTTTGCACTGTTTTATTTCATTTGTGATCAAGTAGATTATTTTTAATTGTTTAAACCATTTTATAGATCATTGATTTTACTCCATCTCTCTGTTTCTCTTCTTACAACCAGAGGTGTGAAATCTGAGACTGTTTGTGCATGGGGGTGGGATGGCTGGCTGTGTGTGTGTGTGTGTGTGTGTGTGTGTGAGACAGAGAGTGGCTGCCAAACTCTGCACTAATAATGGTTATTGTTTGTCATATTATGATCATCCTGATTATAAATTATCCATTTTTTCACACATGTGGTCAACAGATCAGTCGGGTTAGAGAGAGTTCAAATAACAACTATTTAAATACAAACTGACTGTTCAATATCAATCATTCCGCAATCCAACCCCATGAGGATAATCATACGTCATATGAAAAATATGCCAAATATGTAAGGTCAAAAGGTCATCATCAATCATTTTGACATAGTAGCCTCCCTATACTCTCTCTCTCTTATCTCAGCTTGTTTCTCCTGCTTCAAAATTAAATCTGCACATATTTTTTTTTCAAACAAGTATACTTTTTAAACAAATCTTTTTTCTTTTTCTAACTGTTCGTCACTAACAGCTGTTACAACATAAGATATCTATTTTCCTTTTATTATCATTTATTATTTTTTTCTTCCTTTGCCATTTTTGTACTTGAGGCACTTTTAAATCTTCGTCATATGAGCTGTTTACAGCTGCACCTATCTTCTGACCTCCATCCCAACTTTTCAGCTTGGAATATCTTTTACAAAGAACTGCTAACTTTTTATTAACAAAAACAATCAAGCATAATGGATTTTCTCTACTGCCAGTTTCTTTTCAAACAGATATGTCTTTTTTCTATTATTGATATCCTATTGTACTAATATTCAAATCTATTGTCTAATGTTCTATTGTTTAATGTATACATTAGAAAATCTCCTTTAATCGCACTAACACTTCTTTTGCTTAATTCTGTCTAGTTTAATCATCCTCTTTTAAGTGTGAATAGGCTTTGCCATTCGACTATTCTAATATAATGTAACCCATTAAACTATATAATTTATATATATTTTGTAATATTTTACAAACTGTGTATTTGTCAAAATCCAAAATGCTAAAAACTCAACCACATCAATCATTAATAATTGTTTTATTTTTTTTTTATTTTAAATCATTAATCATGATTTTTATATGTATCCTCAAACTTTACTTCCTAAGCAATTTGAGTACAACCTCTACAGCTTTTAAACATTTTTTTTCTTTATAAAAGACTTCAAAATCAATTGATTAAATACACATTTCAACTACCATCCATCCAGAGTGTTTCCTTGGCTAACTTTATAGGCTGGAAGGATGGACATTTAATTCATTTTAATACCGTCTACCATTAAAAAACCCAGCTCACAAATTAAAATTACTTTTAAATCTAATAATATTAATATAATTATTATTATTTAAGTAAAAGCATTTTCTTTTTCCTAAAAGTCTTAGGTATAGACCAAACATTGTAATCTAAATTTATTTAAGATCACTTTTCCATCTCTTATTCTGTTTTTCTATCATGGCTTTTTCCTTCAGCTTAAAGCATTAAACTTGACTTAGTCACTATACCTTAAATGACTCTCTTTGAATTTAGCTATTAGTATCAGGTTTCCTAACCTCTTTAATAATTCTACAATATAATATTGACTTTAAAAATACAGTTTCTGTATAAAAAAAAAATCACAGTACTTCACATGTATAGGTGGATTTTATGGTTTTAATTATGCTTTTGCCAATTATAACTTTTTTCTTTTTCTTCTTTACTTGTTTTAATCACTAAATCTCTTACAATGTCTTACTGCTAATAAATTGTATAACCTGTAATAACAGTAATTCAATATTTTATTTTAGCAAAATGAAAATCATATTCTTTCTTACCTGGTAGCAAAGTTTTCCTGTAGAAAACCTGTGGTATTTGAGTCTCAATCTCTCCTTTTTCTAAACTTTTCTAGGCTTTTCTAGTCAATCATTCTGAAGTTGCTTCAGTTTTCTACTCTCAAGCTTATTATTATTTTTTTTTTCTAAACTTAATCAGACTTCTAATCACTTTTTAAGTTTTAAGTTACTCTATCATATTAGCATTTTTTTCCCCAGCTGTATAGTCATTATTTCCTTTTTAATAAGGACTAAAGTAACCTTAGATTTGCAATAGGCCTATGTTAGGCTATACAGCATGTTTTTTTTTTTTTTAGCCTTTTCCCCATCACTATATACATTGTCCAACAAATTGTCCATCTACTAACTTCATTTATTTTTAGTGTAGTCTTCTGTTGATTTGGTTTTTAAATCCTTTTCTTAACTTTTACTAACTCTCTCTAAATTGTATTATCATGTTACAAACTGAGATCGTGCTAAGCTTCAGTTTTTCTTTCAATTTATTGCCCTTTATTTTTCTGGTATTTTTCAACAGCCAGTTTATGTCTATACAAATGTAATTTGAAAATTTAGTTATTACTACACACAGTTATATTATCTGAATATAACTTTTTCTTTTATCCATTAATATCTCTCAAAAATAACCTGTTTAATTTATTATTTTAATTTCATTACTTTAATTAAACTTCAGTTGATACAGGTCTGTCTTGCAGGGGCATTTTTCTCCTGTCCGCATAAGCACTATATGATTATAATGTCCTTTCCCTTTAACTCTTATTGATTTACTGACAATTAAAATATTACTAACCACAGTTATATTTACAATTTTAATTCCAATATTCTTTGTTGTACACTATTCTGTTCATCATTGAACTCCAAGGGTTAAAATCCAGACTGGAATCACCAAAATCCCACTGTTACTCTGGTCTTTTTTCCAACTCTTTATCTGGACTCTGAAAATTCTCTCACTCTCTTGGCTTTTGATATTCTTGCTGGCATCTTACTTTCTCTAACTCTTTTGAGAATCCATTTTTTTTTTTTAATGACAATATTACTAGCTCTAAAACTTTAGTTACTTTTCCACTTATTGTTCCTAGTGCAATAAAATCTGTTTCCCATTTTAGAGCAATACGGTTAAGGGTGAACACCGAGCTGACTTTATCTGTCCGTAAGTCAAATTTCTGTTAGGCACAAATTTCTTTGCCCTTTTCTTCTTTTTTTTTTTTCTTAAGTATCCTATATTATTTCTCACTATATCAGAATATTTGTATTCCATCTTTTTAAATGATGTATTCCATATTTAAAGTGTTACTTTTAAGTCAACTGCTACAGTAGTCTAACTTTTTTTTAATATAATATATCAGATTCTCTGCTTTCACTATCAGCGGTATCAGAGTCAAACTTAAGATCTGAATACAAGCTCTGACTCCTCTGGCTTTGTCTCACCCTGATTCATAAATCTCTCCCTATTGCAGCCTTCTCATACTGAAGTACGGATGGCTAAGAGGGTCCTGGCACATCATCTTTTCTCATCCTAGATTATTATTATTTTTATTTATTTTTAGTTCCTTTTGCATTGGTATTTAACAAGTTTATTGTTGGCAATATATCTTCCCTAGTGAAAAAAAAGTATACTAAGTATACTTGCAGCAAGACTAATTATTAGTATATTTCAAGTGTGTTAATGATTAGTTCATTTAAAGTGTGTTATTTTGAAACAACTAATTTTGTACTAAGTATATTTAAGTTGAAATTAAGTAGTATTAAAATACAACTTTAAGTATATTTAGTATACTTATGTGTGCTAAATTGGAACAACTTCAAGTATACTTAGTACACTTTAAGTATATGTCTGTGTAGGGACTAATTACATGCTTGATTAGTGATATTAAAGTGTACTTAATTTGTGTTGTAAGTATACTTTATATATCTTAAGTATATCTTTTTGTTATAATATACGTTGTATTTATTTCTGTTATAAGTATACCTTTATTTGTGTTATAAGTATACTTTATTTCTGTTATGAGTACACTTTGTGTTATAAGTACACTTTATTTGTGATTTAAGTACATTACAAAATAATTACGAGTGTCTTCAGAAAACACAAGCAATATACACTGAATATATTAATAGTATATACTGTATGCCTTAGTACCTTTGGCTTATTCCAAATATTAAACATTACACACTTTGCAGTCAATAACAATACACTTTGTTATTACTTATACTTTGTATAATATAGTCAACATTTGAAGCGGATCAAAACCTTTAATCAAAGTTGTCCTAACTTTTTTGATCCACTTCAAATGTTGACTACTGTACTTTGAATTACATAATCTCACACAATACAGTTGTGCTACTATTTAAATACAGTTTAACACATTTTCCCAAAGTTGAATGCATTTGTTTTCAAGGCCATTAAAATAAATAAAATGTAACAACATCACTAATGAAGAGACATATTTCATTGACAAATCCAATAGTTTTTATTTAAACTTAGATTCAGCAAAACTTACCATGTTTTTCATTAAAGAAAAAAAAATATTGGACCATGGTGAGCCTCTATACACAAATACAAATGACACATTATAATCCATTTTCTGATGAGCTTCTCATTGTGTCTGATGGCGTGAAGAACAGCATCTGTTGACAGAATATACCAAAAATATAAGACACTTTATATGTTCAACCCTTTATTCGCGTTTACAATAGTCTGTCTAAATCCTGCATTGAACCAATACTATTTTTGAACAGTAAATGAGGATTAGCAGCAGGAACTGTATCAGAATGGCATGTCGATATTGTTTTCGGTACATAGTCAAGCATAAAACACTTTATGAATTAATATCGTACAGAATACGGGCCGATTTGACCAATCATATGAATGTTTTGGTGCTGCATACAAACATGTGCCATAAACCACCACACAAAAACTCAAAAAGGAGATATCAAACTGAAATATCGCTCTCCGTTTGTTAAAGAAAACAAAATAAAGTTTGTTAACTGGTAGACTACAACTCACCTCCCAATAGCAGCACTTTTCTCCGGTTCTTTCAGGATCGCGTAGGCCATTAGATTAGCCGGTTGTCGTCGCCATCTGTCAGTCTGCGATGTCACTTGATTGAACTGGTCAGAATCCCCAAGATTGAGCGATGTATTGCGCTTTCAGTGTTTTATTAAATAAATTATACATTGCGACATTATACTTCACCTGAGTGACTGAGCGAGGGGATTCAGACGAGGACCGTGATGTCAGCAGCTCTGATTGGCTGAAGGCAGTGAGCAACAAAATCTGATTGGTCACAGACCAAGTTGAAGAGACATTTGAATTCCGACAAGTTTAACCACTCGACATATTTTTTCGCAAGTAACATTACTTGTGCTGCTGGTGTGTTGTTTAATATAGATTTGTGTGTACGATTGTAAAATGATTCTGCCAGTGTAAACTTAATAAACATTTACACATATTTGGAAATTGTATAAGCTACACTGCATATATTAAATGGGCTTGTAATGCATTCATACTGAAATAAATAGCACAAGTAATATAATGAATTCCAAGGATGAAGAAGTAAACTTAAAAAATATACTCAAATTTAACTTTAGATACACTACAACTTCAGGATATTAAATAATGTATTTTTTAAATATACTTTCAGTGCATTGTTACAATGATCATTTTCAGCGCACAGTTAAAATATACCTCAAATATATTTTTATAAAGTGCAAATAAATACACTTTTAAAAAATAAACTGAACTTACACTTCAAGTATATTTTTCTAAAATATATTTTTTAGAAAATATACTAAAGTACAATTATTTTAAAGTGTGTTAAAAGTTGCATTGTGAAAATATGATACTAATATACTTTTTATATATTTAATGATAGTACATTTTTATTAGTATATTTGCAGTGTACTATAGAAAAAGGGAATATATTTAAAATACAATAAAGTATACTTTTTTTTCACTAGGGTTCCATTATCCTCATTGTCTGGAATTTTTAATTATATTCTTTCAATACTACAGTATTGTTACTCCTTTTAAACTATTCTTTAACTTTCTATTAAAAGAAAAATTACCTGACTTATTTTGTAGTCGGTGCCTCCCTTCAGTTATCACAACTATTGTTTTCCAGTCTTTAAGCATGAATTATGAGCTCTTCTCGCTCCTCAAACAGTGCAGTGTGAGGGACAATCTTACACACACCACTGTTACATGTTTGAGTCTGAGCTTCTGCTCACAGACTCTTTAACCTGTACACCTATTTTACTCTAAAATCATCCCGACTGTTCCGGGAACAATTATCATATTTTCAATTCATGTTTTCTTAAATTACCATGTCACTTAAGATTATTTTCCCAACACATATTGTTACAGATTAAAAGTCCGACTTTTAGCCTGCCTATTTCCACTTCATAAAACTGTCCTCTGACTATGTTAGGTGAATTTCTTCCATTTTATTTATAACTATTTTAACAACTATTTGATATTTATTTTCTATCCAGGTCTGGTGGTTTAAATAGTATTCTTTTTGGCACTCTACCACACCTATAAGAATGTAAAACTTTTTCTTTAGATTTATGTATCAACAGTATCTATCACATTTTCCTGTTCTAGGAGCCTTATACTGTAATTTTATCACAGGTACACATTTTCCCCGTTTCCACTTTTTCTTCTTGCATTGCTGCTAGACCTACCTCAGTCTTTAAGTTTCAACCATTTTGGTCTGTCACAGGAGCCACGTTCAATTTCTAGAACCAGTGTGTCTGCTCGAAAGGCTAATTTTTCTTTCTCATTGTTAAACGCATTGCTGGATTTTCGCTGGGCTCTCCCTGCCATAAGCGAAGCGTCCTTCACTTACAGGTCTTATCTTTAGCCCGTCTCTGCCTTTCATTCTCTGAGGCTAGCTATGTGAGACTTTCTGTCTCTCCTACAGCTTTTTCAACCTTTACGGCTCCCTGGCTCGTAAAGTTATCTGTTCTACGCGCGTTCAACCCTTTCTGGGCTGTCTATAAATAATCCCTCTAGATTATTTACATTTTTGGGTCTTACAGGTTACCTGGTAATTCATAGCTTTCCAAGTTTTTATATCTACAACTCAAGTGCACGAGTGCGGAAGCGAATGGGAAAGCATTGCTCGATCGACCGTGGCCAGGGGTCGATGGATCAATGCCCCACGTTGGGCGCCATGTTTTGCGGTGTGTATTTTGATCTTAACACCTTTTAACCTTATTATTTATTATTCTCAGGTTAGGTAAAGTATGTCGAGTCTGGCCTAAATTATAAGCATTTTAAATTACTTACAATTTGGTCAGAAGACTCCTCTGTGGTACGTTCTTGTTCAAAGTCTTAAAACACTATAAATCAAGCTATAAGTAAATATATAATCAAGGTAGGCAGCTTTTGTAATCAATTAAATTTCTTTTAATTGGTTACTTTTCTTTTTATAATAAACAAAAATGTAAAGGCAAATAAAACTTCATAATTAAAGTATAAAATACAGTAATCACTCTTGAGTCAAAGGTGTAGTCAGCGCTGGGCTTCCCATCTTCAGCTTGGGGTTTCTTGTCCTCAGCTCTGGGCTTCTAGGCGTTGGGGGTACTGACATATCAGTATCCGAAGAGGCAATCAGCTCATCAGTCTTTTATACTCGTGTTGTTTATCACAGACGTTACGTTATCTTCTTGATTGACATACGTTGTAACTTTCCCAAAGTTTCCAGACACTTCTCAAGGCCTCGCAGGTGCAAACTGTCTGGCTTTTGTGTCCTTGGACTCCAGTAAACTCAGCCAAGATGGCTGATGTCCTTATAAGGTTCTAGGAGTAGAACCACAGTTCTGTGTCCTTGAGCAAACACACATAGAACCACACACACTTCTGTGTGCTGCAGTCCAGCTCTGCTCCTCCTTCTCATGGACAGGCACACACACATATCTAACAATAACTGTATATCTCTGGCCATTCAGTATAATGCATTTCTTAGAAACAAACAAATATAAATAACAATAATATTGTAAGCAATGCCTAATATTTAATACATTGGCCGAATGTGTAGCAACAGACATCCAAAACCTTAACAAGGAGGCAGGGTAATTGCATTTTCTTGATATAATACAACATAACTTTTGTTTATATTTTTCTTCTGCATTTACATCAGGGAATTTAGAAAGTTCCCCATCCAGCGCATTTACATTAAATGTGATTAATAGTGGATCATTTCACGCGCTTCCGTGTCAAAGTATCTGTTGTCAGATTTGTTGCTGCTTCTTTGTTGGGCGATGTTTTTCGGCCATGTCCGGAATAAAGATGGAAATTACCATTAGCATACAGACAAAGACATGTGGAAATAAATACATATATACAAACCCGAGTACAAATTGTGAATAAAAAAGGAATGCAATAATTTACAAATCTCATAAAATTATTATGGCAAGGGGGGCATGGTTCAGCGAAGTCTGCAGCGGGAGAGAGAGGCAGGAGATGTGCGGTGAGTGAGTGGATTGGGCGCAAATAACAAACACCTGTCTCTTGTTTCAGTAATTGGCGTGGAGAGAGTATTTAACGCCAGGAGAAGCAGGAGCCAGCGAGAGAGAGGAGGACTACTGGCTGTTCAACACTCCTGGATGCCTGCCTGTTCGTGTTGGAGTGAACCGATATTGATTTTGACTGTTTTGTGCCGATCTGCACACCTTTCTGTTGCCTGCACGTTATTTAATAAACAGCCAGTAGTCAAAGCCAACCCTGTCCTCTTCCTTCCTCATATTTGAACCCTGTTACACTGGTGCCGAAACCCGGGAAGGAAGATGGATGCTGCCGCCATGCCAGAGTCCTCCGGTGCACCATTTGCGGAGATTATTACATCCCTCGCGGTCATGCAGCATGATCAACACCAGGCCCTGCTGGACTTACGGCAAGATCAGGAGAGGTGGTTCCAGACCGTCCTCCAAGCCCAGCAGGAAGACCGCGAGAGGTTCCGGAGCTGGATGGACCGGGAGGTTCGGCCGGAAGCCACGGTCCAACACGCTGTGCCCACCCACCTTCCACTCAACAAAATGGGGCCTGAGGACGACCCGGAGGCATTCTTGGACTTATTTGAAAAATCGCCCGAGGTCTGTGGATGGCCTCGGGACCAGTGGCCGATGCGCCTGGTCCCATTGCTCTCTGAGGAGTCCCAGGTAGTGGCACAGCAGCTTCTGGTGCAGAATCTCCTGGTCTTCGACAACCTCAAGAGGGCCATCATCCAGCAGGTCGGCCCCTTCGTGATGGCCCAACAGCTCCGGGACTCCTGCCGCAAATGGTTGCTGGCCAACGGAAGCGACGTGGAGATGATCATCGACCGAGTGGTACTGGAACAATTCATCACTCGGCTTCCAAGAAGAACGGCCGAGTGGGTCCAGTGCCACCGCCCCACGTCGCTGGAGTCGGCTATCCACCTCGCGGAGGACCATATGGTGGAGTGCCCTGGGGTCGGCGAATCCCTTCCATCGGCTTCTCTCTCTCCCTCTCTTCCACCTCCTTCTCTCTCTCGCCCTGTCCCTCTACCCAGGTCTCGTCCACCTGGCCCTCCTCGAGTCCCGCCCCAGGGGCGAGGCAGGAATGGCCAGGTTCCCTATTCGGCTCCCAGAGTACCGCCCAGGGGACACCGCTCCTGTTTCTCCGCTCTCTCCACGTCAGCCGCCTAATCCACTCTCTGCCACTGGAGCGTGGTCCACTGGAACGAATTGGCCAGCATTTACAGAATTATTGGGGGCTTTATATACGGATGCTTCTTGGGGAAAAAATGCACCGGAGGGGAACGCGAGTGTGCAGGCGGGAGAGACTGAACTGGGACCACTGAGTACTGCCTCAGGGGAACAGAGCGAAATCGAGAGACTTATTCTCTCGGAGCGCAATGATTTTCCCCTGGAGCAGTCTCAGGATGAGAGGCTGAAACGTGCGTTTGAATAGGTCAGTACCATCATCGGTCAGCCTCTCCATCCTGGACAACCGCTTACCTATCCATATTTTGCAATTATAAAAAATAGGTTGTATTGAGTAACCCAAGATGCTCAGACAAAAGAGGATACAACCCAGTTGTTAGTTCCAAGGAGCCGCAGGGAAATGCTGTTTCAAGCGGCCCATTCTAATCCAATGGCTGGTCATTTAGGACAGGTAACGACACTAAATCGCCTCATGACCCGATTTTCATCGGGCCATTAGAGTGATCAGCAAGAGGCAGATATCCAGAAGCAGAGGCTCTCCGCAACATTTCCGCTAAGAGTGTTGCTGACGCACTGTTCCCTTTCATGGGAACATCGACGCTGCGTAGTCGCTTTGGGAACGCCTCTGCGCGTTTTGTCTTGAAGCACTCGTGAAATCGAACCAATAGTGTGACGGGACGTCAGTGCGGGTGACGTCACGGACCAGGAAACTATAAAGCACTCCTGAGAACAAAGAACGCCAGCTTCTGTGTCTTCAGCAGCGCTCTGTGTTATCGTGTGTCTTATTTGGTGTTGTCTGTCAATTACATATACAGAGACGATCTCTTTTGTTTGAGAACAAGAGTATCAGTATTACACCACATATATATGTATATAAAAGACACTATAATGGCGAGCAAACGGCATCAGACCGTGTGCTTCTCCCTACCTTCATTACTTCACGGGTGGGGATACACACGAGCTCTGTGTTGTTTGTCCGGGAGCGGAGCATGCCCAGGCGGCCCTCGAGGGGGTTGTTTGCGAGCATTGTAATATAAAACCTCTCCACTCCCGCCGGGCGCTCTTTGAGGAGGGCGCCGCGGCTCGCGTTCTTCGTGGTCGGGTCCCGCATCTGCCGAGGCAGACAGGCGGTTCAGATCATGGGGTTCGCAGATGAATTTGGCAGAGGGGTTAGAGACGGGCGCTGCCCTTTCTCTGCCCTTACCTGCCAGGTTCAGTGCCTCTCCCAGGTGGAAGCACGCTCTGCGGTTTCTTCCTCCGGGCTGAGGCACCGGTACACATGTCCAGCTCTGAGGAGGTGGATATTGTGATATTGATTTGAGGACTCGCCACCTCACATACATATCGTGTTTCAAAATCACACGTTTATTATTCTAACATCAGAAATATATATGTGATAGACTTGTCTGATTATTTTCTCGATTTAACTGAGAAGTTAAATATCTTTCCGAATTTGTCAACTTACAAATATTGAAGATATATTTATATATATATAAAGAAAGTGAACAGCAGTTTGAGTGCTATACTACAAAGCGAGTAGGGATGCACACGCTGAGAGTGGAGCATGCACGTCAGTTCACAGCTGACAGTGTTCATTCATAAAAATGTCCCGAAGTGTAAAGAGAAGTATGCACTAGCGGGAGTTTTTAGCTCCACTCCTGTTGGCTTTATTCTCGAGGGAATAAAAGTCCAACGCAAGGCTCGAATCTCGCGTTTGCCGCGGCAGCGCGCAGATTAAGTCTGCAATAAAGAATATATAGCTCGGATCTCGCGTTTGCCGAGGCAGCGCGCAGATTAAGTCTGCAATAAAGAATATATAGCTCGGATCTCGCGTTTGCCGAGGCAGCGCGCAGATTAAGTCTGCAATAAAGAATATACGGCTCGGATCTCGCGTTTGCCGAGGCTGCGCATAGATATCGTGCCCGTAATATATAGCCGATTATATATAAAATGTTTATATATATTTGGAGGGAACTGAGTAGACGGGAGTTCCCTTTCTCTTTTTCCCTATAATATCTTGCAAACTATTACGAGCTATAATTCTTTTTGTATTCCAATATATTCAGCCTGTCTTTTTTGACTGTTTGTTTTTGGCTGCATTTAATTTAAGGATTAAATGAAATATTGAATACATTAAATTCTGAGGAATTTAAAAGAAGAGAGGCCGGTCTGCCAACCCTGCCACCTCGTGTGCTTCAGGGTGCAGAGGTTTCCAGTGATCCTCTAAGAAGAGGAGGGTCATAGAGTGGTCAGTTCAGTTGTTCCTTGCCGGTTCGCCGTTTCAGGGCACTGAAAAAAAAAAAAAAAAAAAGTGTCGTCACCCGTGCTCCCCCGCAGAAAGCTTGGGGACCGGGACAGGCAACACAGCTGAAGTCTTTGTGGGGTAAGACAGATCTGCGGACTGTTGTTATCACCAAGAAGACTTCGAAAAGGTCCTGACGCCAGTGGCATAGGACATTCGAGGGTAGCCCCCTTCCGAAGAGGGTTCTTTACCACACTATATGGTATCCGCCCCTCCTCGGTGCCCTCAGGGGGCCGTTCTGCCAACCCTGCCACCTCGTGTGCTTCAGGGTGCAGCGGTCTCCACTGACCCTCTGAGGAGGGCCGGTCGACATTTGATTCGGTTGTTCCCTGCCGGTTCGCCGCTTCAGGGCGCCGAGTCAAATGTTCAAAAAAAACAAAAAAAAAACACCAGAGGCCAGTCTTGAGAGACTGGTTCCCTTAGTAGATTTCTGGTAGAATGGAAACTTCTTCCAAGTATTTCTCAATGGGTACTGCTCACAAAGAAAGGGTTACAGAATTCGGGTCTCGCCCGCCCCAATTTAACAGGGTCTTCCCTATAGTGGTGGACCCCTTGCAGTCTCTGGTATTGGAACACATAGTTCTGACGCTCTTGCAAAAAGGAGCTATAGAAGGGTTTCTCCTCCCAGCAAGCTGTCAGGGTTTTACAGTCTGTACTTTGTTCCAAAGAGGGTTGGAGGGTACTTTCATGTATCCATCCATCCTCAGCACAGGAGGTTCCTCAGATTTGCTTTCGGGGGCGAAGCTTACCAATACAGGGTTCTTCCTTTCTGCCTAGCTTTCACCCCACACCTTCACAAAATGCGTGGATGCAGCTCTGGCTCCTCTGAGACTCCAGGGCATTCGCGTGTTGAATTATATCAACAATTGGTTGAATTTAGCTCAGTTTGAGCATATGGCAGTCCAACATTGAGATGTTGTTCTGTCTCACATCAGAAGGCTAGGGCTGAGAATTAATGCCAAGAAGAGTGTGCTTCTTCCAGCTTAAACTACCAACTATCTAGGGGTAGTCTGGGATTCCATCACGATGCAGGCACATCTGTCTCCTGCTCTGGTGCGTTCCATTTTCTCGGCCGTGAATGGGGTGAAATTAGGCCAGTCACACACTGCAAAACAGTTTCAGAGACTGTTGGGTCTTACGGCAGCTGCGTCCAACGTGATACCTTTTGGCCTGCTGCACATGAGACCCTTACAGTGGTGGCTCAGGACCAAGGGGTTTTCTCCGAGAAGAAATCCTTTTTGCATGATTAAGGTCACGCGGCGATGCCTTCGTGCCTTAGTCATGTGGAAGAAGCCTTGGTTCCTGTCCCAGGGACCTGTGTTGGGGGCTCATTGTCGTCGTGTAATGCTAACGACGGATGCTTCCCTCACAGGCTGGGGGGGCGATCATGAGTGGTCGCTCGGCTCAGGGTCTTTGGGAGGACCATCTACTTTCCTGGCACATAAATCATCTGGAAATGATGGCGGTATTTCGAGTACTCAAATACTTCCTCCCAGACCCGAGGGGCCATCAAAATGTGGGGGCAGACATCCTGTTGAGGCAGGGGCCGAGGCCCGGGGAATGGAGTCTCCACCCTGAGGTGGTGGAGCTCATTTGAGAACTTCGGTCGTGCAGAAGTTGACCTATTTGCTTCGAAAGAACATCTCTTTGCCCACTGTGGTGCTCTCTGACTAATCCACCCCTCTGGGGTTGGATGCCATGGTGCAGACGTGGCCGAGGTTACGTCTGTACACACTTTTCCCCGATCGCTCTGTTCCCAGGAGTTCTGGAGAGGGTTTGCCTAGAGAGGGTCTATCTCATACTGATAGCCCCATTCCGGCCAACCCGAGTTTGATTTGCAGACCTAGTGTCTCTTCTAGACGGCTCCCCCGTGGAGATCCCCATCAGACAGGACTTTCTGTCTCAAGCGGGCGGCATGATAATTTACCCCCGCCTGGAGTTGTGGAAACTCTGAGCTTGGCCTCTGAGGGGGCTAGGCTCATAGAATCCGGTCTTCCAACTGAGGTTGTCGAGACCATACTCCACTCCAGAGCTCCTTCCACGAGAAAGCTATACAGACAAATAAATGGAAGTTGGTTTCTACTTGCTGTAGACAACGTCAGCTGGACCTGTTCCACTCTTCTATCAGTCTTGTGCTGCAATTTCTCCAAGTATAAAACTTGGATGGTTTATCTCCTTCTACCTTGAAGGTTTATATAGTGGCTATTTCCACTTATCATGCTCTGTTTGGGGACTCTTCTGTGGAAGAGACCCCCTAGTTATACGCTTTCTCTGTGGTACCCAGAGGCTGAGGCCTTCTGTGCGTACAAAACTCCGGCCTGGGACTGGGCTATTGTGTTGGAAGGGTTAGCTGAGGCTCCCTTTGAACCATTAGAGGAGGTGTCTGGAAGATTCCTCTCAAAGCTGTCCACCTGTTGGCAATTTCATCTCTCAAAAGAATTGGAGATCTTCAAGCACTTTCGGTTGCTCCCTCATGTTTGGAATTTGCGCCTGGTATGTTCAGGGCTTTCCTTCATCCTAGACCTGGTTATAAATCCAAGGTCCCCACCAACGTCCCAGGACCGATTGTACTGCAGGCCTTTTGTCCTCCGCCTTTGATTAATCCGGATCAGGAAGAATGAGCAAGTGGGTGGTTGAGGCCATCTCTCTTGCCTATGAGTCATACGGGCAGCCTTCACCTTTGGCTGTCCGGGCACACTCTACTAGGGGTATGGCTGCCTCAAAGGCTTTGATCTCGGGGGTTCCCATTAACGAGATATGTGATGCGGCTGGGTGGTCATCTCAGCATACCTTCATTAGGTTGTATAACCTTGATTTGGGCTCCACTCCAGGGTCCTCGGTGCTCTCGTCGTAAGATAACAGACAGGCACTTGGTCTTATGGCCTAGTTGGGATAGCGTTCCCAAAGCGACTATGCAGCGTCGATGTTCCCATGAAAGGGAACGTCTCGGGTTACGTCTGTAACCCTGGTTCCCTGAATAAGGGAACGAGACGCTGCGTAGCTTAGCCATACTCCCTGCACGCCTGTGAGCGTCTGCTTCATCCATATCAGAAGCTGGCGTTCTTTGTTCTCAGGAGTGCTTTATAGTTTCCTGGTCCGTGACGTCACCCGCACTGACGTCCCGTCACACTATTGGTTCGATTTCACGAGTGCTTCAAGACAAAACGCGCAGAGGCGTTCCCAAAGCGACTACGCAGCGTCTTGTTCCCTTATTCAGGGAACCAGGGTTACAGACGTAACCCGAGACGTTTTCTTTAATCTCCCGAGTGGGGATTCCCAAGGAAATGTGATTGTATCTGAAGAGCCTGAGTCCTCCCGCCTCGCACTGTTCCTGTCTGAACGGAACGTGGAAACATCCCACCGCTGTATGGTCAGATGATATGAAAACTATGTTATATGATAAAGCAAACCAGCATCTCGCTAGTAAAGTGTTGATGGATGAGGATTGCAATCAAAGTAAAGACGATTGTGGTGATGTACAGAAGCATGCGTGAGTCAGTTGATCAGTTGACTGTATTTATGCACAAACACATTGCAGTACATTCACGTTGTTTTCACACACATTCAGGATAATGTTTGGATTTGTCCTGTGTATGTTGCTGTTAGGGATTGAACCGTGCGGTTTGGCACGCGCTTGCATCCCAAATCGGACGACACATCAATAATATGGTTTGTTGAAAACAACGTGAAAAACAGACAGACAGATTTGTCTAATGTATGTTTCAGTCAATGGATGTGTATTCTGGTTTCCTAATACGTTACAACAGCAATGATCAAAAGGACATGGACAAAACAGTCACTCATTGTACAGAAATGTTCAGTGCCGTGCCGAAAGCTCTATGACAGACATTTACGCCGTCATCACCCGGTGTTGATAGTGCGCAGTCGCAGGTGAGACCTGAACATCTCACGTTGCTATCTGTGTTGAAACTAAACTCATTTAAACCTTGCCCATTTAAACATTCATTCCTGAGATGCGAAAGAGAACTCACACACTGTGAGGAGATTTGTGTGTGCGCTCATCCGAAGCGCGTTCATGGAGAGCTGCCTCACAGCGCGCAAATTCTCTTTAAAGTCTTGCACCTAAACGGACAAATTCACACAAAATGATGTCAACATGCCCATCTTAGCGAGTATCCTAACAAACATAGTAGGTTATGTCTTAAGAGAGAAATGAGACAGCGCATGTGTGTCAGTATCAGTGTACTGGATCTGTGAATTATGTCTTAAAGGGACAGCAGTCTAATATTCCTGCTCTCTGTGTTTAATGTTAACCAAAAGATAAAAAAGTCAAAGAACAAAGAAATCACTCTTGACTGAACTCTTGTATTTAATTATTTAATGAAGTTTTTTTTAAGCAAATTTATTTGTTGTTTAATTGTTCAAAAAATGTGTATCTTTTTTTATATTAGAGGTGCTGCATTTTTATCACAATCCCAACAAAGAAGTTATGCACATGATCAGTTGTTTTTAATTTACATTATTGTATAATTTCAAGATTAACAGCAGAAACAGCATGGTCTACCTTTAGCTTTGTGAAATTATGCTTCATAACCCAACAAACAGAACGTTGGCACAACGTAGCCAACCTTCTAAGAACGTGGCCAAAAGGTTGCTATAACTACGTTGCGTTGTGAAGGTTGTTACAGCGTTGTCACAATTATGACATCTGACCACCGCTCAGTTCCGTTGCTTAAGGTCGTGCTTTGGTTGTCTGGACTACCACTGGACGACGTGTACTCGTCACTGCTCCGATTCTTCTGGAGTGCGCATTTTAAATTACAAATGACCGTTGAACCGTCTCTTCATCGAGCCAGGATACGTGAGTATTGCTTTTATTTTATCTCTATAAAAAAGATATGCAAATATTCAAACACAGCCTAAATGTTACATTTATTTGTTGTCTAAAAACTGAACGAAATAGAACAGAATAATAGTAATAATAATTCCGGAGTGTTTGTGATCTAATATAAAATTTACCAGTGTAATTCTAGCTATTTCTTTTAAGTACGCAGATCAGAACATTAAAACGTCTTCTGGTCAGGTAAATGAAAAATATTTCAACATAACGCCAAAAGTTATAAGCCATAGTGAAGAGAAAATTACTTGAGTGATGGTTGACATTTTAGCACATTATGAACAGACAGGAACAGACCACAGGAACAGACAGCGACTCCACTGTTAATGTTTAACGTTAGTCCATTTTTGGGAAACTAACATAAACGTTTGTAACCTCTCACACAGGAACCATCTTGAAAGTGCTATCCATCGAGAAACATGGTATTGTTTACCTTGTTTATTACTACAGAAGCTGTTCTTAAGTGTAGCATGTCACATTACTGATCAAAAGCTGGGGGTCAGTAAGATTATTTTTTTAATGAATAAATGCATGAATTTATACGTAATATACATCAATAAATACACTAATCCAAGGAAGGACAAGATATTTTATGAATAAAATAATTCAATTCAAAGATGGAGCCCGTTGTGTCCTTATGTTCCTTATGTATAACCGGACATAACTCTGAAGCCAAACTGAGTTAAGGCTCCATACTCTTGGCATGGTGGGCCCACTATGAGACCCCCTTAAGCCCAGAGTATGGAGCCCCACCTCGGCTTGGCTCCCGGGATACACCCGGTCAAATTTCCAGCTGGACTCCAGCTACAACTCCAGAGTCAAGCCAACTTAAGGCTCCAGACCACCAGCCACTAACACCTACCCATCCCACACAGGCCTCTAATCAAACATTAGTAAAAAGATTTTTTTAAATACTTCCTCCTCACTGAATAAATATTTAAGTTTTACTTCAATACTATAACCATCCCAGTTACTTTGCACAGGTCCAGCTACAAGAGTTTAAAGGTGAATCATCTTTTGTGCAAGAAAGGTCTATTAATCAATGAAGTCTTGAACAAACAAGAGTGCAGTTTCATTTAGCATGTATTCAAAAAAAAATTCAGACCTGTATATAATCACATTCAAACTCACCCAAGGATCCTCGACAGTTTCCAGAATCCCTCCACCACCCCGTCTCCTCACACTCTCTGGGTTACTTCATATAATCTAAAAGGAGGAGGTACTCTGTGTTCGGGCCGATTACCGAGCTTGGAGCCCTCTCCCTGGACAGCACGCCAAATACGTTTACCAATTAATTTACCTGACTTATTTGTAAGTGTGAACTCGTGAAACATATGTATACAATTCAACAATTTCATCAAAGGCAAGAGTATGTGCATATAGGGAATCAAATTGTCCAGCACAGCTGTTTGAGAACTTAAATAGTTCAGGAATTGAAGGAAAGCAGTGTTATCTTTGTTGAGTATAGTTACAGAGGATGAAGAAGTTGATGAGGTCGATTGTTGTCCTATGCTTGAATGTCTGAGGGCTGTTTCATAAAAGATGCAAAGAAAAGCGAGGATTAAACTCCAAAACCTGACTTGAGTTAACCTAACAAATGAGTTTGGGCTAAAACGGTTTCATTATAGGTAATTGAAGTTCACACAGTCCCGCTAATTCGATCCAGGTTTACCTAGTCAAGATAATTTCGCGTGCACGCTTTTTTTAAGCAGCCCTAGAGGTCGATCATGGATCAAATCGATCCACCATAGGAAACGGCATACATTTTGTGCTATTTTATGCGTTTGAGACATGGTGTTTTCCTCAGTGCATAACTTACTTCTCACAAGTTTATTCTCCATCTGTAAATGTTAGAAAGTCATGCAAATATTTCCATTTTGCGGCTAAACTTCACAGTGAACGAGCGCGCATGCGCGCTAAACAGACGGAACGCAATAGAAGCGCAGTAATTCTAAAATATACATTTCGCTAAAATATTTGATGTTGGACATTAAATGTAACTTATTTACAATTTTAATCCTACAAGTAAGTGTATTTTTATGATAGTAACTGTAAATGGACTATTGTAATGGGGTAAATCAATATACTTTGGGCCATTTACTGAGTTTAGATTCATCTTACCAATTACAATTTAGTCTGTGCATATTTATTTTAATTTTTAATTTTGTGATTTTAATTTCTGCTCTTCTAATAACCATAAAGAGTACTACAGCTGCCAAACAAAACCAGAGAGAAATGTATTCATATATTTTAAAACAATTAAATATTGGACACAAAACATTTAGCCAGTAAGAAGGGAAAACCTGTAGGTTTTACACACACACACACACACACACACACACACACACACACACACACACACACACACACATATATATAATTCAGGTTGATTAGGACACTTTTTCATTTCATAGTCATTTCAATAGCAAAAAGTGTCACAATCAACCTGAATTCACTATATATATATATATATATATATATATATATATATATATATATATATATATATATATGAGACCAGAGTATAGATTAAATATGGGCCTTGGAAAAGGCTAGCTGACTTTATTGTGCTTTGACTACAGTGGGTAGTTCCAGTGTGGACAGCATCCATACATGTCACTTCTGCAGACTGCATCTTACTCTGTCACTCTTTTCATAGCTTTTGCTGGCTCTGAAACACTCACTTGGTATTTCTCCTGCTCTTTGTCTAGCAAAAAATCACTCATCACTTAATGAAAGCTTACAAATGATTGATTGTTTCAGGGGTCTTGTCACAGGTCTATTGATTTTGAATTTCTGTTACTTTTGCTATATTTTCACACTTAAAACAATGATTTGGTAATCCTCTTGTACTCTTCTGTGCTAAGAAATAAGTCTCCTGATATACAGTGGGTACGGAAAGTGTTCAGACCCCCTTAAATTTTTCACTCTTTGTTATATTGCAGCCATTTGCTAAAATCATTTAAGTTCATTTTTTTCCTCATTAATGTACACACAGCACCCCATATTGACAGAAAAACACAGAATTGTTGACATTTTTGCAGATTTATTAAAAAAGAAAAACTGAAATATCACATGGTCCTAAGTATTCAGACCCTTTGCTCAGTATTTAGTAGAAGCACCCTTTTGATCTAATACAGCCATGAGTCTTTTTGGGAAAGATGCAACAAGTTTTTCACACCTGGATTTGGGGATCCTCTGCCATTTCTCCTTGCAGATCCTCTCCAGTTCTGTCAGGTTGGATGGTAAACGTTGGTGGACAGCCATTTTTAGGTCTCTCCAGAGATGCTCAATTGGGTTTAAGTCAGGGCTCTGGCTGGGCCATTCAAGAACAGTCACGGAGTTGTTGTGAAGCCACTCTTTCGTTATTTTAGCTGTGTGCTTAGGGTCATTGTCTTGTTGGAAGGTAAACCTTCGGCCCAGTCTGAGGTCCTGAGCACTCTGGAGAAGGTTTTCATCCAGGATATCCCTGTACTTGGCCGCATTCATCTTTCCCTCGATTGCAACCAGTCGTCCTGTCCCTGCAGCTGAAAAACACCCCCACAGCATGATGCTGCCACCACCATGCTTCACTGTTGGGACTGTATTGGACAGGTGATGAGCAGTGCCTGGTTTTCTCCACACATACTGCTTAGAATTAAGGCCAAAAAGTTCTATCTTGGTCTCATCAGACCAGAGAATCTTATTTCTCACCATCTTGGCAAACTCCATGTGGGCTTTCATGTGTCTTGCACTGAGGAGAGGCTTCCGTCGGGCCACTCTGCCATAAAGCCCCGACTGGTGGAGGGCTGCAGCGATGGTTGACTTTCTACAACTTTCTCCCATCTCCCGAATGCATCTCTGGAGCTCAGCCACAGTGATCTTTGGGTTCTTCTTTACCTCTCTCACCAAGGCTCTTCTCCCCCAATAGCTCAGTTTGGCCGGACGGCCAGCTCTAGGAAGGGTTCTGGTCGTCCCAAACGTCTTCCATTTAAGGATTATGGAGGCCACTGTGCTCTTAGGAACCTTAAGTGCAGCAGAATTCTTTTTTGTAACCGTGGCCAGATCTGTGCCTTGCCACAATTCTGTCTCTGAGCTCTTCAGGCAGTTCCTTTGACCTCATGATTCTCATTTGCTCTGACATGCACTGTGAGCTGTAAGGTCTTATATAGACAGGTGTGTGGCTTTCCTAATCAAGTCCAATCAGTATAATCAAACACAGCTGGACTCAAATGAAGGTGTAGAACCATCTCAAGGATGATCAGAAGAAATGGACAGCACCTGACTTAAATATATGAGTGTCACAGCAAAGGGTCTGAATACTTAGGACCATGTGATATTTCAGTTTTTCTTTTTTAATAAATCTGCAAAAATATCAACAATTCTGTGTTTTTCTGTCAATATGGGGTGTTGTGTGTACATTAATGAGGAAAAAAAATGAACTTAAATGATTTTAGCAAATGGCTGCAATATAACAAAGAGTGAGAAATTTAAGGGGGTCTGAATACTTTCCGTACCCACTGTATATATATATATATATATATATAATAACACACACACACACACACACACATATACATACAGATATGTTAATAAAGTCAAAAAATTGTATGTGAGAGAGTCAGCTGTAATATCATTGCGTTCCTATTGGTCAGTGTTAGAGAAGCTCACCTTAGCCTGACAGTTAGCCTGCTCCAGACCAGGCTAGTTTCCCAGCATAAGTTGCCAGGGTAACTGAGTTTGAACTAATTTAAGTTTGTTTTATGAAACAGAATTCACTGACAACAAGTCTGACTAAGTAAAATAAGCCTGGCTTGTTTTCTAATCTTGTTTTATGAAACAGCCCTCTGGGGGGTATTGCACAAAAGCAAGATAAGGGATTAAGCTGGGATTTTCCAGTTATCCTGGCTGAATTTAGCCCTGACTCGGTTGCATGAAGGGAGGCTAAATTAATCTACATTAAGTTACTATGGAGATTTACACTTTGCAGCTAGCCTGGTCTGAGCTCCTCTAACACTGACCAATAGGAACGCAATGATATTACAGCTGACTCTCTCACATACAATTATTTGACTTTATTAACATATATATATATATATATATATATATATATATATATATATATATATATATATAATACACACATTTACTAAATTGTGCTAAATAAAAATATATATTGGTGTAAGTTTAAGACATTTTTATTATTTTAATATTTTATTAAAAGGTAAGTATGATGAGAAACAAAACATTTAAAGAGAAGTAATTTCTTAAAAATTAAGTGTTATGTACAGTAGCCCACTGAATCATTCTCAGACTTAATGCTGACAACAATAGAAGCACTTGGGAGAGAACTGTCAGGAGACTTATTTCTTAGCACAGAAGAATACAAGAGGATTACCAAATCATTGTTTTAAGTGTGAAAATATAGCAAAAGTAACACAGAAATTTAAAATCAATAAACCTGTGACAAGGCCCCTGAAACAATCAGGCCTTCATTTGTAAGCTTTCATTAAGTGATGAGTGATTTTTTTGCTAGACAAAGAGCAGGACAAATACCAAGTGAGTGTTTCAGAGCCAGCAAATGCTATGAAAAGAGTGACAGAGTAAGATGCAGCCTGCAGAAGTGACATGCATGGTTGTTGTCCACACTGGAACTACCCACTGTAGTCAAAGCACAATAAAGTCAGCTAGCCTTTTCCAAGGCCCATATTTAATCTATACTCTGGTCTCATATATATATATATATATATATATATATATATATATATATATATATATATATATATATATATATATACACAGTATATATAGGTTTTCCTTTCTTACTGGCTAAATGTTTTGTGCCCAATATTTAATTAGATTGTTTTAAAATATATGAATACATTTCTCTCTGGTTTTGTTTGGCAGTAGTACTCTTTATGGTTATTAGAAGAGCAGAAATTACAAATCACAAAATTAAAAATTAAATTTAATATGCACAGACTAAATTTTAATTGGTAAGATGAATCTAAACTCAGTAATTATCCCAAAGTATATTGATTTACCCCATTACAATAGTCCATTTACAGTTACTATCATAAAAATACACTTACTTGTAGGTTTGAAACTGTACATAAGGCACATTTAATGTCCAACATCAAATATTTTAGCGAAATGTATATTTTAGAATTACTGCGCTTCTATTGCATTCCGTCTGTTTAGCGCACATGCGCGCAGCAGCGCTCGTTCAGTGTGAAGTTTAGCCTCAAAATGGAAATATTTGCATTACTTTCTAACATTTACAGATGGAGAATAAACTTGTGAAAAGTAAGTTAGGCACTGAGGAAAACACCATGTCTCAAACGCATAAAATAGCACAAAATAGCACAAAATGTATGCCGTTTCCTATGGTGGATCGATTTGATCAATGATCGACCTCTAGGGCTGCTTAAGAAAAGCGTGCACGCTAAATTATCTTGACTAGGTAAACCTGGATCGAATTAGCGGGACTGCGTGAACTTCAATTACCTTTTATGAAACCGTTTTAGCCCAAACTCATTTGTTAGGTTAACTCAAGTCAGGTTTTGGAGTTTAATCCTCGCTTTTCTTAGCATCTTTTATGAAACAGCCCTCTGATCAATTTCAGTGTTTCACACCAAACTAAATACATTCCATGCAAGTTCATCACAATGATACAAACATTAAACTTATGTTGGAGCTAGGGATGGCTGATGCGAAACTGACGTTTCGACGCAGTGTCGAGATCCTGAAGCGTAGATGTTTCGAAACACTGCTCCGAACTGTGATTCAAAACACCCATGTCACGTGACTATGGTTAAACGAAGCCTCGGCGCGTTTCACAAGTGTTTCGATAGGTGGCGTGCTTGCCGAGCCTGTGTTTGATTGATGGGCGGGAACAAACCACACAATCGCACATCTGTCTCGACTCCCACAAAGTTTAAAAGAGAAGTTCATGCACCTTCACCTCGTGGGTTTTTGTGAGAGGAGAGAGATTTTGAGATAGTTTTTGCGATATAGTGACATTTATAGTGCGATTTGGTTAGTTATAATTAGGCTAGATTTAAATTTATATATTGAGTGATAGACTAGAGACAGTGACAGATAGTTAGGATAGATATAGTGACACATTCATATAGGCTAAGTTAGATATTGACAGATAGCATAGTAGTTAAAGATATAGAATTTCATAGGAGATAGATAGATTCATAGATAGATTGATTCATAGATATATAGATTCATAGATTATATATATATATATATAGATAGATAGATAGATAGATAGATAGATTCGTAGATAGATTGATTCATAGATTAACATAGATAGATTCATATATATATATATAGAGAGAGAGAGAGAGATAGATAGATAGATAGATAGATAGATAGATAGACATTAATAGAACAGATAGAAATGGAGGCTCCACATAAGAGATGCCGTACATCTGTGGTGTGGGAGCATTTCCATTTGGAAACCCCAAATAAAGTGAGATGTATGTATTGTGATAGGCAGCTAGCCTACTTCAACAATACATCATCCATGATGCGCCATTTGAGGAGCACTCATCCTGCCATTTTGCAGGGTGCAGAGGATGGTAACATTCCCCCTGTACCTAGGCCTGCTACTGACACTGGTGGGCCATCTAAGCAAGGTGTACATTGTTTGATATAATATATACTTAAGATAACACTGTTTTGAAAGTCCATAGTTTTAAATAGGCTTAGGCTTGTGTCAACCAGCCTTACAACCTATGTCCAATTCACAACTCCCAATCATTAAAAACAGCTTCACTCTGAATATGTAAATATAACATCTCACAAAGTTAGCCACTGTATTACATATAATTTTTTTTTATACACCTGAAGACACCATTTTGGTTTTCTTAATTGTTGTAGTTCTATATTCAGTTTGATCTGTCTTTGCACACTGAGCATAAACTTTTCCAAACTTGTTTGTTTAGAAATAATGAACCAGTAGTGTAGTCTTAATAGCTGTGCAATTTTTCAAGCTATATTGTTTTTTCAATTTATTTTTGTGAAAGTAGTTTTAATCTTTTATCTTTATCTTCTTTTAAAAGGCAGACAGAGGGAATTGGATGAGGCTCTGGTGAACATGGTGGTAAAGGATTTGCAGCCCTTATGGATGGATACCTTGGTGTAACTTGCCACTACATAACACCAGAGGCAAAGTTGGCAACTGTTGTACTAGGTGTAAGGAGGTTTTACCAAACCCACACAGCACAGCATCTCATGGAGGCTAAAGCTTTGCTAATGGCTGAGTGGGGAATAACCTCCAAAGTTCAGTGTATGGTGACTGACAATGCATCTAACATGATCCTAAATGCCCAGCTACTCAACCTTCGGCATGTCCCATGTTTTGCCCATAATTTAAATTTAATTGTGAAAAAGGCCCTAGATCAAACCCCAGTCATCAATGAAATACGGCAGAAAGCCAGAAAGATAGTGGGGTTGTTTAGATCCAACTGCAAAGCAAAGGACAAGCTTGATGGGCAGACCAACTCTGAAACTGGTACAGGAGGTTGAGACGAGATGGAACAGCACTTTCGACATGCTGCAACGCTTGTATGAGCAACGAGAGCCAGTGGGTGCTGCGCTATCCAATTTAAACAGTGATACTGCTCCGCTGACAAGTTTTGAGTATGACATTATTCAAGAATCATTGTCACTACTGCAACCGTTTAAACTAGCAACAACAGAGATGTCAGAGGAACAGAGAGTGTCTGCTTCAAAACTTATACCACTTTACAGGATGTTACAGCACAAGCTTGCACAGAAAAAGGGACATGCAGCGCAGGAATCAACTGTACAATTAGGTAGGCCACAATAACCATACTACCCATGTAATTGGCCACAACTGTCACATTGTTTTTTTATCAATATAATTAATATGGTTTGCTCGTGTTTTGAACAGGCACACACTTGCAAGAAGGTCTGCACTCCAGATGTGGGGGGTATGAGTCATTCAGAGCATTGGCAGTGGCTACACTGCTGGACCCAAGATTCAAAAATGTGGCTTTTGGTAATCCTGCCAAAGCCCAGGAGGCTGAAAAGCACATAACCCTGGAGTGTGCTTCACTGATGCGTTCAAACACAGCAACTCCTGGTGAGCACTTTCAGTCTTCATCTGACATTATGGAGTTATGTCATCTGAAAAATGATGCGACTTATACTTCATATATGCTGTCAGTTTATGCTTTGTAACTAATTCTTGTTTTTATTTTCATTTAGAGCCACAGTCAACATCAGGCCCATCATCATCAACACAGTCAACATCAGGCCCATCATCATCATCATCATCATCAACACCAGCAGAAACCCAGGACAGTTTATGGGAACTTTTTGATAATCGTATCCGTGAAACCCAGGCGATACACAGTGCTACAGCTGATGCCACAGTTGAAGTGAAAAAGTACCTCAAAGATGTGTTTTTTGCCCAGAACTCATGATCCTCTAAGTTACTGGAAAGAGAGAGCTGTAATTTTCCCTCATTTGTATGTCCTTGCTAAAAAATATCTGTGTATGCCAGCAACAAGTGTCCCTTGTGAGAGGATTTTTTTCAAAGGCTGGAGAAATTATATGTAAAAAAAGAAGTAGGCTAAGTCCTTCCACAGCAGAGCAATTAATATTCTTGAATAAAAATCTGTAAAAATGTGAGACCATTGTGGCTTGATTTGTTTTATTATTCTTCATTTTTCATGACCAAAATAACCTAGTTATTTACAGTGAGGAGGGTTACATAACCAACATCATGTAGTTGTCAGACAGATGTTAAAAACTCATCACATTAACAAAAACACATTTTTTTTTTAGTTTTTAAATGGCTTGTCAAGGTTGTTTCAGATAACATGTGAAATTGACCACTAGGTGTCACTGTGGAGACGGGTGTCGGTAGAGTTTCGAAGCCTCGACACAATATGGCACATTTGCTTCAACTGTTTCAGTGTTTCACGAAGCCTCGCTCTGCCCACCACTAGTTGGAGCAGGAAACAAACAGTTTCTCAAACAGGATTAGGTAAACAGGTAGCAAACAACCATGAGGCACCATCAAACAGATCCTACCATTTACTCCACTGTTTCCTGTTATATACCATAATGAGTATTCTCCATCTCCCCCTAGAGTACAGGAAGAACATTGCAACCATAAATACAATAAACCTTGTGACAGGCTGTGACTGTTACAATACATTTTTATATTTTGTAAATCAATCTTGATGTGGGTTTATTTGGAACACATGCGGGCTTAAATGGTGCCAAAGTACCAATTAAGCCCATATCAGACTTCTAACTTTATTCATAAAATATCTACTAACGTATTTCTGTTTATTTTCTGCTGAAAAGGCTTTAATAAGCTGTTCAATGACAGATTCTCACTGTGAAAACATGCCCCTGGGTTTGACTGTGTTTACACTAAACTCCAGAAATATTCACTAGAGTCTCCTGTATAAAGTTATACTGTGATATATATAAGACTGATAATGTCATATATACTTGTAAAATGAATAATATTTTTAGTATTTTTCTATTTTATGTGTGTTTGTAAGGGAACAACCCTTCAAACCGGATCGTTTTTCAGGAAATAAAAAGATTACGAATAATGAAATTAAATCAATATTAAAAATATAATATTTTTTTGTTTCATTTCGCTGATAAATGTCCTATTTCTACCACAGAAAGATAAAAATAACAAAAGTAACATGTTAGCATGTGCTCCTGAATGTCGAGAGCAGAGCTCGTGCGCGGAGGGGATGTGACGTCACAGAGGCGCGCCTCCCTCCCTCCGCTCTCTCACTATAGAGGGGCTGCGTTCCACTCCAGTTTTAGACACGCACTCGCGAACTTCCCTACACACTTCCCCTCGGGGGAATCCCTGCCGCCATTTTGAAGTGCGTTCCACTTCGTGAAGTGGACGAGGGAAGTTTACATGGATAGACCCTCGTTCCCTCGATTTTGACCGAGGGAGCGAGTCTACTTCACATGTACACTTCAGGCAGCTCCATAACCCACAATGCAACACGATTATGACGTCACCGCATATCGCGTTTAATTTACCCCACCACAAACAACTCTATGATATATTAATTATTTTTTAAAACATTTAAAACACACATATATGCATATAGAATGCTGTATTAAACAAATTTGTAAGGGGAAAAAATAAATAATAAATCAGCTCCATTGAGGATTCCAAGTGATCAAGGGCTTAGGACGTTCCAGTTCAGCCCATACAAAGGTTCAACCAGTAGTGGGCACTTGTGCAACATAAGCAATGATGTACATCCGAGTCAACGAGACCGAGTGAAGTTAGCAAGGGAAGGGCATTTAAAAACCGAACTGGAACGCAGCCAGGGTATGCATCGACGTCAATTTCCCGCCAAAAGCGCGCTCCCTCAGCTGGACTGAGTGGCAAAAGAACCTGCTGCGTGACTGGAGTTAATAGAGGAAACTGCGAAAACGCAGGTAAAACAAATGATTACACTAAAGGTTGGACTGGAAAGTGTTCTTACAACTTGTCAAATAAACCTAATACGTGAAAACGACTGCCACAGGTTATAGAGAATACGAGTCTGACGTCACGCTGCATTGAGTTCTGGGTAACTTCTTTGTTTATCCGCCATCTTGACAGGATCGCGCAGCCCTTCTGTTATTGAGTTTAGTGCAGTAATTTGTTTTATGTCATGATTGTGAAAAATGTCACCATTGTATGTCATTAATGCTGCATCGATAATTGTGATAGTAACTCAGATCATCGTTCTGAGAGAAAACAAGACAGTGAAAAACGTTTTATCGCCTTTTCTACGTGTAAAAACACCAAGGGAAAGACGCCGGATGGCAAATCTATTATTAATGGCACTGATTAAACCCACTGCTTATCACTCAATAAAAGAATGACATTGCTAAGTGTTTTGAACGTTTTGATTTCGTTTGGTTTAATAATTAACATTACCTTTGCGAGTCTGACTCTCACTGCGCTCGTGAATTAGCAGAACCTGACGGGGACATTCAAATGCTTAACAAGAAAAACGCTTCATGTGACAAACAAACAATTCTGTACATATTTATTAAAGCATACTGCGTGGAGATACGCAAATGAGCCCAAAATATGAACGCAACACGTTTATCTTAAACGGTTTCCTCTCGTGTCCTCTCAAGAAAAGGCTTAATGCACTTAGACTGATATTAAAGAGACCAAATTCTATTTACAAATAAAGCACATGCAGAAAAACGGATGAGACCAAAATATAAACTTTCAGTATCACTTAAAATGCAAGCATTTTATACATTTTCTTCATAACGGTTTTATAAAGGTAGGAAATTGCTTAGTGTTGTTGTCATTTGTTAAAATAAATATAAAAATACAGTGTGTTCGTGTCCGTCTGTCCGCTGAATTTGACCCATAATCTCTGATTCTCCTCATCTGTGATCGTGGAAAAGGGGAATTACAATGACAAGTTGTAGGCCTACTCAATATGCTTGTTTAAGCATCATTTAAACGTTTCCAACAAATAAATGAATCGACTTTCTCAGTGTGTTGATCACATAGATTTATTTGGATATTCATACGATGGCTGAAGCAGCAGTGAGCGTCCAGCGTGCGACACGGTAAACAGATCAACATTGTAAACAAAATTCTACAAAACTTCAGTGAAAAAAAAAAAAAAAATTAAATTAAATTATCATGCGATGTGATAAAATAGCTTCTATTCTCTGCAAACGATACCATTAAAAATGTTAACGTTCCACTTAAATGGCAGAAACAAAACAAAAGGTAAGCAAGAATCCGTATTAATTTCAGTACGAGTAATAGAGGGCGATCCTGTCAAAATGGCGGCGCCGCCCCGGCATGCAACGAGGCGTGACGTCGGTTCGTATTCTCTATTGACATGCAGCCAGGAGTCGTGTTTCCTGACATATGTGCCTGATTTGATGCCGGGGAAATACATAAAGCAAATCTGCCTGTGAATATTTTATATAACTACAATATAGGTAGGTTTAAATCAGCGTAATCACTTATATCAATGTTATATATATCGTCATATCGTCCAGCCCTAAAACAAATAGTTTTATAGTATAGTTTTTGTCAGTGTTGTTTATTTAAAAACACACAATTATGCAGAATATAAGATGGAAAATAATTAATTGATGAGTTGTCAACATAATATATAACAATACAATATATACGGTATGATTTTACCTCAAAATCCAACATTTTGACACAAAATGATAACTGCAAATCCATGTTTCTCTGCTGGAGTACAGCTGTTTCTGTGAATTGCAGTGATCCATTTGCTTCTTTTTCTGTTGCTTTCAGCAGTTTTTAAATATATACCTCAGGTTTTGTGTCAAAGCTATTTGTACAGTCAATCGCAAAGCTCTTTCCCGTTTTGGATGTGTTTTGTGTCTTTTTCGTGGCATTCATGCTGAAAACCAATGCTGCCACTCAGTCTTTTGCCACTCAGTGGGCGTGACCGCAGTCGTAATGGTCGACGGTGACGTCACGTGCATACCCTCTATAGTGATGGGAACTATTTCAGCAGAAACTAGAAATACACAAATACACAACAGAAATACACAAAATATTTTGTTAAATAGAAAAAAAGATTGTTCAAATAAGTCTCTTTTGTTCACCAAGGCTGCATTTATTTGATAGTAAATACAGTAAAATGTGATATATTCACTATATTTATATATTATACGCTATATTTAATATATATTGACATCGAACTGTATATTATGTGAATATATAGTTATTCCTGTGATCATTTTCAGCATCATTACTCCAGTCTTCAGTCACATGATCCTTCAGAAATCATTCTGATATGATGATTTGATGCTCAAGAAACATTTAGGACTATTTGTCAATGTTGAAAACAGTTCATATTTTGTGGAAACTGTGACAGATTTTATTTTCAGGAGTCTTTGATGAACAGAAGCACAGAAGAACAGCATTAATCTGAAACAGAAATCTTCAGACGGTAAGAGGAACACATTGTGATTGAGAGCTTCAGCTCAGCATGTGTTCATGCTTCATCAGAACAATCGCTCCTCGTGATCTGGACTCACAGCCACGGCTTTGAGCGACTGCACCATGATCCAGTGGATCTGGTCAAACAGGTGGTTGGTGACGTCCCGTCCTCGAGTGCTCTCCAGATAGAGCCGCAGGTTACTGACCGTCCACTTCCCGCCGTGAACATTGTTGTAGTTGTCCTGCGCTCAGATATATGGGGATTAACGGGAATATATGCACACCCCCTGCAGGCGCTGTGCATTCCCCCAGTCATACTGTCAAACAGAACTACAATTTAAAATTAAAGCTGCAAGCAGCGATGAAAGGGCCCTCGCACCCGGGCTCACCGCCAACCGTTGGCCTCAGGAAAACAGAGAACAGTGGTCGACATGCATGTAAGCGAGTGAATACAGGAGAATTATGCCATTTCGAGTCATTTCGAATTGCCACACTTCCTGCTGCCAACAGGTGGCGCTTTGACCATAACCAAATATTGCGATATAGATGTGTTCAGACCCGGACTGTTATCAAACACGTGAAGTTTGGAGCAGATCGGACATCATATGCCTGAGTTACAACAACTTCCTGTTTCATGGCGTTAATTGCATACATTAGCACTTAGCCAAGTGTTGCATGATTTAACGTGTTTCTAGCATGTTTGGTACTTTGTGGCATATTGAAATGTGGTTCTGGGAGGGAATTACAGTGTAAAGCATGCCATTTCCTGTTGCCAGCAGGTGGCGCTATGACTAACTGAATATTGGCATATAGATATGTTCAGGCCAGGACTCTTATCACACATGTGAAGTTTGGAGCAGATCAGACATAGTATGCCTGAGTTACAACAACTTCCTTTTTCATGGCGAAACATCAGACTTTGTCATGCCGCCACGAACACGCCCTTCAGCGAAAACTCTAGATCTTCACAATTTAACGTCTCAAAGGCCTTTAGATTAGACTGACCAAATATGATGTTGATCTGATTAAAGCTCTAGGAGGAGTTCATTAAAGTACAATGTCTGGAAATGGCAAAAACTGCCAAAATTTTGTAGAGAAAATTCAAAATATCTCACTTCCTGTTGGGTTTACAAACTTTGCACCCACGGGCTTTTTTGTAGGTATTGGGCTGTTACATATGTCTACCGAATTTCATAACTGTACGTGAAACGTAGCACGAAGGGCGCTTAATTGAAATTTTTTAGGTGGCGCTATCGAGCCATTTTGCCACACCTAATTCTGAAACCCATATCAGATGTAAATTTTCACCACTTCTGACGCGTGTGCAAAGTTTCATGAGTTTTTGAGAACGTTTAGGCCCTCAAAAATGTGATTCATTTTGGAGAAGAAGAAAATTTTGGCTGAGCAATTACAATAGGGTCCTCACACCATCGGTGCTCGGGCCCTAATAATGGTTTTCCATTTTGATAGACATTAAAATATCATTTATTCCTGTGATCATTTCTCCAGTCTTCAGTGTCACATGATCCTTCAGAAATCATCCTGATATGATGATTTGATGCTCAATTATTAATGTTGGAATCAGTTTTGCTGCTTAATATTTTTATAATCTGTGATACTTTTTTCAGGATTCTTTGATGAATAAAAATTTAAAGAGCAGAATTTATTTAAAATATAAATCTTTTGTAACAATATACACTACTGTTCAAAATTTTGGCGTCAGTCATTTTTTTTTTTTTTTTGAAAAAAATTAATACTTTTATTCAGCAAGGATGTGTGAAATTGATAAAAAAAAAAGTGATAGTAAAGATTTGTATTGTTAGAAAATATTTCTATTTTGAATAAATTCTGTTCTTTTTAACTTTTTATTAATCAGTGAATCCTGAAAATAGTATCACAGGTTATAAAAATATTCATCAGCACAACTGTTTCCAACATTGATAATAACGTATCAAATCATCGTATTAGAATGATTTCTCAAGGATCATGTGACACTGAAATAAATAAATAAATGCTGCAATAAAAATATATTTTACATATTTACAAAATTAGAATTGAATGCAAAAATCATGTTATGACCAAACAACTCTCTGAGGTGATGAACTGAACTGAACAGAAGCAGGAGTGTAAATACACAGAGCTTCACGAGTGAACACAGCTGACAATAATCACAAACAGATCAAGAGGAACATATGAACAAAAACACAACACTAAACATTACCCTAAAGTAACACACAGGTTTCTATTGAGATCCTTCATTTACACAGGAACTGATCCTCAAACTGTGTGATTGATCTTAATTCCCTGGACTTTGCTTTTGAGATGTGTTGAAAAATGTTGTAAATAAAAGTGTTCATCGTCTTTATGTGTCGAGACTCTTATCTTGGATCATCTAGTCAAGCTGGTGTGCGACAGTCACTGATTCATCATGAGCTCAAAGCATTATGGGTAGAATCTCTCAGTCTGAGTCTGATTCATCAACACAGTTTCACTGATCCATAAACCCCAAACCCAGGATAGAGCGGTTGAGTGAATGTGGTCTGGACTGTGTGGATGAGGCTCATTGTGTCTCCAGAGATGCTGTAGAAGGACAGAGTTCCTGCACTGTGATCCACATACACTCCTACTCTATAGTAATTCTTCTCATTCTCTGTTCTGCTGATGATGGACATTACAGGGAGAAAAGTCCGTATGTCATTGTGAGAGAATGAGTAAGTGCGAGAGCCCTCCAAACTCCAGGACTGATCATTACGTCCAAACCAACACTCACAATCCCCTCCCGTCCTGCTGATGCTCTTATATGACACTGCTATAAACACATATCCACTCCACTCAATCTCCCAGTAACAGCGTCCACTTATACTCTCTCTACACAACACCTGAGCATAACGATCAAATCTGTCTGGATGATCAGGATATGGCTGAAGTTCTGTTTTAGTGTAAGTAATCACTGTGTTCTCCTCAGACAGACGGAGGTGTTTATGTGCTGTGTTCAGATCCAGAGTGAGCTGATGGGAATCTGATGGAGATAAAACACATCAGTGTATCATTTATTACAGAAAATATTACAGATCTTCAGTTCAGAGCAGGATTCAGGATTCTTCTCCTATCTTACAGAATCTCATCTGTAGTTATTAGGAAATCTTGAGTTCGGTACTCAACTCTCAGGTCTGTTGCCAAGAAACCAATAATAATAATAATAATAATAATAATAATAATAATAATACATTTAAGAAATGTCATTCTGTAATAGAGTTTGTGCTAAATGAGGTTCTGACTGAAATCACCATGATTACCAAACAGATAAGACAGGATTATAATCTTTCTGAAATATGAATGTGTGTGAGTGTGTGTTACACGTACATCTTCGTACTCCTGCTGTAATCCTGATCTCTCCTCCATGATCCACACTGGAAAACACACACAGACACAATCAATCATAGACGTAATGGTTTTTATACTGTACAAACTGTATATTCTCTCCTCTTACACTAACTCTACCATAAATCTACCATCACAGGAAACTTTCTGCTGTTTTACATTTTCAATAAACATGATTCTGTATGATTTATCAGCTGGTTTCCTCGTGGAGACCATAAAATGTCCCACAATGATTTCAGATATTTCCAGATACACAGATACACAGCAGTGCAGTGACTGTAGGCGATTAATCTAATTATTGATTACAGTTTCTAATGACATCTGAAAGGAGTGATTGGTTGTCAGTTTGTGTCTACATGTGAGTTTTTACTAGCTTTTTCCACTTTTGATGTCTGTTAAACAGCACAGCACAGTTAAACACTGATTTAAGATCAGATGCTCGAGGTCCAGGGTTAATCAAACTTTCAAATGTATAAAGTCAGATTTCTGTGGCAATGACAGTAAAATGTAAACAATAATGTGTCCATAACAAACATGTCATTCATTCAACAGCCCATCTCACACTCAATTCTTCTGACCGAATGTTTTTTCAGGTTAAGTCATATTCCTTTTAACCGACACTCTTTTTAATAGACTCTAGTGTTTAAAGGGGAGAAGTTTGAAACTTAGTTTTTTTTTGCCATCATATTGAAGTCTCCTGTGACTCACTGTGCAAAGACAAATGGAAGCCCATTTCTGCCACAGTTGAGTAAACATATTATAGTGTTAAGGGATTTTATAGGACACATGTGACGTGGGGGAAGAGGTAAACCAAGCACTGTAATAAAGTCATGCTTAGAGAGCACAAGATGCTGCCACCACCATGCTTCACTGTTGGGACTGTATTGGACAGGTGATGAGCAGTGCCTGGTTTTCTCCACACGTACCGCTTAGAATTAAGGCCAAAAAGTTCTATCTTGGTCTCATCAGACCAGAGAATCTTATTTCTCACCATCTTGGCAAACTCCATGCGGGCTTTCATGTGTCTTGCACTGAGGAGAGGCTTCCGTCGGGCCACTCTGCCATAAAGCCCCGACTGGTGGAGGGCTGCAGTGATGGTTGACTTTCTACAACTTTCTCCCATCTCCCGACTGCATCTCTGGAGCTCAGCCACAGTGATCTTTGGGTTCTTCTTTACCTCTCTCACCAAGGCTCTTCTCCCCCGATAGCTCTAGGAAGGGTTCTGGTCGTCCCAAACGTCCTCCATTTAAGGATTATGGAGGCCACTGTGCTCTTAGGAACCTTAAGTGCAGCAGAAATGTTTTTGTAACCATGGCCAGATCTGTGCCTTGCCACAATTCTGTCTCTGAGCTCTTCAGGCAGTTCCTTTGACCTCATGATTCTCATTTGCTCTGACATGCACTGTGAGCTGTAAGGTCTTATATAGACAGGTGTGTGGCTTTCCTGATCAAGTCCAATCAGTGTAATCAAACACAGCTGGACTCAAATGAAGGTGTAGAACCATCTCAAGGATGATCAGAAGAAATGGACAGCACCTGAGTTAAATATATGAGTGTCACAGCAAAGGGTCTGAATACGTAGGACCATGTGATATTTCAGCTTTTTTAATAAATCTGCAAAAATGTCAACAATTCTGTGTTTTTCTGTCAATATGGGGTGCTGTGTGTACATTAATGAGGAAAAAAAATGAACTTAAATGATTTTAGCAAATGGCTGCAATATAACAAAGAGTGAAAAATTTAAGGGGGTCTGAATACTTTCCGTACCCACTGTATATCTCCTTGTCTAATTTCAGGCGAATCCATTACCGCAACAATCCTCTTTAAGGCTACATGGTGTGCCTGGCCGAACTTCTCGGTCAAGGCTGCCATAGTATCAGTGTACGGCCTAGGTGAGTTTATAAAGGAGTCGGCGATGAGACAGGCCTCTTCAAGTTTTACATGATCCACAAGAATCTGATACTTGAAAAGCTCCGTAGCATCAGTGGGTAGCAGGTTTGCTAGAGCTAGTTTTAGCCGAGAGAACTCCATTGGGTCCTTATGGATGAAGAGAGGAATTCTCGGTGTCGGCCCCATGTACTCTCTTCCTCCCAGAGTCGTTGATACTGGCGAGTACTGTCTGCCTCGGGCGGGACATGGTTGGCTTGTGTCGGGGCCTGGCTGGATACTGAGTTGAGGATCCTGCATCCATGTGATACATGCCGGGCTGCAGACGTGAGATGGGCGAGTAGAGTTGTGGCCTCTGTGTGTAGGACCGGACGTCATGTTGTTCAGTACCTTGTTTTGTTTGCGGGGGGTTCAGGCTTCGAGGAGTAGAATGAGGATGAGTGTGGGTCGTGATGCTCCTCAATACCATGACTGAGGTGAGACCCTTGAGCAAGGCTCCGTACCCCCAACTGCTCCCGGGCGCTGCAGCAATGGCTGCCCACTGCTCCAGGTGTGTGTTCACTGCCGTGTGTGTGCACTTGGATGAGTTAAATGTAGAGCACAAATTCCGAGTATGGGTCACCATACTTGGCCATGTCACATGTCGCTGTGAGCTCCACTCTTCTCCTCTGGGTATGTGTGGTGCTGGGCTGGCATGTGATGGACCACGTATCTTTGATCGCACTACATCAACGTCGTCATTTTTCAGATAAGATGGCAGTCTCACCTGACGTTTGGGCCGAGTGGATGGGGCCCATGATGCTTCATCACTGTTGCATGATCCTAGCACAGCTGCAAATCCGGCTCGAATGACCACAAAATGTAGCGAAGGCTACCTCGAAGATGATAAAGACTAGTTTAAGATAGGTATAGCAGTGTACCAGGTGTGTTGGTCAGAACACGACAAAGAATAAAGTTATGAACTTGAACTGGCTTAATATGGCAATTATGTAAATGTACATCAGAGGGGGGAGCCAACCATTAACATGACCCTAAACAATGCTTGCTTTAATATGTAATAACTCCAGTTACAATGAAGAAGGCCCAGCGAGTCAGTTGGGCCTCCTGAGGTCGAATCCAAGGGAGTTAACTGAGGAAACAGTGGTTAGTAGCACTTGGAATAGGGTCAAGCAAACAAGCAATAATGGAGATGCGGGAGCACAACAGGCACGTGTGGACGAATATGTGGAGTAATGTCCTTGCTTGAATGAGTTTGTACAGAGTCTTGATCAGATGGGAGTGTAACATGAATTATGCTGATATTTGTTGTGGTTTGCCTGTAACAGACAAAGAGCAGCACTATCTACTCAAGCTTATTAGATGCACAGCAGCACAATATACACTCGATCTGAGGCTGGTAACCAATGTTATTAGTCTTTTCCAGCACCTGTGTATGCAACAAACTTATATGTGCAGCGGCTGATACAATATGATGATTGCCCGTGCTGAATTGTTTTGCTTTGCGACCTCATGTGCACGTCGTACTCATACTAAAAGTCCCCACATAATGTGAAGCATTACAGTGCTCCTAATTCTCTCGATCACCTTTTGCACAGGCGTAGCCATCATTTCAGAAGTGAGGGGGAAAGAACTGTTGGGTGTAATACCAGTTTTTATCTGACCTATGTCTAATTAGATAGATTTTATTTTCTATCCCATCCTTCCGCTTTAAATTTGAAATCAGAAAATACAGTCCCTATCAAAAGTTTGGAAACATAATTATAAGCATGGGTGACGTTTGACTTTTTTTTTTTTTTTTTTGAGGTACAAAACGTCTTTTTACAATATGTGAATCGGCGTCCATAATTTTACGAGCAACTGGTGATAAAGAAATATGCCACGTCGTAATATGAAAATACTTCAATTTTAAACCATGAAGGCAAGCCAGTTGATATCACACAAACAATGAGCAAACTTTGCGTGAGAGTTATGTGGGTGAAGAAGTCTCAAACTCCAGTCAACTATTCACTAGAAACTGAAAGTAAAAACTGACTGAGCTTTTGGGATTTGTCACTGCATTAACGGCAGCAACAAATGGAGATGATGCAAGATTAATCTAATTTATTTTATTAGTATTTCCCTTGTGGCCAATAGTGAGAATTTTTTTTTTATTTTTTTGTGAATCGAGAAGTATTTTGTGTAAAACAAGTTGTTCTTTAAATGAGGAGTAAGCTAACTAACTAATCTTTCTTTATCCTCGCAGCGCATTGGTTATGCGGTGATGCACTATGATATCGCGGGACAAATGAATTGCAATATTAATTTAAGAATAAGAATAATTGAATAGCCCTGTGTGACCGTCCACTATACGCCACTGTGAAGGAATAAACGCCGTTCTGTCTCATCCAAATCCACATGCATGGACCGTTCAGTGTTCAGTACTGCAATGTCCGAGTCTCTCCTGTCACATGGTGTTTCTCGTGTGTTTTCAGTCGGCGCAAGCAAGAAACGTTAACTAGATTGTGGACTAGCTTTGACTCTCTGAACAGTGGCCGCATGCAGCTGAATGTTTATGACTGTTCTGCCTATAACAGGCTGTGCATAATTTGTGATGGACATTTGTATATAAACATTATATTTTGGGTAACATACGGTGACATACGCTGCGTTCCAAAAGGGATATATCACCCTCTAAAGCAGTGGTTCCCAACCACATTCCTGGAGTACCCCCAACACTGCACATTTTCCATGTCTCCTTTGTCTGACACACCCATTTCTGGTCTTGGAGTCTCTGCTAATGAATTGATGACTTGATTCAGGTGTGCTTGATCAAGGAGACATGCAAAATGTGCAGTGTTGGGGGTACTCCAGGAATGTGGTTGGGAACCACTGCTCTAAAGGGCACTTCAGAGTGAAAATATTGAAGTGTTGTTCCAAACCGATGTGCTCAAAACTGGTCACTTCAAAGGGCCCTTCGGAATGAAGGATTTCAAAGGGTACAACTGATGGACACATCCTTTGCACAGGGAAGTTGTTTGGCCACACAGAATGGTTACAGGGGGCTCGGAGTTCGATTTTACCTATAAATGTATATATAGCATTTTTCTATAATACTGCAATATTTAAACGAGTTAGGTTTGGTACATTGTGTTCAAAATGACATTGTTCTTCAACAAAAAAACTTTACAGTTCTCTTTATCAGTTCATTCAAACGTTTCAAATACATAGACACAATATACAATATATTTAACACAAAAGACCAGCTTATAATGTTACTACAGTAAATTAATGCGTATTAATACAAAGAGTAAACCAGGGGGAAAAAGACGAAGGTGCCTCCCTGGTGTTAAGATGATGATGCTGAAGTGTGTTCCAAAAAAAAATAGTTTTTTTGACCCCCACACCCTTTAACCCTTTCAAAGCTCTCACTCCGGAGGGTAAACCCTTTGAAGGGATTAGGGCAAAGGGATGATCCCTTCCGAATGGAATGCAGGGTGTATATTATAGGGAGATGAGAGGGTCTGTATCTCTTACCATTGGAGAAAGTGTAAGGGTTAACAAAAGCTGTTTAATCAGCATAGTGAAGCCTCTCATCCATTGACATCCATTCAAAAAACAGCATCCGGTCTCTTTCCCTGTATACCACTAGAGGAGCGTTAGCATTAGCCGTTACGCTTTTTTGGCTAAAGGTTGCAGGCTTCCCTTTCAGGGGTAAGTTCATTTGAATTTTCCATCTGTTTAATATATGTTGCATATATTTGGCATGATATAATCAAAGATGTTTATGTTTTTGGCGATCACGGCTAACGTGGTGTATTGATAATGCTTCTAACCTGAGTTAACCTGTTTTTTTAATTTACATTTTTACTCGGTTCAATGGCTGTTGAGTTTGCCTATGTAACCACAAATTGGACTATTAACCCTTTCGCATGTAAGTTTAGAATATTCTCATACCAGATCGTACACTCCAGGGACCAGACGAGACTGATCACACCGGTGAGATCGTACGCGTCAAAGGGTTAAAGGAGCAAGGCGCTTTACTTATATCACATGCTTGGAAAGCAAAACATATGAAGAGAACTGTACAATGACCACGGTCCACGGACAGTGCTTGTGTATATGCGCCGAACGCATCTTTCCGCGCTCACAAGCAAAGGAGTATCTTTGATAGACTTGAGCGCTCAACTGTGCACGAGACAGAGCGGAACGCAGGAAATGAAGTACACCTGGGCCTTTACCGCTCAAAATTGTAGTGGACTGGAGCTACAAGTGTGGTAATTGTAGAGGACTGGAGCTGGGCTCACATTGGGAAAAATTTGGGGGAGTAAGATAACTAAGAGAGCACTATAATGGCTATATTTAACATTACCCCTTTATTTATCTATTTTACTTTTTTTTTTGAAAATGTGTGCTATTTCAAATTAGCATCTCAAATGAGTTCACCTCCATCATCAAATCATGACATCTAATTCGCATTACAATAAAGTTCATCTCTGAACTAATAACATGTAACATCTATTCATATCTAATTTCATAAGAATAAGACAGATATGTCTGTATTATTTGCGCAGCTGCAAAGTAAATTAATATTTATGAGTTAACTAATATTTCACATGTAGATGAATTTGTGTCTACTCAGAATTAAGCTCTGACTCTGCACCAGTACGATCTGTCAAGCCATTCACTAGTCTTTGAGAAAGAGAATGTAGAATAAACGGGACTTTTATTCTGTTGAGCGAACACGATGAACAACTAATGACGACATGTTTGAGGTCTGGTTGACCAATCAGTGGAAAAAGATGTTTTATTCCCGCCCACATGTAGAGATTGAATGTTCAAGCTGATTATTTGTTTCCAATCCCAGAACGAAAAAATGAAAAATCAAGCCAATTTTTTTTGTTTTTTCCATTTTTTTTTTTTTTTAATTGTTATTCTAATTTCAATATTAAATAAAAAAACGAATGAATGGAAGATACCCTGATTTTTTTGTCAGTGTTTTTTTTTAAAGACACCCACTTATGTAGACAATATATAAGGTATGATTTTACCTCAAAAATCCAACATTTTGACAAAATGATAAATCTGCCTGGTCCAGGTGTTTCTGTGAATTGCAGTGATCCATTTGCTTCTCTTTTCTCTAGCTTTTGGCAGTCAGTGAAAATATACATCAGATTTTGTGTCAAAGCTATCTGTACAGTCAGTCACAAAGCTCTTCCCCGTTTTGGATGAGTTTTGTGTCTTTCACTGCATTCACACTGAAAACCAATGCTGCCACTCAGTCTGTGTAACCGCAGTCATAACGGTCGACAGTGACGTCACATGCATACCCTCTATAGCTGAATACTTCTACAAAACCATTTTGGGCTTTCTGCGAGAGAGCGCCCTCCAGCTTCCAGTATGAATGAAACATTACAGGAGAGTGAGCGCTCCATAATGTTTAGACTGCCTCATTTTAGATGAGAATAAAAGGACAGGTCATGCATAGACTATCTCGTCTCTTTGAATTTAAATCAAGATTTATTCACCCTTTTACCTCTATGTGAACACACTTGCCCAAAAAAAGTGCAGGGGATGAATTTACATTTTATTAAAATTGTGGTGGACAAAAGTGGTTATTGAAATCCAAAAGTTGTTACTGAAAATGTTATTTTTTCCCCCAGAATTGTGATTGTCTTTGTACACAGTATAGCTATGCAATTTTTCATATACATTTTCATGTTTAAACATTCTAGATAAATGCAGTTTCTAGGGTAATTAGGGTTGCTATTGTTGCTATGCTGTTGATCCAATGTCTGTTTTCCTTTGGCTATAATAACAGTGTGCTTATTTAACTTTTTTGTAGCAAAGGAAAATAAAATATGATCATCAAATAAACTGATTATGATTAATGCCAACAATTGGCATCATAAAGTGGGCTGATTCAGTGGTCATTTAAGGTTTAATCACTGATCATTCATGTGTTCCGTCATTAATACATTCAGATTTTGCTGTTTTTACATTTTACATTTCAGACTCTGTGACACTACAGCATGAGATCCAGAAGTGTTGCAGTGATCACTTATGATTTTTAAAATGTTATGTATGAAGAGTTTTGAGATTCTGTATCGTTCAGACACACACAGACATCAAGAATCAGCATATAAAACTCAATCAACAAAAAGCTTCATGCCACGATGCTGGGTACCAGAAGAGTTATTACTGAATTTAGGACTGTGGACTATTACTTTTGTTATTTTTATCTTTCTGTGGTAGAAATAGTACATTCATCACCAAAATGGAAAAAAAAAGATTAATATCTTTATATTGATAAAGATATAGGTGGTTGCCCTTTCAAACACACACACACACACACACACACAAAATATTAATTGAGAAACATTTATTGTGTACAATTGTAAAAAATGTTTTGTGTACAATATTTTTTTTTTTCAGGATTCTTAGAAAGTTCAAAAGAACAGCATTTACCTCAAATATAATCTTTTGTAACATTATAAATGTCTTTGCTTTCACTTTTGACTGATTTAATGCATCCTTGCTGAATAAAAGTATTAATTTCGTACCCGAGCGAGCTCTTAAAGCATTATAATCCTTCACGTCTATTGCGATCTCAGAATTCAGGCCAGCTGATAATACCTAGAATATCAAAATAAACTGCAGGCGGTAGATCCTTCTCCTATTTGGCACCTAAACTCTGGAACAATCTTCCTAGCATTGTTCGGGAAGCAGACACACTCTGTCAGTTTAGATCTAGACTAAAAACGGATTTCTTTAAATACTTTGAATACTTTGGGGACTGATGGCGGGGGAACGGAGGAACTGATGGCTCTGTGAACGCTAAACTCTCACGAGACGGTGCGTGATTGAACATGGCAGCGCGTTGCTGCTAGAAGTTAGCAAACTTTTCTTCGTTTTTTCGTTTCCCTTTGTTTATTTGTTTGTTCACTTCACCTTCCACAAATACAATAAACTGGATTACATTTCGGACCTGGATCATCTAGAAGACTACATCGACGAATACTAATAGACTCTGCATCATGGGACGCTCTCAAAAAGCTAAAAAAAAAAACTTGCATATATCGGACTCACCGGCATCATCCAACGCATCTTCCTCACCCACATTTCCGCACCCCCCGTGCTGTACCGAGGTAAGCGACATACTTACATCCATAGACAATAAACTATCCGGACTAGACGCTAGAGTAGCATTAATAGAAGTACTGCACAAAAAAATTTAAACAACTCCGCCACAGCCTGGAATACAGCCAACAACAAATTGACACGCTCACGCAAGAAAACAGTTCGCTTCAAAACTCTGTTACGACTCTCACAACGCAACTGTCTACTGTTACCACTCAGCTCGCCTCCATCACCTCCGAAAATAAAACAATGAAAGAAACAATATTGGACTTACAAGCACGCAGCATGAGGGACAATCTAATTTTCACCGGCATTGCTGAATCACCCACTGACGAACCCGAGAAAGCAATCAAGGATTTTATGGTTAAACAGCTCAAACTCCCAACAGAAACTGTTAACAACATCACTTTTCACCATGTTCACCGTCTGGGAAAAAAAACTCAAATCCACACGACCACGTCCAATCAACGTTAAATTCGAACATTTTAAACAGAAAGAATTGGTTCATCGGCAAGGCAAACGGTTAAAGGACACTCACTATGGTCTCAACAACCAGTTTCCACAAGAAATCATCCATAGACGTAAACAGCTAATCCCCATCCGCAAGCAAATGATAAAAGAAGGCAAAAGAGCAATACTTACAGTTGACAAATTGTGCATTGATGGACAGCTATTCAAAGACAAGGACATCACTCCCTGGCTCTACTAGAACCCTTCCCTCAACAATATCATCCCAGCCATAATATATTTCCATTTCTTGTATCTATAATATAATGTATCTATAATATATAAATTTTTGTTTTATTATGTTCTGTTTTTTTGTTTTGTTTTTTTATACTGAGCACAACTCATTTACATATATATGTCAGTATACAAATATTAGCCCAACAACTCAAATTCATAACCTGGAACATCCGTGGCATTAGCTCTCAGACAAAAAAAAAAATAAAGTTCTCAACTACTTGGATAACCTACAGGCATATATGCTTACTACAAGAAACACACCTTGCAGATTCAAAACAAAACACCCTAAGATCAGCACAATTCACTCACTCATTTTCAGCCACTTATAATTCAAAACAAAGAGGAGTATGTATCTTGATAAGCAAAAAATTCAATTTGTTCATAATACAACTATTTCAGTCCCAGAAGGACGCTTTATTATCATAAACATAACAATTAACAATAACCCGGTAACAATTGCCAACATTTACGGCCCAAATTCAGATAACCCTGCCTTTTTACACACTTTTTTTTCTTCCATTTCAAATCTTTCCAATGGCCCGGTAATTATAGGAGGAGATTTTAACACTTTAATTGACCCATCACTTGACAGATCCACAAGTAATAAAAGACACTTGCAATCCACTGACACAATAATACAGTCCATGAGAGATTTTGGCCTTGGCGATGGTTGGAGGCTACAACATCCAACTGACAGAGAATTTTACTCACCAGTTCATCACAGCTACTCTCGCATAGACTTTTTCCTAACTAGCAATTCAATCTTACCCAATATCTCTGAGCACAAAATCCACTCCATCAGCATCAGTGACCATGCCCCAGTAACATTCATATGGAATCCATCTAATTTACATAAACACATCAGTAGATGGCGCTTTAACATATCACTCCTTAAAGACCCAGAGTTTGACAGTAATCTTAAAAGAGAGTGGACATCCTTCCTAGAAATAAACGACTCGCCAAAGTTATCAGCTTCATTACTTTGGGAAACAGGCAGGGCAGTATTACGAGGTAAAATCATTTCATTCTCCGTCCATAAAAAAAAAAGAAAAGAAAAACAAGAAGAAATCAGACTCGAAAATAAAATAAAAGAACTTGAAATATTACATGCAAATAACCCAACAGAAGTAATATATAATGAATTAAGAAAACAAAAATTCCTGCTAAACGAAATCATAAATAAAAAAACTCAATTTCTAATTCATAGACTCCAAGAAACCTACCATCATAGCAACAAATCAAGTAAATATTTGGCCAATCAGATTAAAAGAAACAAAGAAAAAGTAACAATTGCAACTATTAAGGACTCAGCAGGGAGGCCTACCAAATCTCCACAAGGAATAAATACAATATTTCGAAACTTTTATGCTAAACTCTATTCATCTGATAATAACACAAGACGATATTAATTCATTTTTCAATAATATTCAACTCCCAAAACTCAACACCGAACAAATCAGCGCAATGGAAGAACCAATCATAGAAAAAGAACTCCTTATCACCTTAAGTCGAATGCCTAACAATAAAGCACCAGGACCCGATGGCTTCCCTGCTGAGTTCTATAAACATTTCTGGTCCATTTTATCTCCATTATTCATCAGAGCAATAATGGAAATAAAAGAAAATTCAAGATTACCGGTGCACATGAACACAGCCAATATTTCACTTATCCCAACCCTTCCGTCAAACTACCATCCTATATCTCTCATTAACGTAGACATCAAAATAATCAGTAAAGTTCTTGCACATAGAATTGAAAAAATTATCCCATTCATAATCCACCCGGATCAGACTGGTTTTATTAAAGGTAGGCAGGCATCCAACAACACACGCAGACTATACGATTTAATCCATTATTCATCACTACAACAGGAAAATACCATTATAGTCACTTTAGATGCAGAAAAAGCTTTTGACAGAGTCAATTGGAACTTTTTGTTCACCACATTACAAAAATTTGGCTTTGGTGAGTCGTTTATTAATTGGGTTAAAATTTTATACACAGCACCATCTGCCACAGTCACAACCAATGGACTAACATCACAAAGCTTCACACTGCACAGGGGGACTAGGCAAGGATGCCCACTCTCTCCTTCTTTATTCACCATCTTCATTGAACCCTTAGCAGCAGCCATCCGTCAGAACCCTCTCATCAGAGGAATCCACACACCCCAAACACAACATAAGATTAGGTTATATGCTGATGACGTTTTACTCTTTCTGCAAAATCCTCAATTATCTCTGCAAGAAATAATTAAAACCATTGATTTATACTCTACAATATCAGATTATGCAATAAATTGGAATAAATCCGAAATTCTTCCATTACATCAAACCAAATGGGATGTGGTAGCCCAGATATCACCCATTCCTCTATGCACAGGCCACATCACTTATTTAGGTGTTAGAGTTTCCTCCAGGCTGTCAGAGCTGACTGGACTCAACTTCACTCCTCTACTGAAAACAATAGAAGACGACCTTCACCGCTGGCACAACTTACCACTTTCCATCCAGGGCAGAATAGCTATAATCAAAATGACAGTACTTCCAAAAATAAACTATTTATTCTCAATGATCCCAACCCAACCCTCTCTATTGGTTCAAATCTTTAGACTCCATCATTACCCAATTCTACTGGAAAAATAAACCACCTCGGATAAAATTAAGCACGTTACAAAAACCCAAATCCTTAGGAGGATTAGAAGCACCGCATTTTTACCATTACTCACTAGCAAACCAACTTCAATACATATATAAATGGATTCACCCCATGCAATCAGACATTATATGGCTAGACATAGATCACTCTGCGAAAACTTGCACATATCAGACATCCCATTCCTTAGTCAGTCCATTTAACGCCACCCATGTTTCAAAGCATTGACAATAGCCTCTGCTCTGACAGCCTGGTGGAAATATCATCAAATCACAAACTCCAATCAGGCCCCATCTAAACTCACCCCACTCTGGAACAACCCTGATTTCACAAGTAACAAAAAAACACTTAATTTCAATAAATGGGCACAAAAGGGCATCACCCATATAAATCAAATTTTTCAGTCTAACAACTTAGTTTCATTTTCCTACTTAGTCCAGGAGTACGGTATCGGGAGCAATCAATTCTTGAAATATCTGCAACTCAAATCAGCTGTGTTATCCAAAATCAACAATAGAACTATCAATTTTCACCTTCCTACCGCATTAGCATATTTAGTTAATATATCCTCTCCGAAAAAATTACTTTCCAAAGTATACAAAATTATAACTAATTCAAATAAAACCATAACTTTACCAACAATTAAATGGGAAGAAGACCTTTCGATTGCTCTTGATACTGACTTCTGGACTCAGATTTGTAAAAATATTTATTCCATGACTAAAAACGCCAACCGTCAACTCATACAGTACAACAGTGGTTCTCAACTCCAGTCCTCGGGACCCACTGCTCTGCACATTTTGTATGTCTCTCTTATCTGACACACTCAGTTCAGTTTATGCAGTCTCTCCTAACGAGCTGATGATTTAAATCAGGTGTGTTAAATAAGGGATACATACAAAATGTGCAGAGCAGTGGGTCCCGAGGACTGGAGTTGAGAAACACTGCAGTACAAGACTCTTCATAGAACACACTACACTGGGGAAAGGCTGTCTAAAATGGGATTCACATCAGAAATTTGCTCACACTGCTCACAAAACTGCCCGGACACATATATCCATGCCACATGGCACTGCCCACCCATTATACACTTTTGGAAAGACGTCACTGAATCCCTATCCCGCCTCATAGGCTGCCACATCCTATTATCCCCTCCCTTTGTCTACTGGGCGATCTATCAACTCTCAATCAGGAAATAACAAACAAAAGGATGCTTCTTGTAGCCCTAACCATCGCCAAGAAAACTATCTTCTTGAACTGGAAATCCCGAAACACTATTCACATAACGCACTGGAAAAATTTGCTCATAGACTACATCTCTTTAGAATATTTTTCATCTCATTACAACTGTATATTGGAACCACAACACTCCAGATCAGACCTCCTTCAACTATTACAAATCTGACACACTCATCCTGTTCAATCATGTATTCATTTATTATTACACATATTTATACAAGGTTTTAGTAATATTGTGAGTATTTTCATTATTATAATTATTATTGACATTGTTGTTATTTTACAGAAACATTTAGCAGTACTGAAATGATGATGTGATGTTTTGCTTGATATAAGGACGGTAATGGTATAATGTATATCTTTAATAATTAAAAAGTGAATTAAATAATAATGGGAATAATAATATAAATATCAAAAATATAAAAATATAACCAAATCAAACCAACACCTAACATCACACATGATTTGAATGTACCAAATGCTGATTTTAATGCACCACACCCCTCTTTTAATGCACCACCTCAGCTTAGGCATACCTACAAATAGTAATTGTACTGTGAATGAGAAGAAAAAAGAAAGAAGAACAAAAAAAAAAAAAAAAAAAAAGCACACTGACAGAAACTAGGAGAGGTGTGGTATGTGTTAAGGTATGTGTCATGATTTCATTATAACTGTCATTTTATTATTATTATTATTGTCATTATTATTATTATTACTATTACAACTATTATTGATATCACTGTCCTGTCATCGCAAAACATCATCATCGCCATCTTTAGCATTACTAATATTTTTAATTACTATTGTTGTTGTTATTATTATTGTTGTTGTTGTTATTAATGTTATTATATTATTACTATTGCAGTCAATACAAAATTATCACCATTACCATATTTAGTATTACAGTTATCACTGTTGCCATTATTATTGATACAAATGTTATTGTTATTATTATCATCATTATTGATTTTACTTTTTCTGTCAACACAAATATTTTCATCACCATCTTCAGTATTAGTACCGCTTGTTATTATTATTGTCAATGTTATCTATGATTATTACTGATATTACTACTGCCTTCAACACAACTTACCATCACCGTCTTTAGTATCATTATTATAATCATTACTGATACTACTGTTGCCAGCATCACAAAATATTATCAATATTAATTTACATGCTATTACTGTTTAAATACTTCTACTATTACTACTATTATTTGTCATTTCTGCTTAGTTTTCATTGCTGTTACTATCACTGCTGTTTTATTGTTGTTTTTGTGTTTTGTTGTTGTGTTTTGTGTTCACCCTATGTTGTAAGTTTTGCACTCCTAAAAAAAACAAACAAAAAAAACAAACCACTTTGAATGTTGTGATCCTATCAGACTTATGATAGCAACCTGAATCGTAACAAAGCACTGTTCGCCAGAGGAGAACTGGCCCCCCGACTAAGCCTGATTTCTCCCAAGGTTTTTTTCTCTCTCCATTTTAACACCTGTTTACCACCTGATGTCATCTGTTGGAGTTTGGGTTCCTTGCCGCTGTCGCCCATATATACATCTATTTACCATCTTTTGTTGTTTGATTAACATTAATGACAGACAAATATTTAATTAGGCTACTTTCCCTTTAAGACAAAATTCATGGATGTAATACTGACACATATTCAGGTTTCACTTACCTGTTTATGTCCACTTAAGCCATAACCAACTGTATTTACATGAGATACTCCAAAAGATGGACAATTTGACCATTAAAGGTGCCCTCGAATGAAAAATTTAATTTATCTTGGCATAGTTGAATAACAAGAGTTCAGTACATGGAAAAGACATACAGTGAGTCTCAAACTCCATTGTTTCCTCCTTCTTATATAAATCTCATTTGTTTAAAAGACCTCCGAAGAACAGGTGAATCTCAACATAACACCGACTGTTACGTAACAGTCGGGATCATTAATATGTAATATTTGCATATGCCAGCCCATGTTCAAGGCTTTAGACAAGGGCAGAACGTCTGGATGTGCACAGCTGAATCATCAGACTAGGTAAGCAAGCAAGGACAATAGCGAAAAATGGCAGATGGATCAATAATAACTGACATGATCCATGAAATCAAGATATTTTTAGTGATATTTGTAAATTGTCTTTCTAAATGTTTCGTTAGCATGTTGCTAATGTACTGTTAAATGTGGTTATGGGGCAGTCGTGGCCTAATGGATAGAGAGTCGGACTTGTAACCCAAAGGTCATGGGTTCGAGTCTCAGGTCTGGCAGGGATTGTCGGTGAGGGGAGTGAATATCCAGCGCTCTCTCCACCCTCAATACCACGGCTGAGGTGAGACCCTTGAGGTGAAGGCTTAAATAACTGAAATCATTTGACGAAAGTGATATGGAACTGTAATGTTTGTCAAGAAATAACTAGAACTATTTTAGCTGTGGGTTTATTAACCTTAGAAAGCTCATCATCCAATCAGAATGAAGCATTCAATAGCATAACTAGAACCAAACCTCTGTAAATTATCAATTTAACTTTTGTAAGTGTATGAAAGCTATAAAGTTTAACTGGTTTGTAATAAGTAAAGATTGTAATGTTGTTTTGTAGTTGTTTAATCAAAACTCTTACTTGAGTTTGTCCAGTGTGCAGTTCGGATCCTCCAGTTTTTCATTAAGCAGCTTGACTCCTGAATCTCCTGGGTGATTGTAGCTTAGATCCAGCTCTCTCAGGTGTGTAGGGTTCAAACTCAGAGCTGAAGACACATAATGACAGCCTTCCTCTGTCACCATACAGCCAGACAATCTACAGACACACACCAAACAGTCCACGTGACTTGAATTTATATAGATTTCAGCCATTCATTAGGTATTATTTATTTGTAGTCACTACTTTGTAACTGTAAAAACCTAAATAGTAATTTCAGTGGCTAATTAAAAATGCAGTTGTTTTGAATTTAAGTAATTAATTTATGTAATTTGTGTAATTTGTAATTAGACGAGAAACATTAACAGTCATTTTCAGGATACTAGGCATACAAATAAGAGTGAATGTGCATATTTTTAAATAAAATATTATCTGCAAAGAGTTGAAATGCATTACTTTGCAATGTATTCTTTTTGCTAATTAATTCTTCATTTGCCTCAAATAACTTTAAATACTTTATTGATTTACTTAATTTAAAATAAAAACATTTTTTAGCAGAAAATGCAGGGAACAAATGACAATAACACACAAGTGACACATCTTAATGCTTTTAAATTGGTGGTAAGATTTATAAATCTCATAGCAAAATTGTAAAAATATTTGGTACATGCTGCATATTCTCTCAGACAACATTCATTAGTCTCACTGTGTTGTACTTGAAAAAAAATGCCAAAAACACCCCCCCCCCCATAAATGTACAGGCATCGGAATCGGCGAGTACCATAAAAAAAAAGTATGGGTACTTGTACTCAACCATTAAATGGTAATCGTGCATCTCTAGTATTTACTGCAGTGGACTCAAACTCAGCTCCTGGAAGGCCACTGTCCTGCAGAGTGTCTCTCCACCCTAATTAAACACATCTGATCCTGCTAATCAAAGTCTTCAGGATTAGGAGACTTAGGCAGGTGTTTTGGAGCTGGCTGGAGCTAAACTCTGTAGGACAGTGGCCCTCCAGGAGCTGAGTTTGAGACCACTGATTCACTGTGAAACTAATTTGCCGCTCTGAAACACTGAAAACAGGACCATGAGCTGCTCATGTGCAAATAAGCACTGGGCTGTTTCACTCTGAAACATGGAGAATGTAAGAATATTCTTATAATTACACCTCAACATCCAAAATTCATACTAAGCCATATCCAACTGCCTAAAATATGTATTGCATGAATTCATAAAAAAAAATTGTCAGCCAACTTGTGTTAATTGTGAATTTTGGCTGAGATGTTAATGGTGTCCCATACACAGTCACTAGATGGCACTACTACCTTGTTCAGTGCTATCAGAAGGAAGGCATGCATGAAATAGATGGTTTTGAAAAGCAATATTTTTCAAATCTAGCAAAATTTACAGATTTAGTACTTGTTTAAGGCCATTTTGCAATTTAAATCTTTACACAGTCCACTACCATCCCTCCAGCCCTAATAATATTTTTCTCAGACTTATGCAATCCATAAGGTCCCATACCTCTCAACTCTGAAAATATGGACATCTGTATAAATATTTAAAAATATCCCACTCCTTCAAATGTTGTTTTGTCTTTTGTTCTGGCATTCCATTGGGAGTAGATGCCACATTTTGTGACAAAATCATTTATTCTGATAGTATTTTGTTAATTATTTTAAAACAGTCTACCTCAATATCTCCAGATGGCAGTTTGGGCTCTTCAGTCCATCGGAAAGAAGCTTCACTCCAGAATCCTGCAGTTCATTGTTACTCAGGTCCAGCTCTCTTAGGACAGAGTTTGAGGACTGTAGAGCTGAAGACAAACTCTCACAAGACAGAGCAGTGAGATTACAACTATGTAGCCTGTGTAGAGAGCAAAACAACAGTAATGCAGTAGTAATGTTTAAAAGGTTGGGTTTCATTTGGAAAAACTTTTGACTGAATTGATGTAAGCAAAGCTAAAAAAAAATCTCTTTATAAAATAAATAATATTTTCAGTTTCTTTAATTTATTGTAAAATTATAATAACATAATAAAATGAGTAAAGCTCAGGTTCCTGAGTTTTGCCTGATGCCTGACACAGCTTGTCTGATGGAGATACCTAGGCATTTAATATCATCACACACATCAATAACAGTCTTGTCCATCAAATCACCTGTGTAAAATTTAGGCCCAATTAAAATGACTAACAGTGTATATAAATGACTATAACGGAGACTCTTACAGTGCTCTTCTGGTGTTTTTGATCACTGGCAGCAGTCGCACCACTGCTTTATCAGATCTTCTGTATTTATGCAGTTCAAACTTCTTTTGAGTCTTTTCTGACATGAGGAGCACAAACGCCAGACCAGACCACTGAGCAGAGGAAAGCTTCTGTTCTGAAAGTTTTCCTGTTTGCAGATTCTTCTGGATTTCCTCCACAAAGTCATCTTTCAGTTCGCTGAGACAGTGGAAGAGATTGATGGTCCTCTCTACTGATTTCTCCTCCTGTATCTTCTTTCTGATATAGTCAACAGTGTCTTTAACATTCTCTGTTTCTATTTCCAGTCCTGGCAGTAGTTCTCTCAGGTCATTCTGACTGGACCCCTGTGAAAGACCCAGAAGGAACCGGAGGAAAAGATCCAGGTATCCATTCTCACTTTGCAAAGCTTTATTGACTGCAGCCTTGTGAAGCTGAAAAAGTGGCTTTTGGTACAGAATCAATTCTAGTTTTTCTGTCCATGATTGAAGAAATGGGTTTTCTTTCTTGTCTCTATTAATCAAAAACACATAGAGAGCAGCAAGGAACTCCTGGATGCTGAGATGTACGAAGCTGTAAACGCTTCTTGCTGAAACAGCTTTTTCCTCCTGAAAGATCTGAGTGCATAACCCAGAGTAGACAGACCCTTCACTGACATCTAGCCCACATTCCTCAAGATCTTTTTTGTAGAAAATCTGATTTCCTTTCTCCAGCTGTTGAAAGGCCAGCTTCCCAAGCTTCAGAATAATCTGATCAAAATGCATTGCAGGAGCATCACTGTATTTTTCTTTCATTTGTTGCTGCTGAGAAATTAAGAAGCTTGTGTACATCTCTGTGAGGGTTGTAGGTGTTTTGTCATTGTTCTCTCGAGCCAGTAGAGGCTGAAGAACAGTGAGAGAGATCCAGCAGAATACAGGGATATGGCACATGATGTACAGGCTCCTGGATTTCTTGATGTACCGGATGATGTTTTCAGAAACCTCAGGACTGCTGTTTTTGATTAAGTATTGCTCTTTCTGCTTATTGTTAAATCCGCGCACTTCAGTCACCTGATCAATGTAGTTTCGGGGAATCAGACTGGCTGCTGCTGGTCTGGATGTGATCCAGATGAGAGCAGAGGGAACCAGATGTCTCTTGATAAGGCTTGTAACAATCTTATTCACTGTTGTTTTTTCATGAACATTTGTAAATCTGCCTCCCTCTTTAAACCTCAAAGGGAAGCGACATTCATCCAGCCCATCAAAAATGAACAGGACTTTACCATCACCTTCAGGAAGAGAGGGCAGTTCTTTAGGATCACTAAAGAAGTATTCATGAATCAGTCCCATGAGACTGCAGTTCTCTGTAATCAGGTTTAGCTCACGAAACGGCAGAGGAAAAATGAAGGCTAAATCCTGATTTTCTGTTCCTTCAGCCCAGTCAAGGATGAATTTATTGACAGACACAGTTTTTCCTACCCCTGCGATCCCCATCGTCAGTACCTTTTTGTTTTCATTGACTTTAAAAATGTTATTGCATTGGATTGGTGTGTCCTTGGCATCATCTTGTTTCTGATTCAATTCGATCTGTCTCACCTCATGGTCATTTACTCTTCCTCCAGTCTCATTCTCCACCACATATAAATCAGTGTAAATATCGTTCAGGTTTTTCTGATGACCCGTCAGTGAATTACCAACCAATATCCGCATGTAGTCCTGTTTTAATTTATTCTTCAGTCTGCGGCTGGTCTCTGTGTAATCATGAAGTGTAGCTTGTCTGTCATCTGCAGATGAGCCTTTAAAAAAAACAAGTGATCATGATTTTCATAAATTCTTAATGAAACATATATGTAATTTGTAATCTGGTCTGCAGTTTCAATTACAAACATAACTACAGAACGTGATAAAAACTGCACATCTGCTATATTCAATATACTCTTGCACTGCAATTGTGTTTACATGCACATCTTACACTGATTATGTTTAAGCTGGGAACATATATGGTGATGGAAACACCCTGATTAATGGTGATAGTGCGGTAATGTCACTGTAAACCATGTAACCATTAGTAAAATCAGACACTGTTCTAATAAATGTACTTGTGTAAGATCTGCTGCTGATCGTCTTGGACCTGTAATTGTTGATTGCTGTAATTTTTTCTTGTTTCCAAGAACAAGCAGTGATTGTTATTTACCCCATATCTCTTCTGAATGAGCTCCAACAGCAGCACATGTCTTTATATTGCTTGTCAATAACATTACAGTCACTGTGAATTAAACATTACCTTGCTTGAGTTTGTTGAGCTCCAGCTGCTCAGCCAGATTATTCTGGTTCATCTTCCTCAGGATCACCACCGTGATCTTCACAGCTTCTTCTGGTCCAAAACACTCCACCATCTTATCCACAGTTTTTAACCTATCTGCATTCTCCATGTCAGACTTTGATATACTCTCATGATCATTCTCTAAATGCCACTGAAACTCTTTTAGATCATCTTCTAACAGTTCATACATTGATTTCTTGAGCAGCTCTTTAACCGATGCCATCGCCCTTCACCGATTAATAGCTGCAGGACAAAAAGAAAAGATCTGAAGTAGGTCCACATATTACATGTTAAACTAAGCACTTAAATGTAATTTGGATTATGAAATGAAGCTGTGATCGGACCAGGACTCAGTGAACTCATTCAAACACATCTGTTTAAGTCCTGAAATTATCCTTTGTACAAGATAATATAATATAATTCAAGATTATGAGTCTCAGGTCTCCCATAGAATGTGTCTGTGAAGTTTCAGCTCAAAACACCCCACAAATCAATTATTATCCTATTCTGTAAATGCTGCTTTTTGAGTTGAAGCAAAAACATGATGTTTTTCTGAGACTCCTTAAATGAACACTCCACTTTTTTTGAAAATAGGCTCATTTTCCATCTCCCCTAGAGTTAAACAGTTGAGTTTTACCGTTTTCGAATCCATTCAGCCGATCTCCAGGTCTGGCGGAACTACTTTTAGCATAGCTTAGCATAGTTCATTGAATCTGATTGGACCGTTAGCATCTCGATAAAAAAAAAAATGACCAAAAATGAAAAAATGATGAAAGAGTTTTAATATTTTTTCCTATTTAAAACTACTTAAAAGACTCTTCTGTAGTTACATCGTGAACTAAGATGACGGAAAATGAAAAGTTGTGATTTTCTAGGCTGATATGATATGGCTGCAGCAGGCGCAATGATATTACGCAGCGTCTCTCACAAATGTCTCTATGGTTGCAAGGCACGCTCCCTGAGCAAGCAGGGGGTCACAGGCGCTGCGTAATATCATTGCTCCTGCTGCACCCATGGCACGGCAGCAAAGTTCCTTGATTATTACGCCGGAATGAGAGCATAGTTCCTAGTCGTATCGGCCTAGAAAATCACAAATGTTCATTTTCCGTCGGTCTTAGTACACGATGTAACTACAGAAGAGTCAAGTTTAAAATAGAAGAAAATATAAAAACTCTTTGGTCATTTTTTAACGAGATGCTAACGGTCTAATCAGATTCAATGAACTATGCTAAGCTATGCTAAATGTAGTACCGCCAGAACCAGAGATCGGCTGAATGGATTCGAAAAAGGTAAAACTCAACTGTTTAACTCTAGGGGAGTTGGAATATGAGCCTATTTTCAAAAAAAGTGGAGTGGTACATTCTGAGAGCAAAATTAAGTGACTAGCTCAATGAAGAAATTTGTTCTCTTGTAAACAATTTGTGCTTTATTAGTAATTAATTTATTGGTGATGGAAGTGATGGGTAGGCTAAAAGATAGTTCATAAGTGGTCAAACATGTAGAGTATACAATTAAAACCATAAAACCATTAAAAATAGGCTATGTAGCAAAAGAGGTTACCTTTGTTGAATTAATTTATTAGTGGAAGCCTGTATCTATACATCTGTATTTGTGGTACTAATGCAGGGCTGGGCAAACTCGGTCCTGGAGGGCCACTGTCCTGCAGAGTTTAGCTGCAACCCTGATAAAACTCACCTGTGTGTAATCCTGAAGACCTTGATTAGCTGGTTCAGGTGTGTTTGATTAGGGTTGGAGCAAAACTCTGCAGTGACAGCGGCCCTCCAGGACCGAGTTTGCCCAGCCCTGAACTAATGGTTACTCTTTGATTTGTTAAACAATCCAGAATGCACTAAACACACTACTTCATTATAGAGAAAAATAACAAATGAATAAAAATATATAATCATAAGCTAAAAATATATAATATATATAATATATAATCATAACCAAATAAATAAATAAGTAAACTAGGTGATTAGCCTATAATTCAGCAGCAAAAAAGTATTCTAGCCTAATTCTTGGGAAAAAAAACAACTTTGCACAGTAATTTTATAAATCCAAATGGTAATAAAAAGTTTAAAATTACTATTTGTATTCTTATGAAATGAAAAAAAAACTCGATTTATATGTAAATAATTATATGTATTTATATTAATGTAAGATTAAAAGACGCTTATTTTAAATGTATTGTGCAGCTTTTTAATGGGGCAAAAAGATATGATAGATACGGCAGAACAAAATAGGCTATTAATAATCTTTCAGTGTGCAAAACCATGATAATATGAAACGCTTCAAAACAGCAGCAAAAAACCGCTAATGCGCATCCCGGGTGCAGAATGATGTGCTTGAAGCAATGTGGAGCCAGAGCGCGCAGTTACGCTGCGCATTGAAAAGTTCACGGTACAAAGAGAATCCCGTGTATATCTGCTTCTAACAGTTTATTAAACATATGTTTCTTCTCACTTTTTTAAATTCCAGTTATTGTGCGTGTGACGCAAATTTATAGTCCTTGTGTTTTGCGATCTAACAGACATCCTGTAGCCAGTATGATGACATCGTTCAGAAACGGCAATAAACTCCAGCAAGATAAAGTCATTTTATGCAAATCCACAGCCCTTTATCTACATATCAAGTATTATAATGGGAATATATCATATTGTAGAGTTTTACCGTGCTGACTGTCGTTACCGAACGCGACACGCTGTTTGAGAGCTGAATGATTGACAGCTGCAGCGGAGGGAAGACGTGTTTCTGACCGTGAACTTAACGATGTTCTCCTTCACATGAGGCTATGGAATGGCTTCAGGTGACTTTGAATATAGTGCACGAAAACTTAATTGGTGCTAGTCTACTTATTTTGCTCTATGACTCCCACTTTTGCCATATAAAAGAGCGCAATTATCAGACGGTTATTTAAATATCGCGACAAACCTAATTTCCGTTTCATTTTGAGACTGTGGCGGGACAAATTAGAATGTGGCGGGCCGCCACAGTCTAGTCAATGTATGGGAAACACTGTAATATATATTATTAAAAAATATTTCTCTGTGTTCATCAGATCATGTGTTTTATTATGCATATTTTTCTAATCACATATTTCACACATCTGCATTCAAAAGCAATCAAATTGTATGTATTTATGTTTTCTTTATTTTCGCAGTGGGATATTTGAGAGATATTTCTATATTTCTACAACACTGTTGTGTTCAACACTTCCAGTTAATTTCAGTGCTGCTGGTTTCAATTAATGACTCTGTTTTGAGTTCATCATATAGACAGAAGGAGGCAGTATTATATCAAAACTGGCTGAAAACGACAGGAAGATGATGAGCGATAGTTTCTCTCTCAAAGAGATCAGAGCGCATGATAAGAAATACTGTTTGAGGAATCAGACTCACTAATAAACACAATACAGCAGAGAAAACAGGGATTTCACAGCATCTGCCTTCTGTGATTCACTTACCAAGACACACTTGATCATCTATTCGATCGTGACATGAGGAACTCAAACAAAATCATCAGTATGACTTCAGCACAGCTTTAAAGTCTCAGAAGCACAAAGTTACCAATGACACATCATAACACACACACACACACACACACACACAACTAAAGAAAGATGAAACACTCACCTCAGATAATATTTGTAGATCTTCTTTTCTCCTCCTCTGAACTGTCGGGTTGAACTGGAATTTCTTTGACTTCCAGAAAGGAAGTGAAACTTTTTCAGGAAGACACTTAATAAACAGAAGAAAGAGTCAGACGTCAGCACACACCCTCAGATTCCTGTCACTGTATATATTTGCCTGAATACTTTTAAATACTATACACATTTGCTATTTAACGCTCCCAATCAGCGGTGTGTTTTCAAACACGACAGCATTTTCCTCCTGCTGGATTCACTCGATTTACTGCTGTATTCCACTGAAGCTTTAGGGCTGGATCGGTTAGTTCTCTGTATTTAAAAAATATACTTAGTTACCACTTGTAGTACACTATGGGTTCAAATGTACTACAAGTAGTATCTAAATACTTTTTTAAATACAGAGAGTATATTAAAAGCACATTTTAGCGTTGACAAAAACGCATTAAAAGTCTTCTGTTTTCAGTTAAAAAGGTGTCATTTAAGCTGCCCCTAAGGTGATAAAAAAACAGCATATTCTTGATAAACTTCATTCTAATGCTGCTGTAGGTGTCGCACAATAGGCAACATGTTAATATAATAATTTCTTAATTCTGTGCTTTTACTTAATTAAAAATATTATAGTCTTATCCATTTCTGATAATTCCAGGTTGTGCAGGTTGTTTACACATTTAATTCGTGGCCATGAGAAATAAGACTGCTGCGTCCCAATTCACATACTATCAGTCCTAAATAGTATTCGAAAAAAGAATTAGTATGTCCCAAATCGTAGTATGTTGAAATGAGTATCCCAAAGATACCCGGATGGTCTACTTTTTCCGGTTAGAATCCGAAGTGCAGATCCGTGCACACTTCTAATGGCTAATATTGCCCATAACACATTTCGCTGTGGACGATGATTCGATTAGAACTACAAATACGAGTAAAAAGTGTTAAAAAACTACAAACATGACGGATGTGGAGACCGACGGTTAAACAGAGCGGTTAAGATAAAGGGGCTTGAATGATTAATAATCAGTATCTAACCTGACGAAAAGATATTTATTAAATGTTATCCACATTATATTTCATCTGCAACAGCATTGTGGACTTTTATAACGATGCCGTGTGAGAGAGAGCGTGACATGAGCAATCAATCTCAGATTAATGGATCTGCTCTAAACTTCACTATAATAAAGAATTGATCTCAGACTAACGGCTCTATTATAATCATTACAAAATAAAACAATGAATAATGTTAAACTAAAATAACTTTAAAACAATAATGTTTAAATAAAATGACTTTAAACTAAAATGACTTTAAAACAATAATGTTTAAATAAAATGACTTTAAACTAAAATGACTTTAAAACAATGAATAATGTTAAACTAAAATGTCTTTAAAACAATGAATAATGTTAAACTAAAATGTCTTTAAAACAATGAATAATGTTAAACTAAAATGACTTTAAAACAATGAATAATGTTAAACTAAAATGACTTTAAAACAATGAATAATGTTAAACTAAAATGTCTTTAAAACAATGAATAATGTTAAACTAAAATGTCTTTAAAACAATGAATAATGTTAAACTAAAATGTCTTTAAAACAATGAATAATGTTAAACTAAAATGTCTTTAAAACAATGAATAATGTTTAACTAAAATGTCTTTAAAACAATGAATAATGTTAAACTAAAATGTCTTTAAAACAATGAATAATGTTAAACTAAAATGACTTTAAAACAATGAATAATGTTTAACTAAAATGACTTTAAAACAATGAATAATGTTAAACTAAAATGACTTTAAAACAATGAATAATGTTTTACTAAAATGACTTTAAAACAATGAATACTGTTAAACTAAAATGACTTTAAAACAATGAATAATGTTTTACTAAAATGTCTTTAAAACAATGAATAATGTTAAACTAAAATGACTTTAAAACAATGAATAATGTTAAACTAAAATGACTTTAAAACAATGAATAATGTTAAACTAAAATGACTTTAAAACAATGAATAATGTTAAACTAAAATGTCTTTAAAACAATGAATAATGTTAAACTAAAATGTCTTTAAAACAATTAATAATGTTAAACTAAAATGTCTTTAAAACAATGAATAATGTTAAACTAAAATGTCTTTAAAACAATGAATAATGTTAAACTAAAATGACTTTAAAACAATGAATAATGTTAAACTAAAATGTCTTTAAAACAATGAATAATGTTAAACTAAAATGACTTTAAAACAATGAATAATGTTAAACTAAAATGACTTTAAAACAATGAATAATGTTAAACTAAAATGTCTTTAAAACAATGAATAATGTTAAACTAAAATGTCTTTAAAACAATTAATAATGTTAAACTAAAATGTCTTTAAACAATGAATAATGTTAAACTAAATGTCTTTAAAACAATGAATAATGTTAAACTAAAATGACTTTAAAACAATGAATAATGTTTAACTAAAATGACTTTAAAACAATGAATAATGTTAAACTAAAATGACTTTAAAACAATGAATAATGTTTTACTAAAATGACTTTAAAACAATGAATAATGTTTTACTAAAATGACTTTAAAACAATGAATACTGTTCAACTAAAATGACTTTAAAACAATGAATACTGTTCAACTAAAATGACTTTAAAACAATGAATACTGTTCAACTAAAATGACTTTAAAACAATGAATACTGTTCAACTAAAATGACTTTAAAACAATGAATAATGTTTTACTAAAATGACTTTAAAACAATGAATAATGTTTAACTAAAATGTCTTTAAAACAATGAATAATGTTTAACTAAAATGTCTTTAAAACAATGAATAATGTTAAACTAAAATGACTTTAAAAACAATGAATAATGTTTAACTAAAATGACTTTAAAACAATGAATACTGTTCAACTAAAATGACTTTAAAACAATGAATACTGTTAAACTAAAATGACTTTAAAACAATGAATAATGTTTTACTAAAATGACTTTAAAACAATGAATAATGTTTTACTAAAATGTCTTTAAAACAATGAATAATGTTAAACTAAAATGACTTTAAAACAATGAATAATGTTTAACTAAAATGACTTTAAAACAATGAATAATGTTAAACTAAAATGACTTTAAAACAATGAATAATGTTTAACTAAAATGACTTTAAAACAATGAATAATGTTTTACTAAAATGTCTTTAAAACAATGAATAATGTTAAACTAAAATGTCTTTAAAACAATGAATAATGTTAAACTAAAATGACTTTAAAACAATGAATAATGTTTTACTAAAATGTCTTTAAAACAATGAATAATGTTTTACTAAAATGACTTTAAAACAATGAATAATGTTTTACTAAAATGACTTTAAAACAATGAATAATGTTTTACTAAAATGACTTTAAAACAATGAATAATGTTTTACTAAAATGACTTTAAAACAATGAATAATGTTTTACTAAAATGACTTTAAAACAATGAATAATGTTTAACTAAAATGACTTTAAAACAATGAATAATGTTAAACTAAAATGACTTTAAAACAATGAATAATGTTTTACTAAAATGACTTTAAACAATGAATAATGTTTTACTAAAATGACTTTAAAACAATGAATAATGTTAAACTAAAATGACTTTAAAACAATGAATAATGTTAAACTAAAATGACTTTGTACACTAAACAGAACTGACTGTATAACTCTCAATATTAAAAAAACTCTATAAACTGTACTATACATTGTAGTCTAAATATAGCCAGTGATGCATGATGTCCACACATCATTAATAAATTTCCTCAAATCACAAAATCAATACTTGGATATTTTAAAAATTATATTGCTCCTTGATGTCCTCATTTTTTTTAGTCAATACAGTGGCAGTGGACCCTAATGTGTCAATACAGTGCCACCAACTGGTCAACTTGAGACTGTTAAAAGTTCTGGAATATGTTCAAAATACATGAACACAATGCTAAAGAGCAAAAAATACATGTTTTATAGTGTTTACAATATTTCTTTTTAATAATTGTTTTCTCAAACACATATTTCATCCTTTGTTTTAAATGCGCGTTGTCCACTCTAGTGGACATTTCACCAACTCCTTGAAAAATGCATGTTTGAAAAAAATTAAGGTGATTATGTTTTTTTTTTCATGCCTAAAGAGTAATAAAAACACTTTTGAAAAAGAAGTAGCATATCATAATTCGTGCATGAAAGGGCTAGAGTGGATGTACAGATGATTGTTGAAATTTCTTTTTCTAAACCTCGTCACACTGAGGAAAATGACATTTGCTTTTCATAATAATAGCAACAGGCTTCTCCAAAGTTATAGCATTACACCTTCACTTTGCCATTTTGGTTTAAAAAAAATCGTGATAGTATCGTATCGTGACTTCAGTATCGAGATATGCATTAAATCATGACATGAGTGTCTCGTTACACCCCTAGTAAGTAATGATGTTTTATTCAAGTTCAGGAGGAGCAAGTTCAGATAATTAACCCAATTAGCACAGGTGGAGAGCATTCAGTTAATTAACTCAACTAATGTCAAGGAGGTATAAATTCAGCAGCTTTACCTCTGTTTGTTGACACTTTATCAGTTTATTTCCTCTTCTTGTATCTCCCTCCAAGCATGCGCAGACACAACTTTTCTTTTCGACTTTTCTTCAAATCCACCGTGAAAACTTGTTGGCTGCATGCTGCACGAAAGGGAAATAATCTTATAATTTTCCTTGTGAGTGTTCAAGTCCTTTTTGTAGAGAATAAAACTTTATTGGAGCATACAAAATGTCCGTGCTTGCCGCTTGCTTGCAGGAGCTGAGAATCTGACGTGAAGTCAGCATTTGCGCATAAACTTGAACCGAGCCTTCAAAATAAAAGTACTGCAACTTATAATAAATAAAATAATGTATAAACACAAATAAAAACACAACTTAAATTATTAATTATGAAAGTGATTTTAGAAACCAAAATAAAAAGTTATACATAAATTATATACACAATTTAAATGGCAGCATTTACACTTCTAGTTCGATCTATTTTTACCACACCGGGGGGTTCGGGCCAAAATTCAGAGCTCGGAGCAAAATACACATTACTTTACTCTTTAATTATATGGATACGTGAACTGTGCATAGAATAAGAAGGTTATTCAGTCTAACATGAAGTTAGAAGCACCAAATAAATAAATTGATTAAAATTACATTTGTAGCATTAGCCACTCTCTTCACTGGTCACATGGTTGATGTAATTCTGCTATAGCAATATTTCATTTGTTGTGTAAATAGTAGGGTGCAATGTCACAGATATCTATAAGCTCGTACATTCACTGTGCTTTTTAGGGGATGTAAACCTAAGTGTAAATTGTCTTTTTGTTAAAATCCAGATGACGAAAGGGAGGAAGTCACGCACCTCATGGAAGTCATCGGAGTATCCAGTCAGCAGGGAAGTCTGACACTTCTGTGCAGCGACTTCGATGAGTTTAACATTCCCACCACACTGTACCATGAAGATCTCATTGAGAAACTCAACCTAAAAATTACACGTGTGCATAAACGTGTTATGGAGATCAGTTTTGTTGATGAAGATTCAAATCTGAATAGTTATTTCATTTTTCATTGTTCAATTAGATTAAATTTTATAGTAATAGTTAGATTACTTTTAATTTAGCAGTTCAGATCATTTTTCATTTCAGTAATAGTAATTTAGTAGTTCAAATTGTTTACATATTTGTAGTAATTTAGTAGTTTAGATTAAGTTTAGTAATAGTATTGATAGTAGTGTTTTGTATTTAGTTATTTTATTTTCATTTGAGATCATTTATATTTATTGTCTTTATGTTCTAAAATATGAAAAGATTTTGTACTGAAAAAGTTTTATTTAAAAGTTCCCTCAATAATTGTCCATGTCCAACAAATGTAGGCATTCTAGCATTGACACCAACCTTCTCCTCAGCCTTCCACAACAAAAGAAACAAAAACCCTTGTTCACATAATGTATATTTTTCATATTCAAGATTCATAAGTATTCTGTGCACTTCTCTCACCCTCAAGAAGGCAACAGAACATCACAAACTATGCTGTACTTACTTCTGACTTATTTTCCAGACCTGTAAGGATGACACTGGTCCGAAATGGAAAGGTGGTCTTGGACCCGTGTCTGAGGTGTGCAGAGTCATGTGGATGTTACCCAATCATGTGGGCATTGTTAAACCACAATGGATGGCTTTAAACACTTTACCTGACTCGCCTAACCCTCTGGAGAAGGACTTTATAATGTAAGGAAGTCAGGTAAAGTGGTGGTCAGATGCCCACGGACTGAGAAACAGCCTTTTTGTTCAGCTTGACACACCCGTACCGAAAACACGAATTGAGCTGTTCTCTGTTTCGGGGAAATATCTGAAACATCAAGAATGTTGAAAACAGTGCCATCTTGTGGCAGGTAAATGTATAGCAGTCATAAACCCAAATGTGTACAGCTCCGTTTTCTGATAATATAACTCAGATATTAGAGCGTCACAATAAAATGTGCGTAATAAGAAGTGAATGTTGCGTCTTGTAACTAATGATTAAATGTACTAATTTGACACAAAATATGATGCATAGATCTAGCAGACGGCATTCCTAGAAATGTTTAAGCTGTTATGACAGTAGCTTTTTGCCTTGTAACTGAAAAACATCATTGTCGATTATTGCTCGTGATAATTTAATAATGGTTCATGTCGATTAAAAGAATACAGTAAATGTTTTGTCACTCTTGTAGGCTATGGCGCACTGACAGGAATCGTTTATGAATTAGTTAAATAGTTTTTACGCATTAGAAAATAAAAACACTGTTATTTTAGTAGAATGAAAATCAAAAGTATTATAAATTAGTATCTTACTTACAATGTAGGCTATCTGCACTTTTCCAGGACAGAATTGGCAATATTCAGAGCGTGTCCCGCACAGACTAACGGTGCGTTCCAAACGGGATATATCGCCCTCCGAAGGGCACTTCGGAGTGAAAATAATCATGGCCGCCATATTGAAGGGTCGTTCCAAACCGAAGTGCTCAAACTGGCCACTTCAAAGGGCCCTTCGGAATGAAGGATTTTGAAGGGAACAACTGATGGACACTTCGGGCCCCCATGATCCTTTGCACAGGGAAGTTGTTTGACGTCACAGAATGGGTACAGGAGGCTCAGAGTTTAACTATGTATGTATAGTATTTTTCTATACTACTGTAATATTTATACGAATTAGATTTGTTACATTATTATGTTAAAAACGACATTGTACTTAAACAAAAATACTTTACAGCTCATTTATCAGTCCATTTAAATGTTTCAAATACATAGATACAATATAGCCTACATGCAATAAACCTAAAATAAATAAATAAATAAACTAACGTTAAACAAAGGCGCAGCTTGCACAATCTATCCTCTTTGATTGTCTCGTTAAGATGACGCAGAAGTGCGTTCCAAAAGAAGAGTTTTTTTGATCTCTACACCCTTCATCCCTTCGAAGCTCTCACTCCGGAGGGTAACCCCTTTGAAGGGATTAGGGCATAGGGATGAGCCCTTCCGAATGGAACGCAGGGTAACTGAGCACATGCACGAGCGTCGCAAAAACTCCGGCCAATCCGCAGCTTTTTAATTTGCCTGTAATAATCTCATCTGATTGGTTATTGCATCATGAGCTCAACAGGGATTGGTTGTAATGCTTAACGCTGAAAAAAAGTAGAAAAAGTAATATTGCATGAAGGAGCATGTATAGCCTAACTGTTATGTTACATTACTTTACTTACTTTTCATAACTTCCTGGCCTTTTAACTGAAAAACATCATTATTGTCGATTATTAAGTAATCAATGTTTGATAGCTTTTCTCTGCCAGTCATGCCATAAATCTGACATATGCAACCAGTTAACAGATGAAATATTCACATATCCATGTGATCTCTCAGATGAAGGCTATGTTTAAAGTAACCCACAGTTTAATGTTTCACAGATGGGGAATGACTCATAATTGTATCCTAATTTAGTCACTTGGTGTTTGGTAAGGAAGGGCCTACTTTGCGTCAGTGACAAACAAGTCTTTCATAAGAAGACAACTGATGGCACCTGTATCCATAGCAACCAGTTTCTAACTAATGAATCATTTGTTTGTTAATCATAAATATAATAATATATTGTGTGTCAGGCAGTCAATTATGCAATCATGATCCTAGTAAACAGCTTCTTCAATTAGGGTACAATATTCAGCAATCAAATATTTATTAATCAATTATTGGACAAGTTAAATTTGAAGTTGAAAACAAACATTTCAGCAATTATTAAATGATCAATATGTTTAAATGTAGTCATAAACGTAATCAGAAAGTAGCAACAGAACTTGTCAGGGTGTAGTAAGAACATTTATTTAATAATTATAGCAGTTTATGGAAAGCTGGCAGCCTGCACTGTTTCTGTTCTCAGGCAAACTACTGAGTACGCACCAATCAGAGGCTGCGTTTTTATGATGTCATCATGTAGACTTCTTACAAAAGGCTTGTTTGAGATGAGCAAATTCTGCGCAGAACCGATCACCGGTGATCACCGCGAGATGCATGCCGGTTAGAAATGTGTCCGAGGGTGGTCCGCCTTACTCTGATGTCATTCTCACGTGTTTCAAAAACCTCTCGCGAGGGCGAGGCGGACGTGTCGGATTCTGCAGTCGAGCGCAGTTGCTCTCCACCGACTGCGCTGACCAAAAGCACGATGGGAAACGACTTGCTGACGACACAGCTTAAAGCTTATTGGTTTAAACAACCGTGATGTATTGATCTCTTTTAAAATGTTTGATTTTAAAACACTAATACCATGATTTTATGCGTATATGTGTGAATATTCCAAAAGTCTCTGACAGTGTGATCTCTCTATGGGTTATGTGATTGTTATCATATTTATAAAAAAATTTATAAAAACATGTTTGTAATTAAAATAAAAATGATTGATACACACATCTTTCGAATGGAAAAAATAACAAGTACTTTGGGTGTATTCATTATGTTTATTTTCATATAAAAGCAACAGAACGTAAATTAGATCCAGTTTATCAGCAACACAGCGCATGAGTGTGAATCCCGCGATATCCGCCTTTGATCTCGCAGGTGTCTGATGCACTAAGAGAACGGAGAATTGTCCATCTTGCCTGCACTTCTTTCACTCCTCCCCTCACTGCAGCCGCCTACTCTCGGCTGAACTTCAGGCGAGGCAAGGCGCATCTCAAACAAGCCTAAAGTATTTTACAGTATTTTAAAAATACAAAACACTAAAGCATTTTAATACAAAATATGAAGCCATTTTCATCGACACTATCAAATACACATTACAAAATCCTATTTTATATTTGAAATACATATAACTACTGCCCATCTATCTATCTATCTATCTATCTATCATCAAAACTACTAAACTAAAGCTTAAACTTTCAAACTTCTTCAAACTTTCTGAACCGGCTTTTTCAAGTCAACTTAAAGTTTGTCTCTCTCGACAAACTTTTTAATCTGGAGCAGAACCTATGGGAACTATTGGACCACAAGATAAGCGAGACACAAAAGGTCCATAGTGTCGCTGCAGATGCAACAGTTGAAGGACAGCAATACTGAAATACACCGGACATAAACAGCACAAGAGATCCACTGGAGTTTGGGCAAATCATCAAACTTTCTTCAACCTTGCCAAAAAAATCTCTCTCAACACCAGCTACATCTGTGCCGTGTGAACGAGTTTTTCCAAAGCCAGAGAAGCTCTGTGCAAGAAAAGAAACCGTTTAAGTGCTAAAACACTAGAACAACTTCTGTTTTTAAATAAAAGTTCTTAAATAACATTTTTGTCTTGTTTTTATTCTTGTTTTAATTTTGTGAAACATAACTTTACTTTCATACACAGGCTTATAAGGCTTGCTACAACATGTAAAATAAATAAAGTCCACCTGATCTTGTTTTTAAAGAGTTCCCATAGGCTCCTTAGTTTCAAACCACACCTGGACATTAATAGCAACATTAGGTGTGTTCGACATCGGCTGCGGCTGGATGTAACCGATCGACGAGATTAGCCGCGTGCAGGCGGGGAGGAGCTGAAAACGGAGCCGTGAAGTCGGACACTTTCTGCTTCCCGTAGTGACGCTCGCGCTGCGTTTGCATCGGTTTGCATACTTTATCACAGCTGAAGTGAAATAAATGCAATATTTGACTAATACACTGATGTTTCAGAGACCTTTTCATTCAATACTTTATGTACTGCTTACAGCGTCTGTTTTTACAAGAATAAAGTTCAACATAAGCATATGTTATTTAAATAACAATGTAGTGGGGTCTTTGTTTTTTATCCGTTTTATTTTGATAAACATGACACAATACAACATCGCGACTACATGAAAAGAGCTTTAACTGTTATAAAAACACAGATTTTTGAGCATTAGTGGAGCTGAAGGCGTGACAATAAACACAAAACACACGTGATCGTTGTCATGCGGTGAATCCGGCCAATCATGAAACAGCTGTGTCGTCATCAGCGCTCGTGCAGCTCCTCTTGAGAAACTGCGCTGGCTGCCTCAGGCGGCTGATCTCGAAACGCTCTCGCGGTACTTTGAAGCCATACGTCACAGTCACATGACGTCAGCGCTGTCTCAAGTCGGACAACATTTCTTACCGGCATGCGCTGCTTCAAGTCAGCCGCCGATCGGTCTTTGCGGCGCTGCATCAAGTCGAACAAGCCTATTAACTTGCTTCTTCAAAGTTACAGCGTTACCTTCACTTTGCTCGTGTTTTTGCACTCGAGCTTTACTGACAAACACACCTGTGTATAATTAAAAAGGTAGAGCGACACTAATTACATATAAATGGTCTGATTAACAAAAGTAACAAACTAAAACACAAAATACAAGCACTAACATTTAATGTTTTTTAATGATTTGTAAATTATATTGAAAACATGACACTGTTGTGAAGATATTTGCAATTGTTTTGTAAAAAGGTGTGTTTGGGACTAGATCTCATTGATTTACTTTATTTTGTCCAGCAGGTGTCGCCAGCGTGTGGTGCTTCGAACGCTTCGAAACAGTGAATCATTTTGTGAATCAATCGGTTCAATTGATTCGAATCTTCGTTTCTCCCATCATCACTACCCTCCGCGCAAGAGCTCTGCTCTCATAATGACATTACTGAATTCAGAAGCGCACACAAGCATATTACTTTTGCTATTTTATCTTTCTGTGGTAGAAAGAGTACATTCATCAGCAAAATTAACAAAAAAAGATTATATTTTTATATTGAATTATTCGTAATCTTTTTATTTCCTGAAAACAATTAAGTTTGCAAGATTGTTGCCCTTTCAAACACACAAAAAAATTAAATAAAAATAATTATTATTCCTTTTACATGTATATAAGACATTATCAGTCTTATATGTATAACACATATATATTTATGCAGGAGACTCCAGTGAATATTTCTGGAGTATATTTCTGGATTAACACAGTGAAACCCAGTAACGGGGCATGTTGTCACAGTGAGAATCTGTCATTGAACAGCTTATTAAAGCCTTTTCAGCAGAAACTGAACAGAAATACACTAAATATTTTGTTAAATAGAAAAAAAATACTGTTCAAATGAGTCTCTTTTGTTCACAGTTGCTGCATTTGTTTGATTGTAAATACAGTAAAATTGTGATATTCATTATATTTATATTATACACTATATTTAATATATATTGACATTGAACTGTTTATCATGTGAATATATAGATAATCCTGTGATCATTTTCAGCATCATTACTCCAGTCTTCAGTCACGTGATCCTTCAGAAATCATTCTGATATGATGATTTGATGCTCAAGAAACATTTATGATTATTATCAGTGTTGAAAACGGTTCATATTTTTGTGGAAACTGTGATAAGATTTTATTTCCAGGAGTCTTTGATGAACAGAAGCACAAAAGAACAGCATTAATTTGAAGCAGAAAACGTCAGTGTCATTATAAATGTCTGTACTGTCACTTTAATTCAATAACGATGAATAAATAAAGGCATTAATGTCTTTCAGAGCACAGCTCCAGTGAAGGCCTCATGCGGACAGCGTCACTTCCAGGTGGCGGGGAACGGCGGGCGCACGCTGCTGGACCTGCTGCCCTTTGCCCGTTCACCTGAGAGAGACGCACACGGTCACTCGCTGAAATAACGAGCGATAGAAACAGAGAAGACTTTTCAAACCCCAGAGATGACATGTGACCTCGATCAGCCACGGCTTTGAGCGACTGCACCATGATCCAGTGGATCTGGTCAAACAGGTGGTTGGTGACGTCCCGTCCTCGAGTCCTCGTTTCTGCGTGTTTTTCAGCTTCAGAGTCTTTGCCAATATTAGGATATCACAAGTTAGTACCTCTATGAATCCGTTCTGGACGTTCTGCTCAAGAGCGCCCTCTTGCTTCCAGTATGAACGACACACACATTACATGAGAGTGTTTAGCGCTCCATAACGCTCACGCGCCTCATTTTGGACAAGAATAAAACATCAGGTTATGCACTCCCTTTATCAATGCTACTAAAAACATATTTAAAACAGGTCATGTGACTACAGTGGTTCAACTTTAATATTATAAAGCAATGAGAATACTTTTTGTGTGCTAAAAAAACTAAATAAGGACTTTATTCAAGAATATCTAGTACGGCTGGGTAAAAAATATTGATTTTAATCGATTCTCATTTTTACGAACCGATATTGATTCTTAAATCCCAAGAATCGATTAGTCTAGTCTGTTTTCAGTTGATGAATGAGCAGAATATGTAGCTCCTCCCATCCAATAAATCGCAATAATCTTTGTTACTTTTGATATGAAGCAAAGTCTCAGATTTCAAATGACGTCCATCTTATTATGAGTTTCAAAAAATAAATACCGTTTTGGCGCTGTTTAATGTGGCGTGACAGATCGCTTTAGCGCCTCAGTTAAAGAGAAGCATGTGATCATCCTCTCCTCCGCTTTAATACCAGTTACAGCGAAATAAACATGCATGAACATCTGAAGGTATGTTAAAATATACAGTACAACTTACTGAAATCTGTATCACGTCTCGTGTAATCGCTCAATCAGTGCTTCAACCTCGGAAAGACGTCAATAAAACAGCTTCAATGTCACATGACGTCACATTTACCTCAGAAAAACACATTCAGTGACCATAAACTCATTAGTCAGCTAGAAAAGTGAACTCTAGAGAGCAACATTCTGATAAATATAGCTATGCACCGTTACATATTCATTATAATGTTCTTCAATATTTAATGCATGTTTGAATAAATCAGCCACGATTTTATATTTAAAAAAAACGAATTGGAGTAGAAATATGATTATGTAATTCTAAACTTTATTTATAATAAAAACATCATTGAGTGTAATTTAAGTGTTTGTATATAAATAAGTTAATTTAACCTTCAATATTATTATAGCTAACATCAGCTGACTCTCATGTGTAGTTTACAGCATTAGTTGAGAGATTATTTTCCTCTAGAAAATTTGCCATGTACTGTAACTGATATACTACACCCAAAATAATCAATATCGAATCGAAATCGTAATCGAATCGAATCAAATCGAAAGCATATGAATAGTAATCGTATCTAATCGTGAAAATTGTGTCAATACCCAGCCCTAATATACTGATGGGCGATTTCAAACACTGCTTCATGAAGTTTGACAAATCTTTTGTTTGAATCAGTGGTTGTGCAGCGTTCAGACTCTAGCTGTGGGTGCGAGCGACTCACGGCGTGTTTCTGGATGGCCACGTTGGTGAGGTGCACGAACATGTTGATGTGATTTCTGTGTCTTATTGAACACGGATGATCTGAACCACAGGCGCTGCTCGAGTGTTTCATTATAAACTGATAGACTACAGATCATGTGATCAATAAAACACAGCGGATTGGACTCACAATCACAGCGATCAGTTCATGCTGAATGAGCTTTTGTTCAGAAGATGAGCATCACAACAGCAGCAGCAATGGATCTTCACTTCCGCCTGCACAACGTCATTTCCGTTACGTTTTCTTCTTCGTCTTGTTAATGGCCGCTCACTTGGGAGTTTATTATTATTATTATTAATGAGGATGTAATGCCCCAACAGCCCCAGAGGATCAGAGCTGGCGCTGCATGTTCACACTGGGCTCCTCAACCTCCAGGATGGGCAGAAACAGAGGCTCTAGTTAATACAGCCATATATATTAAGGTGACTAGATTTCTGAAATGGAAACTAAATTACCGGCGTCTGCTTTAACATATTTACACTTTAAAAGGCCAGTCAGGATGTTAAATAACTGACATTTTCCACTCAATCAATTTATTTTATTTTTCAATAATAAAATAAAAACAAGTAATCAACATGTCATAAATAACATAAAATATTATTTATATATTTTTGACTCGTTTTTCATTCAACAATTAAAATAAGTTAAAAATTGATTGAACACATCGCTGATCTACTGAGAATGATGGTTCTTGGGACTGTTGTTCATGTTTATTTGTACATGGCCGTTTATCGTGATAAAGTCTTTGTTGCTTTTCCGGTGTGGTTTGCTGTTCATCTGCGGCTAGTACTGCACTTCAGCGTTTTCTACTCTCTAGGGATGGTCTCCAGTATGAATTTAGTCAGCTTTCTGACCTACAAATATATATATATATATATATATGGAGAGAGAAAGAGTGTGTGTTTTAAATCAGAACATGCATTTTGCATTATTATTATTTTTTTACTATATAGGCTAAACAAATCAGAAACATACCTGTGCTATGATCACAGCTGTGATCTCTTGCAATCCTGCATCTGACAGCGTTTGAAATGTCGTGGCCCTGATACTGTAGGACGATCGTGTCCCGGCTTCTTTGCACAGTCTCGGACAGCTGATTTACACCTAGAGGAACACTGGTGTACCAGATATTGTCGTCAGCAGCAAAGCTCCTCTTGGGCTGCAGGTAAAATGTGTTTGTAGCACCCTTCCAATCTTCCCTTACCCCTTTTCCACAATGCAGTTTGAGTGCTGGTTCAGAGCCAGAGCTATGTGTTTCTTAGCTGTTTAATGAGGCACTAACTTCTCACATCAGTGTTTGCAATATTTCTATCTAGGCTGTGATTTGATTGAATAAAGTATCACGGAATATTGTATAAAGTGTAGTGGACAAGAATGTTTTTTAAAGCACTTTTGTCTTGAGTTGAGTTACCGCCGCTGCTGGAGATACATGTCTCACATCTTCAGAAAAGGACATACAGGTGTAAGACTTGAGTTGTCACACCATACACTACACAAACATCGAGGTATCTATATTACTATCAGTTTATAATTTTTCTTCATTTAACTTACTGAACATCAATGTTGATGCAGAGAGAGTTCAGTTTCTTTAATCAATGGAGGAGAATATAATACAATTATGACAGTTTAGATGTCCTCAAACACAAACAGCAGAATTACAAAAATGTGGCATTGGTTTGTAATAAAATAATTCAAAGACTCAGTCGTGTTGAAATGCATCATTAATGCAGCTCTGATGTCAGCCCCTTCTGTGTTAGCATGCTCAGGTAATGTCTGAACAGGAGGCTGAATTTAGTGCTCTTCAGTGAAATTATTACCATTTTCCTCACAAATGTTATGGAGCACACAGCAGGTCAGTGCCATTTTCTTGATTGGAGTCATTTCTTTTTAGAAGCGATCTCAAAATGGCCCGTTTTGTTACATTTATGGCTACCTCCTGTGTGTTTCTTAAATTGTTTTGTGTGCTTAATCTTGTGCCCCACATCACTTATATCACATGTACCTCACATATCAGCACTTTGCTTTTTAATTAGTGATCTGAATGGCCTTCTCGAACGTCAAATCTGGCTCTAGCTGCAGCTTCTCAGATACATCGCTATCCGCTATTCTAATCACGATGTGATCGCAAATCTGCTCGTCTTTAGTAGGCCCAAAGTCACAAAACTCTGCCAGCTCGTATAAACTCCTGACAAATGCTTCAACACTTTCACCACTTCATTGATTTCTTTTTTGAAAACAAGCGCAGTCATGGATCAAATTGCGTTTGGGCACAAAATGTTCATCAAACTTTTTAACTACTGCATTTTATTACTCATAAGAGAACATAAATGTGCTGAATATGGGTTCCGCCTGATTGCTTATTGCATAGAGTAATGAATTCACATGCACATAACCATCTTCCTTGTCGAGTTTTATTGCAAATCTATATGGTGCGAAGCACTGCCTCCACGCCGGCCAACTTGATGGCTGTGAAATCAAAGGATTCAGGTGTGTTAAACTTCAACATTTTCCTTCCGTTCTCCCTCGCCGATCAGAGGAGTGCATGAAGATCTTTTAATTCTGACACCATGTCATGATAAATTGAGCAGACAACTTGGTGAACTTAGTCTCTTAGTTTTATTCATCATATGCAGCAGCAGCAGCAGAAAAAACTTAGTCATTTTCTGTGGCTGTCTCTATAACCCCGCCCCTGTTGCCCAGCAACCTTTTGTATTATGGTGCAGTATGATTATTACAATTGTAACAATTTTTTTTTATTTGTTACAATTCAAATATTACATTTAATTAAATAAAATTGATAAAAAAGGGCCCCAGTATTGACACAAATACTTCAGCTAAAGTAATATTTGCATGATATCTAAGGTAATACTTGTTCAGATCAGTTCAGTAAAGTTTGTACAAATTTTAGTAAATAAGATAATTGATTTTTGTTCAATGAATATACTGTCATTAAAACATTTTAAAACTCAAAAGAAAAATAAATAATTTAAAAAATATTCTGGCATGTTCTTTAACTGCTTTAAATAGATCCTATAATAATTTAATATGGCTTTACCACTGTTATGTCATCATGTGCAGGCTTATGCATATCTGTGTAGGGTGAAACGAGATGATTTGACTTTTTATTACAAACAATAGAGAAAAATCAGTGATAATATAATACAAATGACTGATGTGACACTACAGTAAAAAACAAACACAACTGTAGGTTGAGAAAAGCACAGATACACAGATCGTCACACACATTGATCTGTCTGGATATATTACACACATTTATTCTGACATGTTATTCACACATTATTAAAGTAATTAAGACAAAAGAAGAGACTGTACGACAGCTCAAAGCATTATGGGTAGAATCTCTCTAGAATCTGTTCTGATTCATCAACGCAGTTTCACTGATGATCCATTAAAACCAACAGTAAACCCAGGATAGAGCGGTTGAGTGAATGTGGTCTGGACTGTGTGGATGAGGATCATTGTGTCTCCAGAGACGCTGTAGAAGGACAGAGTTCCTGCACTGTGATCCACATACACTCCTATTCTACTGCTGATGGACTTTTCAGGGGGTTCAGTCCCTATGGAATTGTGTTTGAATGAGTAACTGGAGGAAGAGCAGTTTAAACTCCAGGACTGATCATTATTCCCAAACACACATTCTTTACCATATCCCTTCCTGCCGATGCTCTTATATGACACTGATATAGACACATTAGCACTACTGTTCCACTCAATCTCCCAGTAACAGCGTCCACACACACTCTCACTACACAACACCTGAGCATAACTATCAAATCTGTCTGGATTATCAGGATACGGCTGAGACTCTTCCACCCATGTCACCTTTCTGTTCTCCTCAGACAGACTCAGATGCTTGTGTGCTGTGTTTGGATCCAGTGTGAGAAAACAGGCATCTGAACACAAGAAGAGAGACATTTATAACACCACAACAATCACCGAAGCTGTGTGTTGTTGTTGTTGTTGTTGTTGTGTGTGTAGACATACATTTTCGTAGTCCTGCTGTAATCCTGGATTCTCCTCCATGATCCACACTAGAAAACACACAGAGTCGCATTCAATCAGTAAACAAACACAAAATCAAATGATTTTATTTTAATTGTAACATTGGCTTTCAGTAATAATGAAAACAAAATAATCAAGAAAAAACGACACATTGGGGCAGTTGTGGCTTAATGGTTATAGAGTCGGACTTGTAACCCAAAGGTCGCAGGTTCAAGTCTCAGTACCTGTTTTGTATTGATGTGACATCAATGCCATCACGTACGAGTAGAAGAGTGAAGATGGATGGCATGTTAAATCTGGTGTCTTAGTGGTTCGATTTGAAATAACTTGAAAGGTTATAATATTGCAGACGAGGTTGTTGAAACAAGGACTCAATCATTCGTTCAATATGAAAGTGAGTTAGATGTGATTCACTCAAGACTTTTTTTTTCAGTTTGTTTAGCCAAGTTCTACTGTAACAGCGACCCAGCCATGTTGGGTCTGCGGTGGACAAGATGGCTAAATGCATTTGAACTGTTTGCCGATGGAAAGAGTTTGATCCTGACTGACGATACAAGCGATGCTACAAAACAAAGATGTAGAGCCTTGCTTTTAAATCATGCTGGGACAGATATTTATATGCAGGATATTTTCTCCACACTCGCTGACACGGGAGGGCCAACAGACTACTCACTGGCAGTAACAGCACTGAATGCATACTTTGTGCCTCAGGTAAACACGGTGTTTGCAAGACAGATTTTCTATCAGCTAAAGCAGAAAACGGGACAGACCGTGCAACAGTTTGTCACATATTTAAGGCAAGCGGCTAAAGATTGTGATTTTGGACAATCAAATAAGGGACGCTGTTTTGAGTCGGTGAAACTCTGAATATTTGCATAGAAAATTGCTAGAGGAAGGAATGGATTTGACACTTGCGCACTTGAACGTGTTGAACTGCAGATGCCGGCATTGCCCATTTTCCAGAGGCAGTGAAAGTGAAATAGTAAAGGAAGTACAGATTCAAACAAAACCTGCTACAGATGCAGACAGACAGGTCATCTTGCAAAAGATTATAAATGTCCTGGACATGGAAAATCATGCAGAAAGTGCAATGGAAGAGATCATTTTGCAAAAATGTGTAAAACAAAGGAAAGCTCAAAACAGAGAGTAAGAAGAGTTGAATTAGATGAGAAAAATCAAGAGTTTGCATTTGTTGTAAGAGAACAGAGCAACATGGACAAAATAACTTTCTCAGTTGGAGGTGTCAGACTACTTGCGTTAGATGACTCAGGAGCAACAAACAACATAGTGGATGAAAGAACGTGGGAAATGCTGAAAGGAAAAAAAAAATCAAATGCAGTTCTGCTAAATCGGACAAAAAAAACTATGCATTCTCATCAAGTGAACCCCTGCCAGTGACAGGAATTTTCTGGTTTGATGTCGGAATCAGAAAATGCAGCACAAAAGCTGAGTTTACAGTTATTTGCGGGAAAGGGTACAGCAGTTAAATTAGGAGTGCTGAGGATTGGAGCTAATGTCACAGCAGTGAGTGATGTGATGTCCATGATATGACAGCAATATCCCAAAATGTTCTGTGGAGTAGGCAAATTAAACACAAAACAAATTAGCCTGCACATAGACAGCACAGTAGGGCTGAACGATTTTGGAAAATAATCTAATTGCAATTATTTTTACCAATATTGTGATTGCAATTTAATATGCAATTTTTTTATTTTTTCTGTATTATTTAACAAAGACAAACAATAAATCTTTATAGTGGTGGAAATCTGTAGGAACCTCACGATTCGATTCCAAGAGTGGCAGTCCGATTCCAAAACGATTCTTGATCTTTTATTCTTATTGATTAGTCTTAATAGGATGTAACACACAGGTTGTGTAATCACACGTGAAGAAGAAGATGAGTAGAACACTATGGGTTTCAATGTACTACAAGTGGTATCTAAATACATTTTTTAAATACAGAGATAGTGTGTTAAAAGCACATTTTAGTTCATATTTCATGTTGTCTCAAAATAGCACAGTTGAGTACACTTAGATGTTCTTAAGATTATCTTAATATACTAAAAATTCTTCTTTAGTACTACTTAAGTACAAAATTAGTGCGTGAAAATAAAGCACTTTAAGTACATTATAGAAGTGTATTTTTTTTCTCACCTGGGACTGACCGCAATCCTCCTTTCATTCAAAATTTAATCCTGCTCAGCAAGAAATCTTATTGGGTCCTGCAGTTCCTGGGGGAGAGCCATGGGAATGCAGACCTCTACTTTACATCCAATGCAGTTTGGCTTCAGAGCAAACTATTCAACTGAGATGGCAAATTGCTACTTCACTGAAAAAGTCAAGTCTCTATTAGATAAAGGAGGGGTTGTCGGGGCTGTGTTTCTTGACCTCAGGAAGGCCTTTGACACGGTAAACCACAGAATTCTTATGCAATAATTATGTTTTAACTTCTCTCCACATACTTGGACTGAATCATATTTGTCAGGCCTCACACAGTGTGTTAGTATACAAAATTATAAATCAGCCCCTCTAAGTATATTCACTGGTGTTCCACAAGGATCTATTCTGGGTCCTTTACTTTTTACATTGTACATCAATGATCTTCCATCCGTCTGTCCTAACACTAACATTCAAATGTATGCGGATGACACTGTAATTTATATACACGGAAGTAGTGTGTCACAAGTTGCAAATGAACTTACAGAATCCCTGGTTCATGTTACAGCTTGGCTAGAACAATGCTGTTTACAGTTAAATATCTCTAAAACAGTGAGTATGTTCTTTACCAAAACTAATAGTTTAAGTATAGTGCCAGATGTTTTTGTATCAGGGGAAAGATTACAAGTTGTATCTGAATATTAGTACCTTGGTGGTCTGACTGATTCCAAACTTTCATTTTAAGGCTCAGGTTAAAAAGGTCTGTAACTGGGTCAGATTTAGTCTATCAAATTTTAGATTTATTCGCTATTATATGTCGTCTGAGTCCGCTTTGATGTATGTGCATTCCATGATTATTTCTCATATCACTTACTGTTTAACTACTTGGTCGCAAGCTAGTATAACTACTTTGAAACCACTGGAGTCTTTGTATAAACAATCACTAAAAACTCCCGATCAGAAATCAGTTCAGTTTCATCATTGTTCAATATTAAAAAAATACAAGTTGCTAGGGATAACTTGATTAAATATGTAACATATTTGTCTACTATTTAAGACTATACACAGCCTGACTTCAACACTAAAACAGTTTGTGAATATTAGAACAACTGCTCACCGATCTACAAGGGGTGGGGAAAGAGGGGACTGTATTATTCCTCTCAAAAGATGTAAATTCAGTTGGACTGTATTTTCAGTCAAAGCTACAAGGGAATGGAACTCCATCCCATCAACAATTAGAAGATTACATACTTTTGGTTCTTTTCAGTTTCATCTCAAAAAAATGGTTACTGACAAAAGCTTTGTCAAGATTAGTATTGTATTCTTGACAAAAATAGATTTTCTTGTACAAATTGCTCTTGGCTATGTTTCTTTTTCCTCTTGCCATCTCTCTTTCTCTCTCTCTGTTTTTCTCTTTCTTTCACTCTCTTTCTCTTCCTTCCCTTATATTTTTATTTTGTCTAGATAATTTACTTATATTTTGTATTTTAGTAGAGCTTTTTACTGTGCATTTGTGGTTTATTTATTTATTTTTTATGATATGTATATGTGTAATGATGCTGTCTTTGTTTTAGGGTGACTTTTTAACATTCTGTCAAGGGTCTACAGATGAAAAATTAGCCTTTTGAGCTAATAATGTTTTTTTAATGAGCATTTCCCCTTAAAAACTAAACTAAACTAAACTAAGCCTTGTCTGTTTACCAGGGTAAAATCTAGTAAATAATAAAAAGGGCTGTTTGTGATTTTTCTCTTTCTCAGCTTTACTGTTGTTGATTCTTATGATGACATCATAGAGAGTGGGAAATCTAATACACTGTATTCACAATAATGCACAGATCTCTTTTTAAATATAAGATGTGGTTTGTCGTGTCTGTTTGATCGCTTAAGACATAACTGACTGAGTTTACATTAATTTCGCGTCAAAAAAAGAATTTTGAGATGCAAGTATATTTAACGACTTAAAAGGAGTCACACACAGCCATATGCATAAGCACTCTTCAAAAAGCGTATGTCAGTATGATTATATAGTATGATTATACTACAAATTATACGATTAATTAATATTATCGCAAATGCAAAATGGAAAGCTGTGACTTGACTCTGAATGTAGAAAAGTGCCAGTTAAACATGGACAAATTGGTGTTTATGGGCATGCTGTTGTCAGAGAAAGGCATAGGCCTGACGGCAGAGAGGGTGAGAGCTGTTGTGGAGGTAAGAGAGCCTGAAAATGCATCAGAGGAGAGAAGTTTTCTTGGTTTAGCTGCCTATAGTAGCTGTTTCATACCTCAGTTTGCAAGTATCTTAGAACCTCTGCACAGACTGACAAAAAAAGGCACCAAATTTAATTTCAGAACTGATCAAAAGAAAGATTTCTCAAAGGTTCTCAAAGAAACGTCTGAGGCCACAACAGTGAGTTCAATGTGGTAATAGATATTAAAGGATGAAATCAATGTTTTTAAATTTATTTTCTATAATATTCTTACTTTAATATTTTAGATATATTATATATTGAGGCCTGAATCTAATAGATTTGTGACATAGCTTCAACTTTGCTTTTCATAACAGAAGTACAAAAATCAGAAAAATGCAAAAATAAACAATTTCCTCTTGTTGATAAACTTTATGAGTGCTATTAGAGTTTTCAGTGACATGCAAATCTGTACATATCTGTTTACATCTCAAAAATGTGTTCTGGGGTTTCATGACCCTTTAAGTCTCAACTTTTGTAATAAAAATAAAATCAAACTGGTTTATAATACGTGAAGATGGTAATGTTGTTTTGGGAGTCGCTGCTCGACTTACTTGAGTTTGTCCAGTTTACAGGTCGGATCCTCCAGTTTTTCAGAAAGCAGCTTGACTCCTGAATCTCCTGGGTGATTGTAGCTCAGATCCAGCTCTCTCAGGTGTGAGGGGTTTGAACTCAGAGCTGAAGACACATAACCACAGCCTTCCTCTGTCACCATACAACCAGACAATCTACAAACACACACAGTCCACATGACATTAATTTGGCAATCAGATCAGTCACTATCACCTACTGACCTGTGCAGTTTTTTTTGTTGCTGCTATTTTCTGTAGATTCACAAACGTATATTCATTTACTTTTTTAAATGTTGTGGTCATCAGACATTATTTTAGAAATATTAATTAAATATTTACATAATTCATGTAATTTGTAATTGAATAAAATGACAAGAAACATTAAGTAATTTTCAGCCTATTAGACATACTAATATGAGTTGAATGTATACATATTTAATAAAATATATTTGCAAACAGTACAAATGCATTACTTTGCAATGAATTCTATTTGCTAACAATTTTTTTCTTTGTTTCCCTTAAAATATCTTTACATTACATTATTTTTTTTCAATTACATTATTAAATTTAAAATAACTAAATATTTTATTTTAGCAGAAAATTGCAGGGAGCTAACAACAATAAAATACTAGTGCAACGGTTCAGATTACCCATGGTTCGGTTTGTATCATGGTTTTAGGCTCACGGTTTTAGTATGGTTCGGTATGTGCTATGTTCTGGTAAAAAAATTACTATTGTAAAATAAAAATTAAGAAAATAAGAACAAGAATATAAGAATGCGCTGTACACGTGCTTCCGTGTGCACGATTCGGATGAGTGCACAAATCTTCTCACAGCGCAAGCGTAAGGTTGCTTTTACGCCTTGCAGTTGAATGTTAAATTTGGCAAGGCTTAATTTAGTTTAGTTTAAATGCAGATAGCATTGTGTGCTGCTCAGGTCTCACCTGCGCTTGCGCGCTATCAACAATGGGTGATGAGGGTAAATGGCTAGTCAAATGTTATAGAGCATACGGCCCTCGCATTGAACAAAGTTTAGGGGAAGCCAGAATGTGTATCCATCGACAGAAACATAAATGAGCCTAACTCTGTCTGTCTGTTTTATTTTCTACAAACCATATTATAGATGCATATGCGTCATCAGATATGAGATGAACCGCGGTGCAAGCGCGTGCCGAACTGAGTATGCAGAATGGTACGGTTTGATTTTTTTTTGTTTTTTTTTACCGAGAACCGTTTCACCCCTACTAGTGACACACCTTAATGTTTCTCAATTGTTAGGAAGATTTGTTTGGAGGAATGCATGGTGCATGCTGCATTTTCAAATCCATTTTATGAGTCACTTGCAGGAGTTTGTGAGGAGCAGCATTTACTGCAGTGAACTCAAACTCAGCTACTGGAGAGACACTACCCTGCAGAGTTTAACAGCCAAAACTCATTAAACACACCTGATCCAGCTAATCAAGGTCTTCAGGATTACTAGAAACGGTCCCACTTTATATTAAGTGGATTTAACTACTATGTACTTACATTTAAATTAATCATTTGATACAGTGCACTTATTGTGTACATACATGTTTTTACATTGTACTTATATTTTAAAAACACCTGCATGTAATTACATCTGTAATTAATTTCTGTACATTTATAATTACACTGTTGACCCATCCCTTACACCTTACCCCTACCCTTAAACCTACCCAACCCACCAAAGCTTTCCCTAACCTTACCTGTATCCCACCTCAATAGCAGCAAAAGTGTTTTGCAATTCAATATGAACCCAATAAGTACATTGTACTTATTTTTTGATGTAAGTACATAGTAGTTAAGGCCACTTAATATAAAGTGGGACCCTAGAAACTTCCAGGCAGGTGAGTTGGAGCTGGCTGAGTCTAAACTCTGCAGAACAGTGGCCCTCTCCAGGATCTGAGTTTGAGACCACTGATTTACTGTGAATTGAGCCACTCTCAAACACTGAAAACAGGATCATGAGTTGCTTGCATGTAAATTATATAATTACTTCTCAACCTTAAAAATGTGATATTCATACTAAACCACATCCTGTTCTCCCAACCATGCATTGTTAGAATTCATTTAAAAAATTGCCAGTCCACTGATGAGTAACACCATTTCATATAATTACAATTTGGCATGTGGTGTTAATTTTACACCCTAGCTGAGATCTTAAAGGTGTTCCACATACAGGCATTAGATGCCCACACTACTTCATTCAGTGCTGTTGGAAGAAATCCATGCATGAAATAGATGTATTTAGAAACTAACACAAGTCATAAGATACACAATTCCAACATCAATTGCATTTGAATAGAATGACTTAAAGTCATAAAATCAACTATAAAGTGTTCGTTTAGGTGTCAGGCACGATGCATATAGTTTAGATTTTTGGCTATTGAAATAAGCAGTTTCACCCCCTCTGTGTCCACATCCCCTCCCTTTACCACCACCCATGAACGTACCCGGCACAGCACAGAGTAGCAGCGGCGGTGCTAGAGACCAGTAAGCTTGAGAGAGAGAGGGTTACATCTTGGGCGCCATGACCCGAATGTGGCACTGCTAGGCCGAAAAGACTTTGGGGATATATATCTGCCATCACCGCTATTTTATTTAGAGTCTGCTGGGAATCTTAACTGTGTTGCCATTTCAATTTGAGTAATTTGCTTTGATGTAAAACATATTTGATGGTTTATTGATTAGAGAGAAGATTTTTGCCTATTGAGATTTGTGAAATTTATCTGAGATAACTGCTTGATACTCAGTGGCTACGTTTACATGCACTGATTTTAGTCAATCCGAATGAAATAAATCAGATTGCAGATCTGTTTACATGTACTCTAAACATTGTAATCTGATTCAAATATCTGTTTAAATGTGTTTTATATACATTCCGATTAAAACTTTTGCACACGCGCTCTGCGTGTGACGTCATTTCAGTCACACTTGCGGAGACAACCATGGATGTGACACCAACAGAGCTCATTGTTATTTTTGCCCAGTTGGCATACACATTCATAAATCAGCAACGTTTTTACAACTACAGACGTGAACTTGAACTTGCGCACTGCTTAATGCATGTCAACATTGCACTGCGCATGTGCCCCAGAGACTTCTGAATACGATTGAAGAAGTAATCTGATTCAAGCGTTTACATGGTAATTTTTTGCTGTAGGATCGGATTAGAAAAGGAATAAACCACCTCTTCCAATCCGACCAAAATCTCATTTGGATCAAGCTCAATCGGATTGATTAAGGTGTTTACATGAACATTTTTCAATCTGATTGAGCTGTCAATCCAATTACAAATAGATTATTTGGGTGTATATAAACATGGCCAGTGAGATGCTAAGATGGACATGTTAGGTTTAAACTGATGAGCCATTTTAGTTGATGACTCTTTAAGTTTTTAGGATAAGCTGGTTACATTTTTCACTGTGCTGATCTCAATGGCCCACATTTATCAAACGATCATATGCCAGAAAACTGTGCGTATGCTCGTTTCCACACAAAATTTAGCATTTATCAATGTTAGCGTGAGCAGTGGCTACGGTCAAATCAAGTAGGGCTAGTACAGGCTACGCTCATTTGACGCGTTGTATTCATTTTCATTATTTATTAAAATGTTTATCTTCATTTTATTAAATCCAATTATTCGCACAGGCACCTCACTTACACACGCAGATGCTACATATCAATTCTAGCATTGCTAACTTTACATTTTAGCCATTTATCAGCAAACTAAAATGCAGACAAAGTTACACTGCTTAGTTTAGTGGTCTGCTATAGGAGTACATTTGTACCAGTTGGCACGCGAAACGCCCAACCAAACACTTTTTTGTGCATGCGAAGGATGTTGTTTTACGTGGATATTGAAAAAAACAATGTTCAGCAACCAATGTTACATTGGAAATGTTTGGATTCTTCCCGAATGAGAGAGGTAGGCTATGTGAGCCCAATTCAGTTTTGCTTTAAATAAATTCATTTCTGCCTTATAATGAATGCCACTATAGTCTAAGTTTCAATTTATAATTTAAAGGGGACCTATTATGCAAAATTCATTTCTGCATGGTGTTTGGAATGTGTACACAACCACTGTGTAATGATAAAAATCCAACCACTCTTTTTTTTAGATTTGTGGATTTAAAGTTTATCAGTTTATTAACCCTCTGGAGTCTGAGGCTGATTTGGGGCCTGGAGAAGTTTTGACATGCCCTGACATTTGTGCTTTTTTCAGTTGTTCATAAACATATTAATGGAAAAAGTGTCATTACACTGTATTCAGCACAAACTAGGCTACAATAATATGTGAGGAACATGTATGTACATGTTTGTGTTTTTGAAGGAATAACATTTATGCGTGGTTATTGAAAAAACAAAAAACTTAAGTCACTGAAATAAGGCCAAAAAAAGTATAGTAAATCTGTGTTTACAATACTTTAGGGTATTGGAGGTTGTAAACTAGAGTTTTTGCTTCAAAATTATGTAAAAATTATGCTGCCTACTCCTTCATATAAAACAATATATTGATTTAGTTTTTGTAAGACACTTTTTGCCAAGAAACACAGTATGCGTGGAGGCGTGAATCACCACTGAATAATGGGCCATTCTCACCTGAGAAGACAAAAGAATTGGATAGTAATGAGCTGAAATGACTTGCATATTAATGAGGCATTTCAGTCAGGTAGGCTGTGAAAAAAACCTTCTGTGATGTCTCAAGCTCATCATGATATATGAAACATACAGAAAAATATTATTACAATATAAAGTAATGGTTTTATATTATACTTTAAAATATAATGTATTTCTGTGATGCAAAGAGTCTGAATATAGGCTTTTAGTTTAAAAGCATGCACATTTGGAGAAATATTGGATTCTCATAAGCTTATGTCAATTTTCTATACAGAGGAGTTAAATTTATTTAATTTTCATTGTCATTACTATGAGCGCTGGTGCTTTCAATTCATCCTTGAAGTCGGAGGGCGCTCTCTGTGCATTTTTAGTCCACAAATTCATCTAAAAGAAGAAGAGGCTATTCCATGAATGGAGTTTCCAATTCATACTGCAGCCGGAGGGCGCTAAAGAAACAAAAACTCATCTAAAATTCATCTATAGAAGAAAAGAAAACAGGAACTAACTGCATGTCTTCTAGAGCTCGCTAACCATGACTTTTACATCCAGATAAACACTTTTCAAGACAATAAATACACGATTGAGATGATGAATGCATGTATTGACTCTGAATTTGCATCTGAATAGCGCTGTCTCCGTGGGCGTGGCCGCATTAGCGGATAATGAGCTGAATCACGGACTTCTGACATGGCTCTCTTTTCATACAGATTACATAAACACAGAATGTTTGTTTTCGATTTGACTTACATGATTTAAAACCTGACATCTTAATGTTTTTTTAGACATAAGTTTAATTTTTCTGTGATTAGTATTCACTAAGTTACAGTTCATTTTCTGAGAACTATCAGATTGGACTTCGTTCAGAGGGAGAGGAGAAATCACGCATCATGTTAGTTTTCTTTATTTTACAAAAAGCACAACATTGTGTTTTTACTCTGAGTGTATACAAATAAAAGAAGATATTCTATAGTTTCAATTGATATATTACTTATGTCTCTATGACAAAAAATGACGGAGTATTTTAAGTCTGTTTTGCTGCAATGTGAAAAAAAACCTGCAAAACGCGCCGGCGCGTTTTCAGACCTCAGAGTGTTAAGCTCCACCCAAAAGGGCATAAGGTTTTTATATATTTGTTTACTGTTAGTTGTAACAAGTGTTTCTGTGTAATTCGCTATATATGTTGATGATAATGCAAGAGAGAGAGAGAGAGAGTTTACATTTTACATTTACATACTTTTACATACATCCTGCTCACATCTTATAGCAGAGTTTGTGCTAAATACAGCATAATCAGACTTTAGCTATTAAAATGTATATGTAATGTAAATAAGCACAAATTTCAGGGCAAAACACTTCCAGGGCCCGAAAACACCTCAGACCCCAGAAGGTTAAAGCCATATTGCATACTTCATAAAATCTTGGGGGGAAAAAAATCAGTCCATGAAAGAAAATCACATTCCTGCAAATGTTGTTTTATTGTCTCTTGTCCTGGCATTCCATTGAGAGCAGATGCCACATTCTGTGACAAGAATAATTTATTGTGATATTATTTAATACTTTTAAAAGCATTTACCTCAGTATCTCCAGCTGACAGTTTGGACTCTCCAGTCCATAAGAAAGAAACTTCACTCCAGAATCCTGCAGGTCATTGCTACTCAGTTCCAGCTCTCTCAGAACAGAGTTTGAGGATTGTAGAGGTGAAGACAAACTCTTACAGCACTGAGCAGTGAGACAACATGTGGAAAATCTGAACAAGAAATACACAAAATAATTATAGATTAATATTAGTGTTACTTGTACTAATTAATTTACTGCAAAATAAATAGGTAAAGTATTTGAACTCAAACCTCAGTGTCTTCAACTGACAGTTTGGACTCTTCAGTCCATCAGAGATCAGCTTGATTCCTGAATCCTGCAGCTCATTGTTACTCAGGTCCAGCTCTCTCAGGACAGAGTTGGAGGATTGAAGAGCTGAAGACAAACTCTCACAACACTGAGCAGTGAGATTACATTTGGAAAATCTGAACAAGAAATACAAAAATATTTGTTTACAGAATAAATATTATTGGGGCTTTTATTTATTAATGCAATAAATAAAGTATTTGACTCAAACCTCAGAATCTGCAGCTGACAGTTTGGACTCTTCAGTCCATCAGAAAGAAATTTCACTCCTGAATCCTGCAGGTCATTGTTACTAAGGTCCAGCTCTCTCAGGAAAGAGATTGAGGATTGTAGAGCTGAAGATAAACTCTCACAGGACTGAGCCGTTAGATTACAGCTATGTAACCTGTGTAGAGAACAAAACAAACAGCAATATTTATGCTTATTAGGTAGAGTTTATAATCGGGAGCATAGATAGCTTAGAAAAACCTTTGACTGTGGTTATATAAGCAAAGCTAAAACTATTTTCTCTTAAAACATCAAAATAGTATTTTCAGTTTCCCTACCATTGAAAAGATTTTCCGTAATTCATTACACAACGCTTCCCTACCATTGATAACATTTTCCAGCAATCCGTTTTTTCACTGGTATATGGTAGGGGGCGCTATTATACATTTGTTTTTAAAGAGTATGCGACCTCTAGATCAAAACACAGGCAAAGAAGAATCAGAAGGAATCAAGAGAAGCATTGATGATATACATGCAAGCTAAAGCAGTCAAACATTAAACAGCATATAAATCAAAAAGACTTTTTGATAAAAAAATCAAAAGCTTTTGATTTATTAATGAGAATGAGATGAGATCACAAAGAGGGATAAGACTGTGCAAGCTTCAGGGGTGTTTATGTATGCAATCTACTCTATATTTTGATCACCATTCTGAATCTGATCCAGATGTAGTCTTTGATAAAAACATGATTTTCTCACCTTTGGTGAATGTTTAATTTTTTTTTTTTAACTAAATTTAAGTGTTGATAAAAAAGAATGTAAAAAGTAAAATAGCAGGGGGTCTGTTCTTTATTTTGACATATTGCATGTTCAGATATTCATTCAACTAAGTATTCTGGGGGCCTTGAAAATTTTCAAAAATCCTGGCAGTGGCTGGCAAAAAAAAAAAAAAAAAATGCTGGCAGGGAAAAAGTTAATTTATGATACAATTAAGAATATTTATTCATCTTGGCCAACAAGTCACCCATGTAAAATAAAGACCCAATAAAAATGACTAACAGTTTGTATAAATGAATGTACGGTAGACACTTACAGTGCACTTCTGGTGTTTTTGATCACTGGCAGCAGTCTCATCAGTGCTTCATCAGATCCTCTGTATTTCTGCAGTTCAAACATCTCTTGAGTCTCTTCTGACATGAGGAGCACAAACACCAGACCAGACCACTGAGCAGAGGAGAGATTCTGTGTTGAAAGATTTCCTGAGCTCAAATTCTTCTGTATTTCCTCCACAAAGTCATCTTTCAGTTCACTCAGACAGTGGAAGAGATTGATGGTCCTCTCTACTGATTTCTCCTTCTCTATTGTCTGTTTGATATAGTCAATGGTGTCTTTAAGGTTCTCTGTTTTCAGCTTCAGTTTTGGCAGTAGTTCCTTCAGGTCACTCTGATTGGACTCCAGTGAGAGACCCAGAAGGAACCGAAGGAAAAGGTCCAGATGTCCGTTCTTGCTTTGTAAAGCCTTGTTGACTGCAGACTTATGAAGTTTAAACAGTGGCTTTGTGAAGAGATTCCATGTCAGTTTTTCTGTCCATGATTCAAATGGGTTTTCATTCTTGTCTCTGTTAATCAAAAACACATAGAGAGCAGCAAGGAACTCCTGGATGCTGAGATGTACAAAGCTGTAAATGTTTCTTTCTGAAACAGCTTTTTCCTCCTGAAACATTCGTGTACATAACCCAGAGTAGACAGACCCTTCACTGACATCTAGTCCACATTCCTCAAGATCTTCTTTGTAGAAAATCAGGTTTCCTTTCTTCAGCTGTTGAAAGGCCAGTTTCCCAAGCTTCAGAATTATCTCATCAAAAGACATTGCATTGGCTTTGGGTTCAGGGTCATCACAGTATTTTTTTTTCATCTGTTGCTGCTGAGAAATTAAGAAGCTTGTGTACATTCCTGTGAGAGTTGTGGGTGTTTTGTCATTGCTCTCTTGAAGAGCAGTGAGAGAGATCCAGCAGAAGACAGGGATATGGCACATGATGTACAGACTCCTGTATTTCTTGATGTGACTGATGATTTTTTCAGAAACCTCAGTACTGCTGTTATTTTTGAAGTATTGCTCTTTCTGCTCATTGTTAAATCCTCTCACTTCAGTCACCTGATCAATGTAGTCACGGGGTATTAGATTGGATGCTGCTGGTCTGGATGTGATCCAGATAAGAGCAGAAGGAACCAGATGTTTCTTGATAAGGTTTATTATTATCTCAATCACTGTTGTTTTTGTGTGAACATCTGTAATTCTGTCACCCCCTTTAAAGTTCAAAGTGAAGCGACATTCATCCAGCCCATCAAAAATGAACAAGACTCTGCCATCACCTTCAGGAAGAGAGGGCAGTTCTTTAGGATCACAAAAGAAGTGTTTGTTAAGCAGTTCCATGAGACTGCAATTCTCTTTAATCAGGTTTATCTCACGAAACGGCAGAGGAAAAATTAAGGCTATATCCTGATTTTCTTTTCCTTCAGCCCAGTCGAGGATAAATTTATGGACAGAGAATGTTTTCCCCACCCCTGCGATCCCCAAAGTCAGCACCGTTTTGTTTTGTTGATCCTCACAGACTTTGAAAATATTATTGCACTGGATTGGTGTGTCCTTGGCATCACATTGTTTTTGATTAAATTCCATCTGTCTCACCTCGTGTTCATTCACTCTTCCTCCAGTCTCATTCTCCACCAAATATAAATCAGTGAAGATATCGTTCAAGTTTTCCTTTTGACCCTTTCCTTTTGAATTACCTCTAAATATCTTCTTGTAGTCCTGTTTTAATTTGTTCTTCAGTCTGGAGCTGATCTCGGTATAATCAGGAGGGGTAGCTTGAGTGCCTTTTAAAAATGAGGGGAAAAGAAAGCAAAGACTAAGTGATCATGTTTTTCATAAATTCTTAATAAAACCTATATGTAATTTGTAACCTGGTCCGCAGTTCCCATTACAAACATAACTGCAGCACATGTTCTACAAATAAATGTAAAGAGATTCACAAAAAAATAATTGTATGCACAAATGAATAGAATGAGATCCACAAATATATGTTAGGAGCTTCACAAAAATGAATTAAATTCACAAATATATAAAATGAGATTTGCTAAACACATTCACAAATATAATATTTTTAATGTCACAAGCACAACTCTGCCTGCATTTATTTGTGAATCACCACCTGTACATTTGTCAGTTGCTTTCTGTGCATTTGTGGATCGCTGCGCACATTTGTGGATCTCTTCCTGCGCGTTTGTGAATCACCTCATGCATTTGTGGATTCTGAAACAATTCTAGTGTCACGACTGCAGACAAATCCACAAATAGGTCGACTCCACCCACCGACTACTCAAGCCAATCAAATAACGGCCACATTGCGCTGACCAATCTCAGCACACTCTCGCTACAACCAATCATGTTTTCCTTTAAAATTGGGGCAGGAACAGAATCATTTTGCACCCCTGAAAGGAGCTCCCTCAGCTCCGTACTATTCCACCATGGGCGCTTCATTCTAATTGAGCTGAAGTGCTGTTTGTGTGATTAAAACACCCCGTTTACAAAATCTAACAGACTTCATTATGATTAATCTTCTAATTTGTTTTTGTACATATTTTGACTCTTATTTTGACGGGTATTATAGTCTACCGAGTGAAACTGATCATGGCAGTAACGAACAAGAGAACGAGTAGTGCACATTATTACGGTTCAGTTTTCTTTCTTATGGATAGAAAGTTTACCAATTTACTAAGCACCCCCTGAAAAGGCATAATCTCTTACAGTAATTATCTGGAGTTAAAAAAAATTTCAAGTCCGTTTACTTTATCAGTACCCATGTACTTGCACGAGTCAGCGGCAGTAAATGGATGTCCCCTTCTACAGTAGCTATAATAACACACTTGCACAATATAATATTGTTTAATACACACTTGTATAATACCAAATATGAGCCAGGATGACCATCAGTGATGTAACAGTACGAGCCTTGGCATCACTGCAGCATGTACTATGGTTTTGGATCATGCAAATAAAGAGGTTGCAATGCTTAAAAATACATATTTTTTTAATTTATTTTGGATGCTGTAAACTTTTACAGTCAAATTCTATTAAAGTCTGATTCATTTGAAATATTATTTGTATAATCAAGTGTTTGACTTCTGGACATTTTACTTTTAAATTAAATGCATAATCTTTATGGAATCAACAACTTGTCACACGTTTAAAAAGTCATTTTTAAATGGTGCATAAAATACAATAGTTTGCTTCCATAACACACAATAATGTTCTAATGAAATCTACATTTTAAACATTTGTACCATTGTACCAAACCCTTTACTTCCTTTCTAAGCAACGTGACCGCCCACGATTGTAAAGCAAAACGTGATTGGTTGTAGCGAGAGTGTGCTGAGATTGGCCAGCGCAATGTGACCTTTATTTGACTGGCTTGAGTAGTCAGTGGGTAGAGTCAACCTATTTGTGGAATGGTCTGCAGTTGTGATGCTAGAATTGTTTTAGAATCCACAAATGCGCGCAGTGATCCACAAATGCACAGAAAGCAATTCACAAATGTACAGGTGGCAATTCATAAATAAATACAGGCAGAGTTGCTAGTGACATAACATTTGTGAATATGTTTTTTATTAGCAAATCTCATTTTATATATTTGTGAATTTAATTTATTTTTGTGAAACTCCTATCATATAGTGGTGTGAAAAAGTGCTTGCCCCCTTCCTGATTTTTTATTTTTTTGCATGTTTGTCACACTTTAATGTTTCAGATCAAACAAATTTAAATATGAATCAAAGATAACACAAGTAAACACAACATGCAGTTTTTCAATGAAGGTTTTTATTATGAAGAGAAAACAAAATCCAAACCCACATGGCCCTGTGTGTAAAAGTGCTTGCCCCCCGCTGTTAAAACATAACTTAACTGTGGTTTATCACACCTGTCACACCCAGGCCTGATTACTGATGCACCTGTTCACAATCAAGAAATCACTTAAATAGGACCTGCCTGACAAAGTGAAGGAGACCAAAAGATCCTCAAAAGCTACACATCATGTTGAGATCCAAAGAAATTCAGGAACAAATGAGAAAGAAAGTAATTGAGATCTATCAGTCTGGAAAAGGTTATAAAGCCATTTCTAAAGCTTTGGGACTCCAGCGAACCACAGTGAGAGCCATTATTCACAAATGACGAAAACATGGAACAGTGGTGAACCTTCCCATGAGTGGCCGGCCGACCAAAATTACCCCAAGAGCGCAGCGACGACTCATCCAAGAGGTCACAATAGACCCCACAACAACATCCAAAGAACTGCAGGCCTCACTTGCCTCAGTTAAGGTTCAGTGTTCATGACTCCACCATAAGAAAGAGACTGGGCAAAAATGACCTGCATGGCAGAGTACCAAGATGAAAACCACTGCTGAGCAAAAAGAACAAAGGCTCATCTCAGTTTTGCAAGAAAACATCTTGATGATCCCCAAGACTTTTGGGAAAATACTCTGTGGAATGACGAGACAAAAGTTGAACTTTTGGAAGGTGTGTGTCCCATTACGCCTGGCGTAAAAGTAACACAGCATTTCAGAAAAAGAGCATCATACCAACAGTAAAATATGGTGGTGGTAGTGTGATGGTCTGGGGCTGTTATGCTGCTTCAGGACCTGGAAGACTTGCTGTGATAAATGGAACCATGAATTCTGCTGTCTGCCAAAAAATCCTGAAGGACAATGTCCGGCCATCTGTTTGTGACCTCAAGCTAAAGTGAACTTGGGTTCTGCAGCAGTACAATGATCCAAAACACACCAGCAAGTCCACCTCTGAATGACTGAAGAAAAACAAAATGAAGACTTTGGAGTGGCCTAGTCAAAGTCCTGACCTCAATCCTATTGAGATGCTGTGGCATGACCTTAAAAAGGCGGTTCATGCTCAAACCCTCCAATGTGGCTGAATTACAGCAATTCTGCAAAGATGAGTGGGCCAAAATTCCTCCACAGCACTGTAACAGACTCACTGCAAGTTATCACAAACACTTGATTGCAGTTGTTGCTGCTAAGGCTGGTCCAACCAGTTATTAGGTTTAGGGGGCAAGCGCTTTTTCACACAGGGCCATGTGGGTTTGGAGTTTGTTTTCCCTTCATAATAAAAACCTTAATTTAAAAACTGCATGTTGTGTTTACTTTTGTTATCTTTGATTCATATTTAAATTTGTTTGATGATCTGAAACATTAAAGTGTGACAAACATGCAAAAAAAATAAAAAATCAGGAAGGGGGCAAGCACTTTTTCACACCACTCTATATTTGTGGATCTCATTCTATTCATTTGTTCATATGATTATTTTTTGTGAATCTTATTTGTGGATCATAATCTATTTATTTGGATTTTTGGAACAAAAATACCCCCATACACTTCTGCTATATACAAACTGATCACACTTGCACTGCAATTGTGTTACATCAGTGTTTCTCAACCGTGGCATAATTGCAGGAGGTCTGTAGAATCATTATAAAAAAAATAAACATTTTTTTTTCATAAACTGACATTATTTTATCGTATATTCACAGTAAAAATAAATATCAAAACCAGAAAGGTGGGTAATGTAGGTAAATTTAAAGTTACTGTAGGTGCATTTTCATATTGGCCGCCATTTCTAATCATTTGCGGCCCATCGCGGGAACGAACAGCTCATAACAGGAGAGGTGGCTTAAAAAACTTGATGGACCGTCTACCAGTGGAGCTGACACAAACCAAGAAAATTCCGGCCCACCAGAAAAGATGAGAAAAATGGACAACACAAAAACACGTCAATATCAAACCAATTATAAAATGTTCGGGTTTATAGCTACAACGACTGAGCCCCCACAACCACTATGTTTTCTGTGTGGTGAGGTCCTGTCCAACCATGCAATGAAACCATCCCATTTGCAGTGACATCTGACAACTAAACATTCTTCATGTGTAGGTAAGACGGCAGAATTTTTCCACAGAAAACATTCTGAATTCCAGAAAAGTCAAGAAAAATTTAAAGCGGCAACACAGATGTCCAGTTTTTCCCTGCTTGCGTCATACAAGGTGTCACTGCTTGTGGCTAAATCTAAAAAAACATATTCAATTGCAGAGGAACTAATTGTGCCAGCCGCAGCGATCCTCGCTGAAACAATGTTGGACAAGGAAGCAGCAAAGGCAATTAAAACGGTGCCTTTATCTAATGACACTGTATGCCGTCGAATTGACGATATGGCTGAAGATATCGTTGCGCAGGTGGTGGAAAAGTTCAAACACGACACTTGTTTTGCTTTGCAATTAGACGAGTCAACTGACATTAGCGGCGAATCACAGTTAGTTGCATTTGTTCGCTACAAGGACAAGGATGAGATCGACAAACATATACTTTTCTGTAAGCCAATGCTGGGCAAAACCACCGGTGAGGATATTTTTAATGCTGTGGACTCTTTTTTCACGAAGCACTCGTTGGACTGGCAGTGCTGCTCACACATATGCACGGACGGTGCAGCATCAATGACGGGGCGGATCCGTGGATTCGTCTCACGCGTGAAACGGGTACACCCCGGCATTAAAACAATGCACTGCGTGATTCACAGGGAGGCGCTAGCTTCAAAACAAATGAGCCCCAAATTACACGAAGTCTTTAGTGACGCGGTTAAAATAAGTGATTTTGTCAAATCCCGACCGCTGAATGCCAGGCTATTCAAAAAACTGTGTGACGAAGTCGGCTCTGAGCACCAGCAATTACTGTTACATACTGATGTACGCTGGCTCTCGAGAGGAAAAACGCTTCAGAGACTGTTTGAGTTATGGGAGCAAGTCTATGATTTTCTCTCTGAGCACTTGCATCCAAGCGCAGTACTGCTGAAGGACTACAACTGGCTGGCCCACTTAGCTTACTTGGCGGATGTTTTCAGCAGGCTTAATGACTTGAACTTGGAATTGAAAGGTAAAGACACATCTGTCCTACACCTGTATGATCGAGTTTCCAGTTTCATGAAGAAAATTGACCTCTGGGGTAGGAAATGTGAGGATGGGGATGTCAGTAGTTTCCCTCAGCTGAACATGTACATTTTAAATGGTGGAGCTGATAAAGTCGGCATTCTGCAGACAGTACAGACACGTGAACAAACTTTCCTCTGAGTTTAAATCATACTTTCTAGACATTGAGGTTCAGAATTCTGAACTTGACTGGATAAGGAATCCTTTTGCACCTACCAGCATCCAGACCGCTACTGCTAGTCTCCAGGAAAGACTTATAGATTTGTCCTCAGATAGGGGTTTGAGACTAATGTTTTCAGAGACATCACTGACACAGTTTTGGTGCAATGCTGAGAAGGAATACCCCGATATTGGAAAATGTGCTCTGTATGAACTGCTACCTTTTGGGTCAACCTATTTGTGTGAGGTAACATTTTCAGTCATGACACACATAAAGACAAAACAGAGAAACAGACTCAGCCTGGAGAGAAGTCTTATTGCTGCTGTTGCCACACTTCAACCCAGAATGCAAAACCTTATTTGTGATAAACAAGTGCAAATTTCACATTGAAAATAAAATGGTAACACTTTAGAATAATGGTCCGTCATTAATAAGTAACTATGCAGGAAGTAATGCAGGACTAATGAGTAGTTCTACATTAACACTTCAACTACTACTATTAACTAATATAGAAACAAGCTTAACTAATCAGTAAGTAATATCAAATTTAGAAGATAGTTCCTTATTAGCTAATCAATAATTACCTAATGAGATTAGCATTATTAATAACTATTAACTAACGGACAAATTATAAAGAACATTATCATGTCTGAGACGTAATTAGTCATAATTTTTACTCTGAATATAGTCATAAAATGCATCATTAATCACTCAAGTGTTACCATAGTCACTATGCAGGAACTACTAGTGATCAGGGCCATTATTTTAAAGTGAAAAACATATTTTTTCACTTTAAAATAATGGTCCAGATCACTAGTAGTTCTTGAAGAATGACTAGGTACTTGAGTAATTAGTGATGCATTTTATGACCACGTTGAGAGTAAAAAAGGACAATCTTTAAGAACTACTAGTGATCTGGACCATTATTTTAAAGTGAAAAAGATGTTTTTCACTTTAAAATAATGGTCCTGATCACTAGTAGTTCCTGCATAGTGACTAGGTAACACTTGAGTAATTAATTATGCATTTCACGACCATGTTGAGAGTAAAAAAAGACAACTGCTCACATCTCAGACACTTTAATGTTGTGATTAGCAATTAATTAGTAATTCTTTATAATTTGTCATAGTTACCTATTAGTTCTTAATGATGCCAATCTCATTCTCTAATTATTGATTAGCTAATAAGGAACTATCTTAGTCCTAAATTTGATATTACTTACTGATTAGTTAAGCTTGTTTCTATATTAGTTAATAGTAGTAGCTGAAATGCTAATGTAGTACTACTCATTAGTCCTGCATTACTTCCTGCATAGTTACTTATTAATGGTGGACCATTATTCTAAAGTGTTACCAATAAAATTAATAAAGTAACATGTAGATGGAAATTTATAAAATTTCTGTAATAAACTGACATTTCCAGCTATTAAAATTGAAGGTAGTATGATAGTGTAATAACTCCATTTCATGTTGTTAAAATATTGATCTGTAACAACAGCAACATGTGTAATATAAATCTGGGTTGACCAACTAGAATAAATGGTAAAGTGTGTTTAATACTGTTCTATATATATATATATATATACTGAAATGTGTTTAAATCAATGTTATTGTGTTTGATTATTGTGTAATTCTAATGCAAATTAAATCAATTGACAAGATTAATACATTAACATGTTATTTTAGTTGTCAAAAGTTATTAAAGTAAACAATTATAAAATAAAAATCCATGAATTTGCAATCTTAAAAATTTTTGAAATGGGGATGGAAAATAGGTATGTGAAAAAGGTATGTGTAATGTAAATCCTTGTTGACCAATTAATGCAAACTAGGATAAATGCAGTAAAGTGTGTTTAATACTTTTCTATGTACTAAATTGTTGAAAAATATTAAAAAGAAAACAAGTATACATTTTTTGGGACTCCATGAATTTGTAATCTTGAAAATGTTTGTGATGGGGATGGACCGATAGGGGGTGGGGGTCCATGAGAATGGTTTGAGATGTGATGGGGGTCCAGTACTCAAAAAAGGTTGAGAACCACTGTGTTACATGCACTATGACTATACACTGACTATCCTTAAGCTGACAACATATATGGTGATGGAAACACCTTGACTAATGCTGACTTGAATTCAGTTGGTTTCAGTTTTAAAATTTCTGAATAACTTTCTTTTTTCTAATTCCTTCCAGAACATTTATTAGATTAGCACCATTGGATGCAGATCAACTTCAAGTCATGCTGACGGACATTATTAAAAGCTTTTTGATTAAATATTGACATCTAGCACACCAACCTAGACATGAGACTGTATTAGGTTTAGGTTAGGGTTATTGAAATGAGCCTTTGCATGTAGCAGTTGCTTGCAGAAGTTTTAATCAAGGGTTTTGACCATTACCATGTAACTGGTAGTAAAATCAGACACTGTTCTATTAAATGTACTTGTATAAGATCTGTTGATGTTCTTCTTGGCCCTGTAATTGTTGCTTGCTGTTATATTTTCTAGTTTCCATGTACAGTCAGGCAGTGATTGTTATTTACCCCATATCTCTTCTGAATGAGCTTCAACAGCGGCACGTCTTCATATTGCCTGTCAATTACATTACAGTCACAACAAATTAAACATTACCTTGCTTGTGTTTGTTCTCCAGCTGCTCAGCCAGATTATTCTGGTTTATCTTCCTCAGGATCACCACAGTGATCTTCACAGCTTCTTCTGGTCCAAAACACTCCACCATCTTATCCACAGTTTTTAGCCTATCTGCATTCTCCATGTCAGACTTTGATATACTCTCATGATCATTCTTTAAGTACCACTGAAACGTCTTTAGATCATCTCCTCCCAGTTCATCCAGTGATTTCTTGAGCAGATCTTTAACAGACGCCATCGCCCCTCACTGGTTCACAGCTGCAGGACAAAAAGAAAAGATCTGAAGTAGTTTAATGCCTAACATGTGGACCTAAGCACTCAAATGTAATTTGGATTATGGAAAGAAGCTGTAATCAGATCAGGACTCAGTAAACTCATCCAAACTCATCTGTTAAAGTCATATAATGCTCCTTTTTACAAGATAGTACAATAATACAAGATAATGTGAGTCTCAGGTGTCCCATTGAATGTGTCTGTAAAGTCTCAGCTCAAAACACCCCTCAGATAAATTATGATATTTTATAAATGTTCATTTTTGAGTAGAAGCAAAAATATGTTTTTGTGTGCATCTTACAAAATACAAATGAGCTGCTTTTTTTCAGAAGTGGACAGAGCCTTTACAGCTCATGCCACATATACTATCTAGAGATGGAGTCAAAGTGGAACATAAAGTGTCTGTTGCTGTGTTCACATCCAGAGAGGAGAATTGTGAGGGTGAGGGAAGGGAGGATGATACAGCAGAAGAAAGATGAGCAGAAGAAAGAGAAGGTCGTCTGAAGGTCGAGGGGTTGGTGGTGAATTGTTGTAGAATAAAAGTAATGAAGAAATGATCGGAAATGTGCAGAGGTTTTACCAAAATGTTGTCTGTGATACAGTTGCGCGTGTAAATGGAGTCAAGCTGGTTGCCAGATTTGTGGTGATGAGCCGATTGAGATCCAATGAGGCTAAAAGAGAGAGGAAGTCTGAAGCATAAGGCTTCTCTACTTGAAATCGCCAAAAACTACAAGTGGGCTGTCATCTGAATTTTGACAGGAATTGAGATTGTAGACTTTATATATTAGAATGATGGTCTGTATCTTTAAGATCTAAGTACACTATGCATTATGGGACCGGATGTTAAGTGTATGAGGTGCAGAGAAAGAAGTAAAATTGCCATCCAGAAAACTGTCGAGTGTGTCACTGATTTAATTCAGTAGAGCGTATGAGTGTCATCTGAATGCACTACGAACAGATATACAACATTGGCGACAAGGATGCGGCCTGGATGTTAGCACTGATTGTACGCGATGGAAAAGTCAGGAATTCCTGCGTTTGAGTGTTACAAAGATCCTGCAACTCTTGGTTTAAGATGGACAAGATGGCTGACATCGTTTGAACTTTATGCTGATGGCAAAGGACTTATAATTGAAGAGGATACCACAGCGACAGTTCATCAGCGGCGCAGGGCACTTCTTTTGCATCACGCTGGAACTGATGTTCAAGATATATTCTCCACGTTCGCATATACGGGAGATGCTACCGATTATGAACTGGCCGTTGCAGCCTTGAATGCATACTGTTGTGCTTTAGTCTTCCGCTTAACTGCGTCCGAGGAGGCGTGAAGAGAAGCACACAACAAAGTGAATCTGTTTCAGGAACTTTACTTAACTTATTAAATCACAACTTTACAAACAAACACTGAACTAAACCCCGAGTGATGACGTCTGATTGGCTAATACAGAACTTATTATGAATACATGAAATAACTAACACAAACAACTTATTTTAATTAACTAACACTATAACACTACTTTGTGCTGCGAGTGAATACTGCTTATGCAAGACAGTCATTTTATAAACTCTCCTAAAACCCCGGCAAGACAATTCAACATTTCACAACACGTCTCAGACAGGCAGCAAGAGACTGTGCATTCGCGGATGACGTGAATAATCAAATCCGAGATTCTATCGTAGGGAAATGGACATTGACATACGTGCACCATAAACTTTTGGAGGAAGGACCTAACCTCACGCTTGATTGTGCGTTGAAGGTTGCCGCCCTCTGTGAATGGATAGAGGAACAGATGGGTGCATCATCAGTGAGTGACGCATCAAAACCTGACTCGGAGTCTGTGAATCACGTCTGGAAAAAGGGAGGAAAGATTAAAGGTAGATTTAAATTCATATATATATATATATATTTTTTACATTTTTGAGAATACAATACACAAAGCACACACACATCTTCGTTAATCTAGAGTTTTTTTAATTTGCCACAATTAAAAATTTCACTACACCTGCTCAAAAGCATTTTTTTAATCCATGATTAATATTGCATTGCATAATGTGTGCTTATACAAACTGACAACCACAAGTGAATCACATTCATATATTTATTATGGACTAAAATTTTTTGTTTGCAATTTCAAGTTGGCTAAAATTAAGAAACCCTTAGAAAACAGTAAACATTTGTGACCAGTCACGGAAAGTAGGGACACAAGTCGGTTCTGGGGCATTTTGAGTTATTCGCAGATTCTGACAGTGCAGTCTCCAAGCTTTCCAACGATGTGTGACACATGGAAATCTGATAATATTTGGAGAAGTTGTGGCCATTTGAAGGTAGTCAACTCAAGAAAGCTCTATAGGGAGAAAAACGCCTCTAAAGTTACAGTTCTAACCTGTTCTCACCTGCTGGGAGTGACAATAGGGCTCATTTACATCTCATTTAGATAAGCCATACCCCCTGTAAAGCTGCATGGACCACATACTATTAATAATAAAGGTTAATGTGCATTGTAAATGTCAGTAATTTATCTTTTTTGACTTTTATAAAAAATGATTTAGAGGCTGAAATATGTGACTTTTTTGTCAAAACTTTATTTGAACTTGTGCATTGTAGATAACATGTTGCAAGACACTCCTTTAAAATCTGCCCATCATTTTTAATGTTATTATTTTAATGTTTATGTAAAGAAAAAGTACATATTGATGCTAATTTTATTTTTTATTTGCTGGTTTTCCACATAAAACTTGGTGAATTGACTTTTTGAACAGGATTCCGTGATAACCGTGATCATTTTGGTCACTATAATCATGAAATGAAATGTTCTCACCTGAGAAGCCTGTTAAAGAAGAATAGGCAATCCAGGAAATAACTGGACTAACAGAGGCCAGAGATCGATAACTATGGCTATTCAAAACACTTTTCAAGACAATAAATACACGATTGAGACGATGAATGCATGTATTGACTGAATTTGCGTCTGAATAGCGCTGGCTCCGTGGGCGTGGCCGCATTAGCGGATAATGAGCTGAATCACGGACTTCTGACATGGCTCTCTTTTCATACAGATTGCATAAACACAGAAGGTTTGTTTTCGATTTGACTTACACGTTTTAAAACGTGACATTTCAACGTTTTTTCAGACATAAGTATAATTTTTTTATGATTAGTATTCACTAAGTTACAGTTCATTTTCTGAGAACTATCAGATTGGACTTCGTTCAGAGGGAGACGAGAGATCACGCATCATGTTAGTTTTCTTTATTTTTCAAAAAAGCACAACATTTTGTTTTTACTCTGAGTGTACACAAATAAAAGAAGACATTCTATAGTTTCAATTGATATATTACTTATGTCTCTATGACAAAAAATGACGGAGTATTTTAAGTCTGTTTTGCTGCAATGTGAAAAAAATCCTGCAAAATGCGCCGGCGCGTTACCCGACTCCAGAGAGGTAATGTCTTATTATGCCGCTTTCATCGTCGCTCAGATCGTCTTCAGAATCAGCGAGCGCTTGTTCATAAGCATCCGGCTTGTCGAAGAAGTACTTCAAAACATTTTCGGTGTAACGGCCACGGTTCTTCATTGAATTTTGATATCAGCTAGAGCCGGCCAGAGCGCTGCATAGTAATTAGCCACGCTTCCCAGTATGGAAATACACACAGACAATGACACGCCCCTACTGCGTGCTAGAATCTCCGAAAAACAAGCCGATTTCAACCTCAAAATGTACGCTTTTAAATATACCAATATTGCTATCTCAAACACGGAAAGGCTTCTTCATGATCTCAACTAACAGATTCTGCAAAAAAACGAAAATCACCAATTTTGAAAAAAAAATGCTTCTTTCTCATTTTGCTCAAGAGTTGTGCTGCCGACTTGTGTCCCTGGTTTCCGTGACGGGTCACATTTATTTACATGAGAGGAGTGTTAGTATTAGAAGAGGAGTAAATAGGACGCAGGTTAGAAGTAATGCGTGTCAACATTGCACTGCGTATGTGCCCCAGAGACCTCCTGAGTACGATTGAGAAAGTAGTCGGATTCAAGCGTTTACATGGTCATTTTTTTGCTGTTGGATCGGATTAGAAAAGGAATAAACCACCCCTTCCAATCCGATCGAAATTTTATTCGGATCGAGCTCAATCGGATCGATTAAGGTGTTTACATGAACGTTTTTCAATCCGATTGAGCCGTCAATCCGATCACAAATGGATAATTCGGGTGCATGTAAACGTAGCTGTGGCATGGCAATCAGATGAAAGGGGGCCCTTGGTGTTGCTATAGCCCAAGGGCCCAATGTGTTCTTAATCTGGGCCTGGCCAAATGTACTGAGCATACAGTATATACCAGGGCTGGGCAAACTCGGTCCTGGAGGGCCACTGTCCTGCAGAGTTTAGCTGCAACCATGATAAAACTCACCTGTGTGTAATCCTGAAGACCTTGATTAGCTGGTTCAGGTGTGTTTGATTAGGGTTGGAGCAAAACTCTGCAGGGACGGCGGCCCTCCAGGACCGAGTTTGCCCAGCCCTGGTATATACTATTACCTGTAAAATAATATATTCAGTGTATATTGCTTGTGTTTTCTGAAGACACTCGTAACTATTTTGTAATGTACTTAAATCACAAATAAAGTGTACTTATAACACAAAGTGTACTCATAACACAAATAAAGTATACTTATAACACAAATAAAATATACTTATAACACAAATTAAGTATTTTTATAACATAAATTAAGTACATTTTAATATCACTAATCAAGCATGTAATTAGTCCTTACACAGGCATATACTTAAAGTGTACTAAGTATACTTGAAGTTGTTCCAATGTAGCACACAAAAGTACACTAAAATTAGATACAAAAAAGTACAAAATTAGTTGTTTCAAAATAGCACACTTTAGTTAACTTAATCATTAACACACTTGAAATATACTAATAATTAGTCTTGCTGCAAGTATACTTAGCATACTTTTTTTTCACTAGGGTTATTTTGCTATAAAGAACCACAATTGTCCCTTATTTTCCTGTTCTGAAGTTGGCAGCCCTACCTACATTTTGGATGGTCTGAGGGTGGATTATTAATAGCAAATTTTCATTTTTTGTGTGTACTGTCCCTTTAAGATGGCTGAATATTGTTTATTAGTCATTGAGAAAGGTCACATGACTGAAATGTTTGCTGTTATTTCATTAAAGTAGTGGATTTATCTCGCAATTGTCAGTTTTAGTTTTCTTCAGATAAACGCCTCTAATCTTCATAGGCTTTCAGCACATTTAAAAGCACAGATCATGTTTTATGCATATTTTTCCAATCACATATTTCACAGATCTGCATTCAAAAGCAATCAAATTGTATGTATTTATGTTTGCTTTATTTTCGCAGTGGGATATTTGAGAGGTATTTCTATATTTCTACAACACTGTTGTGTTCAACACTTCCAGTTGATTTCAGTGCTGCTGGTTTCAATGAATGACTCTGTTTTGAGTTCATCATATAGACAGAAGGAGGCAGTATTATATCAAAACTGACTGCAAACGACAGGAAGATGATGAGCGATAGTTTCTCTCTCAAAGTGTGCATGATAAGAAATACTGTTTGAGGAATCACAGACTCACTAATAAACACAATACAACAGAGAAAACAGTGATTTCACAGCATGTGACAACAATATCTGCCTTCTGTGATTCACTTACCAAGACACACTTGATCATCTGATCGATCGTGACATGAGGAACTCAAATAAAATCATCAGTATGACTTCAGCACAGCTTTAAAGTCTCAGAAGCACAAAGTTACACATCATAACACACACACAACTAAAGAAAGATGAAACACTCACCTCAGATAATATTTGTAGATCTTTTCTCCTCCTCTGAACTGTCGTGTTTGACAAGAGTGCAGAAACTTCTTTCACTTCTACAAAACAAGTCAAACTGGTTTTCAGTAAGAGACGTAAGAATAAAAAAAAAATGTCAAAAGTCAACATACACTCAGTCTTGTCACTATATATTATTAGAACACTATTTTGAATCTTATCAGTGGCAAGTTTTCAAACCACAATGAGCATTTCCCAAATCGCTTTTTCTGATTTGCTCTAATCCATTTTTTTGCTTTATAACATTTGCATTACCAAAGTAGCACAGTTTGCAGCAATGTTCCCTCTAATTTTTTTTCTCGCTGAGCAAAACTTTTCTCTGTTGAACGCACATTTTGGCCACCTGAGCAAAAACATACTTTATATCAGACCTGTACAATGAACGTAAACACACACAAAAAAATGGTTTTATCATGCAACTGTAACATTTAACTTTAATGTGCCATTTCTATTTTATTTGACCCTTGATGTAACTTAGTGATTTATTAAATAATATGTTTGAAAACAAGCAGTTCAGTCACTAAATTAAGCACATTTTAGGTTACTTGAGAGATTTTTTCACATTGCTGTATTAACTGTACCAGTCTTTACCAAGAAATTCTATTAAAAAATCATTTCTGTCCTCCTGCAGGACAGTTCAATTCTTTATAATAATATAATATGAGCAGTTACAATGATGGTCTGGAACAACCATAATGTGTTTTTGTACAGTCAATTATTAGCAACAGACCATCAAAATTACATGTTTATTGCTAATGAATTTCCCAGATTTTATATACCAGGAGGTTATTTTTCGTGGCAAAGAGCCCTAAACAATCCCCTTGTGAGATCAATTTTTTATTAGGCTTACATTATAATATAATATAATATAATATAATATTTAAGTATTTAAACTGATATACAGTATTATATCAGTTTAAATGCTTCCATTTGTTTTGATATATTATATAGTGAAAACAAACTGAAGCATTTTAACAGATCTGATAGCTAAATATTTTTAAGAAAAGTGAACGTTAACTCGTTTATAGTTATCTAAACATCCCTGAAACCCACATCACCACCACACACAAAAATCTATTTAAACTGAGGTATATCACTGATGTATTTTGAGTTTTCAAGCTACACCTGTGGTGGGTGTGTGATTGTAAATGTCTCAGAGTTTTGTTAGCATTCTGTGCCCATCATCCGTTACTTCCACCACTTTTCGTTAAAACGTGACGTTTTATTTCACATTTCTTTTCGTTTCGCGTTGCCTCTCGTATTGACGTAACGTTATTTAGTCCGCAAACATGACAGTATTCTTACCGCGACTGATTTGACTCAGGGCCAGCCAGCTCACACGCTCAATCGTTCTCTTTCTATGAAACCTGTAAAACGCATTCACTGGTTCTAACTCTATAGCGGTTGTCCAGAGCACTGAAATTATTTCTCATTTAAAATACTACAATCATTTTCATGTCTGTTCTCTGCGCGGCAATTATTATTTCTGCGCGCAGCACGCTCGCAGCTTAGAGGGAACATTGGTTTGCAGTATCAATCACCAACACTTTTTTATGAGTGTCAGTGACTTATTTTTCTTGTTTCTTGTTTTTTAGGTAACCGATCACGGATTCAGCAGCCCTCAGGGTTAATCTTTGGCCTCAGGATAGAGAAGATAACATTGCCATCTGGAATACCTGAATCCTTGGAGGAGTCGCACTCAGCTGTCAAGCATGCTTTAAATATTACAGATGATATCAGTCTTCAGTATATGGATTCAGATTTTGAGAATTATTTTACTCTTCACTCCTCAACTCAAATTCAGCACAAATCCACCATAAAGGTTGTGACTGTCGCACCAATAGTTCTTACTTTGTTTCCACCCAACAAAAGCTTTACTGACAGTGATATTACAGAGCAGTGCCAGTGCCTGTGTACCCAGTGGGTGAAGATGAGAAGACTTCGGAAAAAGAGAGAGAAGAGCTGGTCTCAGAATTGAAAAAAAAAAGAACAAAGAATATATGATAAAGGAAAAGATTAACAAAACATTTGCACATAGACGGCATGAAATCATTAATCAATGTCCAAGTGTGCAAGACATAAAGAAATGATGGCCAGCCATGGGCTCAGTATTGGCTGGCTCCAGTAGCCACCATTCGGACATAAACACTGAAGCTCTGCAACGTAAAAAAAATAGCAGTATGACAGGAGACAGACAAATTTGTTGAATAAAGTCATTTTTGTTTTGTTTTTGTGCACAAAAAGTATTATTGTCGCTTCTAGTGACAGTCCAAAGGGCACTGGAATTGTTATTGAGGGTGTGAAAGTTCTCACAGGTGTTCCCAGGGCTTGCTGTGTCCTTCTTGGTTTGACCTATGCATTGATTCTCCATTATCCCATGCATCTAAAGTATACCTTTGAGGTAATTCAGAAACTTCTCCTGGAGCTGGATGCTTCAAAGCTGTCAAACAGAGTCCGGTCACTCAGGTCTAAACTGCTGTCCTAAAATAAGCTTGCTGCTTCAAATCTGTTGTAAATCCAATTGCTAAAGTTTACACTGCCGTTTAACTAAGTCCAGTTGTTTAAATCTCTACGCTGTTTCAAAATGAGATTATTAGTATCTTTTCTGTAGTTCGATGTTGCTGAAAAAGAAGTCACTTTTTTGTGTGTATGTTCAGAAAACATGGAAACCTTGTTTTTATATCTATTTTATTTTAAACAATGCAACTGCATTATGTATTTAAAACAGTTTGTGCCTAAAAATAGAACACAAAAAGAGATAAAAATGCACTTTTTGCACTCATCCTGTGTGAACTGACATGCCTTAAAATGTAATTGGAAAAAAGATGCAGTTCTGTTGGTACAGAATAGTGAATGTTCACACTGAGAATACTAATAAAAGCTATTTTTGTGACTTGTTGGCAATAAAAGGAGTTTGAAATTCATCTTTGATGTCTGTCTTATTCATACCTGCAATCAGATTTAATTAAATTATTTTAATTAATCCACTCATTAAAAATAATAATACCAACTTAATTTTGTGTTAAATCAAAACAATTCAATTCACAACATTCAACAATTCACTAGCATAGTGGGGGGTTTTGTCCAAGGAAATCATTATTTTTGTTTAAATTTTACTAAATTATTTTGTGTGATATTTGCAATTACTCATTTTGAATGGATGATTTGTAAGGAGCTCATTTGATTAATTCTAACTCAGTTCTTAAGTGTTGTTGAATTTAGTTAATAACATTGCTTGTAATCTGTTGCCACAATTTTATTGAGTAGATATATGCAGGGCTTGACATTAACACCCACCAACCCGCCAAATGCGGGTAGATTTCCATTCTGGCGGGTAAGACAGTCACTCCCACAAGCCACTTTGGCGGGTTGAATATAATTTCAGCCTACAGCCTAATCAAAGGTAGCAAAGCTTGTTGTAGCACAAAATTACAATTCAATCACAATCTGTTATCGATGAACGTGCAGCAGTTAGTGAAGGCGGGATAGGCGAAATAGCGCTGAATGACAGAAGCGCTCTCTCGAGTGCGCACTATCAGTTATTCTTGCGCCTGAATAGTCAAATACACGCACACACAGATGTCAAAATGTCCATCGTATCTCCCATGAATACAGTCGGTTATGGCTTAAGTGTACGTAAACAGGTGGGTAAAAACTGGATATGTGTCAGTATATTACGTACATGCATTCAGCAGCCCAATTAAATACCTGTCTGTCATTAATGTAAATCAAACAGTTAAATAAATGAATACAAGTTAAATAAACCTACTGTATCAGAAAAATTGTTTAGTTGACTATTGTGTTGGTAATTAGCTTTTTTTTTTTTTCATTTTTTAGCCTAACAAAAATAACTTTAAACAAATAAAATGATAAAATTTATCATATTATGGTCATATTGCCCACCCATACATACCAGCTGATATACCATGTAGTTTTGATAAGGGTGGTCAATCTGCATCTGAAAGATTGAAAACATTTAAAATCTAGCTAAATCAAGTAAAATGGCTCAAAATCAAGTAATTTTAGCGTGTCAAAGGCAACTTTATTATATAAAATGTAATTTCCCAATCAGCAAAATTGTGGCCAGTGAAAGAGCTGAATAGTGAAAGCACAATAATCTGTGCAAGAGACGCTGTTTCCCAGGCTGAATTGTGTGTGCGTGCTCAAAAACAGACACATATAGATGAATTACACTTTGGGCTTCGGGTGCATGTCCAAACGATCAAATACACACAAAAAATATTTCTAAATACAGATTTAAATACTAAATACAAAATTTTTTTTGGCCAAAAAAAAAAAAAAAAAAAAACACAAAACGGAAGTGTGAGGGAATGGGAGTCAGTTTTCTGGGATTGGGACGAACAGGATTTTCCCCCAGTTTTTTTGTGGGATTGGGACGAGAGAGGTTTGAAAATCCAGAAGTATACTTCTAAGTTTTCTTTAAGTTAACATAACATCATACTTACAGTTTATTATTTATATATTATTTTTGCACTTTAAGTATACTAGTCGCTTTACATTTGTTAACTCTTCATGGCTTCAACATTTTTTTTTTTTACTTTTTAACATTAGGTAGTTTTGATTTTTGTATAATGTTGATGTTGAACGTTGATTACATTTGCGTGAGCAATCTTCCAACGCTTGTTTCTGCTGCTTCTCCTGTGTTTTGATCTGGAGATTCTGCTCTATTTCAGAACAAGTGTAATAGCACCCCCTACTGTATAACAGTGAAAGCATGGATAGCTAGAAAATTCAGTCAGTGGCGGGGAAAGAGTAGATTTGTAAAGTAAATTCCTATGTGGATTAGCCTACACAAAAACTCAGATACTCAGAATTATGAACATCTGTTGTTGTTTTTTTTATAAGTACTTTATAAATATACTCAAGTATATTTAAATGCAATTTTAAGTATATTTTTGAGAAGTACATAAAGTATATTTCTGTGAAGTACGTAAAAATTAGACTGAAAGTATATTTTATTTTTAGTATTTAGAAGTATACTAATAGTACACTTCTTTTTCATAAGAGATGACCAAAAAGTTTGCTGTTTTTTTCATTAAAGTAGTGGATTTATCTTGCAATTGTCAGTTTTAGTTTTCTTCAGATAAACGCCTCTAATCTTCATAGGTTTTCAGCACATGTAAAAGCACAGATCATGTTTTATGCATATTTTTCCAATCACATATTTCACAGATCTGCATTCAAAAGCAAACAAACTGTATTTATGTTTTCTTTATATTCGCAGTGGGATATTTGAGAGGTATTTCTATATTTCTACAACACTGTTGTGTTCAACACTGATGGTTTCAATGAATGACTCTGTTATGAGTTCATCATATAGACAGATGAAGGCAGTATTATATCAAAACTGTCTGCAAACGACAGGAAGATGATGAGCGATAGTTTCTCTCTCAAAGTGTGCATGATAAGAAATACTGTTTGAGGAATCACAGACTCACTAATAAACACAATACAACAGAGAAAACAGTGATTTCACAGCATGTGACAACAATCTCTGCCTTCTGTGATTCACTTACCAATACACACTTGATCATCTGATCGATCATGACATGAGGAGCTCAAATCTGAAGTATGACTTCAGCACACCATTAAAGTCTCAGAAGTTACCAATGACACATCATAACGCGCGCGCACACACACACACACACACACACACACACATTAGTTTTGCTATTTAGTGAGGACATTGCATAGACTTTCATTGATTTTATATCAGGTCAATGATATTTTCTATCACCTAACCCAACCCCTACTCCTAAACCTACCCATCACAGAAACATGTGCACATCATTAGATTGAAATAAAAACTTTTGGTTGATTTGTTATGTCTTTTAAAATAGCGAGGACCAGTCAAACGTCCTCACTAGGAGGTTGTGAAAGTTTTTCAGAATATAAGTGAGGACATTTGGTCCTCACAAGTATAGCCAAAACAAGTAGGCTACACACATAAACAACTAAAGAAAGATGAAACACTCACCTCAGATAATGTATATCGTCCTTTTTACTCCTCTGAACTGTCATGTTGAACTGAAATTTCTTTCACTTTCTTTCACGTACAGGAAGTGAAACTGTTTTTCAGGAAGACACATCAGAAGAAAGAGAGTCAGACGTCAGCACACACACTCAGTTCTCTGTCACTGTATATATTTGCCTGGATATTTTTAAATACTACACACATTTGCTATTTGATGCTCCCAATCAGCGGTGTGTTTTCAAATCACGACCGCATTTTCCTCCCGCTGGATTCACAGATTTACTGCTGTAATCCACTGAAGCTTCAGGGCTGGATCGGTTAGTTCCCACAGCATTATCAGATCGCTGGAAGGGCGAGTGACGCGTGCAGTGAGCAAGAAGCAAAAGTGCTGAAATGTTAAAGTCATAGTACGCCAGCAGGAGGCGGTCATGTTGCATTGAGTTGGTAATGGAACTGCGCGCTCTGGGCTGCGGGAGATCCAGCTGCAGACCCGCATTTCACATTTCTGTTCATATAATATGCATAAGATATCATGATGTACAAAGAGGATTTTTAATTACCATGTTAATGGGTGATACAAACTATGATTTGTTAGTCCATAAGGCATGAACTAAAAACTGTGAACAAATACTTTTAACCATATAATTTTGAAAATATATTAATAAATGTGTAACCATATCTGTAGTAAAATGTCTCCCTTGACTGTATGTGATATTTCTGTTTCATGTTGTGAACTTGTGACAAATATTATAGAGACACGAAGGTATGAGCATTTAATGTCAAAATACAGGCCTACATGTTATAAATCCATTTAACAACAGAAGGTGTATACGGTGAGTGTATGATATTTCTGTCATGATGTGGTGAACAAATTTATATTTATATATTTATATTAAGTGTTTATCTGCTATAGGCTATTGAATCTCTTTGTGTCTTTCACATTTATAATTATAAATGTCATAATATAATTGTCAATATATTTATCATGTTAATATTAAATAAACATTAATTAATAAAACTTATTCATTTCATTTTCAGGGATGAAAAGTTTTTTAAACAATTATTTGTTGTTTGCTTGTTTTTATTTTATTGTGAGAAGTTTAAATATGTTTTAAACCTACTAATTTAGAAATGTTTTTTAAATATCCTATTTGTTTTCATATAGAGAAATACATGTTTCACTTGTTAAAGGCTTTTTTAAAAAAGTTTTATTTTTATTTGACATTAAATAGCCTACATTACATGAAGGAAATAATATGGTCATATACAGTCAAATGGGAAACACTTTACATGTTACACATTTATTAATGTGTTTGAATTAATACAACGTGTATACAAAACTTGTATAGTTGTAGTATCATTGAAGTAAACAATTAACTTAAGTGTTTGTATCTATAAACATTAAATCTTCTCAAACTCTGTCCTCAGTATTATTTCCTCCACATTCCAAATAATACTTATCACATATAGTCAAATGGGAAACACTTTACAACACACATTAATATATTTTTTTAATAAAAACGGCGTAAGTATAAACTACTGATACTGTATTATTCATTGACATTAAGCATAGGCTGTTTTAAATTTGCTCTTTTTACATCATGATATCTTATGCATATTATGTGAACAAAAATTACTTAATTTAAAAGTATTGTTGTTAAATATTGTAGACACTGATCCGATCAAAATCCATGTAAAAACAACTTATATTTAACAAAAGCAATATGACTGTTAAGCCCCGCCCCTCACTTCCTGTTCTGTGGCTGCGGTTCTGAAACTGTGGTGCTGCGGGTCTGCAGCTGGATACTATTGCTTTGTTCTTCTCTTGCGTTTAGCAGGAATGGGCTCTTGGCAGATGCTCCTGGATTTGAACACCACCATCACAAGATTGTTTGTCCCTTTTACCTCCTGGCCATAGTTGGACTTGTTGACGTTTGACTGTCTTCTTTATTTTTTATTTCATTATATTTTCCCCTAGTAGCCTACCTTGTAATAAATTCATATTTTGCAACTGTAAAAATATTGATGATCGCTGAAACTGTAACAAATAGTATTAATGAGCAACTAATTAAAAGAAAATGAGGCTTAAATTATGTCACCTAAACCTCATGGTACAAACCTGTAACTGAACTGCTTTCATCAAGTCACATGACATCAGTTTTGACTGAACAGTTGTTACATGTTTTAATAAAAATGGTGTTTAATATAACCAGTTTCTATGCATATTTCAGTACGTTTTATGTGTTAGTAAATAAACATACATTTCCTCAAATTCACCCCCTCATTCAAGTCCTCGGTTCAGCCGTTCTCACAGTATCAGCATCAGAGCACACGTACGTCTGCAAGATGTCTGTTAAAGATCACTTCATCTGGAAAGCATCTGCTGTTCACAAACATCTGATAGACGTCTTTATGATGTCAGTTTTACATACATTATTAATCATAAACATCTTAAAGACGTCTTCTAAATGTCTATTTGACATCTGACAGGAAACGTCCTACAGACGTATTGCAGATGAGCAAACACTCTAAAATACATCTTCCAGATGTGAACACACACATCACAGAGACGTCTCAGAGATGTACGTGTGCTGTCAGTGTCTGAAAGAAACAGTTCGGTTCAAACTCAGAATAAATGAGCAAAAACTGTACCTTTACAACAGCTTGTCACTGGGGCAGTACCCTTAAACAGACATCTTTGTACCTTATTTACCCCTGAAATGTGCATATTAGTACCTTAGAGTAGCAATACATACCTTAAGGTACTAATACGAACCTTTTATGATATTTTAAGCCTTTATTGGCTGGCTTTGTTTTATGACTGCATTACCACTTCGGGTGTTTATTATTTTTCTAATAATTTATTTCAAGACATTTGTCACACTGTGAATTATTTCCAAGATGTAACTGTAATATTTCACAGTGAATTACATTATTATCCCTTCACAAGATTTAGCTGTGATATTTTACAATACCGTATTAAGAATTTTATTGTGAAAATAATGCAGGCGGGGCAATTACAGAAAGTGAAGTTAATAAACGTATTTTCGTAATCTTCCAATTAATACCAATATATAAATAAATTATATAAATCTCATTTTTTTAAAAGACCTCCGGAAAACAGGCGAATCTCAACATAACACTGACTGTTACGTAACAGGCGGGATCATTAATATGTATGACCCCAATATTTGCATATGCCAGCCCATGTTCAAGGCATTAGACAAGGGCAGCCAGTATTAACGTCTGGATCTGTGCACAGCTGAATCATCAGACTAGGTAAGCAAGCAAGAACAATAGCGAAAAATGGCAGATGGAGCAATAATAACTGACATGATCCATGATAACATGATATTTTTAGTGATATTTGTAAATTGTCTTCCTAAATGTTTCGTTAGCATGTTGCTAATGTACTGTTAAATGTGGTTAAAGTTACCATCGTTTCTTACTGTATTCACAGAGACAAGAGCCGTTGCTATTTTCATTTTTAAACACTTGCATTCTGTATAATTCATAAACACAACTTCATTCTTTGTAAATCTCTCCAACAGTGTAGCATTAGCCCGTTAGCCACAGAGCATATAGCCTCAAACTCATTCAGAATCAAATGTAAACATCCAAATAAATACCATACTCACAGGAATCGATGCATGCTTGCAGCATGAATGATGAACATCTTGTAAAGATCCATTTGAGGGTTATATTAGCTGTGTGAACTTTGTTTATGCACTGTATAACTGCACTTTTTAGTTGAGAGCTCGGGAGGGCAGGGAGCGAGAGATTGAAAGGGGCCGTGCAGCCTAAATCAGTGCATAGTTAATGATGCCCCAAAACAGTTAAAAAAATAAATAAATAAAAAAAATCTATGGGGTATTTTGAGCTGAAACTTCACAGACACATTCAGGGGACACCTTAGACTTATATTACATCTTTTGAAAAGACGTTCTACGGCACCTTTAAAATCATGAATTGGTGCTTCTACATCAGTGTTATTCATCTATTATTTCCCTCTGATTTTTGGGATAACTTATGGGTAGGGTTAGGTTTAGGGGTAGGAATAGGGTTAAGACTAAATTTTCAGACTAGAATGTCGTTCCAGGATCAACAAAATATGTTGACCCAGGAACGCATCTAACTCAGCAATATCAGGACATGCGGCATATTATTGTAGTCCTTTGGTGTACATTGACCGCCGTCTAATCTCAATTACAAATCAGAACATGGGCTGAAATCTTCAATGAAACAATGAAGAGGCTGTGACTTGAGAGAATTAAATATGAAACTCATCTGCCAGAGTATCAGTTCATATTATATTTTGATTTCCATTAAATCCTAATATCCAGCATTATTCTATCCCCTAAAGGGATTGTTTATTGTTTTTTTAAATACGGTAATTCTTGTTCTGTTTAAATTTAACAGTTGCTTTTCTTTTCTTTCACTAAATGTTAAGGGTCTAAGAGACAGTATAAAGTCAAGTCAAGTCACCTTTATTTATATAGCGCTTTTTACAATGCAGATTGTGTCAAACCAGCTTTACATTGATAACTGGTACATAATTTGGCTGCACAGCAGCTCTTAAATAATAGTGTCAATGCAGGCAGATCAGAAGCACTGTTGAATAAATGTCAAGAATACTACTGAATATCAAATGTCAAGTCAAATGTCAAGTGTCCCCAACTAAACAAGCCAAAGGCGACAGCGGCAAGGAACCCAAACTCCATCAGGTGACATCAGGTGGCAAACAAGTGGCAAATAGGTGTTAAAATGGAGAAAAAAAAAAACCTTGGGAGAAACCAGGCTTAGTCGGGGGCCAGTTCTACTCTGGCAAACAGTGCTTTGTTACAATCAGGTTGCTATCATAAGTCTGATAGGATCGCAACAATCAAAGTATTTATTTCAGTTCCATCCAGTTGAGGATCGTATTCATCACGCCGGTATGGACGGTTTGTTGAGGAACTGTGCTACTGGCTGTCGTGTCGATGAGGCCTTCACAATGGATGATCCAGTTGACTCGATCTCTGCTGATACTTCAGGGCTGCGTTGTGGTCGTGTCAAGGTGCCGGTCCTCGATCTCAGCTGGATACGGCCTGGATCCGGTTGACTACGGTAAACCTCGGGAGAAACAGAAAGACTAATTTTAGCGTAGATGCCATTCTTTTTCTGATGTAACGAGTACATCTGGTGTTATAGGAAGTGTTCCCGGTTCCGGCTGACCTAATTTATGCAGCCTAATAATCCTTTAACGGATTTGAAAATATAAATTGATAATGTGTTATGTGTATGCCAGGTTAAAGAGATGTGTTTTTAGTCTAGATTTAAACTGACAGAGTGTGTCTGCATCCCGAACAATGCTAGGAAGATTGTTCCAGAGTTTGGGTGCCAAATAGGAGAAGGATCTACCGCCTGCAGTTGATTTTGATATTCTAGGTATTATCAGCTGGCCTGAATTCTGAGATCGCAATAAACGTGAAGGACTATAATGTATTAAGAGCTCACTTAGGTACTGGGGAGCTAAATTTAGCTTAGTGCTTTGTAAGTAATTAGCAAGATTTTAAAATCTATACGATGTTTAACAGGAAGCCAATGCAGTGATGACAGAACTGGGCTAATATGGTCATACTTCCTGGTTCTAGTAAAAACTCTAGCTGCTGCATTTTGTACGAGCTGTAGTTTATTTATCAAGCGAGCAGAACAACCACCCAGTAGAGCGTTACAGTAGTCTAGCCTCGAGGTCATAAACGCATGAATTAACTGTTCTGCATTCTTCATTGAGAGCATATGTCGTAGTTTAGATATATTTTTCAGATGGAAGAATGCAGTTTTACAGATGCTAGTAACATGGCCTTCAAATGAAAAATTGGTATCAAAGAGCACACCCAGGTTCCTAGCTGACGACGAAGACTTAACAGAGCAGCCATCAAGTGTTAGACAGTATTCTAGGTTATTGCGTGAAGAAGTTTTCAGTACAAAAATTAGAATCTCTGTTTTTCCTGAATTTAGTAGTAGGAAATTACTGGTCATCCAGTTTTTTATATCAGCTATACATTCTATTAATTTAGCGAATTGGTGATTTTCGTCAGGGTGCGAAGAAATATAGAGCTGAGTATCATCAGCGTAACAATGAAAACTAATGCCATGCTTCCTAATGATATCTCCCAAGGGTAGCATGTACAGGGTAAAAAGCAACGGTCCTAGTACTGAGCCTTGCGGTACTCCATATTTAACTTGTGATTGATATGACATCGTTTACTACTACAAACTGATAACGGTCAGATAAGTATGATTTGAACCATGCCAATGCATTTCCACTAATGCCAACATAATTTTCGAGTCTGTTTAGAAGAATATTGTGATCAATAGTGTCAAATGCAGCACTAAGATCCAGTAACACTAATAGAGAGATACAACCACGATCTGATGATAAGAGCAAATTATTAGTAACTCTAATGGAGTTAGACAACACGTGTCAGGACCCACTCATTATCGTAATCATACCCTAGATCTAATACTGTCGCATGGAATTGATATTGATGCTGTTGAAATTCTACAGCAGAGCGATGATATATCAGATCATTATTTAGTCTCGTGTATAATACAATTAGCCAAGGCTACAAAACCACCACCCAGCCATAAATATTGTAGAACCATCACGTCTACCACTAAAGATTGCTTTATAAATAATCTCCCCGAGCAGTTTCATCACCTTAGTATACCTGACAACTTAGAAGAACTCGATGCAGCAACAGAAACTATTGGCTCTCTCTTTTCCAGCACATTAGATGCAGTCGCTCCTTTACGTCTAAAGAAGATTAAGGAAACTAATCCAACGCCGTGGTATGACGAGCACACTCGGGCTCTAAAACGAGCTGTGAGAAAAGCTGAACGTAGTTGGAAGAAAACAAAACTAGAAGTTTTTCGCCTTTCGTGGAAAGAAAAAATGATTGAGTACAGAACGGCTATAAGAAATGCTAGATCTACTTATTTTTCAAATCTCTTAATAGAAAACAAACATAATCCTAGGTATTTATTTGACACAGTGGCTAAATTAACTAGAAACAGAGATTCAACTGCTGACGTTTCCATAGAGCACAGCAGTAATGACTTTATGAACTTCTTTACTTGCAAGATTGATAATATTAGAGAGAAAATTAAAAACATGCAACCGTCTACAGTTTCGCTTCAGACAGTGCACTGTAGTGTCCCTGAGGTAAAACTAGAATCATTCGCCGCTATAGGAGAGGAAGAATTATCTAAACTTATCAAATCATCAAAATCAACGACATGTATGTTAGACCCAATTCCGACTAAACTACTGAAAGAAATGCTTCCAGAGGTCGTAGGTCCACTTCTTGATATAATTAATTCATCGTTAACACTAGGATACGTGCCAAAAACCTTTAAGCAGGCTATTATTAAACCTCTTATTAAAAAACCTCAACTAGATCCGAGAGATTTAGTAAATTACAGGCCAATCTCGAATCTACCTTTTCTGTCAAAGATACTAGAAAAGGCAGTTTCAACACAACTGTGCTCCTTTTTAGAAAGAAATGGAATCTGTGAGGATTTCCAGTCAGGATTTAGACCATACCATAGTACTGAGACTGCTCTCGTTAGAGTTACAAACGATCTACTCCTATCATCCGATCGTGGCTGTATTTCTCTATTAGTGTTATTAGATCTCAGTGCTGCTTTTGACACTATCGATCACAACATTCTTTTAAAAAGACTTGAAAACTATATTGGCATTAGTGGAACTGCTTTGGCATGGTTCAAATCATACTTATCTGACCGTTATCAGTCTGTAGTAGTAAATGAAGAGATGTCGTATCGATCACAGGTTCAATATGGAGTACCACAAGGCTCAGTACTAGGACCGTTGCTTTTCACTCTGTACATGCTGCCCTTAGGACAGATAATTAGGAAGCATGGTGTTAGTTTTCACTGCTACGCTGACGATACTCAGCTCTATATTTCCTCGCGCCCTGACGAAACCTACAAATTCACAAAACTAACAGAATGCATAGCTGACATTAAAAACTGGATGACAAGAAATTTCTTATTATTAAATTCAGAAAAAACTGATATCCTAATCTTTGGACCAAAAACTTCCTCACAAAAAAACCTTGAATACTCTCTAACACTTGACGGGTGCTCCATTAAACCTTCGTCCTCAGTTAGGAACCTGGGTGTGCTCTTTGATACCAATCTTTCATTTGAAAGTCATGTTTCTAGTATCTGTAAAACCGCATTCTTCCATCTAAAAAATATATCTAAATTACGACATATGCTCTCAATGACAAATGCGGAACAGTTGGTTCATGCATTCATGACCTCAAGACTAGATTATTGTAACGCTCTACTGGGTGGTTGTTCTGCTCGGCTTTTAAACAGACTACAGTTGGTCCAAAATGCGGCAGCTAGAGTTCTTACTAGAACCAGAAAGTATGACCATATTAGCCCAGTTCTGTCAACATTACATTGGCTCCCTATTAAACATCGTATAGATTTTAAAATCTTGCTACTTACTTATAAAGCTCTAAATGGTTTAGCTCCCCAGTACCTAAGTGAGCTCTTAATGCATTATAGTCCTTCACGTCTATTGCGATCTCAGAATTCAGGCAAGTTGATAATACCCAGAATATCAAAATCAACTGAAGGCGGCAGATCCTTTTCCTATTTAGCACCTAAACTCTGGAACAATCTTCCTAGCATTGTTCGGGAAGCAGACACACTCTGTCAGTTTAAATCTAGACTAAAAACACATCTCTTTGCTCTTGCATACACATAACACATTATCAATACATTAACATTTTTCAAATCCGTTAAAGGATTGTTACGCTGCAATAATTAGGTCGGCCGGAACTGAGAACATTTCCTATAACACTAGATATACCTATACATCAGAATAAGAATGGCATCTACGCTAATATCTGTCTCTCTGCTTATCCTGAGGTTTGCCGGGTGCTGGATCCAGGCCGTATCCAGATCAGATGGAGAACCTGTGTCTGGACCTGCCTACAATGTAGCCCAGGAGACAATGGGCCTACAGATCCAGTTCTGGCTGCATCTATAATTCTGATTTTTAATCCCCGTATCCGCTTACATATATTTATATATAATCTATTTTTAATCTCTATAATAAAATGTATAATTTAGATTTTGATCTCCATATCCATTTACATATATTATATATATCTTCCAAGGGGTTTTTTCCCTCCTAGGACTTTTTTCCCAGTGTTAGCACGCTGGGTTTTTCTCCTAGGGGGTTTTTTCCACCCCTGGGAGTCAGCCGACATTGGCTTAATGTAGCACCATCTTGTATATGTTACATATTACCACGCTTGTTTGTACAGCTTATTTTTAACCACTTCCCTTTTTTATGTGCTTCTAATATGTAAAGCTGCTTTGAAACAATTACCAATTGTAAAAGCGCTATATAAATAAATTTGACTTGACTTGACTTGACTAATGAGAGCAGTCTCAGTACTATGGTATGGTCTAGTTGTGTTTTTTTAATAAGAGTTTTAATAACAGCCAGCTTAAAGGTTTTTGGTACGTATCCTAGTGATAAAGATGAATTAACAATATTAAGAAGAGGATCTATGACCTCTGGAAGCATCTCTTTCAATAGCTTAGTCGGTATAGGGTCTAACATACATGTGGATGATTTTGATGATTTAAGAAGTTTAGACAATTCTTCCTCTCCTAAAGCAGTAAATGAATTGAATTTTTCTTTAGGGACACTACAATGCACTGTCTGACACGATACTGTAGTAGACGGTCGCATGGTTATAATTTTTTCTCTAATATTATCAATCTTGCAAGTAAAGAAGTTCATAAAGTCATTACTACTGTGCTCTTTGGAAACATCAGAAGTTGAAGCTTTATTTCTTGTTAATTTAGCCACTGTATCAAATAAATACCTAGGGTTGTGTTTATTTTCTTCTAAAAGTTTTGAAAAATAGGCAGATCTAGCAGTTTTTAAGGCCTTTCTGTACTCTGTAATTTTCTCTCTCCGCAAAATGCGAAATACTTCTAGTTTTGTTTTCTTCCAGCTGCGCTCCATTTTTCTAACTGCTGTTTTTAGGGTCCGAGTGTGCTCATTGTACCATGGTGTTGGATTAATTTCCTTAATCTTTTTTAAACGCAAAGGAGCAAATGAGTCTAATGTGCTGGAAAAGAGAGAGTCAATAGTTTCTGTTGCAACATCGAGGTCTGATCAGGAAGATTATTTATAAAGCGATCTTTAGTGGTAGAAGTGATGGTTCTACCATATTTATGGCAGGGAGGCAGTTTAGCCTCTTTGACTAAATGTAGTATACACGAGACTAGATAATGATCTGAGATGTCGTCACTCTGCTGCAGAATTTCAACGGCATCAATATATTCCATGTGACAATATTAGATCTAAAGTATGATTACGACAATGAGTGGGTCCCGACACGTGTTGTCTAACACCAATAGAGTTTAGAATGTCTGTAAATGCCAATCCCAATGAGTCTTTTTTATTATCTACATGGATATTAAAATCACCAACAACAAGGACTTTATCTGCAGCTAGTACTAATTCTGATAGAAAATCGGCAATCTCTTTGATAAAGTCTGTATGGTGTCCTGGTGGCCTGTATACAGTAGCCAACACAAATGTCAACTTACATAATGTTACGTAAAGCACCATCACTTCGAAGGAATTATATTTGAAAGACTTCTGGCTGATACTGTAAATATTACTATAAATTACAGCAACACCTCCGCCTTTTCCTTTCTGTCGAGGATTGTGTCGATAATCATAACCTTGAGGACTAGACTCATTTAAAGTAGTGTAATTGTCCGGTTTTAGCCAGGTTTTTGTCAAACACAGCACATCTAGATTATTGTCTGTGATAATATCGTTTACAATAAGTGCTTTTGAAGAAAGTGATCTAATATTTAACAACCCAAGCTTTATCATTTGTTTATCATTATTATTTCTATTTTTTATTTGTTGAACATCAATTAAATTTTTACCATTAAATGGGTTTGGAAGTTTTTTGTTTTTATTAATTCGGGGTACAGACACAGTCTCTATTTGATAATATCTAGGTGCAAGAGTTTCTATGTGTTGGGAATTATCTGACTTCTGTAACGTGAGGCAGCTAGCAGACGGTCGGTTTAGCCAGTCTGTCTGCTTCCTGTCCTGGGCCCAAGTTTGTCATGGTTTAGTTCTGAGACTATGTGCCATATTACTAGAGAGAAGAGCAGCACCATCCCGGGACGGATGAATACCATCTCTTTTCAACAGGTCAGGTCTGCCCCAAAAGCTTTTCCAATTGTCTATAAAACCTATATTATTCTGCGGACACCACTTAGACAGCCAGCCATTGAGTGATGATAATCTGCTAACTATCTCATCACTTCTACGAACAGGAAGAGGACCAGAACAAATTACTTCTCCTGATATTGTACTTGCGAGTTCACACACCTCTTTAATGTTAATTTTAGTGATCTCCGATTGGCGAAGTCGAACATCATTTGTGCCGACGTGAATAATAATTTTAGAGTATCTACGATTAGCATTAGCCAGCACTTTTAAATTTGCTTTGATGTCAGGTGCTCTGGCTCCCGGCAAACATGTGACTATGGTGGCTGGTGTCTCTATTTTCACGTTCCGTGTAATAGAATCACCAATAACTAGGGCACTTTCAACAGGATTCTCAGTGGGTGCGTCACTGAGTGGGGAGAACCTGTTTGATGTTCTTAATGGAACGGAAGAGTGGTGTTTTCCACGGCTAGGCTGCCTCACCGTTACCCAAGTGCCCTGCTGCGCGGGCTCTACAGCCGGAACCGAACAATGTACAGAGTTCACTAAGCTAGTCGCATCCAAAACAGTATCTGAAGCCCCTGCATTCTTACTATCCTCGATTAAAGTTTGGATGCGTGTCTCTAATTCTGAGATTCTCTCCGTCAGCCTGACTATTTCCCTACATTTATGACATGTAAATCCCTTGTCGCTGACAGAGAGAGCTACACTGAACATGTGACAAACTGAACACGAGATAACAGTGGGAAAGGATGACATGACTCACCGTGTTTGTAGACTGATCCAAGTTGGATGTAGGAATGTAGGAAAGCTACATTTTTGTTTTGTAAGGAAAAACAAACTCATTCAAGTGGCAGTGACTGTACTTTTTGGTCTAATCAGTGGGGTGAACCAATTTTACAAACCCGATTCCAAAAAAGTTGGGACACTGTACAAATTGTGAATAAAAAAGGAATGCAATAATTTACAAATCTCATAAACTTACATTTTATTCACAATAGAATATAGATAACACATCAAATGTTGAAAGTGAGACATTTTGAAATGACATGTCAAATATTGGCTCATTTTGGATTTCATGAGAGCTACTGTACACATTCCAAAAAAGTTGGGACAGGTAGCAGTAAGAGGCCGGAAAAGTTAAATGTACATATAAGGAACAGCTGGAGGACAAATTTGCAATTGGCAACATGACTGGGTATAAAAAGAGCCTCTCAGATTGGCAGTGTCTCTCAGAAGTCAAGATGGGCAGAGGATCACCAATTCCCCCAATGCTGTGGTGAAAAATAGTGTAGCAATATCAGAAAGGAGTTTCTCAGAGAAAAATTGCAAAGAGTTTGAAGTTATCATCATCTACAGTGCATAATATCATCCAAAGATTCAGAGAATCTGGAACAATCTCTGTGCGTAAGGGTCAAGGCCAGAAAACCATACTGGATGCCCATGATCTTCGGGCCCTTAGACGGCACTGCATCACATACAGGAATGCTACTGTAATGGAAATCACAACATGGGCTCAGGAATACTTCCAGAAAACATTGTCGGTGAACACAATCCACCGTGCCATTCGCTGTTGCTGGCTAAAACTCTATAGGTCAAAAAAGAAGCCATATCTAAACATGATCCAGAAGCGCAGGTGTTTTCTCTGGGCCAAAGCTCATTTAAAATGGACTGTGGCAAAGTGGAAAACTGTTCTGTGGTCAGACGAATCAAAATTTGAAGTTCTTTTTGGGAAACTGGGACGCCATGTAATCCGGACTAAAGTGGACAAGGACAACCCAAGTTGTTATCAGCGCTCAGTTCAGAAGCCTGTATATCTGATGGTATGGGGTTGCATGAGTGCGTGTGGCATGGGCAGCTTACACATCTGGAAAGGCACCATCAATGCTGAAAAGTTCTAGAAAAAAAAATGCTCCCATCCAGACGTCGTCTCTTTCAGGGAAGACCTTGCATTTTCCAACATGACAATGCCAGACCACATACTGCATCAATTACAACATCATGGCTGCGTAGAAGAAGGATCCGGGTACTGAAATGGCCAGCCTGCAGTCCAGATCTGTCACCCATTGAAAACATTTGGCGCATCATAAAGAGGAAGATGCGACAAAGAAGAACTAAGACAGTTGAGCAACTAGAAGCCTGTATTAGACAAGAATGGGACAACATTCCTATTCCTAAACTTGAGCAACTTGTCTCCTCAGTCCCCAGACGTTTGCAGATTGTTATAAAAAGAAGAGGGGATGCCACACAGTGGTAAACATGGCCTTGTCCCAACTTTTTTGAGATGTGTTGATGCCATGAAATTTAAAATCAACTTATTTTTCCCTTAAAATGATAAATTTTCTCAATTTAAACATTTGATGTCATCTATGTTGTATTCTGAATAAAATATTGAAAATTGAAATTCCACATCATTGCATTCTGTTTTTATTCACAATTTGTACAGTGTCCCAACTTTTTTGGAATCGGGTTTGTATAGGGGTGTCGCAATATACCAGTATTGAAGATAACCGTGATATACAAAGCATGAAATATCGATATTGTGTTAATTTAGGGTGTGACAATATACCGGTATTGGTGATAACCACAATATTTAAAATATTGAAGAAGAAGATGCAGGAGGGAGAGTGAGAGCATGCAGTTAAAGATACACGGGCATTATTTGCCCCGACGAGTTTTTGTCATATCATATTAGAAGATGTAGTTATATTACAATATCACACGAGCAAGAGTGCCGTTTCCCCCAAATCAGCACAAATGCAATGTTCCTTCAACTTATTAAATGAACATCGTTACATTTTAGACACAGTATTGTTAATATTGTTTGGGTTTTTTTAATTGTTTGTTTTCCTTTATTTCGGCAACGAAAATTTCAAAATTATGAACAGCAGAACAGAGCCCCGTGCAACAGAAATGTTTTTGTTATAATGACTGAATCCATATGAACGAATGAATCCAAGCTTCGTTCCTGAACAAATCGGTTGACTCACTTACTCATTAAGACAGTGACTTGCTGCCACCTACTGGCAGTTTAGTTTAGTTTCATATTTAAGGTACATTTTAATTAAAAACTTAAAATTACAAAACAATCCATATTTAAATATTGAATTAAATTGATGTAAACAAATTGTAAATGCTGTGTAAATATATTAATGCTACTCCTCATTCTGTGTCACCTCTGTATTGCAAAGATGGATTTTGTTGATAATGATTTCATTTGATTGATAACAGCCATAATGTATAGGCTATTATGCTAGTATTAATTTTTATTTCCTCAGGTCTTAAAAGCCTTAAATTTGACTTTTAAAAATGTGCAGCAACCCTGAAAGAGTTGTTTCTAGTGGCATATTATATTGAGTTTATCTACTGAATTTGCTGTTTCAAAAATATTATTGCTCTAGAAACAGAATAGCCTATTATTTTATAGGTAGAATTTTAAATTGTGTATAATTTTTATAGTCTATTTAAAATACATGAATGATGACGCAGTCGTCTGGGCGGAAGTTTGATACCACGACTCCGCCTCCGGGCTCCACTGACGATTCCTTCTGCGCATGCCCAGGCTCCAAACTTTTTTTTTTTTTTGACGTATTGCGTAACGTGTCAGCGCCCATTCGTCGGCCCATTTTGGCTTCAGTTCATTACTATGGAAGGAAGCGGCATTGCGTCGTCCATCTTTTTTTACAGTCTATGCTCGACACAAGCAGCTGCTTCCCTCTCCTCATCCACATCGTCTTCCACAGGTGGTACAAGGTAAGTATTATGTTCCTTTTTTGACAAATTTTCCAGTTCACTTGATTCCTCCCTCCTGTGTATTTGATTGTATTCTTCCCTTACAGGTACTCACTCAGGTAGATGGCTATTCCCCGTTTCCGTCCAGCTGACTGGGATTCTCAACCAGTATCCTCCTCCTCTACTTTCTTCATCTGAGTCTGTCGTGTCACTGTCCCTGATGCTTCATTGTTGGGTCTCTGACTTCTTGTCTTTCTCTGTTTTCCAGGTTTCGCGATCGAGGTGTCATCATGGGAGCTTCCACAGGTAAGTTATTGACCAGCAGTAGTATGTTCCGGTGCAGCATCCTGGTATTATTACTGTCTCCATTCTCAGGATAAACTACATAGACTGGGTTATCAGAGACTTGACCCTTCACCATGTAGACCACTTTTTCCCAGTAGGATCGTAACTTCCCTGGACCCCCTCGTTCTCCAAGGTTTCTGACAAGTACTCTGTCTCCCGCTTTCAGTACCACTCCTCTGGCTTTTCGATCGTATTGAGCCTTCCCTCTTGCACTTGATTGACGACTGTTTCCTTCAGCGATCTTGTATGCCTCTGCCATACGTGCCACCCACTGATTTGCATACCCCTTTGGTGTAACTCCATCCGTTGGCTCCACCAGGCCAAAGATCAGGTCAACTGGAAGTTGAGGATGCCACCCGTACAACAGGTAAAAGGGAGAATACCCAGTAGACTCGTGCCGTGTGCAGTTGTAGGCATGTACGATTTGAAGTAAGTGCTCTTTCCACCTTTCTTTTTCTTTGTCTGCCAGTGTCTTCAACATCTGTAATAGAGTCCGATTGAACCTCTCCACTGGGGTCCCATAGGGGGTTGTATGGTGATGTCGAGAGTGGCCGATTCCAGCAAACTTTTGGAGAGTGCGAAAAAGTTTGTTCTCAAACTCACGGCCCTGGTCGTGATTTAACTTGGCCGGATATCCAAAGCACGGAATGTAATCTTGGGACAAGCGTTCAGCTGCAGTCCGCCCTGACTTGTTCTTGGTTGGGTAAGCTTGGGTGAACCTTGTGAAATGGTCCATGACAACCAGGATATATTCACAGATCGGCTCAAGGTGCAGGTAGTCAATGCAGACCAGTTCCATAGGTGAGTGTGTTGTGATGCTATCCATGGGTGCTCGAACATGTACAGTTGGTTTCTTTTGTTTTATACGCGAGCACTTTCTGGTCACATATTCTTTCTTTTCAACTTTCATCTATGTAGTAGAACCGTTCACCCACCAGGCTCAGCACTCGCTCTGTACCCACGTTTCCCATTTTGTCATGGAGGTGCTCGAGTGCCAGCTTTTTCTACTTGCTCGGCAAGACCAGCTGTTTTCTCTCCCTAGTTCTTCGATATAAGAGTCCTCCCTCAAGATGTAGCTTGTTCCACTCATACATCAGCTTTCTGCTGGTTCCTGTCAAACCTACCTTCAACTTGTCTGTGAGAGTGACACCATCCTCCTTCCATTGTCTCACTTGAGAGATTACAGAATCTTCTTTCTGGGCTTGAATCAGTTCATCTGGTCCTATTGTCGTCAACCAGATGGTAGGTTGATGTGGTTTATCCTCCCCAGTAGACATATACAGAGCAACGTCCTAGGCCACGTCCTTCATCTTTGATGCATGACTGCCCTCCCATGCTACTTATATTGCCCCCGCGGGTAGCTCTTCTGTGCACTCTATTGCATATACTTCAATGCCCAGAGGAAAATGAGACAAGGTATCTGTGTCGATGTTGACTTTCCCTGGCCGGTACTTTACATCGAACAGGAAGTTCGGATATGCCAGTATAGGTGGGCTTGCTAACATACCAATTAATTCTTCCAGGATCTGTTGGTGGTCTTCTTGTCCATTCTACTGGAGTTCTGGAGGGAACTTGTGGGCCTTTAGCTTTCTTCTTGCTGTGAGTATCCCGTGTTGTCCCAGGCTTGGCCTGCAGCAGCTCGTACAAGGGTTTTGCTACCCTGGAGAAGTCTTGAATGAAGGCACGGTAGTAGCTGAGGAACCCGAGCAGCAAGGGTTTTGGGACTGTCCTCTGAACTGGGATGTCATCCTTAAGTGTGATTGGCATCTGCAAGCTGGGAATGCATCCAATGTCATTGACATCTCTGCTAAAAGCACCAGACTCCTCATACAACATTCTTTGAACTACCTCTCGTTGGCCTTCTTCCAGATGGTCCAGGTTGACAGGTGGGTGCCTCATCTTTTCGAGTGGTTGCAGTTTGGATCGTTGCTGTCTGCCTCGGCTCACTTGTTTTTCCAGACTCCACTAATATCCTTTCAATCTGTTGTAAAGTTCCAATCACTGTGTCACGGGGCAGGGTCACATCAACCACTGTGTTATTTCCAATGGGTATGGAAACACAAGGGTCACTTTGGGGTTGTATTTCTAAGAGTCCCTCTCCAAAGTCCAACAATCTTAAATTATCACTATTTTCATGAGGCTCAAACAGGACCACAGAGTCAGACTGTGCCATCTTTAAAGGGATTCTGCACTTCACCCAAGCCACCTGTCCTGCCCAGATAACTACCACTCTCTGACCAACCTTCAAGTGCCCATCTTCATCATCATCTTCAGCAGCTTGGATCACCTTGCCTAAGTTTGTGCCTTTTCAGGAGGGATATCAATAGCTCCAGCCAGTAGTGAGGTAAGTGTTGGCATTAGTTGCTCAGACTGCCCCTGAATTAGTTCTTCAATTAAGTTGAAACCCAGTAGTGGTCTCCCAATGGGCATTTTACTCACCAGAAATGGGCCATTAATAGATAAACTTGGGTCCTCATTTCCTAGCAGGTTGACTGTGATGACTGTCCAACCGTCAAATGGGATAACGTCTCCTTTTACAGCTGGCAGAGCGTTGGCAGCCCTCTTCAGTTCGTGTTGGCATGGAATGTTGTATGTCATCTACCATGCTGGTTAGAGCATCAATCCTGGCAGTAAGATGCTTAATCGGATCATCGGATCAACTTTTTGTGCAGCAGAACCTTTTGCAGCTTTCACATCGTTGTCTGTTTCACTGCTAACTTGGGCACTACTAGTCATCGATGGTTTTGCTCTGGTTGGTAGGCCCAGTCGCCACAGCCTCTCCTTCTCATCACTTGTGATCTTCATAACGTGCCTGAGGATAGCATCATCAGTTACATCACTATCGGCTAACAAGGGTTTCAGCTCACTATGAATATCTTTACAACGATGGCTTAGTCCCTGGTAGACAGTGTGTAAGAACACATCCTGTACAGTAGCTGCACTATACTTCCTGTCTGAGTCAGCTTGTTTTGCAGCAAAGGGTATTTTTTGTTTCAACCCCATGACTCTGTATAAGAACTGCTGAGGGGTTTCATGTTCACTCTGCTTGGTGCACATCAGTTCTTGGAACAGCTCTGTGCTATTTCGGTCCCCCAAGTGTGATTGTAAGAACCCTTTTAGCTCAGCTACAGTCATGTCATCTTTGTTCATCAGCATATCTTTAAAAATGTCTGGCTTGATAATTCGCAACACCTCTGACAACATCGGCATTGCTGAAGTTCTCTTTTAGGCTGCTGTCTATTTGCCTGCACACATTGTTGAACGTGATGTCTGACGAGTGATCTCCAATCTGGCCTCCATGTATCTTAAACTCATGTATCTTAATGAAACCCAACCACAGGGAATGCAAAGTCATTAGCTACACGTTTGGGCTGCTCAGTCTGGTTCACGTGTGCTGTAGTGGCGCCCCCTTGTGCTAAAGTGTGAGTCAAGTTAGTGTTCTGGGTCGGTGTCATGTACTGGTGGATTTTTCTGCCAATTTCTTCATACTCTGCTAGCATTTTATGTATTTCTGTGTTTGTTTCAGGTATGGCCCCCTTAACATTCCCTGAGTCAGGTGCAACATGTTGTGGTGTTTGATAAGTGTCATGAGTGGTGGGTGATTGTAACACATGTGTAGGGTGAGTGTTTGTATCAACATCAGATGTAGTTGTGCAGATCTGTTTTGCTGATTTTACCATCTCTTGCAATGACAACAGTTCACTCATACTTTGGTCCTTAGTCTTTAGCAAAAGTTCACTGGACATGAATGCATTGATATGGTCAAAACAAACCCCACTGTCATCCAGATCCAGTTCACTGGCGCCATGTCTAGGTGTTGACCTGATAACCTTGGCAATGCGGAACAGTTCGTCAACAGGTAAGGAAATTAACTCTCTCTTGATGTCCCACACCAGCTGCTTCCTTGAAAGATCTGCCATTATGTCACCCTCTGTTGTCCCTTCTGTGATAGCCTCGACCTCAGGATAAATACAGCGCTCACAGATTGCCTGGCACACACCCTCTTGTCTCGTTGCTCCGACCACATGGAGTGGATCCCGGACGAGCCCCCAATAATCTGTTGTAGACCCCGCCTCCGGAGACCAGTCAGACAGATTACTATACCTGTAAAAACAGGATAAAATGAAAAGATTGAGAGAGTTGCGTCTGCTCCTTCACAGCTCCTCTGTTGGTATGAGAAAGCATGCACAGTTCACCAGTCCATTCGCGACTCCCGGGCTAGAATATCAAAATAAGAGTCATTTTTTTTTCTGTTCATATAAACAATATACTTTTGTGATTTTGCACAAATAATGTAATCATTGAACTTATAATATATACAGATTTCAGAGAAAAGGAAAAAAAAAACAATTTTATACATACTTTGTATCACAAATACTTATAAATACTTTATAAGGAGATAAAAGAAAAAGCCATCAAAACTTTTCTGAAGACAGTTCCCTTCAGAGACACATTCATATCAACATATCAATCCAATATTTATATTGTTCTTCCTATATTTGGCGTACAGTGAGATTGTGTATGTATAGTATTTTCTCTGTGGTGCATCTGTTCTCCTCTTTGTGTCCGTTCGCCTGTGTTAACTTCCTGTTTACAGACATTATACTGTTCTCTTCATATGTTTTGCTTTCCAAGCATGAAATATAAATAAACAGCAAGCCAAACTCTGTTCAAGAGCCAGGATATGAGCGCCTTGCTCCTTTAATATTCCAATTTGTGGTTTACACAGGCAAACTCAATGGCCATTGAACCGAGTAAAACTGTAAATTAAATAAAAGAAATAAGGAAAAAAATACTACAATCAAAATGAAATTATGCTTATTAACAGTGCAATGAGTGAAATGTATATAGATACATCGCTAACTCAGGTTAGAAGCATTATCAATGCACCACGTTAGCACTGATCGCCAAAAACAAACTTTTTTGATTATATCACGTTAAACTCTTGCAACATATATTAAACAGATGAATGATTAAAATAAACTTACAGCCATTGCTTTCGACAGGGTTTAGAAGGATGATGGAATCAGATGCAACAAAAACATGTTAACAGTTTGCTGCGCCATAAGCTTGCTATTTCCTGTTACCCAATGTGCGGTGCTCGTGGAAACACATCAAAATAAAAGTCCTCACATAGGAACTTGCATAATAGTGACAGATAAAACGAAACTTATAAAGAATATTAAACAATCATGAAAATATAATGTTTATATATGCAAATGTCCATCACAAATTATGCACAGCCTCTAACAGAGGCAGCAGAGGCAGAACACACAAATTACATTTTAGGAAATTATTACAGCATCTTGTTTGCCAGCCCGGAATAAAGATAGATCAAAAAATACAAAAATACAATATTATGACAAAGGTGTTTGTGACGCGAGACAAATGTTGATTTTGAGACGTGTTGAAAAAACTGTAAATATAAGTGTTCATCGTCTTTATGTGTTGAGCCTCTTATTTTGGATCATCTAGTCAAGTGTGACAGTCACTGATTCATCATGAGCTCAAAGCATTATGGGTATAATCTCTCTACAGTCTGATTCATCAACACAGTTTCACTGATGATCGAGAATAAACCCCAAACCCAGGATAGAGTGGTTGAGTGAATGTGGTCTGGACTGTGTGGATGAGGATCATTGTGTCTCCAGAGACGCTGTAGAAGGACAGAGTTCCTGCTCTGTGATCCACATACACTCCGATTCTACGGCTGATGGGCTTTACAGGGAGTTCAGTCCGTATGTCATTGTGTATGAATGAGTAACTGGAGGAAGAGCAGATCAAACTCCAGGACTGATCATTACATCCAAACACACATTCTTTACCCTTCCTGCTGATGCTCTTATATGACACTGATATACACACATTATTCCCCTTCCACTCAATCTCCCAGTAACAGCGTCCACTCATACTCTCTCTACACAACACCTGATGATAATAATCAAATCTGTCTGGATGATCAGGATACGGCTGCACTGTGTCAGTGAATTTAATCACTCTGTTCTTCTCAGACAGACGGAGGAGTTTATTAACTGTGTTCAGATCCAGAGTGAACTGATGGGAATCTGATGAAGATAAAACACATCAGTGTATCATTTATTACAGAAACTTTCTATCTTTAGTTCAGATCTGACTAGTTAATCTAGGATTTTTCACAAATTTGTATTACAGAAGCAAATATTACAGTTTATTTCGATTGCTAACATACTTTTTTTTTCTTACTTGCAAATGCTTAAACACAGCAAGCCAGAAATGAAGACCGAATGTTACAATCATTAAATATAGTATAAAACCTTTACTTCTGCAACAACAACAGCTCAAAACTATTAAAAATATATATAAAACAATTACTGAAACAATTGATGAGCATTTTTAATGATCAGATCACTGAAATCTTGAGAAAAATATTCTAGTCTCAGTTGGAGGCATAGTCAGAATAAGACTGAATTAGTGTGGTCAGTGTGGATGAAGAACAACACAGAGGAACAGAGAGAAATAATATCTGGGTGAGGGAGAGGAATAGATGAAGGAGGAGAAGAGAAGTTGGATCAAGGACAAGGGAGAAGAAGAGGAATGGGAGAGGAGGAAGAATGTGTGCTGGATTGAGCATCTCTATGGTTTTCCCCCTCACACATGTAGAACTTATGAAAGCTTATTTCTGCCATGAATAGAAAATAAAAAAGGTCTTTTTTCTCTTTCAATTCCTATAATTTATATCTCACAATTATGAGGAAATAGTCAAAATTGTGAGATATATACTTACAATTGTAAAATATATAATTTGTGAGAGTCACAATTACCTTTTAATGAATGAATAAATGAGGCATTTATATAGTGCTTTCCTATGTACTACTGTACACCAAAAGTGCTTTACAATCACAATCAACGGCGCCAGTGCGCTCACCACACACCAGCTGATATATACTTTTATACTTTTTATTCTGTGGCAAAAAAAGCTTCAACAGTAACCAAAGGTCATGTATGTTGGATTTGTTGTTGATCATTTGCAGCAGCAGTTTCATGTTTTCATTACAGTAAAAGCTTCACTATCACTGTTCCATTTATGCAGAATACATGGTCTGTATAGGGCACTAACTACCCAAGGGACACCATCCCACCCTCTATGGGCACATAGACAACACCACACACCCTGAGAAAGAAATTTCAACTGAAGTTCAGCATAGAGGACTCATGTGACCAGTGTCTGCCCTGATCAATTCTGTTTCTCTTTCTGTTTTTCTACTGCACATTCTATAAAGTAAAGCCTCATTTACTTCTGTTGTCAAGAACTCACACACTCAACCAAAAGTGAAAGGAAAAGGAAACTGAATTCGTGTGTGTGTGTGTGTGTGTGTGAGAGAGAGAGAGCGAGAGAGAGTGTGTAGACGTACATCTTCGTGGCACTGCTGTAATCCTGATCTCTCCTCCATGATTCACACTGGAAAACACACACAGACACAATCAATCATAGACGTAATGGTTTTATACTGTACAAACTGTATATTCTCTCCTCTTACACTAAATCTACCATCACAGGAAACTTTCTGCTGTTTTACATTTTCAATAAACATGATTCTGTATGATTTATAAGCTGGTTTCCTCATGGAGACCATAAAATGTCCCACAATGATTTCAGCTATTTCCATCTTTTTGGGCACGTTGATCAACAGATACACAGCAGTGCAGTGACTGTAGGCGATTAATCTAATTATTGATTACAGTTTCTAATGACATCTGAAAGGAGTGATTGGTTGTCATTTTGTGTGTACATGTGAGTTTTTACCAGCTTTTTCCACTTTTGATGTCTGTTAACAGCACAGCACAGTTAAAACACTGATTTACAGTTTTTGCTAACAAGCCACAATCCAAGGCAAGGCAATTTTATTTGTATAGCACATTTCATTCACAATGGTAATTCAGAGTGCTTTACATAAAGAAGAAGAATAAAAATAGAACATAAGGAATAGAAATAACAGTAAAAACAGAGAATTTTGCTATCTGGATGGAAGAGCTAGGAAGTTTCAGGGAGTTTTTTGTTGTTGCTGTTGTTGTCCATCAGAGTGGATCTAAACGGATCTAACTGGATCTTCTCACACGACAGGACCGCTGTCTAGCTCTACCTGTTAAGGCACTTCAAACTAATAAACAAAGTTTCAATCTCCCCTTTTGCCAAGACACCTCAAACTGCACCACACAGCCCTAATCCCCCTTCCGGAGATATCTTATCTATGCAATGCAGTTCAAATTTCCCCTTTGGAAAGTGTCCTGACTGTAATCCAGAGATATCTTAACCATGCACCACAGCTCAAATTTCCCCATGGTTTGTCCCCTTATCCAAATGTACCACATTTTATTAAAAAAATTTATTAAAAATACCAAATATTTAAAATGCATTAAAAGTCAGAATAACAAGATGATACATAAAAGATATAAAATACATTAAAAATGAAATAAAAACAGGAAAAGGAATTAAAAGAGTAAAAAGATAATATGTCTAAAATAAAGTGCAAACAGTTCGGACATAGCACAGTGCTCAATCAGCAAATGCATAGGTAAAAAGATGTGTTTTGAGTCTGGATTTGAATGTGGCTACTGTTGGAGAACACCTGATCTCTTCTGGAAGCTGGTTCCAGCTGCGACTGGCATAACAGCTAAAAGCAGACTCTCCTTGCTTTGAGTGAACCCTTGGTATTTCTAAATGACTTGATCCTGATGATCTGAGTGATCTGTTAGGTTTATATTCTATGAGCATTTCTGCAATGTATTGAGGTCCTAGGCCTTTGAGTGATTTATAAACAAGTAACAGTACTTTAAAATCAATTCTAAATGCAACTGGAAGCCAGTGCAAGGACCTGAGGACTGGTGTGATGTGTTCATGTTTTCTAGTTCTGCTCAGAATCCTGGCAGCAGCGTTCTGTACGAGCTGCAGCTGTCTTATGGTCTTTTTGGGAAGACCAGTGAGGAGCCCATTACAATAATCCACCCGGCTGGTGATGAAAGCATGAACAAGTTTCTCTAAGTCTTGACTGGAGACAAAGCATCTAATTCTTGCAATATTTTTGAGATGATAATATGCTGATTTAGTTACTGTCTTTACATGGCTACTGAAACTCAGGTCTGACTCCAAAATCACACCAAGATTCCTGACTTGATTTTTAGTTGTTTGACCCCTAGAGTGAAGGTACGTGTTCACTTTGAGAACTTCATATTTGTTTCCAAATGCAATGACTTCAGTTTTGTCTTTGTTTAACTGAAGGAAGTTTAGACACATCCAATTTTTTATTTCATCAATGCATTGGCACAAGGAGTCAATGGGGCTGTAGTCGTTAGGTGATAGGGCTAGGTAAATCTGGGTGTCATCTGCATAGCTGTGATATGCAATTTGGTTTTTTCTCATTATTTGGCTCAGTGGCAGCATATATATGTTGAACAGGAGGGGTGCAAGTATTGAACCTTGAGGGACTCCGCATGTCATGGATGTCCACTCAGACTTATGGTCACTGATACTCACATAATAATAATCTCTCCCTTCTAAGTATGACCTGAACCATTTAAGGACCATCCCAGAAAGCCCAACCCAGTTTTCCAGCCTGTCAAGAAGAATGTTGTGATTGACAGTGTCAAATGCAGCACTGAGGTCGAGTAGAACCAGCACTGATAATTTACCTGTATCTGTGTTTAGGCGAATATCATTTATTATCTTTATGAGCGCTGTCTCTGTGCTGTGATGCGGTCGGAAACCAGATTGAAAGTTGTCAAAATATCCATTCAAGCTTACAAACTTGTTCAGCTGATTGAAAACAACTTTTTCAATGATCTTGCCTATGAAAGGAAGATTTGAGATTGGCCTGTAGTTGCTCAATATGGTGTTATCCAGATTGCTCTTTTTCAGGAGGGGCTTGACAACTGCAGTTTTCACTGTATTTTTATAATATTTATCATATGTGGAGAGCGTAGGACCATAAAAAATGTTTATCCAATCATTATATTCAGTCCAAATGAAATAATAAGATGTCCTAATTAATTACATGATGTGGCGATTAATTAATCGAATAAATCATAAATTTACCATACATCAAATTTATCGAAATTATCCCCCAAAAGATCATTTAAAGTCATTTTTATGTGAAGAATCAAATAGACATTAAAAAAGTTGATAAGGAAATATTTTATTTGATTTAACAGAATTTATTACACAAAGATTTGGACCATGAGGTTGAGTAAATGATGAATCTTGGGGTGAACTATAGTCTCTTTTTTACCAATATGGAAATATGAAATTGAAAGTAAACAAATGGTCTACTGATGTTTACGAATAATTTTCTTAGGCCCTGTCCACACGGTGATGTGTTTCTGTGTATACACACAAATTTTGTATCAGATAGGCATTTTGTCCACACAGATCCGGTGTTTTCGGAAGGTGAAACCGCTATTTTTTGAAACCGGGTCCCAGAGTGGAAAGATCTGAAAATGGCGTCTTTGCGTTATCGTATGTACAGCCTATCCATATACGATGACCCCACGTGTTGACCCCAGTCAGACGCCGCTAACAGCACAAAACAGCAACAACAGCAACAATAGCAGACTCTAGATGCTTGTGTTCGTGCTGCAGAAGCTACTGAGCCAAAATTATAAATTATACAATAAAAGCGTTATTTCTAAGCTTTACTATAGTTTATATACAGTGCACAAGGTTTATGCGCATGTTCCAAGTCTTATTTGCTGTTTTAAGTGTATCTCTGTGGCAGAATTACAGCGCCACATACTGGTCTGACATGTATACTACATAGACTTTTTGAGTCATTTCAATGGTTTCGTGTGGACGTGGATATTTCTTGAGACAAGGAAAAAAAGATCAGATAGGGTATGCTCTGGCTTCGTGTGGACGTAGCCTTAAGGCTTGTACACACCAGGACAAATTATCACACGCATTTATTGCCAGCCTTTTTCAAGACGTTTTCACATAGAGACTGTGTCTGTACCCCGAATGAGTAAAAACAAAAAACTTCCAAACCCATTTAATGGTAAAAATTTTATTGATGTTCAACAAATAAAAAAATACAGATAAAAATGATAAACAAATGATAAAGTTTGGGTTGTTAAATATTAGATCCCTTTCTTCAAAAGCACTTATTGTAAATTATATTATCACAGATAATAATCTAGATGTGCTGTGTTTGACAGAAACTTGGCTATAACCGGACAATTATATTACTTTGAATGAGTCTAGGCATCAAGGTTACGATTATCGCCAAAATCCTCGTCAGAATGGCAAAGGGGGAGGTGTTGCTGCAATTTATAGTAATATTTACAGTATTAATCAAAGTCTTCCAAATATAATTCCTTCAAAGTGATGGTACTTTATGTAACATTATGTAAGTTGACATTTGTGCTGGCTACTGTATACAAGCCACCAGGACACCATACAGACTTTATCAAAGAATTTGCTGATTTTCTATCGGAGTTAGTACTAGCTGCAGATAAAGTCCTTGTTGTTGGTGATTTTAATATCCATGTAGATAATAAAAAAGACTCATTGGGATTGGCATTTACAGACATTCTAAACTCTATTGGTGTTAGACAACACGTGTCAGGACCCACTCATTGTCGTAATCATACTTTAGATATAATATTGTCACATGGAATCGATATGGATGCTGTTGAAATTCTGCAGCAGAGTGACGACATCTCAGATCATTATCTAGTCTCGTGTATACTACATTCAGTCAAAGCGGCTAAACTGCCTCCCTGCCATAAATATGGTAGAACCATCACTTTCGACCACTAAAGATTGCTTTATAAATAATCTTCCTGATCAGTTTCATCGCCTTAGCATACCAGACAGCTTAGAAGACCTCGATGTTGCAACAGAAACTGTCTTTTCCAGCACACTAGACTCAGTTGCTCCTTTGCACTTAAAAAGGATTAAGGAAATTAATCCAACGCCATGGTACAATGAGCACACTAGGGCCCTAAAGGTAGCAGCCAGAAAAATGGAGCGCAGCTGGAAGAAAACAAAACTAGAAGTATTTTGCATTTTGTGGAGAGAGAGAATGATTGAGTACAGAAAGGCCTTAAAAACTGCTAGATCTGCCTATTTTTCAAAACTTTTAGAAGAAAATAAACACAACCCTAGGTATTTATTTGATACAGTGGCTAAATTAACAAGAAATAAAGCTTCAACTTTTGATGTTTCCAAAGAGCACAGCAGTAATGACTTTATGAACTTCTTTACTTGCAAGATTGATAATATTAGAGAGAAAATTATAACCATGCAACCGTCTACTACAGTATCGCGTCAGACAATGAATTGTAGTGTCCCTGAGGAAAAATTCAATTCATTCACTGCTTTAGGAGAGGAAGAATTGTCTAAACTTGTTAAATCATCAAAATCAACATGTATGTTAGACCCTATACCGACTAAGCTATTGAAAGAGATGCTTCCAGAGGTCATAGATCCTCTTCTTAATATCGTTAATTCATCTTTATCACAGGATACGTACCAAAAACTTTTAAGCTAGCTATTATTAAACCTCTTATTAAAAAACCACAACTTGATCCTAGAGAATTAGTCAATTACAGGCCGATCTCAAATCTTACTTTTCTGTCAAAAATACTAGAAAAGGCAGTTTCATCCCAACTATGTTTCTTTTTAGAAAGAAATAGTATCTGTGAGGATTTCCAGTCAGGATTTAGACCGTACCATAGTACTGAGACTGCTCTCATTAGAGTTACTAATGATTTGCTCTTATCATCAGATCGTGGTTGTATTTCTCTATTAGTGTTACTGGATCTTAGTGCTGCTTTTGACACTATTGATCACAATATTCTTTTAAATAGTCAAGTCAAGTCAAATTTATTTATATAGCGCTTTTACAATTGGTAATTGTTTCAAAGCAGCTTTACATATTAGAAGCACAGAAAAATGGGAAGTGGTTAAAAATAAGCTGTACAAACAAGCGTGGTAATATGTAACATATACAAGATGGTGCTACATTAAGCCAATGTCGGCTGACTCCCAGGGGTGGAAAAAAACCCCTAGGAGAAAAACCCAGCGTGCTAACACTGGGAAAAAAGTCCTAGGAGGGAAAAAACCCCTTGGAAGATATATATAATATATGTAAATGGATATGGAGATCAAAATCTAAATTATACATTTTATTATAGAGATTAAAAATAGATTATATATAAATATATGTAAGCGGATACGGGGATTAAAAATCAGAATTATAGATGCAGCCAGAACTGGATCTGTAGGCCCATTGTCTCCTGGGCTACATTGTAGGCAGGTCCAGACACAGGTTCTCCATCTGATCTGGATACGGCCTGGATCCAGCACCCGGCAAACCTCAGGATAAGCAGAGAGACAGATATTAGCGTAGATGCCATTCTTATTCTGATGTACAGGTATATCTAGTGTTATAGGAAATGTTCTCAGTTCCGGCCGACCTAATTATTGCAGCGTAACAATCCTTTAACGGATTTGAAAAATGTTAATGTATTGATAATGTGTTATGTGTATGCAAGAGCAAAGAGATGTGTTTTTAGTCTAGATTTAAACTGACAGAGTGTGTCTGCTTCCCGAACAATGCTAGGAAGATTGTTCCAGAGTTTAGGTGCTAAATAGGAAAAGGATCTGCCGCCTTCAGTTGATTTTGATATTCTGGGTATTATCAACTGGCCTGAATTCTGAGATCGCAATAGACGTGAAGGACTATAATGCATTAAGAGCTCACTTAGGTACTGGGGAGCTAAACCATTTAGAGCTTTATAAGTAAGTAGCAAGATTTTAAAATCTATACGATGTTTAATAGGGAGCCAATGTAATGTTGACAGAACTGGGCTAATATGGTCATACTTTCTGGTTCTAGTAAGAACTCTAGCTGCCGCATTTTGGACCAACTGTAGTCTGTTTAAAAGCCGAGCAGAACAACCACCCAGTAGAGCATTACAATAATCTAGTCTTGAGGTCATGAATGCATAAACCAACTGTTCCGCATTTGTCATTGAGAGCATATGTCGTAATTTAGATATATTTTTTAGATGGAAGAATGCGGTTTTACAGATACTAGAAACATGACTTTCAAATGAAAGATTGGTATCAAAGAGCACACCCAGGTTCCTAACTGAGGACGAAGGTTTAATGGAGCACCCGTCAAGTGTTAGAGAGTATTCAAGGTTTTTTCGTGAGGAAGTTTTTGGTCCAAAGATTAGGATATCAGTTTTTTCTGAATTTAATAATAAGAAATTTCTTGTCATCCAGTTTTTAATGTCAGCTATGCATTCTGTTAGTTTTGTGAATTTGTAGGTTTCGTCAGGGTGCGAGGAAATATAGAGCTGAGTATCGTCAGCGTAGCAGTGAAAACTAACACCATGCTTCCTAATTATCTGTCCTAAGGGTAGCATGTACAGAGTGAAAAGCAACGGTCCTAGTACTGAGCCTTGTGGTACTCCATATTGAACCTGTGATCGATACGACATCTCTTCATTTACTACTACAGACTGATAACGGTCAGATAAGTACGATTTGAACCATGCCAAAGCAGTTCCACTAATGCCAATATAGTTTTCAAGTCTTTTAAAAGAATGTTGTGATCGATAGTGTCAAAAGCAGCACTGAGATCTAATAACACTAATAGAGAAATACAGCCACGATCGGATGATAGGAGTAGATCGTTTGTAACTCTAACGAGAGCAGTCTCAGTACTATGGTATGGTCTAAATCCTGACTGGAAATCCTCACAGATTCCATTTCTTTCTAAAAAGGAGCACAGTTGTGATGAAACTGCCTTTTCTAGTATCTTTGACAGAAAAGGTAGATTCGAGATTGGCCTGTAATTTACTAAATCTCTCGGATCTAGTTGAGGTTTTTTAATAAGAGGTTTAATAATAGCCTGCTTAAAGGTTTTTGGCATGTATCCTAGTGTTAACGATGAATTAATTATATCAAGAAGTGGACCTACGACCTCTGGAAGCATTTCTTTCAGTAGTTTAGTCGGAATTGGGTCTAACATACATGTCGTTGATTTTGATGATTTGATAAGTTTAGATAATTCTTCCTCTCCTATAGCGGCGAATGATTCTAGTTTTACCTCAGGGACACTACAATGCACTGTCTGAAGCGAAACTGTAGACGGTTGCATGTTTATAATTTTCTCTCTAATATTATCAATCTTGCAAGTAAAGAAGTTCATAAAGTCATTACTGCTGTGCTCTATGGAAACGTCAGCAGTTGAATCTCTGTTTCTAGTTAATTTAGCCACTGTGTCAAATAAATACCTAGGATTATGTTTGTTTTCTATTAAGAGATTTGAAAAATAAGTAGATCTAGCATTTCTTATAGCCGTTCTGTACTCAATCATTTTTTCTTTCCACGAAAGGCGAAAAACTTCTAGTTTTGTTTTCTTCCAACTACGTTCAGCTTTTCTCACAGCTCGTTTTAGAGCCCGAGTGTGCTCATCATACCACGGCGTTTGATTAGTTTCCTTAATCTTCTTTAGACGTAAAGGAGCGACTGCATCTAATGTGCTGGAAAAGAGAGAGCCAATAGTTTCTGTTGCAGCATCGAGTTCTTCTAAGTTGTCAGGTATACTAAGGCGATGAAACTGCTCGGGGAGATTATTTATAAAGTAATCTTTAGTGGTAGACGTGATGGTTCTACAATATTTATGGCTGGGTGGTGGTTTTGTAGCCTTGGCTAATTGTATTATACACAAGACTAAATAATGATCTGATATATCATCGCTCTGCTGTAGAATTTCAACAGCATCAATATCAATTCCATGCGACAGTATTAGATCTAGGGTATGATTACGATAATGAGTGGGTCCTGACACGTGTTGTCTAACTCCAATAGAGTTTAAAATGTCTGCAAATGCCAATCCAAATGCGTCTTTGTTATTATCTACATGGATATTAAAATCACCAACAACAAGGACTTTATCCGCAGCTAGTACTAACTCTGATAGAAAATCAGCAAATTCTTTGATAAAGTCAGTATGGTGCCCTGGTGGCCTGTATACAGTAGCCAGCACAAATGTCAACTTACATAATGTTACATAAAGCACCATCACTTCAAAGGAATTATATTTGAAATTCTTTTGAATGATTCTGAATATATTAAATAGACTCGAAAACTATGTTGGCATTAGTGGAATTACACTGTCATGGTTCAAATCATACTTATCTGACCATTATCAGTTTGTAGTAGTAAACGATGAGATGTCATATCAATCACAAGTTAAATATGGAGTACCGCAAGGCTTAGTACTAGGACCGTTGCTTTTCACTCTGTACATGCTACCCTTGGGAGATATCATTAGGAAGCATGGCGTTAGTTTTCACTGTAACACTGATGATACTTAGCTCTATATTTCTTCGCGCCCTGACGAAACTTACCAATTCACAAAATTAATGGAATGCATAGCTGATATAAAAAATTGGATGACCAGTAATTTCCTACTACTAAATTCAGAAAAAATAGAGATTCAAATTTTTGGATAAAAAACTTCTTCATGTAATAACCTAGAATACTGTCTAACACTTGATGGCTGCTCTGTTACGTCTTCGTTGTCAGTTAGGAACCTTGGTGTGCTCTTTGATACCAATCTTTCATTTGAAGGCCATGTTTCTAGCATCTGTAAAACTGCATTTTTCCATCTTAAAAATATATCTAAACTACGACATATGCTCTCAATGAAAAATGCAGAACAGTTAGTTCATGCGTTCATGACCTCAAGGCTAGATTACTGTAACGCTCTACTGGGTGGTTGTTCCTCCCGCTTGATAAATAAACTACAGCTCGTAAAAAATGCAGAAGCTAGAGTTCTTACTAGAACCAGGAAGTATGACCATATTAGCCCAGTTCTGTCATCACTGCATTGGCTTCCTGTTAAACATCATATAGATTTTAAAATCTTGCTAATTACGTACAAAGCACTAAATTGTTTAGCTCCCCAGTATCTGAGCGAGCTCTTAATACATTATAGTCCTTCATGTTTATTGCGATCTCAGAATTTAGGCCAGCTGATAATACCTAGAATATCAAAATCAACCGCAGGAGGTAGATCCTTCTCCTATTTGGCACCTAAATTCTGGAACAATCTTCCTAGCATTGTTCAGGAAGCAGACACACTCTGTCAGTTTAAATCTAGACTAAAAGCACATCTCTTTAACCTGGCATACACATAACACATTATCAATTTATATTTTCAAATCCGTTAAAGGATTATTAGGCTGCATAAATTAGGTCAGCCGCAACCGGGAACACTTCCTATAACACCAGATGTACAGTGGGTACGGAAAGTATTCAGACCCCCTTAAATCTTTCACTCTTTGTTATATTGCAGCCATTTGCTAAAATCATTTAAGTTCATTTTATTCCTCATTAATGTACACACAGCACCCCATATTGACAGAAAAACACAGAATTGTTGACATTTTTGCAGATTTATTAAAAAAGAAAAACTGAAATATCACATGGTCCTAAGTATTCAGACCCTTTGCTGTGACACTCATATATTTAACTCAGGTGCTGTCCATTTCTTCTGATCATCCTTGAGATGGTTCTACACCTTCATTTGAGTCCAGTTGTGTTTGATTATACTGATTAGACTTGGTTAGGAAAGCCACACACCTGTCTACATAAGACCTTACAGCTCACAGTGCATGTCAGAGCAGATGAGAATCATGAGGTCAAAGGAACTGCCTGAAGAGCTCAGAGACAGAATTGTGGCAAAGCACAGATCTTGCCAAGGTAACAAAAAAAATTCTGCTGCACTTCCTAAGTTTCTAAGAGCACAGTGGCCTCCATAATCCTTAAATGGAAGATGTTTGGGATGACCAGAACCCTTCCTAGAGCTGGCCGTCCAGCCAAACTGAGCTATCAGGGGAGAAGAGCCTTGGTGAGAGAGGTAAAGAAGAACCCAAAGATCACTGTGGCTGAGCTCCAGAGATGCAGTCGGGAGATGGAAGAAAGTTGTAGAAAGTCAACCATCACTGCAGCCCTCCACCAGTCTGGGCTTTATGGCAGAGTGGCCCGATGGAAGCCTCTTCTCAGTGCAAGACACATGAAAGCCCGCATGGAGTTTGCCAAGATGGTGAGAAATAAGATTCTCTGGTCTGATGAGACCAAGATAGAACTTTTTGGCCTTAATTCTAAGTGGTATGTGTGGAAAAACCAGGCACTGCTCATCACCTGTCCAATACAGTCCCAACAGTGAAGCATGGTGGTGGCAACATCATGCTGTGGGGGTGTTTTTCAGCTGCAGGGACAGGACGACTGGTTGCAATCGAGGGAAAGATGAATGCGGCCAAGTACAGGGATATCCTGGACGAAAACCTTCTCCAGAGTGCTCAGGACCTCAGACTGGGCCGAAGGTTTACCTTCCAACAAGACAATGACACTAAGCACACAGCTAAAATAATGAAGGAGTGGCTTCACAACAACTCCGTGACTGTTCTTGAATGGCCCAGCCAGAGCCCTGACTTAAACCCAATTGAGTATCTCTGGAGAGACCTAAAAATGGCTGTCCACCAACGTTTACCATCCAACCTGACAGAACTGGAGAGGATCTGCAAGGAGGAATGGCAGAGGATCCCCAAATCCAGGTGTGAAAAACTTGTTGCATCTTTCCCAAAAAGACTCATGGCTGTATTAGATCAAAATGGTGCTTCTACTAAATACTGAGCAAAGGGTCTGAATACTTAGGACCATGTGATATTTCAGTTTTTCTTTTTTAATAAATCTGCAAAAATGTCAACAATTCTGTGTTTTTCTGTCAATATGGGGTGCTGTGTGTACATTAATGAGGAAAAAAATGAACTTAAATGATTTTAGCAAATGGCTGCAATATAACAAAGAGTGAAAAATTTAAGGGGGTCTGAATACTTTCCGTACCCACTGTATGCGTTATATCAGAAGAAGAATGGCATCTATGCTAATATTATTCTTTCTGTTTATAGAAATGTAATCCTATCAGAATATGTCTGAGATCCATTCCATCATTTTGGCAAGCCCCGGATATGACATACAGGAAAAAAAATAGTAGGCTAAATCATCTGCACGATTTACTATTTAGTTCCCTCGATTTATAAATTATGCTCATGATTTATAAATCAGTGGAACGAATTAGTAAGTTGTATGCACAATTTAATTTTTTTTGTTTCCATGTCATGTACGGGACTACGTATTTTTGCTATCCGACGAAACAATAACATGAAATCAATAAGAAGATCCCGATCACAGAAAATAATAGCAGAGTTAGGTAAGAATCTAAATGTATTTTGTATTTTCTCGATTGCTAACACATTGTAAGTGATTCAGTTGGCCCAGTTTCCCTAAACCATTCGCTCAGTTCTCAAAACAAAGACACATTTCTCAAAACATTTAACAATGACAACATCAGGAAGCAAAACTTATGGCACACCAGTCAAATTATTTTTTTTCCAAAAGTTCATTGCTATATTTTACTGTATCTGCATCTGTAAATGTATTTTTGAATAGTGTAGTAGACATTGAGCTGCAAAATAATTCCTGAATCCCATTCAGCCATATCACCCTGTAGCCCAAGACTGGTTGCCCACTGAAGCTAAGCAGGGCTGAGCCTGGTTAGTACCTGAATGGGAGACCTTCTGGGAAAACTAGGTTGCTGCTGGGGGTGCTCACCTTGTGGTCTGTGTGGGTCCTAACACCCCAGTATAGTGATAGCGACACTATACTGACAAAAAAAGCACCGTCCTTTGGATGAGACATTAAACAGAGGTCCTGACTCTCTGTGGCTGTTAAAAATCCCAGGATGTCCTTCTAAAAGAGTAGGGGTGTAACCCTGACATCCTGGCCAAATTTGCCCATTGGCCTCTGTCCATCATGAGAAGATTTTGACTAGAACATTTTATTTTGACCTGGAAGTTCAAGGTTTGTGGAAGTTCAAGGTTTGTGGAAGTTGGTATATTTTGAGATTGTGTGTATGGTTGTGAGAAATGTTGAATTGTTTCATGAATTGTGTGTTAGCAAACAAGAAAAACAATAACTAGACTAAAAAAATTGGAAAGACAGATCTATACTGTGTTACATCCCCAGCTAGTCTAGGGTTTAAGGAACAGGTAACAGAATAAATATGGTGTGATGTGTGGAGGTAGCAAGGTGCAATTCCCAACCCCAGGGCTTTAACACAGACCAAAGGTAACTCAATATCAAAAACAAGTTATTTTATTGTACAAATGTAGGAGGATTCCAAGGCTTCAAGAGGGGACAAGGCCAAAATAATAAACATAAACCCTCTAACTATTTAGGAAGAAACTAACTAAGCTACAAAAGAAAAGAAACAAAAATACAATAATAAACTAACTCCCTAACTAACTTAAACAAGAGAAAACGAGATATAAAGAAAATGGCACCCACATCTCTACTAACCCTTCCTCAAATAATTAATAAGATAAACTTAGTAGGTAAAGAAAAACAATAACAAAAGTATATACAAAAGGAGATAACTTACAAAACATAAGGGTTTTCTGGTAGCACAAAGTACAACAAAAAGTGTCAACACAATGACACTAAAGAAAAGAATCAATCAACAAGGTATAAATCAAAAACAGCTAATAAGGCTTTCTGGGTTGGGAAAAGAAGCCTCATGATGCAGCCTCCACACACACACACACCCTGCTCTGTGCAATGGTGCTGCTTAAATCCCCACAGCTTCCTCTCCTCCTCCAATCACATCAGATCACCAATCATTGGAATCAGGTGGCAGCCATTACTTCCTGCTTATGGAAGTAGAGAGAGAGGAAAACAGGGAGAAAGGAAAAAGAAACAAAAAACAAAACAAAAACATACATCCTTGGACAACTGGCTTGTCATAAAGCCAACTTAAAGTCTTGTTTAAAAAAACGTAAATAGTTTGGTCAATTAGGCCAGAATATTTAGATGTTCTGGGTGTTTGCAAAAGTGTTGCTCTTGCTATGTGGTTGATAGGGTGTTCTGGGTGAACACACACAGACATTCCTACCTCTGTTAATAACAGAAACTCAAAAATTGTTTGCAAAACTGTGGAAATTCAAAGTTTTTGTTGCTCTTTAACTTGCATTAATATGTTATTTATACCATCAAGTATCTAATGTAATATTAATAAAACTGCTCATCTCCTTTAGTGATACAAGCTCAGACTCATTTAGAATCTGTTGTTTTTCATATTGACTTGGTGCCATGATGGATATTGAAATATTGTTAATTATTTTAACATACACTATAGATGAACACTTTCTGGTAATGCAATATTTGTGAACACAATTGTGTATGTCAGGCCATAAATCTCCAAAAAAACTATGCATGGGCGCTTGCTTTGGTGTTGCCACCCCTCATAGACCTCATGCCACCCCTTTGCCACTCTATATATAGTTTTCATCCCTGAAAGCGAGACAAACTTACAGAACCCTTGGACTCATGTATGATGCTCTGTCTGAACTTGCAAACCTGTTTCAGCAACTCCAGGCCCATTCAATCACACTCTTGAGCACAGACCAGCTTCTGAAGCGCTGGCATCATTCAAAGACACCCCAGTAGAGAAATCAGAGGAGGCACTGACAGCACAGGCTTTGGGACATTAAAAATTGCCAGCTGATTCAACCTGCACTCCATGGACCATATTCATTTAACATCTAAGGCTAAATGTAGATCTTAACTGGCTGAGTTAGATGTTGATTGACACTAAACAGTAGAAAATCTGTCCATTCTCTACAGCTGTAAATGTCATTGGCTGTTAAAGTCTTGTGTAACACACACATAATCAAAGTCTTTCATAATGTCCTCAATTACATGTAGCTTAGATCAGATGCACACTATATGCATTAGTGAGTGTGTTGGTGCTTATGGGGTGTTGCTCTAGGATGGGTGAGAGTATACTCACTAAAAAAACTAGACTACACCACTGTCAATATATAAATAGAAACATTAATTTATACAGTTATATTAAGGGTCTACTTTTAAATTATCTAATTCAAAGCGAAAACAAATATTCTCTGTTATGTGATGTGTAGTAAAAAAGAGAGATGTACAGTCATTCATGTGTAAGCTCATTAATGCAAACACGCCTATGGACAGCATGCGCCATTCATACAGTAATGATCTGAGGTGATCCATGCAAACAGAGCCACCGCCCACATCAACTAGGTCAAATGCATCAAGTTTGATTTGATTCTTTTACTTAACCATTTTAAGATGTGGTAAGGAATAATCAAGGAAGAATTTACCTCAAAAGAAGAGCGTGACTGTGATTAATGATTGAGTGACTTGATCCAGGATTGTGAAGGCTAAGTTCTTCACCATATATATAAAAAGTGAAAAAAAAGTTAAAGTGATAGTGATGTGACTCACCATTCTTGCCTACAGGTCATATCATTTTCACTTTTCACCATTGGTGACCCATACTCAGAATAGTGCTCTGCATTTCACCCATCCAGGTATCACACACACACACCCAGAACATTTTTGCTGCAGCACCCAATTGGCTGTAATAAATGCTTCAGATTTAATGTCATAGCTTTTTTATCTTCTTTTTATTCAGCTACAGCAATAGCTTTATTATGGACTTCCTGGTACATAATAGGCTAAGTCATATTACTTCTGTGAGGCATATTTGCACTTTCTGCGTGAGAGCGCCCTCTGGCTTCCAGTATGAATGAAACATATATTACATATGTTTATAATGCTCAATAATGCTCACACAACCCTGTTTTTTTCTCTTCTGAAGTGTTCCTTTCTAATTATTTATAGTTACAGGCTGTCTGTATTTTGCCCATAAAATAAAAAAAATCTGTAGAGTAAAATTATTATTCATATTTTAATTACTATATTATATTTATCCTTAATTATTGTATTTTTATTTTTAATAATGAAAAAATGTTCTATATTTTTTTTATTTAGCAGGACAGAAGTTACAGAGATGATTTTCGAAGGATGCCATACACACTGTGTTGTCTGTGCTCCTTCAGTCATCAATGGTGTGATGAAGTGTGTTGGCTTGCTCTGGATGTGCGGCCGTTGGCTGAGGTAGTTGGGTGATGGTGACACTTGGCTGGCTACAATGGCTGTTTCTGTGGTCAAGGTTGATTAGCAGGGATCTGGATGAGGTCTTCAGGTCTCATGCCTAGTCATAGGAAGTCTGAGCTTTCCCCCTCATCTCCCTGGCTGAGTCTATCCTGGAGGAGTTTCTTTAGAATCCCCAAGATCTCTGCTGACGTAGCCGCATTGTCCTGCTCTGGTGAAAGTTCGGACTTGGAGCATGTTGTGCACCCTCTATAGTCAGCTCTGAACAATGGTCAGAGACAGGGTAGATGGTTGGGTGTTTTACCATCTTTTCCGAAGCAACTTTTTGCTTGACATAGGCTTTATTGACTAAGACCCGCAGAGGTTGAGTGGACATACTGCACAGGCAGGCCAGGACTCCGAAGGAAGGAACAGAGATTCTGGAGGAACAGAGTTCTGAAATTGAAATCCTCCTCCATTCCTGGCTCATCTGTGCTCCAAAGTATGTCCGTCGAAGTCTGTTGTAGTAGGCCTGTGGTGTTTCCTGTCGGCCTTGTCTGAGTTCCACGGTGGTGATCAGTCCTTGTTCTGACTCTGGGTCAGACAACTTTCTAATCAGGGCCTGTTGTAACAGCTGGTAATCCGATCTGGCAGTTTCTGACTGCCAATCAAGGAAGCTTTGCGCTTCATGGCTGGAGGTGATTCTGAGCAAGTACAGTCTGTCTCGTGTGGTTACATTGGCCATAGTCTGTAAGTGAAAGTTGATGTTTTGCAGGTAGGTGTGCATGTCATGTCCTCCTGCATGGTCTTGGGTGAATGTAGGGATGTTTCTGGCCAGCTTGTCAAGGTCTCTGGGAGACACGCTGTGACTTGTGGCAGGAGTCCTCTGGAAGGGCTCCCACCCACTTGTTGCTGATGCCAGTCCTTGGATTTAAGGGGCCAAGCCCAAACCCTGAAATACAACCCCACACTATAACCCCCCCTCCACCAAACTTTACACTTGGCACAATGCAGTCAGGAAAATACCGTTCTCCTGGCAATTGCCAAACCCAGACTCGTCCATCGGATTGCCAGACAGAGAAGTGTGATTTGTCACTCCAGAGAACACGTCTCCACTGCTCTAGAGTCCAGTGGTGGCGTGCTTTACACCACTGCATCAGACGCTTTGCATTGCACTTGGTGATGTAAGACTTGGATGCAGCTGAACGGCCATGGAAACCTATTCCATGAAGCTCTCTTCACACTGTTCTTGAGCTAATCTGAAGGCCACACAAAGATTGGAGGTCTGTAGCTATTGACTGCGCTGACCCCGCTCTGTGATTTTATGTGGGCTACCACTTTGTAATGGTGCCCATTAGCTGTGGCTGATTCTTGCATATGATTGAATACATGAATGATTTTTTTTTGTTTTTCATTATTTTTAGTTTTATTTTCATGTATTTTGTATGCATGTCATGTCATATTTACTCTGTATATTTGATATGGGAACAAAAGGTTTATAACATGATGAGGAAGAAAAGTGTGACACAGAACTAGCATGTTGATTGATGTGTGGACTCGGATACAATGGACATAGTGCACAAGTGGCAACCTACAGTACCACGCTTGAATTCACTGAGTTCCTGTGAGCGACCCATTCTTTCACAAATGTTTGTAGAAGCAGTCTGCATGCCTAGGTGGTTGATTTTATACACCTGTGGACTGTAATTGGAACACCTGAATTCAATTATTTGGAGGGGTGTCCCAATACTTTTGGCAATATAGTGTGACCCTCCAACCCTTGCTGCAAGAAGGAAAGCACAACTTCGATCGAACATCTTAGGAGGTCTTCATAGCGAGAAGCACACCAATTGACAAACAGGTTCCACATCAAGTTATAAGCACGTCTCGTAGACGGTGCATGTGCCAAAGTGATGGTACCTTGGGGGGTAAGTCACCTAGAACCTCTGTGTCCCTTCCAGGGACCAGACATGGAGTTTCCAGAGATCTGGACCCGGGTGCCAGTGGGTGCCCCGTCTCTGAGAAAGAAGGTCCTTCCTCAGAAGAATGCACCAGGGAGGGGCTGTCACAAGCTAGCATGAGTTCTGGGAAAAAGGTCTGTGCAAGTAGGCTCACTGGGGGAAACACATATTTGCGAAGGCCCCAGGGCCAGCTGTGTGCCCGTGCATCTGTACTGAGTGTTCCCTTGGACAGGGAGTAAAACAGCTGGCAGTGAGAGAGGTTTCTGGCAAGGCAAACACCTGAGCCTCTCCGAACTTCCTCCGTGAGGCATGCTTTCTGTTTGACCGAAACCAACTCCATACCGATTTCAAAGAGATCCTCTGCACAGCGGAGAGTTTGCTGTTTCGCCAGTTGACCTGAAGGCCCAACTAGCTGAGGTGATTGAGCACCAGATCCTCTGTTCGCATAACTGATCCCAAGACTAAGCTAGAATGAGCCAGTTGTCAAGATAGTTGAGGATGCGAACACCCTGTTCTCTCATGGGAACAAGGGCTCTCTCCACGACTTTCATGAAGACGTGGTGAGACAGAGCCAGCCCGAAGGGCAGGACCTTGTACTGATATGCTCGGCCCTCAAAGAATTCACGATATATTTGTACGATTGTGATTCAGAGCCCCTCTGTGATGTACACAGATGTTTTGTTGATTATTTTTCTTTACTCATGTTTTTTTTTTAATATCTGTAATTTTCTCTTTCTCAGGGTCATGCATTGCTGTCTGCAAGGAGCAGAGCTTGGATACATGGAGTACAGGTAAGTAGCAAGAGGAGTCCTTGAGGTAAGCATTCAGGAAAGTCCTTTGATGCAAACGAGACCGGACAATGTGACTGTGTGTGAGTGTGTCTTAAGTAGTGCTGGTAATGAGTGTGCTGATGAGGTGCAGGTGACGGGGGTTAGTATTCCGGAGAGGGAGTGCGCTGTGATTGGAGGGTGCTGGAGCCTGGCGTGTCTGTGACAGTACCCCCCCCCCCACGGCCCGCTCCTGAGGGCCACGGACCCCGACGTCGTGGCGGTCTACGTCTTCCACGAGGCGCAAGTCTGTTGGGATGTGTAGCGTGGAAGGTGTCCAGTAGGCTGGGGTCTAAGATGTCATTACGTGGTACCCAGGAAAGTTCCTCTGGACCATAGCCTTCCCAGTCCACGAGATACTCCAGTTGTCCGCCACGACGCCGGGAGTCTAGAATGTCTCGCACCTCGTATGCTGCTCCATCCTCCAGGATTAGAGGAAGGGGGGGTTCAGCTTCGTTCACGCCAGGCTCTGTGGAGAGAGGAACAGAAGGGTGGTGAGGTTTGAGGAGTGAGACATGGAAGGTTGGGTGAATGCGATACTCAGGAGGTAGCTGAAGTCTGTAGGTGACTGGGTTGACCTGCTCCGTGATGGGAAATGGGCCAATGAACCTGGGACTCAGCTTACGGCAAGGTAGACGCATGCGGATGTCTCTGGTAGACAGCCATACCAACTGTCCAGGCTGGTAAGCAGGAGCTTCAGCGCGTCGTGGATCCGCGACCATCCTGCATCTACGTAGGGCTCGCTGAAGCTGATGATGGGCTGAGTCCCAGACCCTCTCACTCTCTCGGAACCAGTAGTCCACAGCTGGTACGTCGGACGGTTCCCCAGACCAGGGGAACAGTGGGGGTTGGTAGCCGAGTATGCACTGGAAGGGTGTCAGGCCGGTGGTAGATTGGCGGAGGGAGTTTTGGGCGTACTCGGCCCAACCCAGGTACTGGTTCCAAGAGTCCTGGTGGCCATGGCAGAAGGTACGGAGGAAGCGCCCAACTTCTTGGATCTTCCGTTCCGTCTGCCTGTTCGACTGCGGATGGTATCCCGAGGAGAGGCTCACGGTCACACCTAGGAGGGAGAAGAAGGCTTTCCAGACTCGTGAGATGAATTGCGGACCTCTGTCGGATACGATGTCTTCGGTAATTCCGTAGTATCGAAAGATAGTGTTGAACATTATTTCAGCCGTATCCATGGCTGTGGGCAGGCCTCTTAGAGGAATGAGTCGGCAGGATTTGGAGAACCTGTCTACGACCACGAAGATACAAGTGAACCCGTTGGAGGCTGGGAGATCCGTCACAAAGTCCACTCCTAGGTGTGACCAGGGTCGGTTGGGAACGGGCAGAGGAAGAAGTTTGCCGGATGGTAAATGGCGTGGGCTCTTGGACATGGCGCATTCCTTGCATCCCTGCACGTACCTCCTGACGTCGTTGGCCATATTGGGCCACCAGAAGCGCTCCTTTAGCAGCGAGAAGGTTTCATTGACCCCCGGGTGGCCAGTGCCTAGTGAGGAGTGTGCAGAGTGGATCAGTGGGGTGCGTCGTGCTCGGGTGATAAATTGCAAGCCCTGTGGACAACCCGGCGGAGTGCTGGTGGAGGCAATGGAAGGAGGGAGAGTTTCTTGAGACCAGGTGATAGGACTGACGATCATTTGTTCGGGCAGAATGGACTCAGGTTCTTCCTTAACTTCTTCAGGTGCGTGGATTCGTGACAGAGCGTCAGCTTTGATATTTCTGGAGCCTGGACGGTAGGAGATGGTGAAGTTAAATCGTGTGAAGAAGAGAGCCCACCGGGCTTGTCTGGGGTTAAGCCTCTTGGCGGCTTGGAGATACTCCAGGTTTTTATGATCTGTCAGAACGAGAAATGGATGCCAAAGACTTGTCAGGGTCAGGGTGCACCAGGAGTGGAGCGGTCATGAAAGCTTGCTTCAGGGTGTTGAAAGCTTCTGTGGCAGCTGGTGTCCAGGACAGAGACTTGGGCTTATTATGAAGGAGGCTTGTGAGTGGACTGGTGATGGTACTGTAGTTGTGGATGAATCTTCTGTAAAAGTTGGCAAATCCGAGGAAACGTTGGAGTTCTTTGACTGTAGTGGGTGTTGGCCAGTTTCTGATAGCTGCCACCTTCCCCTCGTCCATCCGGATGCCACTGTGGTCGATGTTGTACCCAAGGAACTGCACTGAGGGCTGGTGAAACGAGCATTTCTCGGCCTTGAGGTAGAGCTGGAAGTCCCTCAGGCATTGCAGGACCTCCGCAACGTGGCGTTGGTGGTCGGCCATACTCCGGGAGTATATCAGGATGTCGTCAATGTACACCAGCACGAACTTGTGGAGGAACTCCCGGAGCACCTCGTGAATGAAGTCCTGGAATACGGAGGGGGCGTCAACGGATGTGGCACAGACTGGAAGAATGTTGGAGTGAGGAGATTTTGGAACAGGAAGGTCGGAGAAACACTCGGGAAAGCAGGTGTCGCCCCACTTCAGGACTTCTCCAGTGTTCCAAGAGAGGATGGGATTATGCTGCTGCAACCACGGACGCCCTAGAATCACGTCAGCAGTGGATCCCTCCAGAACCAGCAATTGGATGTACTCGTGATGAAGAACTCCGACTTGAAGGTGTACTGGTTGCGTGATACGGCTGACTCGTCTTTTACTAACAGGTTTGCCAGTTATTGAGTGGATCTGATAAGTAGCCGGCGTATTCTTGGTCTTGATGTTGAGCTGGTGATAGAGGGCGCCAGAGATGAAATTTCCGCTGACCCAGAATCAATGAGGGCGGATACTGGAAGAGAAACATCGGCAGCAGTAAGAATTATAATCGTGGTGAGTGGCTTTTGCTTTTGAGTAGAGATAATGGCACTCACCATGGGGCATGGAGGACGTGTAGGACATGTGGAGAGTACATGTCCTGGCAATCCGCAATAGAGGCAAAGATTCTGGGTCAGCCTTCTCTGTCTTTCCGTTTGTGTCAGCCGTGATGATTCAACTTGCATGGGTTCTTGGGCTGGTTCTGGAGTACTGACGGATTCTGGCCGGCAGAGGACGGTGTTGTGGAGGCTCTGACCCTGGTGCTCTTTGAGACACGACTGTATACGAGTGGCGAAGCGTATTGACAGCTGGATGAAGCGTTTGAGCCCGATGGTATCCTCGTATGCAGCGAGATGCAACCACACTCGAGGATCCAGTCCCTGATGATATGACGTCAGCAGCGCTTGTTCGTTCCATCCTCTCCGGGCAGCGAGCGTTCTGAACTGCAGAGCATATTCATTAACAGACAACTTTCCTTGTTTCAAATTGTACAGTTTCTCACCGATAGATGAATCCCAGGATGGTTTTCCAAACACTTCCCAGAAGTGTTCAACGAAGTCGGAATATGTCTGCGTCACAGGATTGTTCTGCGACCAGATGGAATCGGCCCACTGCAGAGCTTTGCCGGAAAGTTGTGAAATGATGAACGCTACCTTGGAGTAGTCCGTGGGGAACAGGTGCGGTTGCATCTCCAGGGTCAGAGAGACTTGCAGGAGGAAACCATTGCAGTCCTCCGCCGAACCAGAGTAGGGCGCCGGTTTGGCCATGGGACTGATGTATGCTGGAAGTGAGGAAGAGGTGACGGTGGATGCGGAAGTGATGGCGGGAGCTGGAGCTGGCGGTGGTGCTTGAGAAGGTGGTTGCACATTGAAAGTGCGGCGAAAAGCATCCACCAATTCCTGGAAGGGATCCGGTTGACTCATGCTTGTGTTCTGCTGTTTTGGTCCGGTCTTCTGTTACAATAGGACCAGTCGGGAGACAGAAGATAGGTTAACAGGTTGTTTATTGAACACAAGCAGAGTATCTGAATGACAACAGGTGAGTAAACAGATGCAAGTTCGTGACTGATGAATCATATGGAGAATAATACAGTCCTTTTGTGATTGCAGAGTGACAATGGAGAACGATACTTGCTGAATGGAGTAGATGACTTCAGACAACACTTCGAAGCCAGATCGAAGACAAAGAGCAGAGCTTAGGTACATGGAGTACAGGTAAGTAGCAAGAGGAGTCCTTGAGGTAAGCATTCAGGTAAGTCCTTTGATGCAAACAAGACTGGACAATGTGACTGTGTGTGAGTGTGTCTTAAGTAGTGCTGGTAATGAGTGTGCTGATGAGGTGCAGGTGACGGTGGTTAGTATTCCGGAGAGGGAGTGCGCTGTGATTGGAGGGTGCTGGAGCCTGGCGTGTCTGTGACACTGTGTCTGGGTTCTTTATTTGCATTGTAACACTGTCACATAAAATATATGTTTTACCACTCTATTTATTACAGTGATTTTATGTATGATAGAGTTTTAATTGGTTTACATGTTTTTTATAGTCCATTTTATTCCTCTTACTTATTTTAATGTGTGTATGTCTTTAAATGTGTATGGGTCTGCCTGTCATGTGACTGATCACATGACAGGAACCAGGAAGTAAGCCAGTATAAAGGAGGCAGCATGGCAAACAATCAGCCCCTCATTACAAATGTGATCACGTGTAGCTGGACTGTGGAGTTACATTTTATGGACTCACCTTTCCAGCAAATCACATCACTCTGCATTGGATTATCACTTCTGTGGACTTTGTATATACACCGGTGGACACTTTCACATTGGGACTTACATCATGCTAGGATTCTTATGGACTGTTTTAGGGTATGGACTCCACACTTTTAACAGCCTAAGTTATTCTAGTTTTATTGTGTTGTTTTAAAGGTGCCCTAGATTGTTTTTTTACAAGATGTAATATAAGTCCTAGGTGTCCCCTGAATGTGTCTGTGAAGTTTCAGCTCAAAATACCCCATAGATTTTTTTTTATTAATTTTTTTTAGCTGCCTATTTTGGGGCATCATTAACTATGCACTGATTTTTTCAGCACGGCCCCTTTAAGAGATGCGTTCCCTCTGCCCCACGAGCTCTCGACTATAATACAGTGCATTTACAAAGTTCACACAGCTAATATAACCCTCAAATGGATCTTTACAAGATGTTCGTCATGCATGCTGTATGCATGCTTCGAATTATGTGAGTAAAGTATTTATTTAGATGGTTACGTTTGATTCTGTGTGAGTTTGAGGCTATTCTCTGTGGCTAACAGCTAATGCTACACTGTTGGAGAGATTTATAAAGAATGAAGTTGTGTTTATGCATTATACAGACTGCAAGTGTTTAAAAATGAAAATAGCAACGACTCTCGTCTCTGTGAATACAGTAAGAAACGATGGTAACTGTAACCACATTTAACAGTATATTAGCAACATGCTAATGAAACATTTAGAAAGACAATTTACAAATATCACTAAAAATATCATGATGATATGGATCATGTCAGTTATTATTGCTCCATCTGCCATTTTTCGCTGTTGTTCTTGCTTGCTTACCTTGTCTGTGCACAGATCCAGCCGGTAATACTGCCTTTCCTTGTCTAATGCGTCGAATGGGCTGGCATTATGCAAATATTGGGGTCATACATATTAATGATCCCGACTGTTACGTAACAGTCGGTGTTATGTTGAGATCCGAGTGTTTTCCGGAAGTCTTTTAAACAAATGAGATTTACATAAGAAGGAGGAAACAATGGGGTTTGAAACTCAATGTATGTCTTTTCCATGTACTGAACTCTTGTTATTCAACTATGCTGAGGTAAATTCAAATTCTGATTCTAGGGCACCTTTAAGTTCCATGTGAATATTGTAAATACACCTTATTTATCCATTTCTGTTGTCTGTCTCATCTTTTTAAACACTCCAAACCTCTCACACAGCATAATCTGACCCTATTTTAATCAATGAAAAATCAACCGATAGGGCTGATCGTTACAGCGTGTCATCAGTAGATCACTGTCAGACACAGACAGGCACAAGAGGGTGAATGTAAAATAGGTAGTTTACTTAGTGACAGAGGTACGAACACAGGAATCACACTGGTAAGATGTTTGCAGATATGAGCACATAGTACAGTCACTTAGCTGAATAGTAACACAGTCCTTTCTCCATTGTACTTGGATCGACGAGGGAAGACAAAACCAGACACAGGAGGAGATATTGAGACATTGGAGGAAAGGTAAGGAGGTAAGTACGATCAAGACCAGACACTAAGGTGTGAAAAGTGAGTGTTCTTATAGTGCTGGTGTGATGAGGTGCAGGTGCTGCTGATCAGTACTCGGGTGATTGGGAACGAGTGGGCTAAGCGTGAAGAGCCTGTGACGATGTGCATTGTATGTTGGTGGTGGGAACTGACTCTGCTTAGTAAATCTGGTCCTAATTCTTTTGTAACATTTAACCTGAGAATTTCTTAAAATATTATGATTACACATGCACACATGGCTGTAACCAGATCAGATGGAGGACCTGTGCCTAGACACGACCACAACGCATCCCTGAAATGTCAGCTAGATTGTCAAATGTCAACTATCCCCTGTGATGGCCTCATCAACATGACAGCCAGTGGCACAGATCCTCAACAAAACCGTTCCCATACCAGCGTGATGAATTTGATCTTCAACCAGATGGAACTGGATTAAATATTTTGACTGTTACAATCCCAATATGATTTATGAACCCTAATGCTGCCTGAATCATAATCATGCACTGTTCTTGTTGGAGTTTGGGTTTCTTTCTGCTGTTTCCTCTGGCTTGCTTAGTTGGGGACACTTAATATTCAACAATGTTTTTGATCTGCCTGCATTGACACCATTGTTTACAAACTGAACTGAGGTGGACGATGATATAACTGTTTTCTCTAGAGCTGCTGTATAGATAATAATAGATTAATAATTAATGATTTTTACAACTGAATGAATCAATACTGAATTTTCTTAAGCTGGACAATGACACCATTTTCTTCCAGAGCTGCTGTGCAGCCAACAGTATTTAAAGCTGCTTTGACACAATCTGCATTGTAAAAATAACTATGTAAATATAGGTGACAACCAAACCACATACCTGGATATGTATTCATGCACCTATGGTGAACAGATTAACCCTGTAAAGTCCATGTACAGCTGTGTTGTGTACAACCAAGATGAAAGTTGACATTGTGTTACAATGTAATAACAAATAAGCCTCCTTTGTGTGAAGCTGATCAGACCCCGTGTAAAAAGAGCATACTTTCCATAGATAATAAAATGTAGTTTTGTGGGAAAATCATTGAAATAGTTTGACATTTTTTATCTTATGGTTTGTTATATTAATTTGGTTTGGTCAGTGTTTTTATGGGTTTTTGTTTGTTTGTTTTTTGTGGCTTTTTTCCCCTTTTTTGCTGTTTTAAGCTCGAAGGAGAAGGCTGAAATAACTGAAATCATTTGACGATGTGATATGGAACTGTAATGTGGTCAAGACATGACTGGAACTACTTTAACAGTGGGTTTACTGAAAAAAATTACACCTTATAAAGTTTATCAAAATGAAGCATTTAGTATTACACCTAGAGTTATAACTTTTTATAACTTTTGGTAATCTACAAGAAATAAAGTCAAACTGGTTTGTAATAAGCAAAGTCAGTAATGCTGTTTTTTGGAGTTATTTAATCAAAACACTTTCTGCTTCACATACTTTAGTTTGTCCAATGTGCAGTTTGGATCCTCCAGTTTTTCATTAAGCAGCTTGACTCCTAAATCTCCTGGGTAATTGTAGCTCAGATCCAGCTCTCTTAGATGTGAGGGGTTTGAACTCAGAGCTGAAGACACATAACCACAGCCTTCCTCTGTCACCATACAGCCAGACAACCTATAAACACACAGAAACAGTCCACATTACTAGGGATGGGTATCGAGAACTGTTATTTTTTTGGGCCGGTACGTAATCAAGTCGATACTGGAGTTCAATAAGCTTCAGGACAAATGATACTGTTTTCGATACTTGCGTTGTTGTATCTCCGTATATTTCGGTGTTAATGGCAAGTTGCTGCTTGTCATTTATTGACAGGCAACACTGGTAATATAATGAATCATTTACAAACAAAACATGCCATCTACCTCAAGCTATACGCTGTATTTACTATGTCTCCATTGTCTCCTAGCTCCAACTTTCCTGCCTCAGGCAAAGGTAACATTCATTATAAAATAAATATTTTGTTAGTACTAGTTAGGGTTGTGAATCAAATACTTGAGGTCAGGAATCGGATATTTGTTATGAAATACAATTTCTGTACCTGAACACCTGAACATCTTAAACAATGTTTATTTAAATCATATCTTGTTAAGTTGTATTTTTTTGTTGCGATTGCTAATTTTTCATTTGTCTTTTTTTAATTACTGAGTGTTTTACTTGTCTATAATAATGACTGAAATATACATTAGGCTAGTTGTTTTTGCTATGGTATTATTAAACTATAGGCAAAGGTTCTTTGTATAAGTGTTCTTTAGTCTGTTGATTTTTGTTCACGACTTGCTCCCTGAGAGAATATGTTGATTTTCTTAAATAAAAATAGCTACATGCCAGAATTCTCTATTACGATCTGTTGTGCTCCTATGCACATGCTGTTCAAATATGTTGTGCTGTGGTATGCTGAGAAAATCTGTCTTTTTGAAGGGCATAAAAAATATGTGCCTTTTTCTATTTGCTTAGAGGCATTTGTAAACTGCAGTACTAAAGTTCAGCATTAATAAAAATAACTTGAAATTTTCAACATCTTTTTACATTATGTCTTTTCTAACAGTATTAACAATATCGATAAGTACCGGTATCAATAAGTAGTATCATTATCGATAAAATTCAATAATTTCCAGTGACTAATTACACTGCAAAAAATGCTTTTCTGACTTAGTTTTTTGTTTCCAGTCAGAATAATTCTTAAATCAAGAAGCATTTTCTAGACAAGTAAAAATTATTGTCTTGTTTTCAGAAAAAAATAAGTCAAAATTAAGTGAGATTTTCCTTTAAAAAAGTAAAATAATCTGCCAGTGGGGTAAGCAAAATAATCTTATTTTAAACTGAAAACATTTACTTGTCTAGAAAATGCTTCTTGATTTAAGATTTTTTTGATATGTGGACTGGAAACAACACAAAAACTAAAAGCATTTTTTGTAAATAAAATTTATTTTAAATTTAAAGTATATAACTTATGTAATTCATGTAATTTGTAATTGAATATGAGAGACAATAAATATCAGCATATTAGGCATACAAATAAGAGTGAATGTGCATATTTTAAAATAAAATATTATTTGCAAAGAGTTTAAATGCATTACTTTGCAATGAATTCTTTTTGCTAATATATTTTTAATTTCCCTCAAATACCTTTAAATACTTTATTAAATTACTTTAAAATTAAAAATAACTGAACCTTTTATTTTAGCCGAAAACGGCAGGGAGCTAATGACAATAAAACCAAACTTACCTACAGGAGTTCATGTGCAGCACTATTTACTACAAGAGACTCAAATTAAGCTTGCGGAAGGCCACTGCCCTGCAGAGTGTAGCTCCACCCTAATTCAAGATTTCTAGTCTTAGGCAGGTGTTTTGGAGCAGAGCTAAATTCTGCAGGACAGTGGCCCTCCACAGTGAATTAAGCCACTCTGAAACACTGAAAACAGGATCATGAGCTGCTCATGTGTTAATGAATACTGTGCTTTGTTTCACTCTGAAACATGGAGCATGTCAGAATGTATATTTATATCACAACCTTTAAAATTCATACTTAGCTATAGCCCATTGTCTCAAACATGTATAACTAGAATTCATTAAACAAAATGTTAGTAATTTTTTTTTTCAGACTATTTGGCATGCAATGTTAATTTTGAAAGCTGAGATATTAATGGTGTCCCATACACAGCCACTAGATGGTGCTAATAGCTTGTTCAGTGCTATCAGAAGCAAACCATGCATAAAATATATGTATTTGTAAAAGCAACATTTTGCAGTTGTAGTGCTTAAGGATATTTTGCAATTTTAATCTTCATACAGTCCACCCCAACAATATTTTTCTCAGACTCATGCGGTCCACGTGGGTCAAACTTCTCAACTAAAAAATATGGACAATATCTGTACAAATATGGAAAGAACTCACATTCCAATAAATGTTGTTTTGTCTCTTGCTCTGGAATTCTATTGAGAGCAGATGCCACATTCTGTGACAAAATAATTTATTGTCATAGTATTTTGCTAATTATTTTAAAACCATTTACCTCAGTATCTCCAGCTGACAGTTTGGACTCTTCAGTCCATCAGAAAGAAGCTTCACTCCTGAATCATGCAGGTCATTGTTACTCAGGTCCAGCTCTCTCAGGAAAGAGATTGAGGATTGTAGAACTGAAGACAAACTCTTACAACAATGAAAAGTTAGATTACAGCACTGGAGCCTGTGTAGAGAAAAAAACAACAGTAATGCAATAGTAATGCTTACTAGGTGGGGTTTTTATTCTGGAGCACAGATAATTGTGAAAAACCTTTGAAGTGATGTACACAGAGCTAAAAATGTCTTTTTATAAAATAATTATTTTTTTTATTTTTTTTTTTTTGGGATAAAATTAAGAATAATTAAATAGGTAAATGGATTTGCCTGATGCCTGACCCAGCTTCCCTGATGATCGACATAAACTGGCATTTAATATAGGGGTGTAACAATACATTATTATACAAAAATGTGACATTAAGTATCGTTGATGTAAACAATATTAGCCATGATATAGAGTTTGTTGTATCCAAGACTGAGCTTACTGTATTTATAAAGTATAATTCAACCAAAAATGTAAATTCTATCATGTATTCACCCTCATGTCATTTCAAACCTATAAAAACCCAGGACACACCAACATCCAACACTGGACCACTTTTAAGTGTCGGATGACTACACTTTCCTGGTGTGTTCTGCACCATTGGCTCTTGTTTTTTTGGGCTGATTCAACATGTAGAATTGGCAGCAGGTGAGAGAGAGAACTCTGAGTGGCTGTTCAGTTTAGTGAATGAGTCTAAGCTTGAAAATAATAGCATAACAATAAGCAAGTCAGGTACAGACAGAAGGCTGTTCTAATTTTATGTCAAGTGTTCCTGGTCGAATGTTTAACATTAACATGAGTCAAGTGGAATATAGAATAACAAGGTATTCAAAATGAGAAGCATGCTTTGTATAGTTTGTGTATCTGCAGCCTGCAGTGCTAGTCTCACTTTCTGAATTACGAACATAGAAGAATATATATGAAAAAGTAGACAGTGGTCTCCTTACACGCAGGTGCAGAATGCACATGCCAGCTGACAGTCAGCTGTAGTTCTCTCAGTGTGTTCAAATGCAGTTTTTTTGCCCCAACACAGCTGATGCAAGGTGACAACAAACTTGGCTTTTAACAATGCTAGTTCTTTTGCAGCAATTTGGTGTGTTCCTACCCTAAGATTTTCATTCATTTTCCAAACACGCATCTAGATATTTATATGAAATCTGAGAGATTTCTTTCCCTCCCTTTAAAGGTCCAGTTCTTCGTGAGCCCATGTTTCAAACTTTAGTTAGTGTGTAATGTTGTTGTTAGAGTATAAATAAAATCTGTAAAATTTTAAAGCTCAAAGTTCAATGCCAAGCGAGATATTTTATTTAACAGAAGTCGCCTACATCGAACGGCCAGTTTGGACTACATCCCTCTACTTCCTTCTTTAATGACGTCACTAAAACAGTTTTTTGACTAACCTCCGCCCACAGGAATACACACGAGTTGCGTTTGTAGAGTGTGTTTGTCGCCATGTCGTCGAAACGCTGTTATTTTCATCCTGCAGTCCAATCACCGGGTCTGATTCCGGCTCAAATTGATAGGGTAAAATTAAAGACATGTTTACAATAACACTGAGCGCGTGCATCTCCACGTTATGGTAAGAGGCGTGACTTTTCCGGGCACTGGGCGCTCAGAGCTGTCGAATCACAACACAGGAACCGCTGGCATTCTCGTTACGTATTTCTGAAGGAGGGACTTCATAGAACAAGGAAGTCATCAGCCCGTTTTTATGACAGTGGAAACAGCGGTATACAGATAAGTAAATTATGTGAAAAATACTGTGTTTTTTTACACACGAAACATGAACACATGTTATATTGCACACTATAAACACAATCAAAGCTTCAAAAAACTACAAAAAACGGGACCATTAACAGTCTGAGGTCTGAGGTATCGCCGGCGATACCACCGCGTTTTTTTTCTTACCAGTGTGAAAGAGACTCAAAATACTCTGTCAATGTTGCACATACAATTAAGAGTTATACACCATTTTAATCAGTGGAATATCTTCTTTTATTTGTGTACACTCAAAATAAAAACAAAATGTTGTGCTTTTTGCAAAATAATGAAAACTAACATGATGCGTGATCTGTCATCTCCCTCTGAACAAACTCCAATCTGATAGTTCTCAGAAAATGAACTGTAACTTAGTGAACACTAATCACAAAAAAATTAGACTTATGTCTAAAAAAACGTTGAAATGTCAGGTTTTAAATCATGTAAGTCAAATCGAAAACAAATATTCTCTGTTTGTGTAATCTGAATGAAAAGAGAGACATGTCAGAAGTCCGTGATTCAGCTCATTATTCGCTAATGCGGCCACGCCCACGGAGTGAGTGCTGTTCTGACGCAAATTCTGAGGCAATACATGCATACATCGTCTCAATCGTGTATTTATTGTCTTCAAAAGTGTTTTGAATAGCCATAGTTAGCGATCTCTGGCCTCTGTTAGTTTGGTTAGTTCCTGGATTGCCTATTCTTCTTTAGCAGGCATTTGTGGACTAAAGGTGTACAGAGCGCCCTCCGGCTGCAAGTATGAATTGAAAACACAGTATCCAGCGCTCATAGTAATGACAATAAATACTGAATAAATATTACTCCTCTGTATAGAAAATTGACATAAACATAATAATAAATATAGCTGCAAGCAGCAATTCGGGGCCAAGCCCCAGAAGGGGCAGTAGCGCAATATGGAGCAGGAAGAGAAAAAACAGCAGAAATTGAATGTACATGCAAAACAGCTGGTTCAGAAGGACAGGTGGAAATGAACTGAAAATCAATAGAAGTTCAGATGAGAATGAACACGGAATGAACTAAAAACATTTGTATCTCATTCAAGAGGAATAAAGATTAGTACAATGCCTATTTGGATAAAAATGTAATCAAAATGATTGATTACACACAATTCTATAAAGTAACCCTACATGGGATTCAAACCCACGACCTCCAGGTCTAGTGTCCATTTCTCATCTCATTGCGCCACTGTGCAGGTGAATGTTGACACAACTGCCGATGTTCATTAGTTCATGTGAAAATGAACTCTTAATGATGTTTTTTTTTTTTTTATAAAACTGCACTGAATGTTATTTTTAATAACTTTACTTTAGATCATTCTGCAGCTCATCATGCTGTAGAGCAATACAGAGCAGGAAGAGGAAAAACAGCAAAAATTAACAAACATGAAACAGCTGGTTCAAAATTACGGGCAAGAATGAACTCAGAATGTACATAAGCTTAGATGAAAATGAACACAGCATGAAACAAAAAGCATTTATTTCTAATCCAAGAGGCAGTAAAGGAATCAAAACACACTATTTCATAAAACCGCTCCACCCGGGATTCGAACCCACTATCTTTGGATACAGAGCTCTTCATGTACCTGACTTTACACATTGAGCTACTTGAGGATGCACGTTCAACTGGCTGTGGAAGAGAACTCTTAGTGTAAGAAAGAATTTACAAAAAAAGCATTACTTAGCATGCTAACCATATTAGCATGCTAAGCTAACTTAATGCTAATGAAGCTCATGGTTAACTTGATAAATGAAGAGCCACATTAAAGAGAATGACAACTAGTTAGCATTCTAAGCAATAAGCATGCTAAGCTAACTAGCATAAGACAACAAACACAAGCAAGGTCAAATTCAGAGACAAATATCTCGGGAACGGTAGTGAATATCAAAAATCCGTTCAGTCATTTCTGTGCGGCTCGGTCCAAAGATCATCTGAGCTGATTTTGGACAAAATTGACCAAAATTTGTAGGAGGAGTAGCGAAAAAACTGTTTTTCATTTACTTCAATATGGCAGACAGGTACATTTAAGGAAAATGACAAATGACACATTGTCGGAATTGGCATAAGCCAGGGAATAAAATGACATAAAGCATACACATTTTGGATAATGTTTTCAAAAGTTATAAGCAATTTTGCAAAAATCATTATATCTGTGGAACACTAGGTGGCGCTGTGTTCAAACTTCTCATGTACCTTCAGGATCATCTGATGGTCATATGTACCAATTTTTGTGATGATATGTCAAATTGTTTAAAAGTTATTGCAATTTATGACAAAATTCAAAATGGCGGACACGTAGTTCATCCGACAAATTCGATATCCACGGATACAGCATGGCCCAAGGAATCCATAGACACCAAGATCTTGATTTTATGACAAAGTGTTCTAAAGTTATTGGCCAAAATAGCTATTTTCCAGATCTCATGAATTGTAGGTGGCGCTGTTCCCAAATTTGGCATGGTCCCTCAGATCATGGTCCTGATCAAGCATACCAATTTTTGTTTCGATTGTTCAAAGTTTAGCCGAGATACAGCCTCTATACCAATTTTGGGTCGACCTCGTTAAGTTCGTGACATTATAACTTTTAAATAAAGATGAATGAAAAAAATCTGTTCAGTCATTTCTATGCGGCTCAGTCCAAAGATCATCTGATCAAAGTTTGGACAAAATTGGAAAAATTTTGAAGGAGGAGTAGCGAAAAAATGGAATACTGTAATTTTCAAAATGGCCACTACTGTAATGGGTGGAGACTTAATGTTATATGTTAAATAGCATCAGCATGAAGAGACAAATCAGATGTACTAAATTGTATTTTTCTAGACCAAATGGTTCAAAAGTTATAACCTTTAGAATGTTGAATTTTTGAACTGGTGGTGGCGCTATAGAGTTGGTCCTTGAGACTCCAAAATTGGTCAGATTTCTGGACATGACCATCACTACAAGTGTGCCAAATTTCATCATTTTCTCATGTTCTGTTGATAGGGCTGCCATAGACTCCCATTCGGGAGGAAGAATAATAATAAATATAGCTGCAAGCAGCAATTTGGGGCCAAGCCCCAGAAGGGGCAGTAGCGCAATATGGAGCAGGAAGAGCAAAAACAGCAGAAATTGAACATACGTGCAAAACAGCTGGTTCAGAAGGACAGGTGGAAATGAAATGAAAATCAATAGAAGTTCAGATGAGAATGAACACGGAATGAACTGAAAACACGTATCTAATTCAAGAGGAATAAAGATTAGTACAATGCTTATTTGGATAAAAAAGGAATCAAAATGACTCATTACACACAATTGTATAATGTCCCCCCAACAATGGATTTGAACCCACGACCTCCGGGTACAGCGTCCATTTCTCATCTCATTGCACCACTGTGCAGGTGAATGTTGGCACAACTGCCGAAGTTCATTAGTTCATGTGAAAATGAACTCAAAATGAAAATTTTTAATAAAACTGCTCTGAATGTTATATTTAATAACTTTACTTTAGATCATACTGCAGCTCATCATGCTGTAGTGCAATACGGAGCAGGAAGAGGAAAAACAGCAGAAAATTAACAAACATGAAACAGCTGGTTCAGAATTATGGGCGAGAATGAACTCAGAATGTACAGAAGCTTAGATGAAAATGAACACAGCATGAAACAAAAAGCATTTATTTCTAATCTAAGAGGCAATATAGGAATCAAAACACACTAATTCATAAAACCACTCCACCCGGGATTCGAACCCACTATCTTTGTGTACAGTGCTCTTCAGGTACCTGGCTTTACACATTAAGCTACTTGAGGATGCATGTTAAACAGGCTGTGGAAGAGAACTTTTATTGTAAGAAAGAATTTACAAAAAAAGCATTACTTAGCATGCTAACCATATTAGCATGCTAAGCTAACTTAATGCTAATGAAGCTCATGGTTAACTTGATAACTGAAGAGCCACATTAAAGAGAATGACAACTGGTTAGCATGCTAAGCTAACTAGCATAAGACAACAAACACAAGCAAGGTCCCATTCAGAGACAAATATCTCGGGAACGGTAGCGAATATCAAAATTCCGTTCAGTCATTTCTGTGCGGCTCGGTCCAAAGATCATCTGAGCTGATTTTGGACAAAATTGGACAAAATTTGTGGGAGGAGTAGCGAAAAAACTGGTTTTCATTTATTTCAATATGGCGGACAGGTACATTTAAGGAAAATGAAAAGTTTGGCCGAGATACAGCCTCTATAGCAATTTCGGGTCAACCTCGTTAACTTCATGACATCATAACTTTTTTTTTTACCAGTAGGTCAAAAAATTCTGTTCAGTCATTTCTGTGCAGCTCAGTCCAAAGATCATCTGATCAAAGTTTGGACAAAATTGGACACAATTTGAAGGAGGAGTAGCGAAAAAACGGAATACTGTACTTTTCAAAATGGCCACTACTGTAATGGGCGGAGAGTTAATGTAAGATGTTGAATAGTATCAGCATGACGAGACAAATCAGATGTACTAAATTACATTTTTCTAGAGAAAATGGTTCAAATGTTATAACCTTTAGAATGTTGAATTTTTGAACTGGTGGTGGTGCTATGGAGTTGGTTCTAGAGACTCCAAATTTGGTCCAATAACTATTCATGAGCATCTCTACAACTGTGCCAAATTTCATAATTTTCTCATGTTCCCTTAATAGGGCTGCCATAGACTCCCATTCGGGAGGAAGAATAATAATAAAAGAGAAAACGTACAATTACAATAGGGGCTACAGCACCTTCGGTGCTTGGCCCCTAATAAGAAAACTTACAATTACAATAGGGGCTACAGCCCCTTTGGGGCTTGGCCCCTAATAATCCATCAATATTTCTCCAAATGTGCATGCTTTTAATTTAAAAGCCTATATGAAATGCCATAGAGGTAACATAATTGTTCAGACACTTTTCATCACAGAAATACATTATATTTTAAAGTATATAATAGAATACCATTATTTTAAATTGTAATAATATTTCACAGTATTGCTGTTTTTTCTGTATGTTTGATTTACACCATGATGAGCTTGAGACATGATCACAGAGGGTTTTTCACAGCCTACCTGACTGAAAGGCCTCATTATTTATGCAGGTCATTAGAGCTCTTTATGCGATTCTTTTGTCTTCTCAGGTGAGAATCACCCATTATTCATGATGATTCACGCCTCCACGCATACTGTGTTTCTTGACCAAAGATGTTTTAGAAAATTTAAATCTCTCTATTGTTTTATATGAAGGAGTAGGAAGGATAATTTTTACATAATTTTGAAGCAAAAACTCTAGTCTACAACCTCCAATACCCAGACGTCTTGTGAACACAGATTTAATATTATTTTTTTGGCCTTATTTCAGTGACTTAAGTTTTTTGTTTTTTCAATAACCACGCATAAACGTTATTCCTTCAAAAATACAAACATGTACATACATGTTCCTCACATATTATTGTAGCCTAGTTTGTGCTGAATACAGTGTAATGACACTTTTGTCATTTATATGTTTATGAACAACTGAAAAAAGCACAAATGTCAGGGCATGTCAAAACTTCTCCAGGCCCCAAATCAGCCTCAGACTCCAGAGGGTTAAAGTCAATTCCCCTAAAACTTAAAAGATCTTAAAATAAAGGTCATAAAGGCATCATATAAATAATCAACTAAGCAATCCAAATCCAAGTCTTCTGAGGAGACATGACTTTATATAATGAACAGATTTACAACACTCATACTGTAGTAAACTCGGCTATTCAGATGTACGTATGTGCGTCACACAGGAAAATGACAAGAAGATGAGTAAATTAAGAGCGAAAGTGCAAACATCTTTTAATGCGGCACTCCTCAGCATGAAAGCATAATTTTACTCACCGTAATATGTTTTTAGTTTTGTTAGTGTGATGATTCAAAGCATTTTAGATTGTTTATTCTTATCATGTAAGTGTAAAATCTGCATGGGTGGCTTGTCTGTGTAAAAGAGATTCAGCGAATGCCTGCATTGAAAGCGTGAGTGTACTGCATTAGAAAAAATGAAAGTTTACATAGTTTCAGTAAAAGCACTACATTTAACTACTATATTTAATGTTGAATATAATGGATAATAATGCAATGGGGAAATATTTGTCAGTCATGATAATGCCAAATGTCTGATTTTACCAGTAAAAAGGGCTTACATTATTTATATGTACAATTCTTTATTTCCAGGTTCAGAATCATGAATATTTGTATTCAGGTGTCACCATTGTTTTACTGCTTTAATAAGTTCTCTCTTAGGTTTTAGCTATTCTAATTCTAATTTCATGTTAAAATGCAGTTTTATAAAATGGTTAGTTCCAGTTCTTGATTCTGATTTATCAATAGCTGTGTTTTATTCACGATAAAACATGACTATGACTGTTTCACCCAGCGGTTCAGTGTATCACTGCACATCAACCTTAGCAACCACTCTTAGCAACGTAAACATATGTTTGTTCTCAATTGATATTGTTCATTCACCCGTGCTCTGCTGACACTAACCCTGCATCCCAATGTCCATACTATCCATCCTAAATAGTATGTGAGATTAAAATAAGTGTGTCCCAAAGCATAGTATGTTCAAAAGAGTATGCCAAAAGTCCCCAGATATGGTCTACTATTTCCGGTAGATTTTTGAAGTGTGGATCTGTGCACACTATAAAGGCTAATATTGCCCACAACCCATTGAGTTTAGAACTACAAACAAGTAAAAAGTGTTAAAAAAACCCCTACAAAACATGGCAGATATGCGCGACCGATGATGAGAGGTTTGAGTGACTAATAATCAATTTAACCTGATAGAAAATATTAATTTAATATATTTCATCTGCAATACCAATGTGGACTTTTATAAAGATCCGATTGGCCATTAACTTTTAAATGCATCATTATGCATATGAAGAGATTTCTCCACATGAAAGACCCACGACTGCAGATCAACGTGCTACTGCATTTCTCTCTGATATGGTAGGAAATTATCTAAATGAAATGTGATGAAGGATGTAAGATGATGACTGACAGGCCAGTTTACGGAGACAGGATGCGACAGAGAGCAAAGACGCAATTGTATGACATGATAGTATGTCCCAAAGCTTGTCTACTCTTTTGCCACACACTCAAAAGTATGTACTTTTTGTACACAAAAAGAATACATTATTTTAGGGAATAGTAAAAGTAGGTGAATTGGGATGCAGCACAACAGCGCTAGTCAAAGCATTAGTCATTTGTGTCTCGTTCCGTGTTCACAACAAGTTTCAATATAAAAGTCTTTGCGAATGAGTGACTTGCTCATAAAGATGGCTGCTGCCATCTAATCATGTAATAAATTTAACTTCTGTTGCTGTTCACAGTACAACGCACCTTGAGTGTTTTAAATTCACTTTAAACCACTGCTTCTTGCTGCTTATTGCTTTATTATGGTTCAGTGTCACGCCTAGTCAATTATTAATTTACATACAGAAGGTTCAATTAAATCTTGAAATATTGTATGATGTATGTACAATAAAGTTGTTTAAAATTATAAAAATTAAAAATAAATCTGTTATTTGAATTTTAGTTTCATTTCTTTTTAATTTTGTTCAAAATATCATAAAGCATATTGTTTCTTGAACCCAGTATCGCAATACGTATCGAATCGTGAGTTGAGTGTATCATTACAACCTTAATTTAATATCATCACATACATTGATGCATTTACATTTATTCATTTTCAATAGTCTTGGCCATCAAATCACATGTGTAAGACTAAACCCCAATTACATTGACTATCAGTGTATGTAAATGATTGTAAAGAAGACTCTTACAGTGCTCTTCTGGTGTTTTTGATCACTGGCAGCAGTCTCATCACTGCTTCATCAGATCTTCTGTATTTCTGCAGTTCAAACATCTCTTGAGTCTCTTCTGACATGAGGAGCACAAACACCAGACCAGACCACTGAGCAGAGGAGAGATTCTGCACTGAAAGATTTCCTGATATCAGATTCTTCTGGATTTCCTCCACAAAGTCATCTTTCAGTTCACTGAGACAGTAGAAGAGATTGATGGTCCTCTCTACTGATTTCTCCATCTGTATCTTCTTTTTGATATAGTCAACAGTGTCTTTAATGTTCTCCGTTTTCAGTTTCTGTTTTGGCAGTAGTTCCTTCAGGTCACTCTGATTGGACTCCAGTGAAAGACCTAGGAGGAATCGGAGGAAAAGATCCAGGTGTCCGTTCTTGCTTTCTAAAGCCTTGTTGACTGCAGCCTTATGAAGTTTAAACAGTGGCTTTGTGAAGAGATTCCATTCCAGTTTTTCTGTCCATGATTGAAGAAATGGGTTTTCATTCTTGTCTCTGTTAATCAAAAACACATAAAGAGCAGCAAGGAACTCCTGGATGCTGAGATGTACGAAGCTGTAAACATTTCTTGCTGAAACAGCTTTTTCCTCCTGAAACATTCGAGTACATAACCCAGAGTAGACAGACCCTTCACTGACATCTAGTCCACATTCCTCAAGATCTTCTTTGTAGAAAATCAGGTTTCCTTTCTCCAGCTGTTGAAAGGCTAATTTCCCAAGCTTCAGAATAATCTCATCAAAATGCATTGCATTGGCTTTAGGTTCAGGGTCATCACAGTATTTTTCTTTCATTTGTTGCTGCTGAGAAATTAAGAAGCTTGTGTACATTCCTGTGAGAGTTGTGGGCGTTTTGTCATTGCTCTCTTGAGCCAGTAAAGGCTGAAGAACAGTGACAGAGATCCAGCAGAAGACGGGGATATGGCACATGATGTACAGACTCCTGGATTTCTTGATGTGACGGATGATGTTTTCAGAAACCTCAGAACTGCTGTTTTTGATGAAGTATTGCTCTTTCTGCTCATTGTTAAATCCTCGCACTTCAGTCATTTGATCAATGTAGTTTCGGGGTATCAGACTGGCTGCTGCTGGTCTGGATGTGATCCAGATGAGAGCAGAGGGAAGCAGGTCTGTCTTGATAAGGTTTGTTATTATCTTACTCACTGTTGTTATTTTGTGAACATCTGTAATTCTGTCACTCTCTTTAAAATTCAAAGGTAAGCGACATTCATCCAGCCCATCAAAAATGAACAAAACTTTACCATCATCTTCAGGAAGAGAGGGCAGTTCTTCAGGATCATTAAAGAAGTGTTTGTTAAGCAGTCCCATGAGACTGCAGTTCTCTGTAATCAGGTTTAGCTGACGGAACGGCAGAGGAAAAATGAAGGTTATATCCTGATTTTCTTTTCCTTCAGCCCAATCAAGGATGAATTTATTGACAGATACAGTTTTTCCTACTCCTGCGATCCCCAACGTCATCACCTTTTTGTTTTGTTGATCCTCATGGACTTTAAAAATATTACTGCACTGGATTGGTGTGTCCTTGGCATCACATTGTTTATGATTAAAATTGATCTGTATCACCTCGTGGTTATTTTCTCTTCCCCCAGTCTCATTCTCCACTACATATAAATCAGTGTAAATATCGTTCAGGTTTTTCTTATGACCCGTCTGTGAATTACCAATGAATATCCGCTTGTAGTCCTGTTTTAACTTGTTCTTCAGTCTGCGGATGTTCTCTGTGTAATCATGAAGAATAGCTCGTCTGTCGTTTGCAGTTAAGCCTTTAAAAATGAGGGGAAAAGAAAGCAAAGACTAAGTGATCATGTTTTTCATAAATTCTTAATAAAAACCTATATGTAATGTGTAACCCAGTCTGCAGTTCCCATTACAAACATAACTACAGCACATGTGATGATAACTGCACTTCTCCTATATTTAAATTGATAACACTTGCACTGCAATTGTGTTTACATGCACATCTTACACTGATCGTGCTGAAGTTGACAACATTCATGGTGAAGGAAAAACCTTAATGAATGCTGACTTGAATGCAGTTGATTTCAGTTTTAAAATTTCTTAATAACTTACTTTTTTTCTAATTCTTTTCAGAACATTTATTGGATTGGCACCATTGGATCAACTTCAGGTCATTTTGACGGACATTATTAAAAGCTTTTTGATTAAACATTGACATCTAGCACACCAACCTAGATATGAGACTGTATTAGGTTTAGGTTAGGGTTATTGAAATAAGCATTTGCATGTAGAAGTTGGTTGCAGAAGTTTTAATTAAGGGTTTTAATTAAGACCATTGTAAATAATGTAACCATTAGTAAAATCAGACACTGTTCTATTTAATGTACTTGTATAAGATCTGCTGCTGATCTTCTTGGCCCTGTAATTGTTGCTTGTTGTTATATTTTCTTGTTTCCATGTACAGGCAGTGATTGTTATTTACTCCATATCTCTTCTGAATGAACTCCAACAGCGGCACGTCTTCATATTGCCTGTCAATTACATTACAGTCATAACAAATTAAACATTACCTTGCTTGTGTTTGTTCTCCAGATGCTCAGCCAGATTATTCTGGTTCATCTTCCTCAGAATCTCCACAGTGATCTTCACAGCTTCTTCTGGTCCAAAACACGCCACCATCTTATCCACAGTTTTTAACCTATCTGCATTCTCCATGTCAGACTTTGATATACCCTCATGATCATTCCTTAAGTGCCACCGAAACGTCTTTAGTTCAGCTTCTTCCAGTTCATCCAGTGATTTCTTGAGTAGCTCTTTAACAGATGGCATCGCCCTTCACTGATTAATAGCTGCAGGAGAAAAAGAGAAGATCTGATGTAGCTTAACTCCTATTATTTGGACCTAAGCACTCAAATGTAATTTGGATTATGAAATGAAGCTGTGATCGGATCAGGACTCTCAGTCGACTCATCCAAACTCATTTGTTATAGTCCTATAATGCTCCTTTTTACAAGATAGTACAATAACACAAGATAATATGAGTCTCATAGAATGTCATAGAATGTAGATCAAATATTATGCAATTCTGTAAAGGCCCATTTTGAGTGGAAGCAAAAATATGTTTTTGTGTATATCTTTTAAATACAAATGAGCTGCTGCTCCCCACCCCGTTTTCCAGAGGTGGGCAGAGCCTTTGCAGCTCATGCCTTAAATACCCTGCCAGCAATAAATAAAACATCTATTTGGTTTTGATTTCATCTCTGTCATGGTCACAATGAAATGTTTGTTCTTTGCCTTAGTTTAAAAAGCCTTCTAATATATGGTGCAAACACTCAAAGTTCACAAAAACACAACTGGTTGTCTCTGAACATAATCAGCTGGAAATGAAATCACATATTAGATCTGTATAGTGTCAAAGAGGGGACATGTTCGGCTCACTTATTTTTTTGTGGCCATGACATATTAACTCATGGGAAAATGATAATAAGTTGTGTGTTAAATTAACAACATCCCCACGTGATGTGAAGTTGTAGCCTCAAAATTCTATGTTTAAGGAGCAATATGTTTTTCTTGTGGCAATGAGTTAAATGTAAGTATTTTAAATTTAAAGTATTTAGTTCCCTCACAGCTGCTCGTCACAGGCAGCACTCAAATGAAGTTTGGTATTAATGTTAAAAGAATATGCCATGTACATTTGTATCCATCCCATCCAAGAGTCTTTTAAATCCATTCATTCTTTTACCTTTAATATGTTTATGTTATTATTATTGGTTAAATTTTTTATTTCATGTTTTACAGCAGAAACTGATAAGCACCCTTGTTGTTTGTGTACTTGTTGTTGTTTGTACAGTGTAGAGGTCTTCACGGGTCCAAAAATTCATACCCGAACCCAAAGAGACCCGTAAATGTGCTACAACGAACCGACCCGGGCCTGACTATTATTCTGAAAGTTGGACCCGAACCCGTGCAGAACCGAGAAATGCCATAAATGTACTACCCGGAACCAACGCGGACCCGTCTATTATTTGAAAGCTGGACTCGAACCTGACCGGGAAGACCCGTCTGGACCTGATCGGCACATAGGTCTATTCCACAGCAAATTTCTATTAATAACTCAATAAACAAGTTGCGAAAATAAAACGTTTTTTCCTTACCTAATGTTAGTAGGCGAGCCTTCTCCCTTGTACCTGACTGTGATGCACTTGCCAAGAAAGTTCATCCATTATTCCTCTCTTGCCGATTTAAATGCTTAATCCACTCATTATACCAGCTTTAATAGTCCACTTTTTGTTGTATCTCGAGACTCAAGTCCACTCATATAATAAAATAACTTTGACTGTTTGCCCTTTTGTATAATAACGATTGCTTGTTCAGTGACATGGCCGCTGACGTTAGCATTCCTTATTTGCGGTAATTTCTGTGCTTTCTGAGCTGAGTCTGACCAAAACTTTAGATATATCAAGACGGTTCATTCATAATATTATTATAAAAATAGGACATAAGCTTTTAAGCGTCATTGAAAACATTCATGTCATAGTTCATCTCAGATTTTGTAGATGATTTGAAATATGTTATTTAAATGTGAGTGTGCAAGGCTGCATGTAGTTTTTGAGATTTTAAGTTTGTTTGCATTACTGTTGCACACAATAGGAATAGGAAAACTATGATCACCGTTCGCTTGCTTTAACTCTGCCCGCCCTGCTTCTGATGGCTGGGGTCGCTCGTGTTTTTGTTTTTTTCACCTTATTTCCCGGCTTATACTTTGCAAGTTACAAAACACACACACAGCGCTGACTGACTCTCAACACGGCCGGGTGATCTCCGAATCAGATTGGCTCGGGTATACACACAATGATAAACAGACCGGGGAACCGAAGTAATAGATTGGGACCCGACCCGGACCCAGCTGACCATTTAAAATATAGACCCGAACCCGTACGAATCCCGGGTCGAGTCCTGGGTCCTCGGGTCTCGGGTTCTCTTTGTAGACCTCTAGTACAGTGTACAGACACTGATAAGTCAGTTTAAGAGAATCAGCTCACAGTATTCAGGTTAGGTGACAAGGCTTCTAGTCACTTCAAAAAGTTACGCTAGCTGAGGGGAGTTTCAAAATGTGGACTAAATGTAATTGAGGATTTATAATTTTGACTCCTGCTAGTCCTTGTACACCATACACATCTTACACAATTTTGCATTTGTTTTTGCAAATGAACTCTTCATATATATATATTTGGGCTGTCAACATTAACGTGTTAATGCATGCGATTAAATTAAAATCCTAATTCGAATTCAAAATATAATTTAACGCATTTAACGATAAAAACTTACGGTAGCATGCAAAATTTAGTAATTTACGTCATGCAGTTAGATGATCTTTAAAGTCCATGCTGATTGATCAGAGATCAATGTGTGGCGCTGTTCAGTCGATTGCCATGTGGAAATACGGATTAAACAACAAATATGGATAAACCTGCAAAAAAAGAATAGACTGTCGCAGGCAAACACTAGAGTCTAGACAACATGAATAACAAACTCTAAATTAAAAAATAATCATTATTTTGGGACAAATCCTTGTTTGATTTGTGAACTACAGAATCCTCTGCCGTCAGGTCGCTCTGGCTTTGAGCGGCAAATCCCAAGGCAAATTTCAAGGCAAATCCCTTTCACTGTCAGCATTTTGATTTCAACAAATCAGTTTTGCCACGCAAGAACACATGCAGTCTATCTGAGGGAATAATATGCTGATGTGATTTGCTGCTCAAGAAACATTTCTGATTATTATCAATGTTGAAAACAGTTTTTATTTAGGATTCTTTGAATAGAAAGTTAAAAAACAGATGTATCTGAAAAAGATTTATAATTGTTTATAATTGTTACATTATAAATGTCTTCACGGTCACTTTTGATCAACTTAATGAATCCTTGCTGAATAAAAAAATATTACTTTCTTTAACCCCCCTCCCACATAAATGCTGTTATTTGGAACGATAGTTTGTGAGTAACATGATATTTTTTTTGAATGACATTAAAATTCTTTTTTAGATTAAATTGTACATAAATAGGTTAAAGGTGCCCTAGAATGCTTTTTCACAAGATGTAATATAAGTCTAAGGTGTCCCCTGAATGTGTCTGTGAAGTTTCAGCTCAAAATACCCCAAAGATTTTTTAGAATTTTTTCATTTTTTTTTTTTTTTTTTCATTTTTTTTTAACTGCCTATTTTGGGGCATCATTATAAATGTGCCGATTCAGGCTGCTGCCCCTTTAAATTCTCACGCTCCCTGCCCCCGAGCTCGCGACTGCCTTAAACATTGCATAAACAAAGTTCACACAGCTAGTATAACCCTCAAAATGGATCTTTACAAAGTGTTCGTCATGCAGCATGTCTAATCACGTAAGTATGGTATTTATTTTGATGTTTATATTTGATTCTGAATGAGTTTGAGGCTGTGCTCCGTGGCTAACGGCTAATGCTACACTGTTGGAGAGACTTATAAAGAATGAAGTTGTGTTTATGAATTATACAGACTGCAAGTGTTTAATAATGAAAATAAAGATGGCTCTCATCTCCGTGAATACAGTAAGAAACAACGGTAACTTTAACCACATTTAACAGTACATTAGCAACATGCTAACGAAACATTTAGAAAGACAATTTACAAATATCACTAAAAATATCATGATATCAGGGATCATGTCAGTTATTATTGCTCCATCTGCCATTTTTCGCTATTGTTCTTGCTTGTTTAGCTAGTCTGATGATTCTGCTGTGCACAGATCCAGATGTTACTGCCTTGTGTAATGCCTTGAACATGAGCTGGCATATGCAAATATTGGGGGCGTACATATTAATGATCTCGACTGTTACGTAACAGTCGGTGTTATGTTGAGATTCGCTTGTTCTTCAGAGGTCTTTTAAACAAATTAGATTTACACAAGAAGGAGGAAACAATGGTATTTGAGACTCACTGCATGTCATTTCCATGTACTGAACTCAACTATGTTTTTCAACTATGCCGAGGTAAATTCAATTTTCAGTTCTAGGGCACCTTTAAGCAAAACAAATGTGTCTGAGAACCTTTTATACACATCCTTAACTGCAGACACTGAAATGACACAAACTGGCCCTCATTTTATCAAATGAACGTAGAAACCAGCGTACATACGACAACGCTCACATGTGATTCATTAAACTTTATTAAGCGGCCAATTCTGTCCCACGAATGAAAGGGTGTTGATAAATTTGGCGGCTGAAAACAATCGTCATTTAAATATCACACCCCAAATTTTACAAGCCTTGCCCTATAGTTTACGACACAGAGAAACGTAACCCGGCCATGAGAGGAAATAATCGCATGAAAAAGAAATTTATCTTACTCTAAAAATCACCCCTCAACCTCATAATTTCAAACAATAAAATTCATTTAAATAAAAATACTGGTAAATAAAACTAAATACTTACAAACATTATTTATATATAATTTGGTTATTTTAGTACCTCACTCCACAGAAAATCCTTTAAATTTGTTTTATTCATAACAGAACAAGAATGAAAAATGAGTAGCTATATACTGAAACACAAGTTAGGCTATAGTGGCATTCATTATAAAGCAGAAATTAATTTATTTAAAGTAAAACTGAATTGGGCTCACATAGCCTACCTCTCATTCGAGAAGAATCCAAACGTTTCCATATTCGCGATGTAACATTTATTGGTTGTTGAACTACTGTTCATTATGTAAACTAAGGCTTTCTATTTCACTAATGTTTCAATATCAGACCATTTAAACTGAGGAATGTTAACTTTCTCTGCATTTAGTTTGCTCATAAATGGCTGAAATGTAAAGTTAGCAATGCTAAAACTGATATGTAGCGTCTGCGTGTGTGAGTGAGGCGCCCGCGCAATCAATTGGATTTAATAAAATAAAGAAAACGAATACAACACGTCAAATGAGCGTAGCCTGTACTAGCCCTACTTGATGCAATTTTTTGCTTTTGTTTTGTTAATTATTTCAGTGAAATATATTTCATGTAGTCCCATTTTTTATTCCTTGTAGGCTACATTATATTATTCTGTTTTTCTCTGCGTTGCAGCTGCAAGATGTGTGAATCCTTATGTTCTTTTGATGTTGCCATTAAATCTGTGGAAAGAAAAAAAACATTTGTGGTATTTTAAGACACTCATCTATTCTAATTTAATTTTAATTTGACATTTTAATCGTGTTGTTTAATGGTCGGTTAGTGAGTGATTGTCGGTCAGGAAAATAATCTAAATGTTCTCATAACAGTTCTAAACCAGGGGTCTCATTTATAAAACGTCTCGGTTACGTATGTAACCCTCGTTCCCTGAAGGAGGGAACGGAGACGTATGACAGTAGTGACCGACGAATTGGGATATCGCTAGAGAGCCCTATCAGCTTCGAGTGAACTAAAACAAGCCAATGGAATTGGCATGCGATATTTGCATAATGCGCACCGCCTCCGACAGGTGTATATAAATAGGAAGCAGATGCAATCGCACTCTGTTTTTCGCTGAGGAGACAACTGGTGTCCGCACAACAGCGAGGGTACAGAAACTGTGGCGACGGGACGTACGTCTCCGTTCCCTCCTTCAGGGAACAAGGGTTACATACGTAACCGAGACGCTCCCTTTCAGTCGGTCACGTTCGACGTACGTCAGTAGTGACCGACGAATTGGGATCCCAAATAAAGCGCCACAGTTACGAAACCCCTTCCAGTGCCCAGTGCAAGCTCTAGCCACCCGTCGCACCAATTGGGACGGTGAAGGGGGCGAGCTTACGCCGAGAGAGTCTACTGCTGTTCCGACATACCCACTAAGTAAACTAGACTACACTGGGGATGCGAACCCGTAGGGGACGCTGCGGAGGCCACTACCTACCCAATGGGGGAGGAGTTTACGTGGAGAATACACATATGGACTGGCCTGGGGGGCAGTACGCATATGGAGTCCCTGGGATGGCTCCACCTGGGTAGGGGGAGACTCATCTGACAGGTGACAGCAGAGCTGGCTCTGCTAAGGGAAAGACACGGACTCGCCCGTAGGGAGTTTTAAACCGTGGATGATACACATATGGGACCGCTCACGTAGAGGAGTCACGACATATGGGCCCCAGCCAACAGACAGCGTCAGCGACGGATGTAGGCCTGGCATCAGACACTCCGCAATGTCCGAGCCGAAGGGGGAGGCGGAGGAACTCGACAGGGTTCGCCAAGCGGGGAACACGACTGGAGTAAAAAGTATGCACGTATCCGGCCCAGGGGGCGGGAATGGCATTGCAAGCCGACACTTAGAGCGGGTACAACACGTCTACCGACTAGTGGATGCAAGTACACGTGAAGATGCTGGCCTCTGCGCAGAGAGCGGACGGGACAGAGCAAAGCTAGGGCTGGGTCTGCCTCCTCCGAAGGCAGCGCTTGCAGGTTCACTACCTGATCTCGAAGGAAGTGGTAGGAACCTTGGGCACATATCCGGGCCGGGGTCTCAGGATAACGTGAGAGTCACCGGGCCCGAATTCCAGGCACGATTCGTCGACCGAAAATGCGTGCAGATCCCTAATTTGCCAACAACTGCATGGTGATGTGCGGCGATAGCGGCAACATACACCTTGAAGGTGGAGGGAGACAGCCTTCGCTCCAGGCCCTCATGCAGGAAGGAAAGCACGGATCTGCCGAGCATAATCGGGGGTCCTCTCGAGAGAGGAGCACCATACAACGAACCAGTTCCACTTCAACGCATAGAGGCTCCTAATGGAAGGAGCTCTAGCGGAAGTGATGGTGTCTACGACCGCTTGCGGGAGATCACTCAGAACCTCCGCATCCCGTCCAGGGACCACACGTGGAGGTTCCACAGGTCGGGACGCGGGTGCCACAGGGTGCCCCGTCTCTGAGTCAGGGGGTCCTTCCTCAGAGGAATCGGCCAAGGAGGGGCTGTCGTGAGGAGCATTAGGTCCGAAAACCAGGTCCGAGTGGGCCAAAACGGAGCCACTAGCAAGACCTGCTCCTCGTCCTCCCTGACCTTGCACAGGAGCTGTGCGAGAAGGCTCACTGGGGGAAAACGCACATAGCGTAGACCCCGGGGCCAGCTGAGTGCCAGGGCATCCGTGCCGAGCATGCTGCCGGTCAGGGAATAGAACCACTGGCAGTGGGCAGTTCCTGGGGAGGCGAACAGATCTATCTGGGCCTCGCCAAAAGCTGCCAGATCAGCTGGACCGCCTGGGGATGGAGTCGCCACTCATCCGCAAGTGGAGGCTGCCGTGAGAGCTCGACAGCTGCACGGTTGAGCACACCTGGAACATGAATGGCACGAAGCGACCTCAGATGCTTCTGACTCCATAACAAGAGATGGCGGGCGAGTTGCAACATGCGACGGAAGCGTAGACCACCTGATGGTTGATGTACGCAACGGCCGCAGTGATGTCCGAGCGGACCAGTACGTGCTTGTCTGACAGCAGCTCCTTGAAGCGGCCCAGTGCAAGATGTACTGCTAGCAACTCCAGGCAATTGATATGCCAATGCAGTTGAGGCCCCGTCCAAAGACCCGACACTGCATGCCCGTTGTACGTGGCCCCCCATCCGGTGGCAGAGGCATCTGTGTGGACCACAGCGTGCCTGAACACTTGATCGAGGGGCATTCCTGCCTGCAGGAACGAAGGGTCCGACCACCGGATGAGGGTGCGACGGCAGCTCGGTGTCATGGGGATACGGAGCGTGCCGCGCTGCCACGCCCATCTCGGGACCCGGCCGCGGAGCCAGTGTTGAAGCGGCCTCATATGGAGCAATCCGAGCGGCGAGACCGCGGCTGCAGATGCCATATGCCCCAGGAGCCTCTGAAGTCTTTCAGTGGGGCCGCTGTCCTGCGCTTGAGCGAGCTCAGGCAGTTCAACACCGACTGGACGCGCGCCTCGGTGAGACGCGCAGTCCGTGTGACCGAGTCTAGCTCGAGACCGAGATAAGAGATCCTCTGCCCGGGGGCGAGTTTGCTCTTGTCCCAGTTGACCCGAAGACCCAACCGGCTGAGGTGAGCTAAAACCATGTCCCTGTGTTCGCACAACTGCTCTCGCGAGCTGGCCAGGATCAACCAGTCGTCGAGATAGTTGAAAATACGAACGCCTTGTTCCTTGAGGGGAACAATGGCCACCTCCGCAACCTTCGTGAAGATGCGGGGTGACAGGGCCAGCCCGAAGGGTAGGACTTTGTACTGACATGCCCGACCCTCGAACGCAAACCGCAGGAAGGGTCTGTGTCGAGGAAGAATCGAGACATGAAAGTACGCGTCCTTCAGGTCGATCGCTGCAAACCAATCCTGGGGACGGACGCATTCGAAAATGCGCTTCTGCGTGAGCATCTTGAACGGCATCCTGTGAAGATACCGGTTCAAAATGCGCAGATCCAGGATTGGCCGTAGCCCACCACCCTCTTTGGTACAATGAAGTAAGGGCCATAGAACCCTGACTTCATATCGGCTGGAGGGACCGGCTCGATTGCATCCTTCGCCAGGAGGACAGCAATCTCCGCCCGGAGAACAGGTGAACTGTCCAACACCTAAGTGAAGTGGACACCCCTGAAAACCGGGGGACGCCGGGCAAACTGAATCGCATAGCCGAGTCTGATAGTGCGAATGAGCCAGCGGGACGGGCTGGGGAGCGCTATCCAGGCTTCCAGACACCGAGTCAGCGGGACCAAACGCACCACAGACCTACCGGGGGTGGGGCAGCGAAGCAGAGTACGGGGACCCGACTCGGACGGCATGGTAGCGGCCCGGAGTGTGATCAGACTCTGCAAGGTAGCAGTGCGTATGGGAGACGGCACATGGGGTGCGGCCTGAACCATCACACTGGCACCTGTAAGTGAGAGGGGGCTGAGAGTGGCAAGGCGGGGCCCCGCACACTGCCAGCCACACCCTCTCGGGACCTGGAGGATCAGACAACAGTTCTATTCGTGGGTACCGCTGGACTCCGGAGAGCCAGTGGCGGAACAGACCAGAATTCTCCCCCCGGCCCTCCTCCGGGGAGAAAGAACTTTTTACCTCAGCTCCAGGTCGCCATATCTCCAGGACCGCTTCCCGCTAGCCAACTGGGTTAACTGCGGGCTAAGCGGGCTGGGTTTTAGGCCAGCTTGTGAGATGAGTGCATCGAGAAAGCGTACTTTGACGACGACACATCCCAGCAAGACTAGCCAGGGGTGTTTCCGGACCACCACGGTGGGCATTGTCTGGCCAGGGGCCTGCGCTATGACTTGCACCATGCGTAGCTCAACCCCGACTCAGAACTACCCAGATGCAATGAGTGCTTTGGCCTACCACGGACTTGCCGGTGGCCAAGACCCATGCAGGGCAGAGGTGGTGTGATCGTAGCACTGCCACCCCACCCCAGAGGGTAGTTAGAGAGAAAAAACTTGTAATGCAGATTATGGCCCCTTTGGCGTTCCATATTTGACACCAAAAAAGGCTACAAACCGCCAAGTTTTTCCATGCACGTCTGGGCTAAAGACAGGGGGTGGGGCAAGGCGAGTACGCGTCGCACCACGCCCCCAGGGGCCCGGGAAAGCATGGTTGTCAAGTCACGGCACATCACAACCGTGGGACACTCAGCCTCATCTTCACGTTCAGAACTCAACAATACTCTCTCCAATGTAGCAGTCGACGTCTGATCCTCTGCTGGAGCCCTGACTAAGACGCTAGGTCCCCCATGAGAAGGACCAGCAATCCATGCAGAGGCTACCAGCCATGTTGGACCGTGAACGTGGCCGTCCAACTGGACGACACACGGCGCACTGGGCGCCGACGTGGCTATGTTGAACTAAACATGAACCACCCACGAACAAAGTCACAACATGTTTGCGATGCACTAGAGGAGTGGGGGGCCCACGGAGAATGGCTCGGCGGGTAATGCCCCACTGTGATCCTCTGGTCACCCAGGCTTATTAACCAAAGTAGTATTTCTCTGATTCAGAAAAATAAACTAGATCGGGGAATAAGTGAGGGGACTCCACCTCATTAAAGGCACTCGAGTCTCGACCGTGCATCTAGAGCGCCAGACAGCGCGCAGGGTCGCCATGGCAACGCGCGCTGTCAGCCGGCAGCTCGATGGCACACGGCGCGCTGAGCGCTCAAACCCTTACGAGAAAGGCGAGACAAACAACGCGCCGACGTGGGCATTTTCTCATAAGAGAATATGAACCACCCACAAACACAGTCTCAGCACGCTAAGCAGACATGAGAGAAAGTGATTGTGGCCGTCAGTGAGGATAGGAAACGACCGCCTCCAGAAACGCACAGACAGAATGACGTCTTGAAAAAGACGCAGTGTCTGTCTGTGAAGCTCTTTCAGAAGCTTTTGTTCTTTGTGCCAAAGCACACAGGGAACAGCCGCGATGTGACTACAGGAACAGCTTTCACTCCCTGAGTCACATACACAGAGGAACCGGCCCAAATCGCAAACCAAACGGGGCAAATAATGCTGTGAAAACAGCAGTTGAGAGCTGAATAACAGCTCGGAAAGCTCACTCTGGAAAAGCTTGCAGCCTCGCTGTACGGTGCCATAATACCAGCACTGTAGAACGAAAGCTCTTCAAAGGCTTGAGAAGTCACTCTCAGTCTAATAGCAGGAACACACAGGTTGGCTCCGAAGCGAAAGACAGAGTGCGATTGCATCTGCTTCCTATTTATATACACCTGTCGGGGGCGGTGCGCATTATGCAAATATCGCATGCCAATTCCATTGGCTTGTTTTAGTTCACTCGAAGCTGATAGGGCTCTCTAGCGATATCCCAATTCGTCGGTCACTACTGACGTACGTCGAACGTGACCGACTGAAAGGGAACTGTGCGTAGGATCCCTACTAAAAGTGTACGTACACGCAAAAGCTAGATTCTGTGTACGCACAAAAAAAATCTGATTTATAAAACCATACGTACGCCAGATCCTGCGCGCAAATCCCTTTATAAATCCCAGTCAGCAGAAGATTGTGCGTACGTGCATCTCCACCCTGTCTCCCCCCCGAAATCACCATATATGGAGCTTACGACGCCTAGTTTTACTATGCATAACTTCATCTGCATATCATTTACATACATATTTCCATCCACGTGACACCACATAACACCGTCAAAGGTACAAGACATTGGAAAATATTAGATATGGACTATAAATGGAATTTGTGCCACACATTATATTAATAAAGATCATCCAATATCCTCTTTATGTTTTAGAATAAATATATCTAAATATCCATAAAAACAAAATTGTATAAAATACTTCAGATAACTGGCCAGATAGTATTTTAATAGTTTTAAACAATTCAAATCAAATGTATGCAGTTTTGCTGATAAGGTGAACATATCTTTTAGGAAGTTTATAGGCTATTTTTAGTGGAAACAGATCAGCCTACTTATTTATTGCAGCGTAAATAGGCTACAATCGTCTGACTCGGCGCGTCACTGACAAAGTATTTTAAAAAGAAAACATGCAAATCTTACCGTTTTCCTCAAATTATATTCTTCAAATGGTAATTGTTTGAAGATCCTTCACAAGACATCAACACCTCCTGCAGCTGTAGTTGTACAGTAAGATATTATTGGACCTATTCAAACTGGACAACGGACCGTTCGACCACCGAATCCAGCAGTGTCTTCCATAATATCGAAGTTAAGTGTGCATCACTGATCGTCATTCTCAAAAAAATATTTTGTCATAACATCTGCAGTTTAGATTCAACAGGAATTATTGTGCTCCCAGCGCTCCTCGCTGTCATTAAAACAGCGTGTCACTGGAAAAGTGATCGAAAGTAGCACATCTACTATCTCAATTCATATCTCTTTTGTCTCCATAATATGCGTACACACAGCTCAAAGTTTGCTTAAAGGTGCGCACATTCTCCTGTCAAGTTTGTTTTTATAGATCACAACCTTTGCGTGGGAACTGGCGTACGCACGTTTCCAGCCCCGTTTTGTGCGTACGCACGCTTTATAAATGAGACCCCAGATCTACTATGCTGCACGCAAGTTCCTGCTGACTCAAAAACGTGTACACGAACTGAGACCAGACGTGAGATTTGATCGTAGCCACCGCTCACGCTAACATTGATAAATGCCAAATTTTGTGTGGAAACGAGCGTGCGCACAGTTTTCTGGTCGTTTGATAAATGAGGGCCACTGTGTGGTGCAGTACAAATATTTCAAGTGTCCCTTATTTTCCTACAAAGAACCACGATTGTCCCTTATTTCCCTGTTCTGAAGTTGGCAACATTACCTACATCTTGGATGGCCTGAGGGTGGTAAATTAATAGAAAATGTTCATTTTAGTGTGAACTGTCCCTTTAAGATGGCTGAGTATTGTTTATTAGGCATTGAGAAAGGTCACATGACTGAAATGTTCGCTGTTTTTTCATTAAAGTAGTGGATTTATCTCACAATTATCAGTTTTAGTTTTCTTCAGATAAACGCCTCTAATCTTCATAGGTTTTCAGCACATGTAAAAAGCACAGATCATGTGCTTTATGCATACGCATAAATTAATGCATATTTTTCCAATCACACATTTCACAGGGATTTCACAGCATGTGACAACAATATCTGCCTTCTGTGATTCACTTACCAAGACACACTTGATCATCTGTTCGATCGTGACATGAGGAACTCAAATAAAATCATCAGTATGACTTCAGCACACCTTTAAAGTCTCAGAAGAACAAAGTTACCAATGACACATCATAACGCACACACACACACACACACACACACACACACAACTAAAGTAAGATGAAACACTCACCTCAGATAATATTTGTAGATCTTCTTTTCTTAGAATTTCTTTGACTTCCTTAAAGGAAGTAAAACTGTCTTTTCAAGAAAAGACTCCGAATGAGAGTCAGATGTCAGCACACACACACTCAGTTCTCTGTCACTATATATATTTGCCTGAATATTTTTAAATACTACATACATTTGCTATTTGATGCTCCCAATCAGCGACACGTTTTCAAACACGACAGCATTTTCCTCCTGCTGGATTCACTCGATTTACTGCTGTAATCCACTGAAGCTTTAGGGCTGGATCGGTTACTTCCCACAGCATTATCAGATCGCTGAAAGAGCGAGTGACGCATACAGTGAGCAAGAATATCACTCTTTATTCATGCTATTCATGCTCATGTCTTGTGTCTGTTACTCAATACTTGCACAGCAACAAGTTTCTGCTACTAAAGCCGGACGTTTGCAAACAGAAGTAAGAGGTTCAGTCTGTTGCTTGTGTCAGCGGCAGTGAGACAAATAATGACGAGAGAGAGTGATCGAACGAATAAGAAAGAGTAGAGGATCTCCAGATCTAAAAACAAGCGAAGAAGATCTGCATAAACCAGAAGAAGCAGATAGAAGTTCTTTACACACATGTAAAAAAACGTGTTCATCAGACATTCAACAGTATATAAATTAAAACAATGTTTCTTTTCCTCAAATTCACCCCCTCATTCAAGTCCTCGGTTCAGCCGTGCTCACAGTATCAGCATCAGAGCACACGTACATCTGCAAGATGTCTGTTAAAGATCACTTCATCTGGAAAGAATCTGCTGTTCACAAACATCTGATAGACGTCTTTAAGATGTCAGTTTTACATACATTATTAATCATAAACATCTTAAAGACATCTTCTAAACGTCTATTTGACATCTGACAGGAAACGTCCTACAGACGTATTGCAGATGAGAAAACACTCTAAAATACATCTTCCAGATGTGAACACACACATCAGAGAGACGTCTTGGAGATGTACGTGTGCTGTCAGTGGAGCTTCCAGAAAGAAACTTCGGTTCAAACTCAGAAAAAATGAATAAAAACCGTACCTTTAGGGGTACAACAGCTTGTCACTGGGGCAATACCCTTAAAAAGACATCTATGTACCTTATTTACCCCTGAAATGTGCATATTAGTACCTTAGAGTATAGCAATACATACCTTAAGGTACTAATACAAACCTTTTATTATATTTTAAGCCTGTCATGGCTTCATTAACACTTCGGGTGTGTATTATTTTTCTAATAATTAATTTCAAGACATTTGTCACACTGTTAATTATTTCCAGGATTTCACAAGATGTAACTGTAATATTTCACAGTAAATTATCATTATTATGTACATTTTTGTGTGCGCTGTGTGATCTGAGCTCTCTCGTCTCCTCCATGGTCTCATCCAACGGATTCAGCGGTAAGTGTTGAAATGTCAAATTTTGTCAATTAAATGACTGTTTGTTTTTTGATAGGATAGTGCATGTCATTTAAAAGTTTTGACCAAATAGCATAAGTTGGAGGTTCTGTTGTCATGTTGTCAGTGGTTAAGGTACTCACGTAGATTTGAGCGCACAAATATTTTAAACAAGAAATGAACAGACATTGGTTAGTGTTAATTGTACTGTATTAAGTTATTATCTAACTGTAAGACATTAGCTACACTTTTCTGTGATGACCAATAAATGGGGAATAAAGTTGTAAGGTAAGCTGTGGCATTATGAGCTTTATTATCAACCAGAGGAATTAAAGTGTTGTGAATTAGGGCAAAGGTAGAGTAAATTCATCTCAATATTTAAAAACGTTAGCTGGGCTTCATAATTTCCCCCCCTGCTGTGTGAGATATGGAGCAGCCATCAACTAAAAAACGTGTACTGCATAATTACAAAGAATTTACACTGTAACCTTTGATAATTATAGTGTACCTATAAAGTAAGTACGTGTAAGTATAGGGGAAAAATATGTAAAATATTGTGAATAAAGGGGTAACAACCAGGAAAAAAACAAATTATTTATACTGTAAGTATTTTATAACTAAGGGGTACTTATACTGTTATGATAGACAACAATCTTACGTTTGGGAGCAATTTAGTGAGAAAGTGCACTGATTAAGTTGTTTCAAGGCAAGTAGAAAGAACTATTGCAATCTTTTTTAATACATGGGGAAATATGCTTTTGTTTCATGTAGTTACAGGGTAAGTATGACATTGCGGGCCGTAAATTAATGTGGTGCTTGTTACACTCTTCGTTCATGTAGTTACAGGGTAAGTAATTAAAAAAAAACGCAAACTATCTGTTGTCACTCGAAAAACCTTTATTTGAAAAACAACTTATTTCAAAACAGATACAGTTACAACACTTCTTATTAATTTCTCTTGCTTGGCTTCCTCCTCCTCTTGTTCCTCTTCTTTTTTCTAATTTCACAACAATTACATCTTAGCCAACCCTATGATCACAAACTCAAATAAAAGGACATTTTCAACTACAGTTAAAATGGTGATTAAATAATACCATTAAAATATATACATTAAAAAAGAAGAAGAAAGGAATAAATTAAAATAATACAAATAATAATACCTCCCCTCAATCTACCTCCAGGGTATGTATATCATTAAAGTATGCAATAAATTGTTGCCATTTTTCAAAAAAGGATTCCCCCCTGCCTCTAATATTATAGTTTACTTTTTCAAGTTAAAAAAAGATTAAATCTTTAAGCCACACTGATATATAAGGAGGTTGTGGAGAGGTCCAAGATAACAATGGGCAAGCACTGATGCAAATGCTACAACACTACCTTGGGAGGTCTCTCTGTCATACCTGGACACTCCGGGCTGGGATGAAGTGTTTTCTCTGGAGCGGACAGAGAGATGGCTGCTGGAGGTGTTGAATGTCCTGGGGAGTCGGAGATAATGGTGTCGTTGTTCTCGACGACTCCCACAGTGAGAGAGGATCCGCACACCCACAAGGCATAGTAGACGAAGTTGAGGAAAGGAAGGTGATCCTCCTTCAACAGCAGCATCTGGACCAGAATATCGTCCATCCTGCTCCAGAAATGCTGTTTCAACAATTCAACAATCGTCCCAGCGCGCCTCGTGATAGAGCTGCAGATACACCTCAACATACTCCTCCAGCAACCGGCCATTCTGTGAAGTGTAGTCCTCATGTTTCATTCTGTGGGTCGGTTCTTCTGTTACGGTGAGTGCAGGGAAGCAGACGAAGAAGGAAATAATAGTAATTCCAACACAAAGATTTATTAACACAGTCTAGAACACAGCGAACGGGAAGCAACAAACACGCCTTACCAAAACGAGAACCAACAATGAACTGAAAGATACAGGGGGTATAAATACGCAGAGAACATAATGACAGTAATCAGTAACCAAGGAGACTAACTAGAATGCAATTAAGACTAAACAGAACTGAAGCACAGGAAACAAACACACAGGAATAAAATTAACACAAAACATAAAAAAACCCTAACAATATGTTGATTTAGTTATTGACTTTACATAACTACTGAAACTTAGGTCTGACTCCAAAATCACACCAAGATTCCTAACTTGATTTTTAGTTGTTTGACCCCTAAGTGTTCACTTTGTTTCCAAACGCAATGACTTCAGTTTTGTCTTTGTTTAACTGAAGGAAGTTTAGGCACATACAATTTTTAATTTCAATGGGGAATCAATGGGGCAGTAGTCGTTAGGTGATAGGGCTAGGTAAATCTGGGTGTCATCTGCATAGCTGTGATATGCAATTTGGTTCTTTCTCATTATTTGGCTTAGTGGCAGCATATATAGGTTGAACAGGAGGGGTGCAAGTATTGAACCTTCACTCTGCATGTCATGGATGTCCACTCAGACTTATGGTCACCAATACTAATATGAAGCCTGACCCAACCCACTAGGGGAGGAGCTCGCTAAAAGTACCATTTCCATGGTAACGCAACATCCAATTTCAAATGGTTTTCACAGGCTGAATCTTGAGTTCATAAGCTTTCAAATGATGATGATTACTAAAATATGTTATAGGAAAAGAGGCAATATATAAAAAGAAGACCAAGTGTCCCACCAGAAATTACATTTTCAGTACAGAGGATTTATATGTAAGTTGGTGTGGTTAAAGATTAACACTTATACATACAAGAGAGACCCTCTGGAATAAAATGATAAATGTCTGATTTGATTAATGTATAAATTTGTATTTTAGTGGCACACCAATTACTGTTGAAGCCCAAGGTTGATCAGCAGATGATGAATATAATGAAAGTCCAAAAAGAGATGACCCCAGAACATTATTGACCCCAGAAGTTACTGAAGTTACCCAGCCCAGAATACATTCTCTTCACTGATAGTGAACTACAACACGTGAGACGTGAATACTTCGAGCAGCAGCGTCTTGGAAAAGAGGGTGAAGTCACCTTATCAAAGGAGCTCTATCTGAAATACCTTGATAAATATGATATCAATTGCAAGAGCCTCTTGAGATGACTACAGATATCCCACTGAACATGAAGTTATTGCCATGGCAAAGCGGTTAGTGGTATACTACCCTATGATAAAAGATAAGTCAACTGATCGAGTCATGAGTGGGTGACTTCATTTGCTGGAATATTTAAAATGTTTTCCTGCTAACATTGTGTTTCAAAACTATTCATTGACGCTTTTGTTCTGTTGTACAGGACACTGTTGCCAAAAAGCTCATCATGAGGCAACTTTCAAATATGAAGGCCTGTGTATCCTGTGAAGGCCAAACATCCTCCATCAAGAGAGCACGTCTGGATGAAGTACATCTGCTGCAGTGTTGTTTTCTCGTGATCACGACTTAATATTCTCTGCTCTAAATTACACAAATGTGCAAACAGGTGGCAGTATATTACCAAATATAACTGATGATATATAAATATACACTATATACTGTGTTAGTTAACATCGGCCCAGATTGTACGAGTTCCGGACAGAGAGTTTTTGTGATTGCTTTATTTTGTGCAGTATTGTGCGCATTATTTAACAGTTAAGCTAATTACTTAACAGCGTTAAGTAATTAGCTTAACTGTTAAATGATTGAATATAATTATTTTGCTTGAAAGTGTATCTGTTATCGTTATGTTCTGACTCACCACAGTTTCACAACCGTGATACTAAACTTATTGCTTGTTAAAACTAATTTTGATGTCACTGTATAGTATTCTGTTTGCAGCTTATTGTTTATCTTTAAGATGCTATTTAATCATCGCAGTTTCAGTGTTCGTTTACCTCACTGTGTCACTCAATGTTTATTGATAAGAAATATGATTTATAGCCTATATCATTTAATTCAGTGATAGTGTGTAACCTATTGTATTTTCTACATTTCTTTGTAGAAAACCACACAGATACACATAAACAATCTTCTCAAATAGCATCCCAAGATTGTTTTAGCCTATATCAACTGGAATAAAGTTTTGTTTTTTGGAAGTCTGGAGTATTGCACCTCTTTTTAATGGAAGAGCTAGGAGGAGGAAGACAGTTTATGATCTCACAGCCTATCCTACATGACGAACAAAAATAAACACATCATGTAATATAATTTTATTTCAAACGAATGAGGAAAATAAAGTGGGTTTAATCCAAAAGTTTTTAGAATTATAGAATAATCTGGCATCTTTCTGAAGGCACTCTGCCTGCGCTTGAGATGTTGAATGCACTGTTGTTCATTAAACATGTTAATTACACTAATAAAATGCTTAGCGTACATTTATTGAACAGTGATTGATTAGCCTATTATTAAGTGATGTAAACATTTTGCTGAAATATACACAAGATATAAGAGCGCATGATTTATCTGTTGATCACATGCGCTTGAAAGTTGTGTTCGTTACTATAGCAACAGTAGAATTCGGGTACAGTCTGTTTCAGAATCAATCATTATAAAAATAACTTTTATGTCGAGATGACAATAAAACAACTTTTGTTATCTCGAGGTAATGAGAAAATAAGTCATGATCATGAGGAAACAAGATAGAAAAAAATGATAATCCATGGCTGTTTAACGCTTCCGTACCTAAAAATTCTGTGCTCACTGTAAACACCAGATGTTGTTTTGGAAACATGCTGAGAGTTGCTGCAGAAATAATTTTGTGCTGTAGCAAAGTGCTGGTGTTTATGTTGGTGGTTATGTTGTTTTTGGCATTTACCTACCAATGCAACAACATTGCCATAGAAACCAATGTAAATATTCTGGAGAATAAAAGAGTGGCATGGACACACAAATCGGATCAGTTGATACATAATGTGGACAGTCAGTAATTTATTTCCAAACAATGTAAGTTTATAATGATGGAGTATTTTACACATCCTATAGAAAACAATTGTAGAATTAGTTTGCTTACTGTAAAAGCTAGAAGTGTTTTGAGGTCTCTTGGCCTATGTAACTGTAAGGGTCCGATGTGTCTGAGAAAGTTAACTTGGCCACTGAGCATATTTTGTTGGTAATTTTCCACCAGACAACAGGTGGCTGCGAAATGAATTAGACCATTGTTAAGTGTGTCATATGAAGGCTTCTCGCCTCTGGGGTGTATTGTCAGGTTTTGACACAATGTTTCATTTGGCCCATGGGAAAAGGGTTGACCATCAAATTGGCAGAAGGCCCATGAGAATTTAAGTCAAAAGATGTACAGTAGCTAGACGTTGGTCACCCTTATTGTCTCTTACATAAGCAACACCTACAATTATATTAGAGAAATGACTATGGTAGAAAGGTCGGGGAGTACATGGGAAAGAGGTATGGGAGGAGAGCCCCTGTAAATGAGATCATGGAAAATAACTGTAGGAGTGGATCTCACACTGTAACAGATAAGAAAAATGTATAAAAATGTACCCCAGCTAAGAGAGATTCAGATGTGGAGCAGGCATCTCACTTTGTTGCTTGACAATAAAGTTAAATACTTCTGAGACCTGGAACTTCGACTCTGAGTTTTTCTTTAAGACCAGAACTGAAGGGACACAGAGACATTGAATTTGCCATGACAATAAGACAGTGAGTTAAACTATATAAAAATGTATATAAAAGGCTACTCAATCAAAAGTGTAAACACAACTACAAGCCAAGTATACATAGAATACTTATTTTTACTTTTCAGTATATATCGAACTAAAGATTGAGTACATGTATAGGCCAAATATATATCTGACTTTTTGACTGATCACAAGTTAATTGAATAGTCTTTCTCCAGAGTGGATGCACAGAAGATTTTTTTTCTTTTTCTAAACCTCGTCACACTGAGGAGAACGACAGTTGCTTTTCATAATGAGTTTGAAAATGCCTTTTCAGTTCCGTGTGATATGTGAAACTCATGTCACACTGAGGACACTTGTAAGGCTTCTCTCCAGTGTGAACTCTCATGTGAATCTTAAGGTTTCCTTTCGTCCTGCAGCTCTTTCCACACTGAGGGCAGGTGAAAGGCTTCTCTCCAGTGTGAATTCTCATGTGATTCTCAAGGTTTGGTGTGCTTGTGAAATTCTTTCCACAGTGATGGCACACGCAAGGCTTCTCTTCAGTGTTTCGTTTTACATGAATCTTAAGTTGATTCCTGTCTGCCAAACTCATTCCACAATGAGTTTGAAAATGCCTTTTCAGTTCTGTGTGATATGCGAAACTAAATCCACACTGGAGACACTTGTAAGGCTTCTCTCCAGTGTGAACTCTCATGTGAATCTTAAGGTTTCCTTTAACCGTGAAGCTCTTTCCACACTGAGGGCAGGTGTAAGGCTTCTCTCCAGTGTGAACTCTCATGTGATTCTCAAGGTTTCCTTTAACCGAGAAGCTCTTTCCACACTGAGGGCAGGTGAAAGGCTTCTCTCCAGTGTGAATTCTCATGTGATTCTCAAGGTTTGCTGTGTTTGTGAAACTCTTTCCACAGTGATGACACATGCAAGGCTTCTCTACAATGTGAATTTTTACATGACTTTTAAGTTGATTCCTGTCTGTGAAACTCATTCCACACTGATGACATATAAAACATTTCTCTCCTGAATGAATCCTAATATGATGATTAAGGCTTTCTTTATACCTGAAACTCTTTCCACACTGATCACAAACTAATGGCTTCTCTCCAGTGTGAACTGTCATGTGAGTCTTAAAAGTCTCTTTTCGTGTGAAGCTCTTCCCACACAGTTTGCAGGTGTAAGGCTTCTCTCCAGTGTGAACTCTCAAGTGGGCTTTAAGTTCTTTTTTCTGTTTAAAACTCTTTCCACACTGAGTGCATATGAACGGCTTTTCTCCAGTGTGAATTCTCATGTGAATCTTAAGATATCCCTTTAGTGAGAAACTCTTCCCACACTGTTGGCAGGTGTAAGGCTTCTCTCCAGTGTGAACTCTCAAGTGGGATTTAAGGTTTTTTTTCTCTGTAAATCTATTCCCACACTGAGGGCATATGAATGGCTTGTTGCTACTGTGGATTTTCAAGTGGACTTTAAGTCTTTCTTTTCGACTGAAACTCTTTCCACACTGTTGGCAGGTGAAATGGCTCTCTCCAGTTTGAACTCTCATCTGGGGGTTTCTAGTTTCTGTTTTATGAGTCTGTGAGGAACTAACAGATTTCTCTCCAGTCATGAAATCATGACATTTATTATACTGATTTTTCTCCTCCATTTCATTCAGTTCTTGACTCTCCTCTTTCAGCACCATCAGGTCTAGGGTGAAAACAAACAAAAACGAATTAAAACCTGTTAAATTGCACAAAAACATGAAACATTTAGACATGTCAATAATCAAATCCAACAACATGTGTGTTTGATCCTATACCCACTAAACAACTAAATATCAGAACCTCATCGATATCATAATTCTCAGATTTCTTTAGGACACGTCCCAAATCCTTTCAAGCTGGCAGTTATCAAAGCCCTTATGAAAACCCAAAGTATAGCAGTAGAATCATGGTTTAGAACCACTAAATTAGACACATCTGGTCAGAAGAAAGCAGAAGTTGTTGTGATTAATATGGATGTGACATCTTTTTAATACAAACAAGTGTGATCATGCAATTCCTTAAAAACAAATAATAACACCTTATACTGGATCCTGTATTTCACCAGAAGCCAGTGAGGAGATAAAAAGACAGGTGTAATATGCTACTTTTATTGGTCTTAGTTAACAGCCTTCCTGCAGCATTTTTGAGGTGGTTGTAAGGACCACCCGTTAGCCCAAGGGCGGATTCTGATGGCCTGGGTGAAGTCTTTTCAGCGCCCCTGTGAAGTTCACTTAATTTTTAGAATTTAGTTTCAATTTTACTTTAGCTGCTCATTTAATCTAACTCCAATTTCAAATGATTATTACTCTTATATAGTGTTTTAAATTAGAAATTAATCATTGGTAAGGCTATGTATTAATTTATATATTTGATTATTCTGATTAGCTTATATTTTCAATTATTCGTTTATTACGGACTCGGTATTGCACAGGAAGTTACATCAGCCGAATATATACTTCCACAATCACAAACACACCAGATCTGATTCTTAGACAGAGGATGCAGTGTAAATATATACCTTTAAGTCAGTTGCGCTCTGTAACCCTAACTCTCACTCGTAACAATAAGCATACTTTTGTATATTTACGAAAACTGCAACTTGCTAAGTCAGTGATAGACAGAAATCAAAAAGGTCTCAAATGATGTGCTTCCTGCTCCATTCATTGAGCTTTCCCGTATGACCTCTCCTGGACACTGATTTGCGGTAATACCAAACTTGCGATAATCTACAAGAAATAATTATTGAAGAATAATGCAGAATAAATCAAGTATGACATTTATTTGTCAGGTAAAAACGTATCATGCCAATTACATAGTTAGACAATTAGAAGCCAATTCAAATAATAAACGCATAACATTAATTGCTCAAAGATGACTCTAAGAGTAAGAAATGCATATTGTGATGAGCAGGGTGGGCAAGAGCTGTGAGGGAGCGGTGCGAGGCCGGTGGCGCGAGTGTTAACGAGTCTCCAGTCTCGAATCTCTTATGGAGGAGCTCCAGAAGCATTAAAGGGGAGCAACGACAGTGAAGGACGAGAGAGGACCAGGGCTGGACATAATTTATAGTTTTATTATGTTTGTGTGGCCGGCAGACATCCGTGAGGGTCTGCCGCCATTACTGTTGTTTTGTTCTTTGTTTATTTTATATATAAAAGTTATGTTTGAATGTTCGCAGGTTTCTGCCTCCTTCTTCTCCGTATCTATGAACTGTGTTACACATATACACACAGTGGTGGCCCATCATGGCATGGGGGTTTCTATCTACAGAACATCTCGCATGACTGCTTTGCACTTTCCCTTACATACCCAGACCAGAACAAAATGATTTTAAATATCAACACCTGGTTAAGGGGAAAGAAGGTTACCAGATATCTTAGAGAGACACCACCCAAAAGGAGAACAGAATTCTCCTGAGTGTTCAATTTTTCTCATAATTGAAATGACTGCTGTGAAACTGAGACCAGATGTGTGAGGAGAGTTTGGGCAAGGCGTTGTCCTATACTATTTCTTTGAGATCTTCTCTCTAGATTAGTTTTTTATTGCTTTTTTGCAAGGCGCTTGAACTCAGCTTTTGTCTTAGCAGAAAAATCAAGTCTTACATGGTCAATCAAGGACTCATTTATGCTTAGGCATTACTTAATAGTCCAATATTGGGGGAAGTAAAATAGGCATGCATTACAATTTTCTTTTGTCACACTGACTCTTTCTAAAGAGAATGAGTTTGGTTTTATCCTCATTGAGTTGAAGAAAGTTATTTGCCGTACACCCTATGACTGACAAAAGACAGACAAAATAAAGCTGAAGTCAAGAAAACTGTGCAGAACACTGAAAGTGCCTCTGAGGCTAGTGACGCCAGAATGCTAGCTAATCACAGTGAGGAAGAAGGGGCACAGAAGTTGACTTGAAGACTATATTCAAAGAAATAAGAGTTCCATCAAGACAAGAAACAATTCCAAGAGCTCAAAGAGGACATCAACAGGGCTAAACAAATACTTGAAGAAACAGAGGAACGGATAACAACAATGGAGGACCGAATACAGGTTAAGAAGGAAGTAATGACCCAGATGACAAAACTTCACAGCCAACTTGAAGCAAGGCTAATCGATCAGGAAGGGCATGATAGGCACAATAACATAATCTACTCTGTGCTCGAAAGATCTGAGAATGACGGCCTTCATTGAACAGTTGTTAACAGAAAATTTACAACTCCCTACGGACATGAATCTGCAGACTGAGAGCCCACAGAGCTCTTACTCCTTTACCACCTCCTGGATCAGCACCGTGGTCTATTATTGTGAGAATTCTAAACTACAGAACAAAAGAAGGAATCTGTGTGGCAAAACACAAGATTAGTTTGGAAGGGCAAGCAAATAAACTCTGATCATTACTAAGCGTCAGAGGCGAAGAGAATACGCAGAGGTAAAGATGTTAAAAGAAAAAGAGATACACTTCCAAACTCCCTTTCCTGCCAAAATGCCAGGTGTTGACTTGGAGACCAAGTCAACACCTCAAACTCGTTGTTGTGCTCCTCAAACCATTCCTGAACCATTTTTGCTTTGTGGCAGGAGCATTATCCTGCTGAAAGAGGCCACAGCCAGCAGGGAATACCGTTTCCATGAAAGGGTGTACATGGTCTCAACAATGCTTAGGTAGGTGGTACGTGTCACAGTAACATCCACATGGATGGCAGGACCCAAGGTTTCCCAGAAGAACATTGCCCAAAGCATCACACTGCCTCCGCCGGCTCGCCTTCTTCCCATAGTGCATCCTGGTGCCATGTGTTCCCCAGGTAAGAGATGCACACGCACCCGGCCATCCACATGATGTAAAAGAAAATGTGATTCATCAGACCAGGCCACCTTCTTTCATTTCTCCGTGGTCCAGTTCTGATGCTCATGTGTCCACTGTTGGCTCTTTCACCCTGACTGGTCTGCAGATATGCCGCTCCATACGCAACAAACTGATGCACTGTGTATTCTGACACCTTTCTATCAGAACCAGCATTAACTTCTTAAAGGTGCCGAAGAACGTGTTTTCAAAATATGTAATACAAGTCTTAAGTGTCCCCTGAATGTGTCTGTGAAGTTTCAGCTCAAAATACCCCATAGGTTTTTTTAATTAATTTTTTTAACTGCCTATCATTATAAATGCGCCGATTCATGCTGTGCGGCCCCTTTAAATCTCGTGCTCCACGCCCCAAGAGCTCGTGCTTGCCTTAAACACCATAAACAAAGTTCACACAGCTAATATAACCCTCAAAATGGATCTTTACAAAGTGTTCGTCATGCAGCATGTCTAATCGCGTAAGTATAGTATTTATTTGGATGTTTACATTTGATTCTGAATGAGTTTGATAGTGCTCCGTGGCTAAAGCTAACATTACACACTGTTGGAGAGATTTATAAAGAATTAAGTTGTGTTTATGAATTATACAGAGTGCAAGTGTTTAATAATGAAAATAACGACAGTCTTGTCTCCGTGAATACAGTAAGAAACGATGTTAACTTCAACCACATTTAACAGTACATTAGCAACATGCTAACGAAACATTTAGAAAGACAATTTACAAATATCACTAAAAATATCATGATATCATGGATCATGTCAGTTATTATCGCTCCATCTGCCATTTTTCGCTATTGTTCTTGCTTGCTTACCTAGTCTGATAATTCACCTGTGCACAGATCCAGACGTTAATACTGGCTGCCCTTTGAATCTAGGGCACCTTTAAGCAGTTTGATCTATAGTAGCTCGTACTAATTTTAGCCAGATGCAGTTTCATCATTTTCACATCCTACACCACGTTGTTAAAAAACAGTGCTTCCCACACATCCCGCCCAGGTATATTAACAGCCGCCCAAATATATTTGGTGACACATTTTTGATTTTGTTTTAATCCACTTTTACTTTTTTATCCACCCAAGATAATGAAATTATCCACATTCGATTTAGAGGCCGTTCACATGTCGCGTCTAAAAATGTGTGGAAAACGCCAGCCATGCCACTTTCTCCTCTTTTCAACAGCGCTCGTTGCTAAGTAACCATGAGCCCCGTTCTCCATTAAGACAAAGTTTCAGCAAAGGATAAATGTATTTCCAGACTTTGCATTAGCTTTACTACTAGATTATACTACTACTTATGGAGATGAGAAATAAAAAACCCACCCTGTACAGGTATGATCAGTTAGTCCATCTTGGCAGAGCTTTCGAGCTCTATTTGAGTGTGTCCATCCCGCGCCTACATTTAAAATAACAAACTTGAGTGCGTAAAAGACGCAACACGTGAACGGCCCCTAACTAGGTATTGGGAAGTCTCCCCTCGCTCTACGTGTTTCGTACCTGTGCGTTCAGTGTGCGTGAGAACCGTTTACTCCCACTGACAATCCCACATGTGCTGCAAAGACCCTCAGAGACACGGTGGATATTTCACAGACAAAGGCCTGGTGCATGTGTGTGTGCACGTGATCATGTTCCATCCACATTGCTTTTATAAGAGCAGTGTGCCACATCCAGAAAAATTAATGGATCTCTATGGGTCCTCTGCTGGATGTATATGGTAATTACACTAAAAATGTATTTCCTACAGATTTGTCTAATTAGCAGATTACAGAATTCGGCCTCTATCCCCTAGATCAATATCCAGAAACAACTCATAATTAATTTTGATCATCATTAAAGTGTTTTTTTTTTTTTTTCATAAAAATGTAATATTTCATATGCATGCACATGGTGTAGTTGATAACTTTTGTGGTAAATGGATAAAAAAGTACTTCATATCCCCCAAAACACAGCATAATCTGTATCAAAATGAATTTCAATAAATAAAAATATTTTTAAAAACACATTATTTGTTGTTTGTCACATGTAGTAGATCATTTTTGTGCCATGGGTAACAGGAGGATTTTCCACCTGACTACCACCGCAAGTATATTTCAAACCTGTGGGAAGCACTGAAATAGCAAATAACTTTTATTTTGTCCAACTTTTATTTTGTCCAAAAGTCACCAAATCCAGGAACGATGATCATTGTGGGAATGAGCAGAAGTGAAACACACATTGCAGGAGCAGGCAGTGGTCAAAAATTCAGGGATTGAGAAAACAGATCAGTGAAGGACTATAACCCACATTCTGACCCAGGAGAACTGGTTAATTACAGACAGAGCTCAAATCTGACATTCATATTTAAAATATTAGATAAATAGTGTCCTCTCAATCATGTTCAGTTTTACAGAATTTTTGTGAAGAATTTTGAATATTATTATTTCCATGTGCTTCACGAAAATGCAACAAATATTAAAAACAACATTACATTTCTTTCTCAAAAGAAGTGTTTTTCAGTCTTATTTCCTTTTAAATGTTATCATTTTGTGGAGTAAAGGTGTTTTAAAAAGTATGCCTGGAAAGAAAGTAATGCTTAAAAGAGCACGATGTGAGAAAGTGATTTTGAGGATGGATCGCCCACATTTCACAGTTTGCTTTTTGCTAAATAATTTTTTTAAGATACTGTTGCATAATTATGTGATAGAAATGAATGATATTCATTGTTTTTTATTCAGAAGTAGATATTGGGTTTGATGTTACACAAAATAGTTGTTTAATTTTGGCTATTTCTTTGTTTATCCTCATTTAATGTGCGACATCATTCATTTTGTCACAAGACAAATAATAGAGATAAAGAGATCATGACACAGAATGACTGAAGAAAGACTCTAAGAATGAAACCAACCTGTTTGTTCCTCAGTATCTTCATGTTTGACTCTGAATGTTTCTTCAATCTTCACATCTTCATTCTCCTCTTTAATAAACTCCATCTTTATAATAGTATGTCACATGGATCTCAGTCGCTTCACCAGGAGTTTCTCTGTGTGTTTGGACACTCTGTCATGATTAAGATGAGAATAATTAACAGAAAGAGAAACACATCACAACTAGTCAGCACACTGGTAATGGAGTCAGCCAGAGTGAGAGTTAATGAACTTAAATGACCTGATTAGACACACACAAAGTTGTTCTTGTTGTATTTACACTGGTGAACTGCAGGAGTCGTCAGTGTGATTCAGTGATTCGAGTGATTACAAACTCTGAATTATTTGAGTCAGTTGTATATGAATTGGTTTTGCAATTTGCAAAAAGCTCAGTTTATTATAACTTGTCAGTGACAATACAGTGATTATGATGAACTGATTCAGAATATAGGGAGTGAAATGAGATGCATCTTTTCTGTTACACATTTTACTCAGAAAAACTGATTTGAACAAAAAACTATTATTCATAAAAACTGTTCATTACTGTTATTAGAAACATTACAGTGTTACACTCAAAAATAAATCATTCCACAGTTCTCCATATAATTGTCTACATGGTTGTATAGATTTAAACACTTAAAATGATTAAAAACACGAACCTTTCTTCAGCAGAATCACAGATGCAGGAGTGCGGCGCAGCCTTATGACATCATGCTGCCACACCAAAATAAAAGTCCCGTTCATACGAAATAGAAATTCACATACAGAAAACATATTCAAATGATCAGATTAGGATTGATTCAAAGGATACATAACAGCTTTCAATACCACTGAGAATCATTAAATAAAGATTCACTACACTGAAGCTGGGAAATGTAGAAGCTACTGCACCATGGCAAAAGCAGTTTACTACATCTAAGCTATTTTTTAAATTTCATTTATATATAGAACTGACTTCATTCCAAGTCAATGCTATCTAAGTCATAAATACAACTGTTAGTTAAACTAACAAGAAAACAGAACAAGAAAATTGAGATCTTCCATGCAAATTTCTGTACTTCTCTCATTTCTCCCTCTGCTGTGAATTCTCACATGTAACAACAACAAGGTAGTCACATTTTCTGTAGTACTGTGAATTTTTAATGAGATGTGTTCAATAAAGATATTACATACTATAATTGTCTGTTTTTTGCTTAAGCACATTGTGCGACTATACTTTTCTGACTTTATCTGACTTTTCTGCGCTTCCAGTTGGCGTGAGGTCTTCACCCACATTGGACACTTTTAAATATAGCCTAAAGACTCATTTATTTTCTTTAGCTTATGATGTTGCCTGAATTATATAAGGCATTTCGAGTGGTTTATGGTCTATCTTGCATGTTTTATATTTTATCATATGCATTAGTTTTATTATCTTTTATCTTCTGTGTAAAATTGTACAGCACTTTGGTACAACACACGTTGTTTTTAAATGTGCTTTATAAATAAACGTGAACTTCAACATGAACTTAAAGTTTAAAGACATTTAATTAATGCTGAACACCAACCAATCATCACTGTTCAAACAAACAGTACCAGCATTCTCTGAGCTTGCCTTCCTATGTGTCCTATGAAGGAGGATGAGGACCTGGAGAAGGGCAGAATAAAACAAAAGTCCAAGGGGGTACGGTTGTGCTGATAGACGATAGTATTGTGTATCAATGATGGTCAGACATATCACCGAGGGCTGATGCCTTTGACGATATCAAGATAATAATGGCTCGTTTTCCCATTAAAGTCTGCATGAACCGGAAGTTGCAAATGACTTTTCTCCAGTGTTGTGACGTATTTCCAAGTGAAACGGAATATTGAATAGGGAGAGTTTTACTTTAGGCTCCTCCTCTCCATATCTCGGTCATAGTAGGCGAACGGTTGCAGGGGAGTGGTTTACGCGTTTTCAAACCAAGCTGTCAAACTGACATTATCAGAGAAGGAGCGCCACTCCAGACAGGAAGTAACTTTTCAGATTTTGATTAAAAATTACCGTGACAAACAAATTTTTTCTGTGTTTTAACTTGCACTGATTAATTGTTTACCACAAGACTAGCAATATGCACTAACAAAGTAAATAAGGTCAGTTTTGATTTCATGTGTACTTTAATCTATATTGTTATTAGTATTAGTGTTATTACTATTATAGGGCTATTGTTATTATTATTAAATTAACTTTAGGGCTTACAATTCATTTACCTTGCTTAATTTTATAACAACATTACGTACATAACCACACTTGCGACACCGAGGTGTGCATATGTGATAGGCTGTATGATGTTTATGAGCTTTTCACGCGATAGCAAACTCTGACTCATCACAGTGTTTCGTATTCGGCCTATCAGGATCAAAATCCTGATAGCCCAAATCCTAGTAAAGTGTGTTCTGCTGACAGACCCATATGTAGACCAACTGAACTTAGAATTGATATGAATGCTTTGATTTAACAAGGAATCCAACGACAACAAGCCAAGCTCTTCCGAAAGATGGAGAAAAAGGCGACACAAGCGAAGAGCTACTATCCTTGGACAACATCGTGTCCTACAGCCAAGGAGATAATTAAGTTGCTTAGACAACAACAGAGAATTAATGTGAAATTGATTTCGTTGATTAAAAAATCTTTTGCTTTGAATAACTTTCATGCTGATCTAACTTGTATCACAGGAGGACTTGCAACGATGCAAGGCGCCTGCAAATTCTCCTGTGTCTGACTGAATGAACAAATGTTTTCCTGTTGTGGTTTTGGAAGTTGGGGCCATGCTTATGTTGAAAAAGGTTATTAGTTTAGTAGAATAAAGGTTACTCGCTTTTGCTATGCTATGCGTTGCACCTGTTGCAACCAATATGTATTCCATGCTTTGAAGATTGAGAAGGTGTGAAAACCGCTAACGGTTGAATGGATAAGAAAGGTGTTATCTATACCTTCTTGCTTATGCTTAGTATAGGATTTTTAAAGGTTAACGAGAAACTGTGGGGCGTAGGTGTGTACTTATACTATAGCCTAGTTTTTGTTTTCTCTTTTCCTTTTACAATGCATGTTTTCTTTTCTTTTACCAAATAAGGAGACGATTAAGGTCCTCCTCTTTCTGATGATTATAAAGTATGAAACCTGTATCAGAAGTTTGCTGATTGGTGAAGACGCCACTCCTCTGTTTTGTATGAAGATTTTTTATTCTGAACTTTGTCATTAAAAGATACCAATATAATTGGTAATTTGTAAACTCTTTTAAACAAGTCTCAGAGTGAATTATTTTTATATAAACCTATTAACTAGGGATGAGCGAGTACAGCATTATCTGTATCTGTATCTGTTAACCATATGAATTATCTGTATCTGTATCTGTACTCGGAGTGGGTGGGGCCTAACCCGGAAGTAGGCTGGGCTGGTCTTGAAATGGGCGGGGCTTTAACCAGTATGTTATTTTAAGCATGCAATTGATATGGGTTGATCAAAAATTGTTTGATTTATTGCTGGTTAGAAAAATATTTACAGGACAGCATCAGGATTGAGCTTCAGATCAATGGTTTTGATCATGATAGCAAACAAACTATATTACAGAACAAGTTTTGCAACAATGAAAACAAAACAATGCAGTGCAATTATGAAGTAAAATGTAATGAACAACATAACTTTCTTTTTTAACTTTTAATTTTTTATGATCAGTGTGAATTTTTTATTTTTTTTTTGGTTCTTTTTTATCTTTTTATTTCCACACCAGGTGTGTGTGAGAGAGAGAGTGAGTAAGAGGGAGAGCGAGAGAGATAGATAGAGAAAGAGAGAGAGAGCGGGCCTCCTAGTGATGTGAAATATGAGCGGGAGTTTACAAAGGGTGATTATTTTGACTTTATTTTGTATTTGAGCTGTGTGTCTTGGACGCGGCGTCCGTCCAAAATAGGCGAGGTGCCTATCTTTAGCGAAGCGGCGCGTCGAGCCGCTTCTGGGACGCTTCTCAAACGCGCCGCGGCGCGGCTGGTGTAAACACAAGCATTGACTAGAGTGGCCGTGTATCAGCTCCGGTAGCCGCGTCGCAGCCGTAACGCGCCGCACACGCGTGCCGTGTAAACGAGGCTTCACTGTGAGTGAGCAGAGCGATACACAGCAACAAAATACATCTGTATGTGTGTAGGGGAGTGGCGCTGTGACTAGCCTATCACAGAACGCTGACACAATCAGCTACCCAATGATGATTTTCATTCATTCCGAGCACAGATATTGACTCGTATTACTCGTATAATACTCGTACTCGGCAGAAGTGCTTTATCCGTACCGGATACTCGTTTCAGCCGAGTATCCGGCTCATCTCTACTATTAACTGAAACCTGAATATAAATATATATCGTATATAAGATATATATGCAAATATATATTAATTCCTTACGAGCTCCAATTTTGAATCCCAACTGAGTGGGGCTGGACCTTCCTTAGGTATTACTGATCAGCTGGTTTTATCATCTACCCCAGACATTCTGCAGTTAAGGGCTGTTTATTGATCAGCTTTTATTGGGGAATGTGTTATTACCTAGTTGATTATTAATCGAAGGAAGTAAAAAATACAACAATAGCCTACGTAACAGCTTGAGAGGATAATGTGTCAGTACATTTCTTGCTTGCATGTTGGAATACTCTTCGGTTTGGATGATTCTAGGACATATTTTTACCTCGCTACCAGGAAATAACCTGATTTATTAATAAACACTCCATCTTTGCTCGCAAAATGATAAAGATTCTCAATTTCCATGACTATAATACATATAATAAATTATTAAATAAATAATTAAATAAACGAGTAACCCCCCCCCCCCCCTACAGGGGGAGTGGAGGATGGGAAGAGCCAAGGGGGAGCCTAGACCAGGAGTAGCCTGAAGTTGGTCCAGAGATCAGCCATGACGAGGCCCCCGGGTGGAGTCGAAGGCAGAAGGTGCCATGGTGGAGGCTTCTCAGGCACCACCCTGGGGACAGCAGATGAAGACACCACTGGATATGGAGACCCAGGTTGGCTGACACACCGAAGAGCCAAGAGTTGGCACTAGAGACCGAGGTGGAGCCGCAGCAACTTGCATCCAAGGTGAAACACAGGAACCTGAAGACTGAGGAGAAGCCAGTGAGAGTGAGGATGAAGGTGGAGCCAAGAGGAAGGCGGAGCCATTTAACTGAAGGTGCAGGCAGGATGATGTCTGGACAAGACGGAGCCTGTGGGACGAGGGAGCTGTAAGTCATAAGGCTGAAGGTTGCCGGTGGAGCTGAGGGATGGAGGAGTCAATGTGGAGACAATGTGTCAAAAGGCCACAGTGGAGTGTTGGGTTCAGAGGCTGGAGACAGAGCCAGGAGATCCTCTGTTCTAAGTTATGCTGGTGGCCTAAAACTACCAAATCCACACAGTTAGGTGCAGGAGATGAAGAGGTACTGAAGGGGGCCAGAGGAGGCAGGGCGGAGGAACTATCTGTTAGCAGGAGAGGGAGAGGGAGGCTGGGAGGGACCACAGGAAATTAAGGAAATACAGGGGACTTATATCTACAATAATATCCCATAATCCAAGAAATGTTATAGAGGCCATAGCAATAACATCCCTCATACTCCACTACCGTTCCCTCGGCAGTACAAAATTTTGGAGGCTCACTCACTTGGTCAGACACACTTTGTAGCTCAAGCTTCTCTCTTCAGGCTCGTCTCGTCAGTCACAGCAGGCTGAAGTCCATGGTCTTGTGGGGGAAATTTTGAGTTTCTGTATAATTTCCATATGATTTTACTTATATGCTTATGGTTAAATGATTTAGTTTTTCTCAGAACTGCTTAAGTATGCCTGACAAGTGGAAAAACACTGAAGTGGTAGGTAAGTTCATGATATGGTAAAAGGACAGAGGCTTCAGCCTCGAAGGTTAGAGATATAAAAGTGAGGGAAAGCTTTTGTTCTTTGTCTTACACTCTGTAGCTACTTGTTTCTGTTGACTGTTTGAACTTTCTTGCAAGAAAGGTCAAACTGGGGCTGGAGTCGTTGTTCACCAGCACCCACTCCACAAATTTTCCCTGAAAAGGTCCACTGGAATGCATCCTGGCACATCTGGCACACAAGATGGAGGAAATCCTGTGTGTGTTCCAGGCAGAGAATTTGGAAGGCTGGTAGGTTCATATGGAAAACTAAGAGGGAAAAACAGCACAAAAGATTCACTGTTTGGTCCGTTCTCCAGTCAAGGTTTGCGTGTATATAAACTCAAGAAGATGAAGAAGAAACAAGATAAATGTCTTTATTGACAAACTCAGAGATCAGAGGGCTAAATCCAACATACACCATAAAACAACAACGAGAACAGACAGGGAATGAGGGAGAACACAGTATAAATACACAGATAACTAACAAGATGATCAACAGACCAGATCAATGTGATGACTAATTAGACAAACCTGAGTCAAATAACAAGCATAAGACAGAATCTATATACAATGAAAAAATGATCATAACAAAAAAAAAAATAACTGTGACAATGTGCAAGAGTGATGTTTTTATTAGACTGATCACAATTGAATCGTCTTTCTCTGGAGTGAATGCACAGATTGTTTAAATTGCTCCTTTTTCTAAACCTCTTGTCACACTGAGGAAAGTGGCTATTTCTTTTCAGAATGAGTGTGCAAATGCCGTTTCAGGTCTGTGTAATATGTGAAACACTCTTTGCACTGAAGACACTCGTAAGGCTTCTCTCCAGTGTGAACTCTCATGTGAATCATAAGGTTTCCTTTCGTCCTGCAGCTCTTTCCACACTGAGGGCAGGTGAAAGGCTTCTCTCCAGTGTGAACTCTTATGTGAATCTTAAGGTTTCCTTTAAGCGTGAAGCTCTTTCCACACTGAGGGCAGGTGAAAGGCTTCTCTCCAGTGTGGATTCTCATGTGATTGTCAAGGTGTGCTCTATGTCTGAAAATCTTTCCACACTGATGACATATTTGAGGCTTCTCATTAGTGTGAATTCTGTTGTGATTCTCAAGGTTTGCTCTATGTTTGAAACTATTTCCAAAGTGATGACGTATGTAATGCTTCTCTGCAATTTGAATTTCTGCATTATTATTAAGATGATCTCTTAAATGAATCCTCATATGATCATTAAAGCTTTCTTTATATCTAAATCTCTTTCCACACTGATCACAAACTAACGGCTTCTCTCCAGTGTGAACTGTCATGTGAGTCGTAAAAGTCTCTTTTCGTGTGAAGCTCTTCCCACACAGTTTGCAGGTGTAAGGCTTCTCTCCAGAGTGAACTCTCAAGTGTACTGTAAGGGTATTTTTCTGTGTAAATCTCTTTCCACACTGAGAGCATATAAACGGCTTCTCTCCAGTGTGAACTCTCATGTGGACTTTAAGGCTTTCTTTTCGAGTGAAACTCTTTCCACACTGCTGACAGGTCAAAGGCTTCTCTTCAGTGTGAACTCTCAAGTGGCCATTAAGGTTTTTTCTCTGTCTAAATCTCTTTCCACACTGAGGGCATATGAATGGCTTCTCTCCACTGTGGATTGTCATGTGAACTTTAAGGCTTCCTTTTCGAGTGAAACTCTTTCCACACTGTTGGCAGGTGAATGGGCTCTCTCCAGTGTGAACTTGAGAACTTTCTGTTTTAAGAGTCTTAAGAGTTTTAGATTTCTCCCCAGTCATGAAATCATGGCATTTCTCATACTGATTTTTCTTTCTCATTCTGTTTTCATTCAGTTCTTGACTCTCCTGTTTCAGCTCCATCAGGTCTAGAATGATATATATGTATTTATATATTATATATACGCATACACACACACATAATTATAACAAACCATAATCAATTATATTTCTCTTTTGAGCTAATTTGCAACATTTGAACCAAATAGTATTGCTTCATTGTTATTATATAAGTCGTTTATTATTTATGGATTACGTCATTAAGTAATTGTTTGCTTAGGTCAATTTTTATTACCAAAAAAATAAATTACAGAAGTTTCAGAAGCAGATATTGTGTTTTGGTTTGGCTATTTCTTGGCTATATTATTATTATTATTTTTTTGTAATTTAATTAGGGACGTCAATAATTTTGTCAAGAGCTGCTTGTAATAAAATCAATAGAGAGATCATGATGCAGAATGATTGAAGAAAGACTCTGAGAATGAAACCAACCTGTTTGTTCCTCAGTATCTTCATGTTTGACTCTGAATGTTTCTTCAATCTTCACGTCTTCACTCTCCTCTTTAATAAACTCCATCTTTATAATAGTGTGTCATGTGGACCTCAGTCGCTTCACCAGGAGTTTTTCTGTGTGTTTGGACACTCTGTCATGATTAAGATGAGATGAATTAACAGAAAGAAAAACACATTCAAACTAAATATCTGAGTGCGTCTCAATCAGATCTAGTTCAGTAGCTCAGTGCACTGGTGAGAGAGTCAGAGTTAATGGACTTAAATGATTTGATTAGAATAAAACTCAGTATTCATCAGTGACCAAACAGTGTTTATGATGAACTGATTCAGAATATAGAGAATATGATTTAAACACTTTAAATGATTAAAAACACAAACCTTTCTTCAGCAGAATCACAGATGCAGGAGCATGGCGCAACCTTATGACATCATGTCACCACACCAAAATAAAAGTCCCATCTGCAATCTAAAAAATAATAGAAATTCACACACATAAAATACATTCAAATGATGATATAGGATTGATTCAAAGGATGATTGGCAGATTACCAAAACTATCAATACCACTGAGATTTTTTCACAAAATATAAAAGTGTGAAGAGATGACAATTATAATATAAAGTCAAGTATCTTGAGATTCATATTACAAAGGATAGGAAAGAACATTTGAATATTTCAAACTCATTAAGAATTTGTAGTTAAAAATTAAGTTTCTAGTTGCAGAGAGATTTATTAACTGAAACTGAATCCTTATCATGTTGAATACTTTCATCTTAATCCATCTCAGTTTCTCCACAGAATATCAGATCAATAAATACAATTAAATATCATCTTTGTTTTGTTAAAGTACATTATATAAAGTTCACTGATGATGGGATAATTTCATCAAAATGGTAATGAAATCTGGTTTACATTTCATTATCGTTAATAAAATTGGTGGTACATAATTTGTGCTGAAATGTGACTAAACATCTCTTAAGCTCTCAGATTCATAAGCAGGTACTTATTTACTGGAAATTGATTTACAAATATAATTTACTATTCATAATAACCAATAAAAGAATAACAGATGCATAGTGAAAAATAACAAATCTGTCTTCTTTGATCTTACTAATTTCAGCTGTAGTGCTCTTTTATATGAGCTATTTTGTTTAAATTAAAAAGAAATATGCTGTTACGACCCAATCGTGCCAAGCCGTAACATAAAATAAGGATAAGACAACAAATTCAAATTCAAGTCAATTCAAATATTTGTTTACTAAATTAAACAAATTATACAAACAATAGTATTAAACAGAGGTCTAGGGATATAATGGAAACAAAGGAAATAAACAACACTAACTATAACAAAATATTAAAACAACATGTGTAAGGACACAAAAATAAGCCACTCCTGAGAAATAAAACATAACACTTTTCACATTCTAACTAATTACCAATTAGTATGTTGGAATCAGGAACTCCCACATTCTGTCCCAATAGAACAGGGGTGGGGAACGTTGATCCTGGAGGGCCATTGTCCTGCAGAGTTTAGCTCCAACCCTGAAAAAAACACTCACCGGCCTGTAACTTTAGCAATCCTGAAGACCTTGATTAGCTTCAGGTGTGTTTAATTAGGGTTGGAGCTAAAATCTGCAGGACAATGGCCCTCCAGGATCAACATTCCCCACCCCTGCAATAGAAGTAGGAGTAGACTCAGGGATGTCACACCTCCCACTCCAAATGGAGGTTCCCTATACAGCCGACTAAAGAGAAAAAAAACAACACGAAGCAAAATAATCTTATTTCAATCTGAATCAAAAGATCAATTTACTTACCCCATTGGCAGATTATTTTGCTTGTTTTTGTCTGAAAACAAGACAATTTTTGTCTAGAAAATGCTTCTTGATTTAAGAATGTTTAGATATTTGGACTGAAAACAAGACAAAAAAAAGTTTTTTTGTGGGGGAGCTGAGCACCATTTACTTGCATTAAACAACTGTTGGTATTATTATAATATGTAGGCTATTATTATAATTGTTACATTTAATTTATTGCTACACTTTAATATGTTAATTATATTGTCGGAAAAATTAACATTTAGCTTGGTCAGGCTTTTAGATGTGCTTAATGGATAACACAACAGAGCTGCGTTCGTGTTTATGGCTGCTGTATATTTGTCCTGCTACAAGATGGCACTGTTTTTGACAATCCTAATGCTTCGAACCCAGGTAAAACAAAAAATAATAATAATAAATTTCTATAATATACTTAAAGTGCTCTATTTTCGTGCACTAATTTTGTACTTAATATACTAAAAAATCCTCTTTAGTACTACTTAAGATCATCTTAAGAACATCTAAGTGTACTCAACTGTGCTATTTTGAGACAGCATGAACTAAAATGTGCTTTTAATATACTATCTCTGTATTTAAAAATGTATTTAGATACTACTTATAGTACATTTGAACCCATAGTGTACTACAAGTGGTAAATAAATATATTTTTTAAATACAGAGATAGTATATTAAAAGCACATTTTAGTTCATATTTCATGCTGTCTCAAAATAGCACAGTTGCATACACTTAGATGTTCTTAAGATGATCTTAAGTAGTACTAAAGAGGATTTTTTAGTATATTAAGTACAAAATTAGTGCACGAAAATAGAGCACTTTAAGTATATTATTTTTTTTTTTTACCTGGGAACATTTTCCCTGAAACAATAAAAGAAATGCTTCAAAGATTCAAGAGGCTTCATTTCTCCATCCCTACTAACAACCAGCAGCAATGGCCCACAGCATTACTCCCCATCAAGATGTCCCGCCACCTCCACTATGGTTACATCCTGGACCCATCTGTGTGTTTGTTTGTCCATTGAAAACACGGACTACAACTTATGAGGCAGTACACAGTACACAAACAGGGTCTCACATTTACATGATTTTTCATATTTATGTGCAAGTGCGATGTTTTTATTGCATTAATCACAATTGAATTGAGTGAATGGGCAGATTATTGCTGAAATTGCTCCTTTATCCAAACATCATCATATGGAGGAAAACAGTGGTTTCTTTTCAGAATGAGTTTGCAAATGCCTTTTCAGGGTTGTGTGACATGTGAAACTCTTCTTACACTCTAGACACTTGTAAGGCTTCTCTCCAGTGTGAACTCTCACATGAATCTGAAGGTTTCCTTTATTATTGAAGCGCTTTCCACACTGAGGGCAGGTGAAAGGCTTCTCTCCAGTGTGAACTCTTGTGTGTTTCTCAAAGCTTGCTTTGTGTGTGAAACTCTTTCCACAGTGATGACATATAAAACAGTTCTCTCCCGAGTGAATCCTCATGTGAAGATTAAATTGTGCTTTATTTCTGAAGCTCTTTCCACACTGATCACAAACAAACTGCTTCTCTCCAGTGTGAATTGTCATGTGGACTTTAAGGTATCTTTTCAGTTTAAAACTGTTTCCACAGTGAGAGCATATGAATGGCTTCTCTCCAGTGTGAACTCTCATGTGAATTTTTAAATTTCCTTTTAGTGTGAAGCTCTTTCCACACTGTTGGCAGGAGAAAGGCTTCTCTCCAGTGTGAATTCTCAAGTGGCCATTAAGGTTTTTTTTCTGTGTAAATCTTTTTCCACACTGAGTGCATATGAACGGCTTCTCTCCAGTGTGAACTCTCATGTGAGTCTTCAGATTTCCTTTTACTGTAAAGTTCTTCTCACACAGTTTGCAGGTGTAAGGCTTCTCTCCAATGTGATGTCTCATGTGGGCATTAAGGTCTTTTTTCTGTTTAAAACTCTTTCCACACTGAGTGCATATAAACGGCTTCTCTCCTGTGTGAACTCTCATGTGATTCTTCAGATTTGCTTTTACTGTAAAGTTTTTCTCACACAGTTTGCAGGTGTAAGGCTTCTCTCCAGTGTGATTTCTCATGTGGGCATTAAGGTCTTTTTTCTGTCTAAAACTCTTTCCACACTGAGTGCATATGAACGGCTTCTCTCCTGTGTGAACTCTCATGTGGATATTAAGGTCTCTTTTCTGTCTAAACCTCTTTCCACACTGAGAGCATATGGATGTCTTCTCTCCAGTGTGAACTCTCATGTGAACACTTAAATTTCCTTTTAGTGAGAAACTCTTTCCACACTGTTGGCAGGTGTGAGGCTTCTCTCCAGTGTGAACTCTCATCTGGAGGTTTGTAGTTTCTGTCTTATTAGTCTGTGAATAACTAGTAGATTTTTCCTCTGTCACTAAATTATGATAATTCTTATACTGATTTTTCTCTTCAATTTCATTCAGTTCTTGACTCTCCTCTTTCAGCACCATCAGGCCTAGGGTGAAAAGAAACCAAATTTAAGTTAACACAAGTTTAAAGTGTAAGTTCACCAAACAAAGACTTTTGTTCATCTTTGCAACACAAATGAGAGCTTGTTGTCCCTCCAATGACAGCTATGCAACTACCACTTTCAAGCCCCAGAAAGGTAGTAAAGACATCATTAAATTAATCCATGTGACTCCAGTGGTTTAACTTCAATTTTATTGTGCTTTATTGTGCTTTGTTTGTGCAAAAAAACTATTTACCACTTTCTTTACAACATATGAATTTTTTTTTTTTTTTTTGGAAAATTATATTTTGTAAATAAAGTGGTAAATCATGTTTTTTGCACAAACAAATCACTCATGTCAGTTTATAAATTTGAGGTTAAATCACTAGAGTCACATGGATTACTTTAATGATGTATTTACTACCTTTCTAGGGCTTGAAAGTGGTAGTTGTGTAAACTGTCAATGGAGGGACAGAAAGCTCTCAGATTTCATTAAAAGGATCTTCATTTGTGTTCCGAAGATGAACAAAAGCCTTACGGGTTTGGAACGATATGAGGGTAAGTAATAAATGGCAGATTTTTCATTTTTGGGTGAACTATCCCTTTAATGATACAAAGCAACAGACATAAAACATCAAATCCAAACAACATGTATGTTAGATCCTATACCCACTAAACAACTGAAAAAGGCAAAACCTGTAATCTCAGAACCTCATGTCAATATTGTTAATTCTTTGCTTTCTTTAGGACACGTCTCAAATACTTTTAAGCTGGCAGTTATCAAACCCCTTTAGAGTTATAAAACCCACATTAGAGCATTGGATTGGTATCTAGTGGGAACAGGTGGAAAAATATACCGCAGGTTCCTGGACTTGACAAGAAGAATGGATTCAATAAACATTCAGAAAATATTAAAATGGGTTTTCCAGTACAAAACCAAAACAAGGACAATTTCCCAGTTGTTACTGAAAAATGATAAAGAATTGGACTTTGTAAGTTGCCACAAATATTCAAAATTATTTATATACAATTGGGACAAATCTGGCACCTCTGGGTGTAGTTGCCTGGAGGGCATAGTTAATGTTACAACAGATGCCTTCAGAAAGGGCTGGGGTGCTGTATGCAAGGGGCTCCTGGACAGGACCTTGACTGCAGAGACATATTAACTGCCTCGAGTTGTTAGCAGTCCTATTTGCCCTGCACCAGTTTCGACCATTGATGCAGGAGAAGCAAAGACAACAGCTTATATCAAGCATCAAGGCAGTTTGCGCTCCAGTCGCATGTCGCAACTCGCCCACCATCTCGTCCTCTGGAGTCAGCGACGTTTCAGATTGTTGCGTGCCATTCACATTCCGGGTGAGCTCAATCATACTGCACATTCGCTCTCATGACAGCGTGCTCTTCCGGGAAAATGGGATCTCCACCCTCAGGTGGGCAAGCTGATTTGGAGTCATTTTTGGGAAGCTCAGGTGGACATAAAAGAATTAAAAGTTAAACACTAATTACCAAGTGCATATCATCCTGAGTCACAAGGGGTTAAACACTCAAAACAATGCTTTGAGCCTATTGTGTAGAACATGAGAATGACTTCCTCAGTACAGTGCAGGAGTCCATTGGTTTTAGCACTTCTGAACTAGTCTTTGGACGTTCTGTTCATGGCCCACTGAAAGTTTTACAAGAACACCTTCTCTCCACAGGTCAGGCCCCAGTCCCTTGTAAGAATATGTTTGGAGAATGTGTGTGCTTTTTGTCAATGTTTGCATGCTGTTTGGGAGTTTGCCAGATGGTTGCTAGTCTTATCTCAAGCCCAAATGAAAAATCAGTACGATCAGAAATCTGTAAGCCATTTCATGTGGGAGACCAGGTTTTTCTGTTGTAACCTTTACAACTTAATGAAATTAACTAAGGAAATGCAGAAGGTTGTTTAATGGCTAAATAATTCCTGTTTGACCTTAAACGTTGAAAAGACTGTAACCATGTTCTTTACAAACAGGAGCAAACTCAGGGATTGTCCTGAAATCTTGGTAAATGGGCAAAAAAAATAAAAAATGTGGATGCATTTAAATATTTAGGGGTTACCCTTGATAACACTCTTAGTCTTAAAAATCATGTTAAAAGCTGAGTAACACACTGAAATTTAATCTTATAAACTGCAGACACATAAGAAACTCACTTACTGTTGAAGCATCACATACATTTAAATGCAATGATTCTCCCACATTTTTTCTATTGCATGACAAGTTGGTCTCAGGCATGTAAAATAGCCCTAAAACCACTTGAATCATTATATAAAAGTGCCCTTAAGATTGCTGTGACGGTAGGCATGACAACCACGCCACCGCGGTGGTGAAGTTGCCACCGCGGTCATGGAGTGTCACCGGCGGTAGTGTGACATCACATATAATATATATTTATATATCTCAGAGATCGCGTTAACCGGAAATTTTGCGTCTTTGATGGAATTTTTTTTTTTAGCAGTGACGGAAAAAATCTGCAGCCCGTCCGTCATTTTGACAGATTATGTAGCTTGTAACTGTAATTCCCGTTCATTATCGCAGATGAATCGCCTTCGATAATGAACGCTATATTGCGTCGCTTGTCAGTGAACTACGGCTCTGTCTATTAAATGCTGCTCCATTTGAAAGCAGGTGATGGCAATTTACCGGCAATCAGGGAACCGGCTTTACTGACGAAATGCGCGTGACAATTGCATGCGATATATCGCCCAGCGCTATATACAAGGTTAATGTTTTATTGTGCATTGTCCCTGTTGAAATAAAATAAATATATAAAAAAAAAAAACTTTGCCTGGTTTGGCACTTCATGCAAAGTTGTCAGGACCCTGTGTTACTGAGGAGAAATAGAGTGAGATGGACTATGTGATAAATACTCCTGAGAGGAAGAGAAAGTCTTGTGTCTGTAAACATAAATATGCTTAAACTATATGTGTCTCAGTCTGAAATGACCGAGACACATATAGTTGAAATGGATGGAGTCCACACAGGTAACACTTGGTTCCCAAAGCCAATTCTACATGTTGAATCAGCCAAAAACATGAAAACAAAAACTATGGCGTCTGACTAGAGCCAGTGAAACACACCAAAAAAACTATGTTGGCCGGTGCCACTCACAGAGCCTCACTGCAAACTAAGCCTATGTCTAAGACTCTTTTCTGTTGTGGCCTGGCCCTATATGGGCTGTAACAACTGGTTAAGGAGCACTTGATAATTACAGGCAGGTGTGTTGGAGCAGGATTGGCACTGAACTCTGCAGGAAGGTAAATCTCCAGGGACAGGATTGGAGGCTCCTGGTTTAACCCTAACATTTGTGAAAATTCTTCATTACCTCTACAAGCTGTAACAATGTTACTGGTGCAGACGGGAGTGCAAACACACACGGGCCATTCCTGGTATTCACTGCCTTTTGTGATGATTTACATCTCCCTATCAGATACAAAAATGTATCTAATATGATAAGCAGCGCTGCTTTACCCCAGGTGCACATGACCAGAAGAAGCGGAAGCAGCGACTGCGGCATAATAAAAGATCCGTAATAAAATTTACATATTGTGGCTTTAACAGATCAAATATTCATATATCCCTGTGATCTCCAGATGAAGGTTAGTTTTAAAGTAACCAACAGTATAATGTTTGCAAATGACTCATAATTGTATCCTAATTTAGTTACTTGGTGTTTGGTAATGAAGGGCCCACTCTGCATCAGCAACGCTGACTTAATGACAAACAACTCCTTTATAAGCAGATAACTGATGGCACCTGTATTCATAGCAACTAGTTTCTAACCAATTAATCATTTGATTGTTAATCATAAATATAGGGGATCGGTAATGTTTTCAAGAACATTATGTAAATTGGTATACTATTTAGCCTAGGCTACCAAAATGAACACCAAAACTTAACATGAACTGTTAAAAATGATAGCAATTCATGCTAAAAATTGATGGAAAGCTGGCAGCCTGCACGTTTCTTGACCACCTTCTTCCATATGGATCAATTTTCTGTTCTGATCGCATGTCTCTGCAAACTACTGAGTAAGCACCAATCAGAGGCCGCAATCTTATGATGTCATCATGCAGACTTCTTACAAAGTATTTTACAGTATTTTAAAAATACAAAACACTAAAGTATTTTGATACAAAATACAAAGCCATTTTCATCAACCCTATCAAATACAAATTACAAAATAATATTTTGTATTTGAAATACGTATTTGAAATACATGCATCATAAATACTGCCCATCCCTGCATGTAGTAAATAGTAATAAATGACGGAAGAAAGACTTAAATTAAATTAAACCAACCTGTTTGTTCCTCAGTATCTTCATGTTTGACTCTGAATGTTTCTTCAATCTTCACATCTTCACTTTCCTCTTTAATAGACTCCATCTTTATAATAGTGTGTCACGTGGATCTCAGTCGCTTCACCAGGAGTTTCTCTGTGTGTTTGGACACTCTGTCATGATTAAGATTAGAATAATTAACAGAAAGAAAAACATCTCAATCAGATCTAGTTCAGTAGTTCAGTGCACTGGTGAGAGAGTCAGAGTGAGAGTTATTGGAACTGATTAGACAAGACAAAAAAAAAAAAAAACACTCAAAACTAGCACTACAAATTAATAAAAGAACACAGATTATACATACAATTAATATTTAGGCATGTGGTATGTATTGATTTGTAGATTATATTTAATGGATTACACTGTGATGAGAACAGTTGATTTGTAGAAGTCATCATTACACATGTTTGTGTTGTTCTTCTTGTATTTACACTGGTGAACTGCAGGAGTCATCAGCGTGATTCAGTGATTCAAACGATTACAAACTCTGAATCAATTGATTCAACTGAATCTGGTTTCAAAAAACTCTGTTTCTTATAACTTGTCAGAGACCAAACAGTGTTTATGATGAACTGATTCACAATATAGGGAGTGAAAAGAGATGCACCTTTTCTGTTACTTGTGTGGATTTGCTTTACTCATAAAAAAAAACTGTTCATTTATGTTATTAAATACATTATAAAGTTACATTTAAAAAAATAATTAAGTCATTTCAAAGTTCTCTAAAAAATGTCCAAAAGGATTGTATTGTATTAAACACTTTAAATGATTAAAAACACAAACCTTTCTTCAGCAGAATCACAGATGCAGGAGCGGGCGCAGCCTTATGACGTCATGTCACAACACCAAAATAAAAGTCCCGTGTAACGCTCTAAAAAACTAAAAACAATATTCTTCTTTATTCTTAACAACATTTCAGAAATGTACAATTCTAGGATAATACAAATCATTCAGTTAGCTAACGTGTATTTATTTAGGCTGAAAAATGAGCTTGTTGAAGGAAGGTTGTAATCATAATGATCAAAATATATAGGAAATTTGGCAGTAGAAATCCTTGAGAGTTTGGCGTCATCTCTTCACAGGTGTTGGGTCATCTGAAATCTTAGTAAGAGGCTGGATACAAATTCTGTGGCATTTGCTGAACAAACAAGTCCGATCCATCTCACAACTTACAGGACTTAAAGGATCTGCTGCTAACATCTTGGTGCCAGATACTACAGCACACCTTCAGGGTTTGGGTGGTTTGGTGCTCATGCCTAGAAGGAACAGACAGTCTGACAAGAGATTTGAGAAGATTCTGTTAATGCAAAACAACCACCGTTTCATTGGCAACATTTTATATTTTGTGAAACAACAATTTTTGCTGATCTAGTGCTGTTAAAGTCAGAAGAGAACATTGATTTACTTTTTTATTTTTTTATATGATGGAGGAACGTACAGAAGCATTAGTTAAAAGATTTACAAATTACAAGAGACTGGCTTTGTTTATTTTCTAAGTGGAATATTCAGAAAAGCAAGTACAATATTTGAAAGTTGGAGTTAAACATGAGAAGAGACTGGCTTAATTTTGTTCATGAGCAAGGTCATTTTGGTTTTTGGTTTTTATGAGGGGGTGGGATGGGGGGGGGGTAGTAACGTAACTAGTAATGTAACAAATTACTTTTGAAATGAAGTAATCAGAACAGTAACTTCATTACTTTTAAAAAGGAGTAATCAGTAATCTAATTACATTTCCAGAGTACTTCCACTTGCACACATAAAGCAAACATAAAGCAAAATGAATCCTGACCCAACCTTTTTTTTTTTTTCCAAAAATGTATAACTGGAGGTAAATATTACTTTCTTACTAATTGTTACATGTTTAGATTGTTGCCTCCTCCCCTTTTGTTATTGGTTGTTTTTCTTCCCTTAGTTATTAGTTTCTTGTGTTTCTGCTCTCTGCTGTCTTTCTGTTGCAGGTAATCAACGTCCGATCATTACCGGGTACAGGATGGAGAACGGAAGAAGAGGGAGTTTGGAGTGTTCGTTTGGAGTGTTCGTTGCTCAATGCTGTGATTTAGTGGTGGTTCGCTTGCTTGTTTGCCTTCTTGAGTGTTTGATACAGAGAATGTCTCATCTGATCTGAAAACTTCATCAGCCCGGAGATCAAGAAAAGGAAAGTATGTCACGTGACTTACATCTTACAAACATGCAGGATTGACTCTGTCTAGACACATTAGGGAAGGTTCGGGTGCAACCTTGTGTAAGTTTTGTTTAATAGATAGTGAAGCTTTAGTTATGGAGTGAACGCCAAAGATTTCTTTATTTTCTGGTTTTGTTTTTAGTTAGTTTAGAGGGCGGGGGATTAGTTAGTGATTGTTTTGGTTTCGTTCTTTTCGTTTGTTTAGTGCCGCTCATTTTCTTTTTCTCTGTGGCTTGTTTCAATTTATTATAATTTCTTTGCTTTGTATATAGCTGTAAATAGGGATTTTTTGGTTGGTGTTTCCATTTGTGTAAACTTATATTCCTTTGTAAATAAAGCGAACCACTTTTTGCTACATTGTTTGTCCTTGTGTCACTCACCCACAGTACTTCCCAGAGACCAAGACTATAGGTTGTTTAAATTTTTATTATGTGCGTCTCCCTCATACCTCTACGCCACTAGGGGACGTAACACTAATGTTTTCAAATATGTATTTAATAATGTAGCAAATGAGCCAATGAAATATCAATATTAAGAATCGTTAAAGTGACTTTGATTTGCAAACAGTATATCAGAATCAAATACTCGTGTATTGTGCATAAGTTTTATTAACTAAATAACAAACGCATAACTAGTCTAAACAAACACATTCACGCAAATCACACGTACACGTGAGTAAAATGGAAAGTAAAACTGAATGACGCTATGGAAAGAGTTAAGTTAACCATCTGAAAGAACCATCAGTTTTGTAATTCACCTTGTTAAAAGGGGTATACAGCTTACATAAACCTTTGATTAGTTCACAAGTTCATGTGCCCATATAATCTTAGCGTAAGTGGTAAACAGATTTGGCTTGCTGTCTGCTATAGAGGGGCTCGGGGAGGATATTCTACTTGAGCTCCAATTGCCCCCCTGTATCAGGCAAAGTTGTACAAAAAGGAGGAGAAGGGAAGGGATGCCGAAAGAACTAACAAGAGGAAGAGGTATGTTGCTGGTTTTATGCTTTGGTATTAATTGGAAGATTAGGTGGGCGTACTTCTCCCAAAATTACGTTTATTAACTTCACTTAGTTATATGTACGATACTTGCAATGCTTTAACATTTAACGAGCGTCCAGAGATGCAGTCTCAGAAGAAAGTCTTGATAGATCAGTTCAATGATACCGAAGATGCAATCAATTTCTTCCACTTTGAATGAAGAAAAGTGTCTTTTGTATGGTCTGTTTCTTATGGCCATTGTTTTTGCATGTGGCCAACTTCCCCTGACTGGAATTATACATGCCTTTTGCATTGTAAACTGTCTTATCTCTGTGATTTGACCAAAGTACACTTCGGCCGGCCATGTCTGCGCACCATCCGCATTACGTAATTTTCATCATCAGGAGAGTTCACAGATGTCTGATGCATGTACAACAATGCATGAACAAGTAAATTGAGTGCTTGAAAACACAAGTCAAAGAAGGGGCTCATGAACAAGAATCTCAGAAACCAGTTGTGGGTCATCCAGGTAACCACAAGGTAGTAAATTTTCCATAGTATTGTGAATGTAACACCTTTATTGTACACATGCCATTATACCAATTCAAAAGGGTTTACAAACTTTGTCTTTCCACTGTATGTGTTGACACAAACAATACCAACATCCTCTCAGTCTGTTTTGGTGTGGAAAGTACTCCTTTTATGGGGACAGTCCAGTTTTTTGGGCGTTTTGTCCCTGACTGGAGCCATCCCCCAAAAATGTCCCTCTTTTACAGTACATTCAAAACACCCCACAAACACATTACAAAAAAAGCGGACCAACATGACATAGAGAAACACCTCTACAAACTCTGTGTCCAGCCCTGGAAAGCTTTTCTAATATTAACAAGGGTCTTAAATTTCTTGCCTGATCATAACCCTTCATTTTCCAGTGATATTCCTTCGAGCTTTTCTCTTTTTTACTGTCTCTTCTCTCTCTTAATAGTCGTTCTTTAAATCTCCTCTTGTTCACTCTCTCTACTCCACTCAAGCCACTCAAGTTTTGTGTCTTTAACAAAGAACACAAACAGGGTCTCACATTTACATGACGTTTCATGTATAGTTGTAAGTGTTCTGTTTTTATTAGACTGATCACAATTGAATTGTCTTTCTCTAGAGTGAATGCGAAGATGATTGCTGGACTTGCTCCTTTTTCTAAACCTCTTGTCACACTGAGGAAAATGGCAATTTCTTCTCAGAATGAGATTTCAAATGTTGTTTCAGGCTTATGTGATATGTGAAACACTCTTCACACTGAGGACACTTGTAAGGCTTCTCTCCAGTGTGAACTCTCATGTGAATATTAAGGTTTCCTTTAATTGTAAAACTCTTTTCACACTGAAGACACTTGTAAGGCTTCTCTCCAGTGTGAACTCTCATATGCAGCTTAAGGTTTCCTTTAACCGTGAAGCTCCTTCCACACTGAGGGCAGGTGAAAGGCTTCTCTCCAGTGTGAATTCTCATGTGATACTCAAGGTTTGCTCTGTATGTGAAACCTTTTCCACAGTGTTGGCACAAGAAAGGCTTCTCTCCAATGTGAATTTTTACATGATTCTCAAGTTGATTCCTGTCTGTGAAACTCTTTTCACACTGATGACACTTGTAAGGCTTCTCTCCAGTGTGAACTCTCATGTGAATATTAAGGTCTCCTTTAAGCGTGAAGCTCTTTCCACACTGAGGGCAGGTGAAACGCGCTTCTCCAGTGTGAACTCTCATGTGATCTTCAAGGTTTGCTCTGTTTGTGTAACTCTTTCCACAGTGATGACACATGAAAGGCTTCTCTCCAATATGAATTTTTACATGATTCTCAAGGTGATTCCTAGCTGAGAAACTCCTTTCGCACTGATGACACACAAAACATTTCTCTCCTGAGTGAATCTTCATGTGATGATTAAGGTATTCTTTACATCTGAAACTCTTTCCACACTGATCACAAACAAACGGCTTCTCTCCCGTGTGAATTGTCATGTGAGTCTTAAAATTTTCTTTCACTGTGAAGCTCTTCCCACACAGTTTGCAGGTGTAAGGCTTTTCTCCAGTGTGAATAGTCATGTGGGCATTAAGGTCTCTTTTCTGTTTAAAACTATTTCCACACTGAGAGCATATGAATGGCCTCTCACCGGTGTGAACTCTCATGTGAACTTTAAGACTTCCATTTAGTGAGAAGCTCTTTCCACACAGTTTGCAGGTGTGAGGCTTCTCTCCAGTGTGAAGTCTCAAATGGGCTTTAAGGTTTTTTTTCTGTGTAAATATCTTTCCACACTGAAGGCATACGACCGACTTCTCTTCAGCATGTTTTTTCAAGTGGTCTTCAAGGCCTCGTTTTTCATTGAAACTCTTCCCACACTGTTTGCAGGTGAAATGGCTCTCTCCAGTGTGAACTCTCAAGTGGATTGTAAGGGATTTTTTCTGTGTAAAACTCTTTCCACAATGAGTGCATATGAACGGCCTCTCTCTAGTGTGAACTATCATGTGAGTCTTAAGATTTCCTTTTAGTGAGAAACTCTTCCCACACAGATTACAGGTGAAAGGCTTCTCTCCAGTGTGAATTTTCATGTGGACTTTAAGGCTGTCTTTTCGATTGAAACTCTTCCCACACTGTTGGCAGGTGTGAGGCTTCTCTCCAGTGTGAACTCTCATCTGGAGGTTTCTAGTTTCTGTTTTATGAGTCTGTGAGTAACTGACAGATTTTTCTCCAGTCATGAAATCATGACATTTCTCATACTGATATTTCTCTTCCATTTCATTCAGTTCTTGACTCTCCTCTTTCAGCATCATCAGGTCTAGAGTGAAAAGAAACAAAAACAAGTTTAATGGCACAAAATAATAGACATTAAAAAAAAAAACATTTAGGCATGTAAAACATAAAATCCAACAACATGTATTCTAGGATCCTAAACCCACAGTAGAGCACTGCACTGCATACATTTGTGTTGGGATCCTGCGGGTGTTCAAAAATATACCACAGGTCCCTGGATTTAACAAGAAGAATGGAATCAATAAATGTTCAGAAAAAAGTGGGTTTTTACTATACAAAATTGTGGTGTTCAGACAAATTTCCTAGTTGTTCCTGAATTGGCCTTTGTATGTTAAAACAAATACACATTGATATACAATGGGCACACACAAATCTGGGACCTCTGGGTTGAGATGTCGCCTCAACCCAGTGGTCCCAGATTTGTGTGTGCCCATTGTATATCAATGTGTATTTGTGTATGTTTAGGACTAACTAATTTTGTTTGTTTTTGATCTCAGAATTCAGGCCAGTTGATAGTACCTAGAATATCAAAATCATCTGTAGGCAGTAGATCCTTCTCCTATTTAGCACCTAAACTTTGGAACAGTCTTCCTATCACTGTTCGGGAAGCAGACACACAATGACAATTTAAATCTAGTCTAACAACACATCTGTTTAAACGTGCATACACATAACACATTATCTACTTCAATAATTCAAATCATGTAAATTGTTAGGCTGCATGGATTAGGTCAGCCGGAACACCTGAAGTGTCAACTAATCTATCCCCTGCTAAGGCCTCCTTCCATTTAATTTCCCTATGGAAACAACTATCAGTTCTGTATTATGTGGGCCAGACAGGTAATTTGGCAATGGCATGTTGTAAAGAAAGACTAAACACGTAAATGAACAGCAAGAACCACTGGCGTAGCCACGGGGGTACTAATGCCACCCACAGTGGCAGCTGGGCACACCTAAATATAGGTCAGGGTGAAATTGCAAGCACAATAATGGAAAATGGGCTTCTTTCACATAGACTAGAGTCTCTCAAGCTGTGGCGATCATTCTTGGCGCTCTTTGGCACAGATAGCTGTAATGCTTCAGTTCAAGAAGAGCGAACGTGAATCAATCGTCTCTTCTGCTTTACTAGTTACAATATGAAATGAACATGAATGAACATCCTCAGGTATGTTGAAAGATATGAATTTTCCATGTACTGTACCTGATAGGCCCCAAATTAATCAATAACGAATCGAAGGTAATCAAATCTAAATCAAATTTTGAATCAAAATCAAATCCAATGGTGAAATTTGTCAGCGCCCAGCCCTATAGTGTCAATATATGTTTTTTTGTTTGTTTTGTGTGGGTTTGTTTTTTTTTTTTTTTTTTTTTGTTATTTATTTTATTTTCAGAGTGTACCAGAATGCTTCATTTACATGTTAAAATCACAAAAATCTTATCCTGCCCTGGGGGAGGATGCCCCCAGACTACTTGACTAGATAAAACTTATCCTTATCTAATGTGTGACATGTCATTCATTTTGTCACAAGACAAATTCTAGAGATAAAGAGATCATGACACAGAAAGACTGAGAATGAAACCAACCTGTTTGTTCCTCAGTATCTTCATGTTTGACTCTGAATGTTTCTTCAATCTTCACGTCTTCACTCTCCTCTTTAATAAACTCCATCTTTATAATAGTGTGTCACGTGGATCTCAGTCGCTTCACCAGGAGTTTTTCTGTGTGTTTGGACACTCTGTCATGATTAAGATGAGAATAATTAACAGAAAGAAAAACACATCAAAACTAAATCTCTGAGTGACTCAATCAGATCTAGTTCAGTAGCTCAGTGCACTGGTGAGAGAGTCTGAGTGAGAGTTAATGGACTTAAATGATCTGATTAGACAAACAAACAAACAAACAAACAAACAAACAAACAAAAAACACTCAAAACTAGCCCTTCAAATTAATAAAAGAATATGGATTATACATACAATTAATATTTAGGCATTTATGTATTGATTTGTAGATTATATTTAATGGATTACACTGTGATGAAAACAGTATTGTAGAAGTCATCATTACACATGTTTGTGCTCTTGTTGTATTTACACTGGTGAACTGCAGGGGCCCGTTTCAGAAAGGAGGTTAAGTGAAAACTCTGAGTATGTTAACCCTGAAATGAGGGAAACTCTGGGTTTTCCGTTTCAGAATGGGAGGTATGTCAAACCCGAGAAAATGGGTAAGTCAAGCCTGTTTCTGAAAGGGAGGTAACTTCTACTCAGAGTCAGTTACTATAGTAACTTACTCTGTGAACCTAACCTGGTCGGGAGCAGGTTTTCTTCGGTAAACCCAGAGTTTCCTTCGGTCTCCTCCCCTTTTTTAAAGTGCAAGTGATGTTTAAATAGTTAATTCATTCATTCACGCTGCAAAAATGCTTTTCGTACTGAGTATTTTTTGTCCTATTTCAAGTACAAATATCTAAAAATTCTTAAATCAAGATGGATTTTGCATATAAGAAAATTATATAAGATATTTAGTCTTGTTTCCTGGGGGGATCTAAATTAAGTGCATTTTACTTAAGTAAAATTATCAATATCTGCCAGTGTGATAATAAAAATAATCTTAATGCAAAACGGAAAACAAGATTATTCGGAGTGTCTATTACCAAGTGCAAATTTACAATAGCTCCACCCCCCAATGTCAGACCAGGTTAAAATTGGCGTACTCTCTTGTGGCTGCAGTGGTGTAGGCGGTAGTGTGTTGGGTTTGGAGAACTAACTTGTGATGCGATTAACGGGGTTTAAATCTGCCTTTTGCCGAGCTCGCTATTCTTTCTTTTCCCATCACATAAGAAAGGCATTTATTTTCAATAAAAATGAAGAAAATGTTCTAAAAGTGGAATTGCCTAACGAGTGTTTAATAATGATAAAATCATTTACACTCTTATTATTGCATCCAGTTAAATTATTATTATTTTCTTCTTTTTTTGCATGTGGGATACCATGAAAATGAATATTAGTTCAATAATTTACGACAATAACACTCTACCAGTTTTCACCTTTGATATTATAACAGTGATAAGAATTAAACTTACATTGACTCAGAAGTATGCGGATGTCCTTTTGTCATGTGCTGTTGCCATGGTGAATCGTAATATCAGAGCTCCATTGATGATGGCTTTTCATAGTCATGGTGCACGTGCTTAACTCTGAGTCAACCTACTCAGAGTCGACTGAACTAACTCAATTCAGCTGTTCTGAAACAGAAAACTCAGAGTTTCCCATCTCAGAGTAAGTCAACTCAGAGTTCAAGTTTTAACTCAGAGTTGGTTGAACCTCCTTATTGAAACGGCCCCCAGGAGTCATCAGTGTGATTCAGTGATTCGAGTGATTACAAACTGTGAATCACTCGATTCAACTGAATCTGAATTGTTTTAGAAAAGCTCAGTTTTTTTATCATTACTTGCCAGAGACCAAACAACATGTTTATTATTAACTGATTCACAATATAGGGAGTGAAATGAGACACTTCTTTTCTGTTACTTGTGTGGATTTGCTTTACTCATAAAAAACTGCTCATTGATGTTATTTAATACAATATAATGTCACATTTAAAAAATAATTAATTCATTTCAAAGTTCTCAAAAAAAATTGCAAAAGGATTGTACTGAGACACTTTAAATGATTAAAATCACAAACCTTTCTTCAGCAGAATCACAGATGCAGGAGCGGGCGCAGCCTTATGACATCATGTCACAACACCAAAATAAAAGTCCTCTCAGATTCACAAGCAGGTACTCATTTACTGGAAATTGATTTAAAAACATAATTATATTCCTCATAATATCCCTCTATGGAATAACAGATATATACTGAAAAGTAACAAATCTGTCTTCTATAAGGAACATATGAGCTGTCTTGTCTTTCAGTTGTAATGCTGTTTTATATGAGCACTTTTCTTCAGCAGGATCCAGAGATCAAACTGTCACGCTGCAGTCATGAAGTCTGACTAAAGCAGTGAAACTGTGAGCAGTTCTAGGAAGAGTTTCATCAGCAGAACTACAGCACTCATGATCATAGAGATCAGGGAGAGTCACACCTTCAGCCGCTGCATTCACACTTAACTCAGGTATTGATCCGCATCAGCAATCAGCACCAATTACAGTGTAATGTGACAGGAGCATCACAGACAAAAGATGAGGACAGCCTCACCATGATTTCACATTTGAGTTCACACATACCTCAAGCAAAAGAGATTCATTTTAAGATTTTAAGTGATGTTTATCCTCTTGCTGACATCCTGAGCCTAAGATTTAACATTGACCAAAATAATTGTGTCTTTTATGGTGACCCGGAGGGTACATGTTCGGTTCAGTTACTTTTGTCATAGCCTTTTTTATGAAATAAATGTATATTATTTGGAATGATCAAGGAGAATACAAATAGTCATTCAATAGGTGGTAATCATAATGATCAAAATATATAGGAAATTTGGCAGTTGTCTGTGTTGATTCAGACTTTGCATCATCTGAAATCCTTGCTGAGGTTGCCGTCGTCTCTTCACAGGTGTTGGGTAATCTGAACTCTAAGAAAGAGGCTGGATACAAATTCTGTGACTTGAGGTCAGGAGGATATGAGCTTGAGACACTGAACCAGTTCTCAAACATCAAGAACATTTTCTTGAAATATAACACTCTGACTCCATCTAACAAACATGTAGAGCGGCTTTTTAGTTTGGGTGGTTTAGTGCTCATGCCTAGAAGGAACAGAATGTCTGACGAGAGATATAAGAAGATTCTGTTAATGTAAAACAACCACTGTTTCATTGGCAACATTTTATGTTTTGTAAAACATAACAATCTTTGCTGATCTAGTGCTGTTAAAGTCAGAAGAGAACATTGCTTTACTTTTTATATTTTTGATATGATGGAAGAATATGCAGAGGCATTAGTTAAAAGACTTACAAATTACAAAAAGCTCAGGAGATAAATATGTTTTTAATTAAAGGGCTAAAAAGTCAGGAGAGAGACTGGCTTTGTTTATTTTATAAGTGGAATATTCAGAAAAGCAAGTAAAATATTTGAAAGTTTGATTTAAATGTCAGAAGAGACTGGCTTAATTTTGTTGTGAGAATGCATGTCCCAATAAAGTTAATTCATGAGCAGGCTAAACAGTTTGTTTTGTTGTTTTTTATTTGTTTTGTTTTTTTCATGAGAGGGTGGGATGGGGGGCTAGTAATGTAACGGATTACTTTTGAAATAAAGTAATCAGAACAGCAGCTTGATTAGGAGTAATCAGTAATTTAATTACATTTCCAGAGTACTTCCACAACACTGTAAACTATATATCAATTCTTGAGGAACTGGAATTCTTTAAACATAAACCAAAATTAATCCCGACCCAACCTCTATTTTTCTCAAAACTTTATAACTGGAGGTAAATATTACTTCCTTACAATTTATGATAAATGAGTTATTGAGATTATTTAAAATTGTGAATTAACTAATGTTTTCAAATATTTATTTAGTAGAAATGAGCCAAAAGGGGAAATATTAATATCTTGTTATAATTAATTATAAATATTTGTATCAGTTGAAAGGTTTATGCAGCAGAATTAATATTACAATCAATTAACCTGTCCGCCCAGCGAACCTTAAAGGTTCTCTAAACGATCCTGAGCGGAGTAACTTCCTGTTGACGTTCGAAGTGTTGTCAAACAAAACAGAGGCTAGCTAGACCCTCCCTCCGCCTCCTCCTCCCCTCCCATCCGTGCTTCCTGAAACAGTCATGAACGGGCATTTAAAATCATTCTTGTCGGTTATTGGCTGGAGCGTGTTTATTATGATTCGTGGTCCAGGCTGCACCAGTTTGTTTTTGTTGCCATTTTTTGGAGCTTGTGTCGACTACAGAGACCGCGTTTTTTACAGTGTGTTCAGGGGACAGGCAGCTAGCGGATAGTGAGGAGATGTTTGCTGTATGTGACAAAAAATGTTTTGGCCTAAAAACGCGTGACATCGCTTAGAGCACCTTTAAGTATTAATTGTCTATCAATTCTCAGAAAAGTTATTTTCAAGGCAACTGAGTAATTGAGTACTAATAGAGTTTGTAGCAAGATCAGGAATCATTAAAGTGACTTTGATTTGCAAACAGTATATCAAGAATCAAATACTTGTGTATTGTGCATAAGTTTTATTAACTACAAACCCGATTCCAAAAAAGTTGGGACACTGTACAAATTGTGAATAAAAAAGGAATGCAATAATTTACAAATCTCATAAACTTATATTTTATTTACAACAGAATATAGATAACATATCAAATGTTGAAAGTGAGATATTTTGAAATGTCATGCCAAATATTTGATTATTTTGGACTTCATGGTGGGACAGGTAGCAATAAGAGGCCGGAAAAGTTAAATGTACATATAAGGAACAGCTGGAGGACCAATTTGCAACTTATTAGGTCAATTGGCAACATGATTGGGTATAGACCCTTTTACTGTTTGTACACAATGATGACGTAGCAACGTATGCGCGCACATTTTGGCACTTTAATTTATTTAGTGCTAATAAAATTATTAAGCCTATTTGGAGAGAGGTTTAATGTGACAAAATGTCAGTCATCGTGTGACAACGAAAATATAACTAGGCCTAGACTACTTGTTCTGAGCAGGTGTTGTCAGTGAACAGGCTGTAAAACTGTTTCAGAGTTACAGACACTCATGACACTCATGAAAAACTGATGCTGATTATCTGGGAAACATTCTCTAACAGCTTTGTTTGTGTCAAACAAGTTGTGAATTTGTTGTAACATTAAAACAGGAGATCATGACTTTGTGCTCAAAGTGATGCTCAGAGCTCCAGTGTTTTCCTCTGTAGGTGAACGAGGATGGTGAACAATTCCAGGATATGTTTTTTTTTCATTGGTTGTTGCGTTAAATCTTACCCAGATACAATAGTGCTATTTTCTGATTGGCTACTGTGTAGCCTCTTTCTTTTTTTGATTGGCTGATAAGTGGCAGGCTACTCCAGGGGAGATGCGCTTGATTCCTGCCCGGCGCGGCGGCATATTAAATATATGAAAAATAGTTTTTCTGCGTGAGAAATATAATGTGTGGCGGGAGTGCGTGACAAAAGACCGAAATGAGTGACTGTCACGCTCAATGCGTGACACTTGAGAGCCCTGTTAAACTTTCGGAGTTGCTAACACGTTAGAACCACTGGGCAACAACACCACTTCCGTTGCCAAAATGCACGTGCAACTATTTGATCACGTGGGCTGTAAAAGGGTCTATAGAAAGAGCCTCTCAGAGTGGCAGTGTCTCTCAGAAATCAAGATGGGCAGAGGATCACCAATTCCCCCAATGCTGCGGCGAAAAATAGTGGAGCAATATCAGAAAGGAGTTTCTCAGAGAAAAACTGCAAAGAGTTTGAAGTTATCATCATCTACAGTGCATAATATCATCCAAAGATTCAGAGAATCTGGAACAATCTCTGTGCATAAGGGTCAAGGCCAGAAAACCATACTGGATGCCCGTGATCTTCGGGCCCTTAGACGGCACTGCATCACATACAGGAATGCTACTGTAATGGAAATCACAACATGGGCTCAGGAATACTTCCAGAAAACATTGTCGGTGAACACAATCCACCGTGCCATTCGCCTTTGCCGGCTAAAACTCTATAGGTCAAAAAAGAAGCCATATCTAAACATGATCCAGAAGCGCAGGCATTTTCTCTGGGCCAAGACTCAGAAATGGACTGTGGCAAAGTGGAAAACTGTTCTGTGGTCAGACGAATAAAAATTTGAAGTTCTTTTTGGAAAACTGGGACGCCATGTCATCCGGACTAAAGAGGACAAGGACAACCCAAGTTGTTATCAGTTCAGAAGCCTGCATCTCTGATGGTATGGGGTTGCATGAGTGGATGTGGCATGGGCAGCTTACACATCTGGAAAGGCACCATCAATGCTGAAAGGTATATCCAAGTTCTAGAACAACATATGCTCCCATCCAGACGTCGTCTCTTTCAGGGAAGATCTTGCATTTTCCAACATGACAATGCCAGACCACATACTGCATCAGTTACAATATCATGGCTGCATAGAAGAAGGATCCGGGTACTGAAATGGCCAGCCTGCAGTCCAGATCTCTTACCCATAGAAAACATTTGGCGCATCATAAAGAGGAAGATGCGACAAAGAAGACCTAAGACAGTTGAGCAACTAGAAGCCTGTATTAGACAAGAATGGGACAACATTCCTATTCCTAAACTTGAGCAACTTGTCTCCTCAGTCCCCAGACGTTTGCAGACTGTTATAAAAAGAAGAGGGGATGCCACACAGTGGTAAACATGGCCTTGTCCCAACTTTTTTGAGATGTGTTGATGCCATGAAATTTAAAATCAACTTATTTTTCCCTTAAAATTATACATTTTCTCAGTTTAAACATTTGATATGTCATCTATGTTGTATTCTGAATAAAATATTGAAATTTGAAACTTCCACATAATTGCATTCTGTTTTATATTCACAATTTGTACAGTGTCCCAACTTTTTTGGAATCGGGTTTGTAAATCAAACACATAACTAGTCTAAACAAACACATACACACGTGGATAAAATGGAAAGTAAAAGTGAATTAAACCAATAAAGAAACATCCGAAATAACCATCTGAAAGAACCATCAGTTTTGTAATTCACCTTGTTAAAAGGGATATATAGCTTACACTAACCTTTGTTTAGTTAGTTAAATCTACTATACTTGCAATGATTTAGCCATTGAACAAGTGTCTGGAGATGCAGTCTGAGAAGAAAGTCTCGATAATTCAGTTCAATGGTACTGAAGCTGCAATCAATTTCTTTCACGTTGAATGAAGAAAAGTCAGTTTTTATGGGCTTTAAGTGTTTTTTGTATGGTCTGTTTCTTATGACCTGTATATTTGCATGTGGCCAACTTCCCTTGACTGGAATGATACATTCCTTTCGCATTGTAAACTGTCTTATCTCTGAGATGTGACCAAAGTATACTTCGGCTGGCCGTCTCTGCGCATTACATAATTTTCATCATCAGGAGAGTTCACGGACATCCGATACATGTACAACAATGCATGCACAAGTAAATTGAGTGCTTGTCCACTAGATAATGCACCTGCGCCAAACGCTTCTCTCCACACTTACGGCCAAGGAGTATACTTTAAAAGGCTCGCGTGCACATCTGTGCACAAGACAGAGTGGAAGGTGGGGAGACAAGGGGTCTGTCCTTTTGGGGGTTGATGTAGACACCTTGGCACCTAGCTTTGCCGCTGAGTGAGGGGGTTGTTGCTGGATTATTTGTTAAATAACAAATCATTTTATTTGATCTGTTCAGTTGCTACAATAATTTAAACTTTCTGAACAGGATGTTTTTTCTTTTATCCTCTTCAAAAACTCATGTTTTTAAAGCATTGTGTTTCCTTCTTGAGCATCAGTGAATGTTTTCACCCTTTGTAATAGTTATGTGTGAGTCCATTAGTTGTCTTCAGTGTAAAAAAGATGGATCTCAAAACCATACTGTCAGTGTTGTATAGGATTCAACCATGCAGAAGGTGCTGGAAAACCAAAGAATGGGCAGGACCCAGAGGATTTTTCTGAAGAAAAGTCACAGTGGATGGTTTAACTGCTCAGGACAAAGAAAGGACTCATGAACAACTCATGAAACTCAGGAACAAGTTGTGGGTCATTCAGCTAACAAGGTAGTAACATTTTCCATAGTATTGTGAACTAATGTCTTTATTATATACATGCCATTGAAAGGGTTCACAAAATTTCTCTTTCCACTGTATGTGATTACACAAACAATACCAACATCCTCTCAGTCTGGTTTGGTGTGGAAAGTACCCTTTTTATTAGGACAGTCCAGTTTTTTGGGCGTTTTGTCCCCGACTGGAGCCATCCCCAAAAATGTCTCTCTTTAACAGCACATTCAAAACACCTCACAAATACATTAAAAAAAAAAAAGAAAAAGAAAAAAAAAAAGACCAACATGACATATAGAAATACCTCTACATAGTCTAAATTAAAGGGCTTCTACCTCACCTGCTTAAGGTGCAGTATGCAATCTCCCATAATTGTTGTTGAACACTGTTGATATTTGAAATCAACCCAGATAAACACACTTCTCATTGCTCTGCCTCTAAAATTCATGAACACACGTTACCCCTTCGGTCCTAACTGCCCTCTTGAAATCAGGGGAATGAGGTTTACCTGCACAGCTCTCACAAGCTGGCCTCCAGTATGCAAGAGTGGATGTCAATTTATCATAGCAGATGCGAAGCAAAATAATGAGTTAAGTGAAGATGAATTAACGACAAGGAAGCACAAAAAATGAATACAGTACACACAAGTATATACAAGCAAGAGTTTGTTGTTGGTTGCCAGCAGTACAGCAGCCCCCCAGCAGTACAGCAGCCCCAGACAAACACTGAAGGTGATGATACACAGGGCAACTTTTTGAGCAATGTTGCCGGGCAATGATGCTTGCTCACTTTCCCATTGAGAATGGGCAACAAATTTCTATCTGGATACTTTAGATTCTCAATGTTGCTGGGCAATGTCGCTCGGCAAAAACTCTCTCTACTCCACTCAAGCCGATTGGCAACACGTTTGTTGTGGTGCTCAGTCCGAGCAACTTTCAACAACATTTCTAAAAAAAATCGCTTACTGCACCTTTAATGTTTGAAACTATAGCAAGGAAGATGGTCAGGTGTGGCCACTGGAGTAAATATTCACACAAAGAAAGCCCCAAGGTAAGGGTATACAAATAAGGGTGTACAAATAAAAGAAGTGGCCATGAAGGTGGACAATCAGATGAAGCCCACATTCAGCTGCGGTGTGAAAGTAGCCTTGATTTCACAGATACACATTTTCTATTAATGCACTCTTTAACAAAGAACACAAACAGGGTCTCACATTTGACTTTTCATATATATGCGTTTTTATTGCATTGATCACAATTGAATTGTCTTTCTCCAGAGTGAATGCACAAATGATTGCTGGACTTGCTCCTTTTTCTAAACTTCTTGTCACACTGAGGAAAATGGCTATTTCTTTCTAGAATGACTTTTCAAATGTTGTTTCAGGCTTATGTGATATGTGAAACACTCTTCACACTGAGGACACTTGTAAGGCTTCTCTCCAGTGTGAACTCTCATGTGAATATTAAGGTTTCCTTTAATTGTAAAACTCTTTTCACACTGAAGACACTTGTAAGGCTTCTCTCCAGTGTGAACTCTCATATGCAGCTTAAGGTTTCCTTTAACCGTGAAGCTCCTTCCACACTGAGGGCAGGTGAAAGGCTTCTCTCCAGTGTGAATTCTCATGTGATACTCAAGGTTTGCTCTGTATGTGAAACCTTTTCCACAGTGTTGGCACAAGAAAGGCTTCTCTCCAATGTGAATTTTTACATGATTCTCAAGTTGATTCCTGTCTGTGAAACTCTTTTCACACTGATGACACTTGTAAGGCTTCTCTCCAGTGTGAACTCTCATGTGAATATTAAGGTCTCCTTTAAGCGTGAAGCTCTTTCCACACTGAGGGCAGGTGAAACGCGCTTCTCCAGTGTGAACTCTCATGTGATCTTCAAGGTTTGCTCTGTTTGTGAAACTCTTTCCACAGTGATGACACATGAAAGGCTTCTCTCCGATATGAATTTTTACATGATTCTCAAGGTGATTCCTATCTGAGAAACTCCTTTCGCACTGATGACACATAAAACATTTCTCTCCAGAGTGAATCTTCATGTGATGATTAAGGTATTCTTTACATCTGAAACTCTTTCCACACTGATCACAAACAAACGGCTTCTCTCCCGTGTGAATTGTCATGTGAGTCTTAAAATTTTCTTTCACTGTGAAGCTCTTCCCACACAGTTTGCAGGTGTAAGGCTTCTCTCCAGTGTGAATAGTCATGTGGGCATTAAGGTCTCTTTTCTGTTTAAAACTATTTCCACACTGAGAGCATATGAATGGCCTCTCACCGGTGTGAACTCTCATGTGAACTTTAAGACTTCCATTTAGTGAGAAGCTCTTTCCACACAGTTTACAGGTGTGAGGCTTCTCTCCAGTGTGAAGTCTCAAATGGGCTTTAAGGTTTCTTTTCTGTGTAAATATCTTTCCACACTGAAGGCATATGACCGACTTCTCTTCAGCATGTATTTTAAAGTGGTCTTCAAGGCCTTGTGTTTGCAGATGGCCTTGTGTCCAGAAAGGGCTCTGTCCAGTGTGAACTCTCAAGTGGATTGTAAGGTCTCTTTTCTGTCTAAAACTCTTTCCACACTGAGTGCATATGAATGGCTTCTCTCCAGTGTGAATTCTCATGTGAGTCTTAAGATTTCCTTTTAGTGAGAAACTCTTCCCACACAGTTTGCAGGTGAAAGGCTTCTCTCCAGTGTGGATTTTCATGTGGACTTTAAGGCTGTCTTTTCGACTGAAACTCTTCCCACACTGTTGGCATGTCAGAGGTCTCTTTCCAGTGTGAACTCTCATCTGGAGGTTTCTAGTTTCTGTCTTATGAGTCTGTGAGTAACTACAAGATTTTTCCCCAGTCATAAAATCATGACATTTCTCATACTGATCTTTGTCTTCCATTTCATTTAGTTCTTGACTTTCCTCTTTCAGCACCATCAGGTCTAGGGTAAAAACAAACAAAAACAAGTTAACACCGGTTTAATGGCACAAAATCTCAGACATAAAAACATTTAGACATGTAAAGCATCAAATCCAACAACATGTATTCTAGATCCTATACCCACTAAACAACTGACAAAAAGTTGTAACCTGTAATCTCAGAACCTTTTATTAATACTGTTAATTCTTAACTTTCATTAGGACATGTCCAAAATACTGCCCATTATAAAAAACCTGCAGTAGAGCACTGCATTGGGATCCTGCGGGTGTTCAAGAAATATACCGTAGATACCTGGATTTACCAAGAACAATGAAATCTGGGACCTCTGGGTTGAGGTGACACCTCTGAGCCGTTCTAACTGCATTGCATCTGAGAACTAATTCATTTTGTTTAATTTTGTTTTATTTGATGTTTGATCCATCAAAATCTATTGATTGAAATATATATAATATATATACACACACACACACATATTTTTTTGCATGTTTGTCACACTTTAAGGTTTCAGATCAAACAAATTTAAATATGAATCAAAGATAACAAGTAAACATACCATGCGTTTTTAAATGAAGGTTTTTATTATGAATGAAAAACACATGGCCTTAGCAGCAACAACTGCGATCAAGCGTTTGCGATAACTTGCAATGAGTCTGTTACAGCACTGTGGAGGAATTTTGGCCCACTCATCTTTGCAGAATTGTTGTAATTCAGCCACATTGGAGGGTTTTCAAGCATGAACCGCCTTTTTAAGGTCATGCCACTGCATCTCAATAGGATTGAGGTCAGGACTTTGACTAGGCCACTCCAAAGTCTTCATTTTGTTTTTCTTCAGCCATTCAGAGGTGGATTTGCTGGTGTGTTTTGGATCATTGTCCTGCTGCAAAACCCATGTTCACTTCAGCTTGAGGTCACGAACAGATGGCCGGACATTGTCCTTCAGGATTTTTTGGTAGACAGCAGAATTCATGGTTCCATTTATCACAGCAAGTCTTCCAGGACCTGAAGCAGCAAAACAGCCCCAGACCATCACACTACCACCACCATATTTTACTGTTGGTATGATTTTCTTTTTCTGAAATGCTGTGTTACTTTTACACCAGATGTAATGGGACACACACCTTCCAAAAAGTTCAACTTTTGTCTCGTCATTCCACAGAGTATTTTCCCAAAAGTCTTGGGGATCATCAAGATGTTTTCTGGCAAAACTGAGACGAGTCTTTATGTTCTTTTTGCTCAGCAGCGGTTTTCATCTTGGAACTCTGCCATGCAGGCCATTTTTGCCCAGTCTCTGCCCAGTCATGAACACTGACCTTAACTGAGGCAAGTGAGGCCTGCATTTCTTTGGATGTTGTTGTGACGTCTTTTGTGACCTCTTGGATGAGTAGTCGCTGCACTCTTGGGGTAATTTTGGTCGGCCGGCCACTCCTGGGAAGGTTCACCACTGTTCCATGTTTTCGTTATTTGTGGATAATGGCTCTCACTGTGGTTTGCTGGAGTCCCAAAGCTTTAGAAATGGCTTTATAACCTTTTCCAGAGTGATAGATCTCAATTACTTTTTCTCATTTGTTCCTGAATTTCTTTGGATCTGAACATGATGTGTAGCTTTTGGTCTACTTCACTTTGTCAGGCAGGTCCTATTTAAGTGATTTCTTGATTGTGAACAGGTGTGGCAGTAATCAGGCCTGGGTGTGGCTAGAGAAACTGAACACAGGTGTGATAAACAGTTAAGTTATGTTTTAACGTTTTCACACAGGGCCATGTGGGTTTGGATTTTGTTTTCCCTTCATAATAAAAACCTTCATTTAAAAAATGTATGTTGTTTACTTGTGTTACCTTTGATTAATATTTAAATTTGTTTGATGATCTGAAACATTAAAGTGTGACAAACATGCAAAAAAAAAAAAAAAAAAAAATCAGGAAGGGGGCAAGCACTTTTTCACACCACTGTGTAATATATATATATATATATATATATATATAAAATTAAAGATATACACCATGTATCTTGTTTCTTTTTTTAGATAACAATTGTTAATTGTATGGCAGCTATTAAAAAAAAAAAAAAGAAGGTATTTGAAGCTGGCTGCTGATGTCACTGGAGCTGGCAGTTGTGTGTAAAGTTGCAATTCAGCTACCCCAAACCATGAAATGAAATTAAAATTATTTTATTTCAGAAGTCACTATCCTTCTTTTACACAAAATTATTTTTTATTATATTTTTATTATTTTGCCTAATTTAATTATTGACTTGTCATTTATTTTGGCACGGGTTTAGTATATAGATAAATAAATGCATGATGCAGAATTACTGAAGTCTTTAAAAAATGAAACCAACCTGTTTGTTCTTGAGTATCTTCATGTTTGACTCTGAATGTTTCTTCCATCTTCATGTCTTCATTCTCCTCTTTAATAAACGCCATCTTTGTTTGTTCCTCAGTATCTTCATGTTTGACTCTGAATGTTTCAATCTTCACGTCTTCACTCTCCTCTTTAATAAATGCCATCTTTATAATAGAGTCATGTGGATCTCAGTCGCTTCACCAGGAGTTTCTCTGTGTGTTTGGACACTCTGTCATGATTAAGATGAGAATAATTAACAGAAAGAAAAACATCCAAACTAAATCTCTGAGTGTGTCTCAATCAGATGTAGTTCAGTACACTGGTAAGAGAGTCAGAGTGAGAGTTAAAGTTAGTGAGAGTTAGCTGCTCCGATGCATCTCGAACAAGCCTTCCATCAACAATGGCGGACGTTTCACAACTATTGATACTCATGGCTTTGCGATCCTAGATCGGCATCTAAACATGGCTTGTCGTAATTTGTATACAGACGGAGATTTACAATCGAGCTGCTGACAGCCACCATTTCAATGTTTATATTTCAAGAAACAAATTGGATTAGAAATAATTTATAATGTTGGTTGGCCTTTTATAATTTAGTGTAAAGTTTGTATACAAATCAGTTCATTGTAACCTTCAATATTACTGGGTCAACAACTGATTCCCATGTATATTTTACAGCATTACTTGAGATTTTTTTTGAGAAAATTTGCTATGTACTGTACCTGATATACAGTATATCCAAAATAACTTATATTGAATCGAATTGCAAGCTTGTGAATGCGTAACTATGATGACAGTCTGGCAGGAAATGGTGCAAAACAAATAACAATGTCCAAACAGGGTGACTGTGACATAGGCCTACTGATAAGCCTATTCTTTCCATTATTGTTAATAATAGTTGTCACTTTCACTCTTAAACGTGCACTGAAAATTGCCAGCTGATAAAACCTGTACTCCAGGGACCATATTAGTATAACATCTAAGGCTAAATGTAGATCTTAACTGGCTGTGTTAGATGGTGATTGACACTAAACAATAGAAAATCAGTCCAGTCTCTCCAGCTGTAAATGTCATTGGCTGTTAAAGTCTTGTGTTGCTTATAATAAACTGGCATTTTGATAACACACACATAAGCAGTCTTTCAGAATGCTCTCAATTACATGTTGCCTACATCAGATGCATACTATATGCATTAGTGAGTGAACTGGCAGATCTAACAGTTTTTAAGGCCTTTTTGTATGCAATAGTGCTATCTTTCCACAAAATGTGAAACACCTCTAGTTTTGCTTTCTTTCAGCTGCACTCCATTTTGTTGGCTGCTCTTTTAAGGGCCCAAGTGTGCTCGTTGTCCCACGGTGAACAGGAAGGGGCTAGAGCAAATTACAGTGTCTGACATCGTACTTGCAAGTTCACACTCCTCTTTAATGTTAATTTTAGTACTCTCCAACTGGAATCTTCGGAAATCTTCTCCATCAGCCTGACTATCTCCCCACATTTATCACATTACGGCTTACCACAGTTGTTTGATGGACTCATAAAAGATGGGGTTAACAGGCTAACGGAATGTTAGAATATTGTGCTAGCGACAGCGATTTTGATTTTAAAAACATATTTAAAACAGCTATACGGAGCTACAAACACAACCCACTCAAGCAGACAGGAAAACCTATATGCTCCAGGGACCATTTTCTAAGGCTGGATGGTTATTTGAAAAGTAATCAAAACCAAAATTCAGGGATTTACTCAAAACTTATTATAGCATATATTTTTCTACTTTTGAAGGAACTATTTACAACCCACAGCTTCACAATTAATAGAGAGACAGTATGACTAATTCACACACACTCTCATTACGTACTGGTACTGTGCTAATGTATCTGTATCTGATTTACAACAAGCAGAAATCTGTAAGAAATGTTACGAACCATAGATAAAATAACTGCTGAAAGTGAGCTGTTATGTCAGATCACTCTTTCAATAGGAAAAAAATATCCCACCTTTAATAGTCAATCACATTTACAGTACAAACCTTGTCAGCGAACTATGAGAGCAAAAAAAAAAAAAAAAAAAAAAAAACCCAAACAAAATAATCATTCATTAATCTTAAATCGAGGTAAAATGTTCAATTAATCGCGGTTTTGATTTTAGGCCATAATCGTCTAGCCCTACCAATTTAGTATAACATCTAAGGCTAAATGTAGATCTTAACTGGCTGTGTTAGATGGTGATTGACACTAAACAGTAGAAAATCAGTCCAGTCTCTCCAGCTGATGTCATTGGCTGTTAAAGTCTTGTGTCGCTTATAATAAATTGACATGTTGATAACACATTACATGTAGATGCATAATGCATTAGTGAGTGTGGTGGTGATTATAGGGTGTTGATCTGGGACAGGTGAGTATGAGGTTGGAAAAGGAAAAAAAAAACGGTATACTCGTTACAAAAATACAAACTACACCACTGCTCTTATCTGTACAAGTGTTAAATGCAAGTGACGCACCTGCACCTGTATGTCATGCAGTAAACGCGCTCTGCACACAAACACTTAGAAATGCGGCAGATAATAGCACAGATTTATCTAGGACTAGACTAACAGTGAGCAGACTTACATGTTTGAATTGATAAGCCATATTCGAGGTTGATGAATGATAGGTGAATGTTTGGATTTCCTGACGTTAACGATCGGTCCATCACTGACTGTGTGACTTCGCTACTTCCTGTGCAGTTTTTTAATATTAATTATTAAATTCTTGGTCGACCAAGCCTCATCTAGTTGACTAACTTTAAAATTAAAATTCAAAACTAACTTTTGTTAAATGCCTATAGTTCCATGTCTATATATCTATAATTCAGAATTACTCAATTCAATTTCAAATCTTATTATCAAATACATTATTTTTGGCATACACCTTAATTTATGTAAAAAACAAAAATAAACAACATCAAAAGCCACCCAGCACTAGTAAGCATTGAACATATCATTGTGCACTGACTAAACTCGCGTTGAATCTGAACTTGTGTATGTGACCAATCACGACCGAGAATCGGGAGTCGACTCTTTTCGTTCATTTAAGGGAGCCGACTCGTTCGGGAACGACACATGACTACTGTAATTCGAGCGCTTACAAACAGTGAATCAGTTGATTCCGAACTAAATCCGAATTGGTTTACAAAAAAAGCAGTTTCTCTATCATTACTTGCCCGTGAACAAACAGCGTGTTTATAATGAACTGATTCACAATATATGGAGTAAAATGAGACGCACCTTTTCTGTTACTCGCCTGTAGATGAGCTAAACTCACAAACAATATGTGTTCATAATGTTATTAGAAACATTCTAATGTTACATCCAAAAATAATTAATTAATTTCAAAGTTTTCTATATGATTGTCTTAACGGGTTGTATAGATTTAAATACTTTAAATGATTAAAAACACAAACCTTTCTTCAGCAGAATCACAGATGCAGGAGCGCGGCGCAGCCTTATGACGTCATGTCACAACACCAAAATAAAAGTACAGTTCACACGAAATAGAAATTCACATACGGAAAACACATTCAAATGATAAAATAAAGGATTCCAAGGATTAAAAGCAGATTCAGAAAAAAAAAAAAAAAACTTTCAATACCACTGATACTTTTTCAAAAGCTTCTGGCTTATAATTAAAACAGGTTTGAAGAGATCACAACATGGGCGTCGGAAGCAAAAAAAATGTGGGTGGGTCCTCCCTCCAAATTTTTTTATGCAATTATATATATATATATATATATATATATATAGAGAGAGAGAGAGAGAGAGAGATAGATAGATAGATAGATAAAATGCCAATCAATCGGTAGTTATTGATTTTTTGAATAGAACAACGAGACACAAACCTTTACATTCAATCGCATTTTGCTCCCATTTATTTTCACACATTGATCACACAGTGCATACAAAGTTTAGTCCCAAAGAGCGCACAACTGGAGAAATACACGATTACCTTTGATTTCGTTAGATAGAAAAGAAGCAGGGCCGTATGCAGGGTTTTATATTTACCGATGTCACAAAATGTATTATGCTAGGGGGGTTCGGGGGCATTGCTCCCCGAGAAAATTTTGATTTCCTTGGTGTACATATATGCATTTTAAGACGTTTTAAGGCCAACAAATTGGATAACAATAACTTTAAACCATGTCAACAAATACATACATGCATGCACAGTTTCGAGGCAGCTTTAATCGCATGTTTGGTAATTTCATGACTTCATTTAGGCCTACAACTGAATAACGACGGTGCATGCCCGTAGTTTCTTTAGCGCTTTAGTTAAGCTATAATAAAGTAATATGCAGATCGCGCCGGCGCATTTGCTCGAGTAATTCTTGAGTTCACGCCTCGAGCACAGTAGGCTATAGCCTAACGGCTGATTGGAGTTTTACCAACATATCCTGACAACATCTCATCTGACCGCAGGTCACTGTTGTTCAACTGAAGCTACCTTTTCCACGCTCCTTTGACTTGCGCTGAGCAGCACTTCAGGACACCAAATTGGCTACTCGAGCAACCATGTAGGAAGACGCATCATGGCCATATTCCAGGATGACAATGCCATGATTCATCAGGCTCAAATTGTAGAATAATTTTCACACATGAATTTGCAGACCTTAAATTCATTGAAAGTCTTTGGAATCTTCTGGAGGAGACTTTAGTTGGACTCATTTATTTAATTATGCTTTGTCAATTGTTGTAAGACTTCACAGTTTTATGGACACTGCCATGTTTGACACTGCTGCGCTAAAATTAGAATGCAGTCGTGACTTCAGTTGTTTGATCATACAGTTGATTGAAAATATTTTTTGAACAGTTTTTTTACACAACCATTCAGAAATTTTAATCAAAGTGCGGCATAGACTTTTTAATGAAGACCCTAAAGAATCATACTAACTTCTGGAAAATAGGCATCCGATGTCCCCTTTAAAGGCTGTCTATCTCAACTGTTTAATATTAAAACTATAGCAAAGAAGATGTTCAGGTGTGACCACTGGAGTAAGTATGCACATAATCCTCAAAAGAAGATAAAAAGAGGTGAAGAACATAAAAAATTAATAATACAAATAAAATAAGTGGTCATGAAGGTGGACAATCAGATGAAGCCCACATTCAGCTGCGGTGAGAAAGTAGCCTTGATTTAACAGATACACATTTACTATTGCCATACTCTTTAAACAAAGAACACAAACAGGGTCTCACATTTACAGTTTTAATATGTATTTTTAAGTGTGACATTTTTAACTTTCTCCACAGTGAATGCGTAGATGATTGTTAAAATTGCTCCTTATTCTAAACCTCTTATCACACTGAAGAAAATGTTTATTTCTTTTCAGAATGAGTTTGCAAATGCCTTTTTAGGTCTGCAAGATATGTAAAAGTCTTCTCACACTCTAGACACTTGTAAGGCTTCTCTCCAGTGTGAACTCTTATGTGAATCTTTAGGTTTCCTTTAAGTGAGAAGCTCTTTCCACACTGAGGGCAGGTGAAAGGCTTCTCTCCAGTGTGGATTCTCAAGTGATTCTTAAGGTTTGCTCTGTTTGCGAAAATCTTTCCACAATGATGGCACATGAAAGGCTTCTCTCCAATGTGAAGTTTTACATGATTCTTAAGGTGATTCTTGTCTATGAAACTCCTATTGCACTGATGACACATAAAACAATTCTCTCTTAAGTGAATGCTCATATGATGATTAAAGCTATCTTTATATCTAAAACTCTTTCCACACTCATCACAAACAAATGGCTTCTCTCCAGTGTGAACTGTCATGTGAGTCTTAAGATTTCCTTTTATCGAGAAGCTCTTTCCACACTGTTGGCAGGTGTGAGGCTTCTCTCCAGTGTGAACTCTCAAGTGGGCATTAAGGATTTTTTTCTGTGTAAATCTCTTCCCACACTGAGTGCATATGAACGGCTTTTCTCCAGTGTGAATTCTCATGTGGGCTTCATAGCTGTCTTTTCGATTGAAACTCTTTCCACACTGTTGACAGGTCAAATGGCTCTCTCTCATCTGGAGGTTTCTAGTTTCTGTTTTATGAGTCTGTGAGGAACTAAAAGATTTCTCTCCAGTCATGAAATCATGACATTTCTCATACTGATTTTTCTCCTCCATTTCATTCAGTTCTTGACTCTCCTCTTTCAGCATCATCAGGTCTAGGGTGAAAAGAAATGAAAACAAGTTAACACCAATTTAATGTCACAAAGCAAGACATGACAACATTTAGACATGTAAAACATCAAATCCAATAACATATACCACTTTGTAAGTGGTAACAAAAACAAAATTATTGATATACAATGGGCACAAATCTGGGCCAACACCTCTGGGTTGAGGCAACATCTCTGATTCTTTCTCCTGGGTCAAGGTAAGCTTTCTTTTGGGATATTTCATGTCATGCTAAAGAGCTGAGCAAACGCTGCATTCCAAGCTCCTATACTTTTCTTCTTATTTATTTCTTAAAACAATGCAAAGATTTGTCTCTCTAAACCTAAGAAAGGTCTTCTGAAAACCACCAAATTCACTAGGGGTGATGCAGCAAAAATGCAGAGATGGACAAGGATAGCTTGTTAGGATATCTGATCGGTAAGCTTGTGGTTCTCCTCAAAGAAATTGAGTATGACATAGACTCTAAAACAGCAGATTTACAAAGCTCTATCCTAAACTTGTACTCCACTATGATTGGCCTTCTAGGCTGAGTGAACGAGGCGAACAGCCGAATCCCGATAAACCCCCGAGTTTCTGGTTCTACTGCTCCATCACCAAGACCGGAAAAACATCCTATGACTTGCTAAACAAAAGGGAGAAATAGATGTGGATGGGAAAAGAGTCAGAGTCTTTCCTGACATGAGTCTGGATCGTGCAAAAAGGTGTAAACAAATGGTTTCACCCCTGAAAGCGTTGACAGAGCTGTTAATCACCTGCTACCTATTCCAACCTGATTGCCTAAAGATTCAAAATAGAAAAGTCTGTTTTCTGTACACACCTGGAGAGGCACTAACATTCATTGACAAACAAGATTTAGCTTGAAACACTTTTAAACTATAGTAGAAGACAGACTTGTTCAAGATGTAGATTTACACATGAACAGTCATTTTGTAAAATTTATAAAATAAATAAGTAAATAAAAAGCTAAATTTAATGTAAATGGCCTACATAGGCCTACATAGCCCAATTAACTCCATGGGGTTGGCGGTCGTGCCAGCGATACCACCTCGCTTTTTTCTTATCGGTGCGGAAGAGATACATCTATATTGAGATATAAAATTACTTGCGCAAATCCAAACTTTGCATATTTGGTATTAAACAGAGTTTAGCTCCAACCCTAATCAAACGCACACGAACAAGCTAATCAAGGGCTTCAGGGCCACTAGAAAGCTACAGGCAGGTGAGTTTGTATCAGAGTTGGAGCTAAACTGTGCAGGCGTTATATGCTACCTTTTCTTGGTGTAAGTCAACAGCCTTCCTGCAGCATTTCACACATTTTAGATGCAGTCAAACAAGGATTAATTTATGTATATTAATGAGGCATTATAAAAGTCCAAGCATTATAATTCCCATACCTTTGGCATAAAGAATAGATCTTACTTTAGACAAACTAGTCTAAATAAGTCAAAAATTTCTCCCAAATTCCTGGAATCTGAGTACATGTTACTGGACAGTGAGCCACAACTATCAACCATTTTCTTTTGTCATACTGTCTCTTTCCAAAGAGGATGAGTTCCTAATTCAGTTGAAGAAACAAGAATAGTTTTTGAAAAATCAGGCTCTGAAATGTTTAACTACTTCTCCTAAGGGGTTTATATGATTCACACCAAACTTTATCAACATGATAATACACTGGAGATGCTAAATTGTGAACAGATATTGGATATCATGAATGGTGTTGCCATTACGTAAGTTAAACTAGGCAGATGGTGCTATATGGTTAAAAGAAAGAAAAACAAAAGTAATACATAATATAATCACTAGATGGCAGCACAGGTCTATTTTTATACAGGGTAGATCGAATTCTTGTTGCTGCAAACAGTTATAATGAAATAATGACTTCATGTTATCAGGTATTGAATTTGGATATATGTATATTGAGACATGATCATAAACTACTTTCTGTCACAGTTTAGATCTCACTGCCCCTTTTTCTGTCTGTATCAATAACACTCTTGATGGTTTAGAGTTTAACCCTTTCATTGCTGTGTTTTTGCTAGCAAAAACTAGCTCCTTTATAGTGCACTGACAACATAGTTTTATATAACCAGTTTAATAAAAAGGTTAATACAAACATAAAAAGACTTTAAGATACTTCTGGACTTACAAATTTTGATCTGCAAATGACAACTTTAAGATGATCCATCTTGCTGAGAACAGTGTTTTCAGACATGAAGACTTGCTTTTATTAGGTATTGCATTTGGATATATATATTAGACGTTATCAAAATCTACTTTCTGGCACAGTTTAGATTTGATTTTTTGTTCAAAATGTTGAATGTTGTATCTTCTGGTTAGTGATGCTAATGATAAACTGACAATTAATTAATTGTTGATAATAATGTAATCAATAAAACTTGTGTATTATGGATTAAGCAAAGTCAAACGCATGTGTGCTCCTCAACCAAAAATAGTTGTTTTGTTTTGGCTATTTTGTTATTTTTTATCCTCATATGTTTCGTCATTCATTATACCATGAGTTGAGTGTAATAAATTCAGTACAGAGATCATGACTCAGAATGACTGAAGAAAGACTCTGAGAATGAAACCAACCTGTTTGTTCCTCAGTATCTTCATGTTTGACTCTGAATGTTTCTTCAATCTTCACGTCTTCACTCTCCTCTTTAATAAACTCCATCTTTATAATAGTGTGTCACGTGGATCTCAGTCGCTTCACCAGGAGTTTCTCTGTGTGTTTGGACACTCTGTCATGATTAAGATGAGAATAATTAACAGAAAGAAAAACACATCACAAATAATAATAATAATAATAGGACTGCCAACATTTGAGTTTAGCTCGGAGTGAGCTAAACAGAATTTCAATTAACATTAGTGACAACTTGTTACAATGTTTACATGGTACAATAACTGGTTCTGTTTTTAATAGTGCTTGACAAAAAATTCATGATTTCAACTCATAAGCTTATGATTTGATTCTGATCTTGATTCAATATTGGTTCATTTGGATAAACACCAGGCACAGCAGCTACATGTTCATTATTCTCTGTGAACATTCAGGGGGCTCTATTATTCTTAAAGTTTAAAATTAAAGGGAAAGTTTCCCCAAAAATGAAAATCCTGACATCATTGACTCAATCTGTTCCAAACCTGTGAGTTTCTTTCTTCTGCTCAACACAAAAGGAGATATTTTGAAGAATGTCAGTAACCAAACAGTTGATGGACCCCACTGACTTACATAGTATGAAAAAAAAGAAATACTACGGATGTCAATGGGGATCAGTTCGGTTACTGGCATTCTTCAAAATATCTTCTATTGCGTTCAATGGCAGAAAGTACGAATTTTCATTTCTGAGTGAACAACTAAAAGCAACTACTAATCATTAGAATAAGCCATTTTTAGACTTCCGGTGCCGTCACAGAGACAGCAAACACTTGAAAGTTAAGCTCCATCAGATTGTTGCATGATTTACAATACCAATTCAGGTGTAATCAGAGTTTTTCAGAATGAGTATGACAATGAGACACAAGAATACTTCCAAAAATGAACATTTGAGAGAAAGAGATGATCACCTAGCCCTGTTAGACATGCTCAAACATCATCATCTAAGAGAAATCCCTTTTAATGTAAACAGAATTCATTACATTTGATCATCCGTATCAGAAACAGCAAACAAGTAGAATCTATATCTATAGCATCAGTATCTATAGAAATCACCAAATGATCCATTGATTAATCATTAAGTCCAGTTGGATTAAACAATAGACAAATGTATTAAACTGGATAAGAAGAGATGCAAATCAAGAGTTTGATAGTAATATTATTATGAAAGGCAGTTACTGTGCATGAAACACTCATTTTGTGTTGTGAAAGGATACTTTGTGATTTTGTGTATTGTATTGTATTATGAACACTATTGAAAACATGCTGAAATGTCTGAAAAAAGTGCACTTTTGATGATCTGTTGAGTTTATAACACTTGTTTGTGAAAGAAATACTGTAATAGAGGATGAAATGTGGATAAATACATGCAAGTCTAAATATTTTCTCCACTTGTTTAAACTAGGCTAAGATTCATCTGCACCTATATTACATGTTCATCATATCAGTTCAGATCGTCACTTTCCCCAGAACCCAAAAACATGCAGGTAAACTCTGCGAGATATTATTATAATTTAAAACAGCTGTTTTCTATGTGAATATACAGTAAAGTGTCATTTATTCCTGTGATCATTTTCAGCATCATTACTCCAGTCTTCAGAAATCATTCTGATATGATGATTTGCTGCTCAAGAAACATTCATGATTATTATCAATGTTGAAAACAGGTGATTCCTTTTATTTTTCTGGATTCTTTTATGAACAGAAAGTTAAATGAACAGCATTTATTTGCAGTTACCAAATATATTTAAATGTATTACATTCATTAAAGCATTTATTAAATAGAAATCTTTTGTAACATTTTCACTCCTCACTCACTTTTCATCACTTTAATGTGTGATGAATAAAAAAACATGTTATTAGATATGCAAGACTATTACATTTATAATTAACTTATTACACAGTTCTCTGTATAATTGTCTGAAAGGGTTGTATAGATTTAAACACTTAAAATGATTAAAAACACAAACCTTTCTTCAGCAGAATCACAGATGCAGGAGCGCGGCGCAGCCTTATGACATCATGTCACAACACCAAAATAAAAGTCCTGTTCACACGAAATAGAAATTCACACACAGAATACCACTGAGATTTTTTCAAAAGCTTCTGGCTTATGTCTAAATATGAAATCACAATTATAGTATGAAATATTGAGCATTTGTGAAATTCTCAATCATGAATAAAGTCAAGTATTCATATTACAGATGATTGGAAACAACTTTTGAGTATTTCAAACTCATCATGAATTTACACTTTCAGATTTACTATATTTATTGTTTCATTTAATCTACTATTTAACTAAAACTGAATCCTTGTCATGATGAATATATCCATCTTATTCCATCTCAGTGTTTCTACAGAATATCAGATCAATAAATAAAATTAAATGTCATTATTGTTATGTTAAAGTGTATTATAATAAAATGACTGTGACTGTAAAGGATTACACTGATGATGGGTTTAAAACAATTGATTTTGACTGTCTGAGTGGAAAACTTTATATACACTTTATACTTTATACTTTTATACTTTTACTTTATAACTTTATAAATTAAAATGGTTAAAATCATTTCTTCTAAATGAAATCTGGTTTACACTTCCCTGAATTATCTTTAATAAATCTGTGCAATGTGTAAATTTGTGCTGAAATGTGATACTCATTTATTGGAAATGATTTACAAACATAATTTTACTCCTCATAATAGATCTTATTGATTTCAGTGGTAATGCTTTTATACGGAAGAAGATTAGGGCCAAGCAATAATAAACAAATAATAAAACCATCTCAAGTTTAAAATCATTAGATTTTGAGAACAAAGTTGTGTTTCGAGATAAAACTTGTTACATTTAGAGAAAAAAAGTCTAAATAAAATGTCAGCAAAAAGTCAAAATGCCGAGAAATGCATCAGTGTCATATTCATTGCATACTGATCCAAGAGGACATGTCAGTCAAGCTAGGCCTATATTTCAGGCTTGTCAATGTCTATTTTATTTATATAGCACTAGTAAAACAACACATTGTTTCAAGTGAGGCTCCCGCACTGCCTCCTGTGCACCACCAGAGGGAGCCATCACCCGAATATTGACTGTTCCTCATTTGAACTTCATTTCCCATAGGCCCTCATTCCTGGGACTGATTGCACTCTCACCTACATTACACACAGAGACACACACACACACTCACAGACAGCGAGGGAAAGATTAAAGTGCATGTACCAGGAACAGCAGCAAAGTTAAGAGGAGTGATTTCAAATGTGCCTCTGGAAATGTCCATGGAGGATGTAAGGAATGAGACACAAGGTGGGAATGTAACAGAAGCCAAATTATTTAAAATAAATAAAGGTGGTGTTAAAGGTACAATATGTAATAATTTTGGCCGCTAGAGGTCGCTAGAGGCCTATTCAAAACAAAGGCGTAGCTTGATGACGCCAAGTTTGAGCGCGGAATCTTGGGACATGTGGTCTTCATCTCAACGGACGGTGCGAAAGAAAAGGGATTGGACTCAGGAAGAAATCATGTTCATGGATGCGATTATTAACGTTACTGTAGTGTGAAGCAGAGCAGGAGCGAGTGTTGTGGAGCTGAACGAGGAGCTGGAGCGATTGATCAACACACGCCTCACGAGCAGCGGGACTTTTATTATGACACAGTCGCCGGCGCCGCTGCCGCTTTTCCGGTCATGAGTATGAGGAAACACAGCTCTGTTTATCATATTAGATACATTTGAGAGTGTTTAAAATGATGTTATAATGTTACTCTGTGCATTCGCTCGGCGGCTGCTGTGAGACACTGTTACACACTGCAGTAAGATAGATCGATTTTACAATATCATATTAAATGCTGGATGGCTTGTGTTGATAAATGGCATGCAATTAATTTTAAAACGTATTGTATGATGGAGAAAATGCTGTATTACTGTTACTAAAAATAAAGCTGCATCTGATTATGCTATGTTATCTACTTATGAATGCTTCTTCTTCTTCGTTGGAGTTTTATGGCAGTTGGCCTCCATAGTGTTGCATTACTTCCATCTGCTGTCTCACTTTAACTTACTATCGTATTTAAATTCGTCCCTCCAGTCCAGTCCTCCTTAGAAAATTAAATATCTCCGTCCTTGGTCATTATTTCCATATCTTACTATATTTTTAACATTATACTCTACTATACCCTTTTCCCGAAGTTGATTCTTGAATTCTTGCCTTTCTTGCATATATTTCTTGCATGATATAAAGATGTGCTCAATTGATTCCTCCTCCTGACATTCATCATATAGTCCTGTCGGGTGTTTCCTTATAACATGAAGAGTTTTATTTAGCTTTAAATGTCAAATCCTCAGTCTATTTATTATGACTTGTTCCTTCCTTTTATTTCCCTTCTTACTTTCCATACCTACCCTATTTTGTATCATGTACAGATTGTCTCCCTTTAATTTCATTGTCCCACTGCTGCTGCCATTTTTCCATGATCTTTTTCCATACTTCTTTTGCCAGTCTTTCTCATTTCCCTGGATGCCCACATGCACTGGCACCCACATGTATGAAATGTTTTTCCCTTGCCTGCTTATTCTTGAGTTAGTAAATAAAATCTCATAAAGTAATTCCGGATGATTTCTAGCTACACCAGACTTTATGCTCATAAGGGCAGATGCAGAATCACTACATATTACAATGCTGTCCCATCTAGTTTGTTCGATCCACTCTAATGCTATTAATATAGCATATAACTCGACTGTGTACACACTTAAACTATCAGATGTTCTTTTGTTTACTCCCACATGATGTCTAGGAATATACACAGCAGATCCTGTTACCTCTGTTTGTAAATCCTTTGATACATCTGTAAAAATTTGAATACGATCTTTGTGCATATTACCCATATATCTATAATATTCACTGACTATATGTGTATTCCCACTGCTGCCTTTTATTATTATAAACTCCATGTCCACCTTCGTACTTTCCATTGTCAAGACTGGTTTGTTAAACCACACCACAGTATAGCAAATTCTTTGTCATATATGTCCATTTCTTTTCATTTCTCCTGTCCAGCCAAAACTTTCCTTTTTCCTCCTTCTCCCAACTATTTTGTAGCACCTTTTTCACTGAATGGTTTTCCCCATGCCCTCTTAAATTAATCCAATAGTTGGACATATGAATGCGCTTCTACTATTGGCACTGCAGCACGATCAGTGATTGGATGAATTTCTCTTTTTCTCCTATGGCGGTCATTTTTAACCGTGAAGGAGCCAAGTGTGACTTTTTCCCTGACCCTTTAACATATCTGAATCATGTCCATGATTTTTGTGTTCACATAGCTAATGCCACGTTAAAACGTTAACCTAATGAATTAGTTTTGTAATTAAAATGTTAATTTTGTAATTAATATATGTGCTTGTGTGTAGTTTATATGTGTTTCATCTTTTGAAAGTCTATGATTATACATTCTATGACTGTGATTGACAGGCGTATGGCTCCACTTAGGACAAGATAAGAGCGAGAGATGAGTGAAGTACAGCCTTAAACTGATGCACTATGTTTAATACACATCTTAAGAGATATGGTGGACATTCATAGGCCTATTAAATTTGCAATATTTTCCTGTTTTTACGTCATGAAAATCTATAAGAATGTAGTTATATGTGGGACATATATGAGACATAGGATTGAAAATACATAAATCTTATGCAATTTGTATATGCGTTTTTTGCAGCATATATGTCCCTTGTAATATTCTGTTGGAACAATCACAGATGTTTTTAACAAAACCTTTCCATATGGGAAAACACAGGAGGAAGTGGTTTAGTCTGAAAGATTTAATGAGCCAGTTAATCACCCTCTTGTTGAGCAATACTCTGTCTAAGCAGATACATTTCTGTGGAAGTTTTCTTGCAGTGAAAATGCCTTAAGGAAACTTTTCCTGAACAACAGTACTATAAATATGACCCAGTTGGCTTCAGACTTCATCTGAAGACATTACCAGATGACTTCATTTCTTAACATAACGAATACACACGAGGACCCCAGGTGAGACACCACTTTAAAGTGATACGAACAGGTTATGCTATGACAGTGAGAATAGTGTGGAGTTAATATTGTGCCATAATTAAACAAGCAAATCCAGCATTTTGTAAACAAACACAATCTGCTTTGCAAAGGAAAACTCGACTCGCAAACAAACAGAAAGTGATGTGCAAATACAAAGGTCAGTTTGAATTAAAATGCAGAGTAACAAATATATGTATTGTTTTACAAATATAAAGAAATGTGCCTACATCATATTTCACAAATAAATACAAACCATCCTACAAATGGCATGTAACCTTACCAAATCTAGTGCATACAAACACACACCTGTCTGTTACGATTGTGCAACACTTGCCTTTTTATGAGATCTCTAAGTTTGATTTTCTCACAAATGCAGATGAGCAACTTCCTCTTCCAAAACAGCAGATGGCGCTTTGCTACAGGTCAATTTATGCTAGTGTCTCGAGAGAAGCCCTGAAACATCCGTTTATAATAATAATAAACTTTGTTTTATAGTGCCTTTAAAAGTTGCATCTCAAACCACTTTACAAAAACAGACAAATAAAATACAATGGAATATAAAAGATAGAAACATACATCAAAACACATTTAAAGACATATATAGTTATATATAAAACAAGATAATCTCGTATAAAAAAAATCATTTTACAAAGTGTTTACAGCTGATGAAAATGAGCGGTGAACAGGTGAGTTAGGCGTTTCTCAATACCAAATGCACAAAGTTTAGTAATTCTACATTATCTGCAAAATGCAACAGCAGCAATCTTGATAACATCACTCGGCTCTGTAAGGCTTGATTTTCCTGCTAAACGAAAACTGAGATCAAGCATCCTGCAATAAAGCAATAAAACACGTCTAGAGAAGAAGATCTCAGAGAAATAGCAAGGGGCAACGCCTTGCCCTAACCCCAAAAGGACAACACCTCCCCCCACCACACACACACACAAACTCTCCTTCCCCCTGACTGAAAGTTATTCAACACATATAATGTAACTTGTGTATTTATTGTTTTTCCCTTTTCATGTTTGGTATCATTTTAAATGTCTCAGTGCGATTGGTAAAATGGTCTCAATTTCACAGCAGTCACTAGAATTATGAAGAAGCTGGAAAATCAAGTGAGGCTCCCACACTGCCTCCTGTGCACCACCAGAGGGAGCCATCACCCGAATATTGACTGTTCCTCATTTCCCATAGGCCCTCATTCCTGGGACTGATTGCACTCTCACCTACATTACACACACACACACACACACACACACACACACACACACACAAAACAGGTGTTGGTGTAATAAACATTTACGATCCCTTTGTTCTGGTCCTGGTATAAAAGGTAAAGAGCAAAGCAGTCATGTGGGACCTTCTGTAACCAGAACCCCCATACAGAGATGGGTGAATGTCTGAAGACATTCATGTATCACTGTGTGTATATGCATTTCTTTGAGTAATCGATGTTATGCATTCATTATTTCTGAATTGGCTTCTAATTGTCTAATTGTAATGTAATTGGCATATATTTTTACTTGACAAATAAAATGTTATATTTGGTTGATTCTGTATTATTATTAATTCATTATTTCTAGTAGATCAAAGCGAAGGTATTACCTCAAATCTGTGTTCAGGATTGTTCATACAGAAGGTTTAATAGATGGAGCATGGGGCACGTCAATTAAGTCCATTTCGATTTCTGACTATCGCTGCCTTAAATAAGTTGCAGTTTTCGTAAATATATAAAAAACTATGCTTTTTGTTACGAGTAAGCAGAGTGCGACCGACTTAAAGGTCAGACTGACGAGTTTGTGTTCGGGAAGAGCACTCAATCGGCCGAAGTGACTCTTCTAAAGCGATACCAGGACTGCAGTGAACGAAATAATTGAAGATATAAGGTAATCAGAATAATCGAATATCTAAATTAAGGCATAACTAATGATGAATTTCTAATTGGAAGCACAACATAAGAATAAGAATCATTTAAAATTGGAGTCAGATTAAACAAGTGAAATTAAGTGAACTTAATAGAGACGCTGGAAAGACATACACGCGTAGCCCATGCAGGGCCCAAGTGACAGCCCATGAAAAACCCACATGGGGCCCACATGGACATGTTGGCTGGGATGCGTGTCCCATGTAAGGGATTTATCTATATACACACCTAGATACTTGTAAGATTGCACCTGTGCTATTTCCTGATTGTGAACAAATACCGGCGTACGCTTTCCGATACCCTTGGAGTCAAAGATGATCTCCTCTGTCTTCTTAGTGTTCGCTTTTAGGAAATTAGCATCACACCAATCGATAAATGACCTAATCTCAGAATAATAAATAGAAAGAGAGTCTTGCTTTTTCAATAAAGCTAAAATCAATAAAAAGCAGTGGAGCGTAAGCATCTGAATCCTCCAGGGGCCTGTACCATGAAGCCGGATTAGCTGGCTAGCCAGGTAAGTTTCAGATTAGTTTGTGCCAACCCTGGCTTTAAGGTACTATGAAAGTTGCTCATCTTAAATCAGTCTTCGTTGCCATGGTATCTGACGCTGCACGGCTAACCTGCTCCGGGGCAGGTTATGTTCTGGATTCGAGATCTCAGACTGAAGTTTGACCAATCAGCTGTGAGCAAAGAAATATAGGTGTCGTAACTAATCCACAGCATCTGTTGCAATGGCTTCACCTTTTCTTCCGAATCCTGTAGACATCTCTGCGCAAATTGTTAGACGAGCACTTCGTAGAGAAAGAGTTTTTAGGGACAGACAAAATCCCCTTGCTTTCCCTGAGACTTATTTGTATGAAAGATATAGATTTTCCGCGGAAGGAATCTCTTATATTTGCGAACTTCTTGAGCCTCACATAAGAAATGTGACGCGTCGAAGCCATGCCCTTACTGTACCGCAAATGATATGTATTGCGTTGCGTTTTTTTGCAAGTGGTACATACTTGTATGCAGTCGGTGATGCGGAGAACCTAGGGAAAAACACGGTTTGTTAATGATTTTAAAAGTACATGTTAATGATTTTAAATGTTGATTATTATTTTATTCTTATGATAGGATTCCCTAGAGTCATAGGAGCACTAGACTGCACACATGTTGCAATCTCCACAGCTCTAGGAGAACATGAGGCAGATTATGTGAATAGAAAATCCTTTCACAGCCTTAATGTTCAGGTAGGCCTACATGTGAGATGACTTTATTTTCAGTGAGATGAATCTTTAAATGAATAGTAACATTAACAGATATGAAAATGATCTACTGTACATTTAATCTGCAGATGACTTGTGATCATGAATGTATGATCACAAGCTTGGATGCCAAATGGCCTGGCTCAGTGCATGACTCAAGAATTTTCCGTGAGTCTGTGTTGTGTCAGCGCTTTGAGGAAGGTAAGTTACATTTAGCACAGACACTTTAGTCCATTTTAATTGTCACAGCAAATCCTACACAATTTTCCCATTTTATGTTCTATGACAGGGCTTTTTGATGGCCTGCTGGTAGGAGACAGGGGTTATGCATGCCAGAGGTTTTTGCTAACCCCCTATCCTGACCCTCAGCCAGGGCCACAAAACCGCTTCAATGTGGCCCTCAGTAAAACCAGGGTCAAGATCGAGATGACCTTTGGCATCCTAAAGGCACGTTTCAACTGCCTTCGGCATTTAAGAGTGTCACCAGAGAGAGCATCACAGATTGTAGCTGCATGTGCCATTCTGCATAATATAGCTACAATCAGAAAGGAGAAACCCGATGAAATAGACCCAATCACACTTGACCACCCAGCTGGTGCAGCTGTCAGAGATGCAATTACCATACAATATTTCACTTAATAAAAGCACATTGAAACTGCATAGGTCTTTTGTGTAGGCGTTTTATTGGTTTTGTGGCTATGGGAGGGAAAAAGAGCAAGAAAGTTGCATGAATAAATATTCATATATTGTGTTCATACTAAAGTGTAACATGGTTAAATAAAGTTCACATACTGAGATATGTGTTTCAAGCTGTTTGATCTCCAGTTTAATTTTTTTAATTTGGAGTCTCCTCAGCTCACAGTCTAGCTCCTTCAGTGTGCAGTCCAGTTCAAGGCTCCTTTTGTAAAGGGTCCTGACAGAGTCTGTTTCTACCTGAAACATAATTCCACCACAAACAATCATTACTTTTACACAATTTAACATTACACAACTTTTCTGGAGGTTAATCAAATCACAAAATGGCATGTTTTCCTATTTATGTAAAGGTTTTACTTTGTTCACATTTCTTCTGAAGCCCATTGAGGTAGAGGCCTCAGTTTCAGTGGCAGGTTGTGCAAAATCCTAAAAAAGAAGGAAAAAAAAGAAAAAGATAAGGATAAGGGCCAGTCACTTTTGCCAAACAAAAAAGTGTGTGCTATAAAAAGCCCATAGTGTTTACCTCAGCAACAGTCTCAGAACACACAGACAGAGTGTCCTCATCATTTACTTCACCCTAATAAATAAAAGTAGGCCAATGTAAAGCATAACTGTTGTGAAGCAGGTTATGTTCAGTGTTCTGTCTGCTGCATACTGACCTCTGTGTGAGAGACTGTGTGCATGTGTGCTGGCTTTAACAAGGACACTGTATTTCCCTCTACTGCAGAATAAACAAGTCATTCACATTTAAAACTCCTATATTGAAAAAATAAAAATAAAATGTATTGCATACATACCAAGTGTCACTTGCTTAGAGGAGCCAGCACCAGGGTCTGATTGTACAGCCCCTGTAACCCCATCCATAATGGGACGTTCATTATTAAAACTCAGGGCCAACTCCTCTGCCACAGTATATTCTGGAGGAGGTGGCCCTCCCCCAGTTTTACACTTTTTTCTATTGGCTGCAAACAAGCATTTGTGATAAAATATTCACAAAAAATGATAAAAAGTTGTGATAAATACTCACCACTCTGTATTATATTTTTATATTTTGTCTTGATCTGCTGCCAAGAACGTTTGGAGTTGGGGTTGCATCTAAAATCAATGAATATTAATCTTTCTTAAAAAATATATTATATTATATTATATTATATAGATATAGATATAGAGAGAGAGAGAGAGAGAGAGAGGATTTCTTCAACTTACGCATTAACGCTATCAGCAATCTTTCTCCAACAATCCTCTCTTGCTTTGGCAGCAGAGACAGTGTTACTTCGCGCTTGAAAAACATTTTTATATTCTTCATACTTATGCATTATTATCTCCTGCTCCTCCGCTGAAAAATACAATGCTCTCGCTCTTTCCATATTGAACGCGATTGGTTGTTCGGTGCCGACATCACTCTTTTATGTGCACGCGTGAGAGGAGTAATCATAGCTTAAGGATCAAATCCTGAGTTGACAGAGAAAGTTGATGAGCTGTGTCATGGTACCAATTATCCCTGATTGCATCGGTTTGGTTTTGTCAACTCGAAACTAATCCTATAACCCTGAGTTTGTTCAACTACCATCATGGTACAGGCCCCAGGTGATTTAGAACCAAATGTGGTTTGTGGTTCCAGTGTGTTCAACAGCTAGGAGTGGGGACAATAACATGCAAACAAAAAAATCCATCCATATCACAGTTTTCTCTAAATAAGAAAAAATACATGTGCAAATTGCATGAGTTTCTTTAAAAAACACATGGTTTACATAAAATCTTTTATGTGTTTATGATTTGAAAGTGAACAAATAACCCTGTTTAGGAAAGAGAATGAAGCTTTATAAATCTTGTGTTTCGAATCAGTGGTTTGGAGCACGTATCAAACTGCCAAAGTCACCTGGGGCCTGTACCATGATGGTAGATGAACAAACTCAGGGTTATAGGATTAGTTTCGAGTTGACAAAACCAAACCACTCCAATCCGGCTTTGTTGGTACCATGATGCTGATCATCAACTTTCTCTGTCAACTCGGGCTTTGATCCTGAGTTTGTGAAGTGTGTGCACATGAATCCATGACATCAGTGGCAAACAGCCAATCACATGCCTTGCAACAGAAATAAACTGTGATTCACTTCTCACGAGAGAGCCAGCGTGATTCAAAACTCTTTCGCTGAAAATGAAGAATTTAAATGCATTTACACTAATGGAAAATACTTGTCTGTGAAAGAGGACAAATAAAAGAAATGATCTTTCTCTATCAGTCCAAGTGAAAGTTGTGAAGTTAGTTTATATAGTTGATAATATATAGCGATAGAGACTTAAACATACAAGGTCACATGTAGTAATTTTTAAAGAGTATATTTACTCCTTATTTAGACCTATATTAAATATGATCTATATATATTAATATTCATTGAAACAAAGTGCTTAATAACTACTGTTACACTAAACTTGCGTTTGTGTAATGGATTAATAAAAATATAGATCATATAATTATACAAATCATATAAATTATATTATCATTAAAACCAGAAAATTTCATCGTTAAATATTTATTTTTACTATATAATGACCTTTAATTTTGAGGAAGAGAAACTGGGGGAGTGACTTTATTGCGTTGAGGATGTCACTGTCACTTAGCTTACATCTGATTGGTCCAATTTCAGTTTGAAATCTCGAACCCAGAACATAACCTGCCCCGGAGCAGGTTAGCTGTGGAGCGTAAGTTACCATGGCGATGAACACCGCTAAAAGTCAAGTTACTTTCATGGTACCTAAAACCCAGGATTGGCGCAAACTAATCTGAAACTTACCTGGCTAGCCAGCTAATCCAGCTTCATGGTACAGGCGCCTGATTTCAGTAAACCAGGCTTTGTTACATCATAACTGAGGTGTCCATTTTCTACATTCACCATCTGAGATAATATACTGCCCACCTTGACTTGAAACTTAAAAAATCTCCCTTCAATTCCAATTCTTCGCAACTTTAATAACAATCCTTCTCTCCACATCATATCATATGCCTTTTGAATGTTGAAGTATACTGCCACAAACACCTCTTTCATAGCTAATGTCTTCTTTACATCAGTTTCTAATCATATTAATGCATCTAAAGTGGATCTACCTCGAAAACCAAACTGATTAGCAGCTATTACTCCTCTGCTTTCTAACACATAATAGGGGTGCTTAATAATTATGTTTTTCCATCACTTTACAGAGGTTAGACGTCAGAGCAATCGGCCTATAATTTCCTGCTATTGCAGAATCTTTCCCTGGTTTGGGAATAGGGATTACGACAGTTTGTTTCCAGAATAAAGGTAGGGTGTCGGTTGTCCTTCCACCCATATTTTATTAAAATGATCCAATATTGCTTTAAGTATTATTTCATCCATATGTTTAATCATAGTATAGCAAACTCTATCTTTTCCTGGAGCAGTTCTTCTAACCCTCATTAATACTCTTTCTAGATCCCACATTTTAAAGCTGGCATCTAAAGCTGATTGACTATTAGTTGTTGTTTTTAAATATTATAAATATCTTGATGTTGCTTTAAAATTTCTTCCCTCCTTCTCTTATAATTTCTTTCTAGATAATCTGTGCTGTGTGCTTTTTGAAAGTTGAAGGCTAACAGCTTTTTCAGCTTTTTCTTCTTCAGTCACTGCTGTTTTCCCTTCATTTTCTAAAACTGCAATATTCTGAGTTCTGTAAACACCAACCATCTTATTAAGGACACTCCATACTTCTCCCAACTGAGTTTCCCTTCCTATTGTGGAGCAGTGACAGATTTGAGAGACATGAGAGAAAGCCTGTGGGTAAGTTCACAGCCTGTTACCAGAACACACGTACATCTCATCTGATGTATGCAGATGGATTGAGATTGAGAAATGACTGTTACAGTAAGAGCCAGATTTACTTTAGCAGGCACTTTTTAAAAAACATATAACTTCAAATAAGAAACATCTTCATCATTTGTTAAAAAAGCCAATGATGATTTGACTCTCATTTATATTGAGATGAGACTTGTGCTGACAATCAGCCATTGTTTGCAGTGTTTGTTTGAGCTGTTAGTGCCACAGTGTAAAAGGATTCTTGCTTCACCCCTGAACTATCTTCTTGAGAAAAAGTTTTGAATCTCATCTCCGGGAAAACAAACTCACTTGACGAGTTTCAGAGCTTTTTCCCAAGAAGCCAGTTCAGGTGTGAAGCAAGAATCCTTTTACATGTTTGTAGTTGTACAAACTTGTTTTATTTCATTTCGTTTAGACTAATGTAATGTTGGTGTCAGCCAGGCCTCTCTCTCACGTTAGTGCAGAATGCTGCAGCTTGACATTTAACATGAACACGTAAACGGGAACATATTTCCCCCATATTGGCTTCTCTACATTGGCTTTCAGTCCATTTTAGGATTGATTTTAAGGTTGTAATGATTGCTTATAAATCCTTAAATGGCCTAGCCCCAACTTTCCTTCCTGACCTTATACAACTGCACGTCCCATCAAGGTCTCTGAGGTCTGCTGACCATATGCTCATGGCCATCCCTAGAGTAAGACTGAAGCACAGGGGAGATTGTGACTTTGCAGTGGCTGCCCCTAAACTCTGGAACTCATTACCATTGTCTGTGAGGATGGCCTGAACTCTGTCTGCTTTAAAACTAGTCTTAAAACATGTTTTTATTCTTTGGCATTGAATTCAGTCTGAGAGCTGTGGTTCTTCTCTTTTTGTTGTTTGTTTTTCTGATTTGTAATGTACAGTACTTTGTACAGTACCCGTTTGTTGTTGGTTGTTTTATGACCCTTTATGTTCAGCACTTTGGTCAACTACTGTTGTTTTAAATGTGCTCTAGAAATAAATTCAACTTGAAACTTGGCAAGTTAGTAAATACTGCTTCATATTATACTGACCTATATAGATTTAATGTTCCTATTGATTCCAGACCTTCAACATCAGACAATATTAAGGCAATGTGTATAAATATATCAGTGTTCATTAATAAAACTAAAAGGCAATTATTTAATTTTTTCCAAGTTATTACAGCTATTTAACAAAAATCAGATGACTTTCTGTATCTATTGATGTTCTTCTTCATCAACTCAGGACCATCTTCCACAAAATGTTTGAACTGTTGCTGTTTGGACAGGATTCAGAACACTGGGCACTTTAACACTTATAAAACGTTCTGCAGAAACCATCCTAAATTGGATGTTACGATTATTTAATCATATTATTCACAATACTGTAAATATGTTCATAATCGGTAAATATGTATATTATGACTAAGACTAAGCCTAACTGTGTCCTTATGCTTTTTATATTTATTTTTTATTCTTAAATGTTATGTTTCTTGTTGTTGTTTTTGTATGTGTGCACTAAAAGCTTCAGTACCAAGGTAAATTCCCTGTGTGTGCAAACACACTTGACAGTAAAGCTCTTTCTGATTCTGAACAGGTCGTGACAGAAGTGTTCATGTTCATTCATTTGGAACGAGGAAGGCATTATGCAAATATATTTTATTGTTGAGACACATTATTTTTAATTGTGTCCATTAACCCTCTGGGCTTCACGTGTTGTTGTCACCGGGAGTGTTTTGACATGCCCTGACATCATGCTTATTTCTGTTACTTCTAACATTTTCATGGCTAATGTCTGATTACACTGTATTCAGCACAAACTCTGAGAAAATGATGTTTATAAGTGGTTTGTGAAAAAAAGTCACTGAAGGCCATAAAATGCGATTAATTCAAAATTCTTAATGCGTTAAAATAGTTCATGTGAAATTGTGTCATAACGTAATTTATATCACGTTTCACTTTAAAACATGAACTCTCTGTCACATTCTCTCATTGTATCTGAAGAGCGTGAGACCCCCCACATCGCACTGTTCCCGTCTGAACGGAACGTCGAAACATCCCACCGCTGTGTGGCTAGATGATATGAAAACTGTTGTTTTTTTTGTTTGCTGGATAAAGCAAACCAGCGTCTCGCTATGAAAGTTTTGATGGATGAGGATTGCAATCAAAGTAAAGACGATTGTGTGATGTACAGCAGTCTTACATTAAGCGTGAGTGAGTCTGTTATATTGATGAGCAAACAAATCATATGAGCGCTCTTGACGCGCTGATCGCTCGTCTTTTCACAGGTGTTCACATCTGAGGTCTTCTTAAGAGGCTGGATCCAAACTGAAGCTGATGTACTCTCTAGTCACCTTAGGAGGGGCATCCCAAGATAAAACAGAAAAGCAAATGGAGAATAATTTGCGTAGCTGCTGTTCATAAGGTTAAGTTAAAATAGCCATGTGCAATTGATCTGATATGTACAGAGCCCTGGACATGATATGCAGGAAAAAATAATAGGCTAAATCATGCACACGATTTACTATTTCATTCCCTCGATTTTTTTAAATCATGCGCATGATTTATAAATCGAGGGAACGAAATAGTAAATTGTGCGCACAATTTCATTTTTTTTCTTGCATGTCATGTGTGGGGCTCCGTAGATATGAGATGCATTATGTGAATGCTTGGCTAAAGAGATGCGTCTTTAATCTAGATTTAAACTGAGAGATTGAGTCTGAGCCCCAAACATTATCAGGAAGGCTATTCCAGAGTTTAAGAGCCAAATGTGAAAACGCACATCTTTAAAAAACATTAAAAATAGTAATGTTTACAAACTTTTGACCAGTACTGCACATCCCCATGCATGTGTTACTTTATTTTGCAAAATTATTTTATTATATTATTTTTTAGTTATTCTAAGAAGGCTTTGACATCCAAAGTGACATTGTATGAGCAATAATTCTATAACATTTTATCAATAATGGCTAGATGATTGTGCAACTGATCAATAACAACTGAGTATTCCAGCAAGCTGTGTATTGATATCTTGTATATATTCTTGTCATTTTTAGGTTCTGAGACCATATGGGGTGAAGGTGAAGACAGAACCAAACTAAAGCTGGACTGTAACCTACTGGAGTCAAGTCAAATCACCTTTATTTATATAGCGCTTTTTACAATGCAGATTGTGTCAAAGCAGCTTTACATTGATAACTGGTACATAATTTTGGCTGCACAGCAGCTCTTAAAGAATAGTGTCAATGCAGGCAGATCAAAGCACTGTTGAATATCAAATGTCAAGTCAAATGTCAAGTGTACCCAACTAAGCAAGCCAAAGGCGACAGCGGCAAGAAACCCAAACTCCAACAGGTGACATCAGGTGGCAAACAGGTGTTAAAATGGAGAAAAAAAATCTTGGGAGAAGCCAGGAGTCTGGACTATATGATAGACTTCATACTGGCAGCTACTGGCATGGATGCAGCATCAGAAGTTTTTGAAAAGAGGAGCATTGTCTTCTCCAAGAAAAAGTGTGGAGGATTCATCTGGCCTTCATCGACCCCATGAGGTGACTCCATGTAAAATGAATCAGCTTGCTTTAGGCCCCTGATATGAATGAAATCTTCACCTCATGTGAGCTGATATCATTTTAAACATTCTTAAAATGTTTTTTTTTTTTGTGAATGTATTTTGTAGTATATGTAATAGTATATGTAATCCGCTCCACACACACAGGAACTCAGACCAACCACATACACAGCCACACACCTCCTCTCTTCATTCTCCCCCCTCACTGAGACAGAAGTATCTAAACTTCTCTCCAGTCATCCCACCACCTGTCCTCTAGATCCCATCCCCTCACACCTTCTACAAGCCATCGCTCCCACACTTTTACCAGCACTTACACACATTATCAACACATCTCTCCTCACTGGCACTTTCCCTAACACATTCAAGCAGGCTCGGGTAACCCCAGTGCTTAAAAAACCCACATTAAACACGTATCTTGTAGACAGCTACAGACCTGTTTCGCTCCTACCATTCATAGGAAAAACACTTGAACGAGTTGTTTTCAACCAGGTGTCAACTTTCCTCTCACAGAGCAACCAATTGGATGTCAATCAATCTGGTTTCAAGAGTGGCCACTCGACTGAGACTGCACTGCTGTCGGTCACTGAATCCTTGCGGATTGCAAAGACTGATTCCAAATCATCAGTCCTCATTCTGCTCGATCTATCTGCTGCCTTTGACACGGTGAATCATCAGATCCTTCTGTCCACCCTGTCATCACTGGGCATCACAGGAGCTCCACTTCTCTGGTTTGAATCCTATCTCACAGGAAGGTCTTTCAGGGTTGCCTGGAGAGGGGAGGTATCCAAAACTCATCAACTGACCATGGGGGTTCCTCAGGGTTCAGTTCTTGGACCCCTCCTCTTCTCCATTTACACTACATCACTTGGTCTCATCATTCAGGCACATGGTTTCTCCTACCATTGCTATGCTGATGACACACAACTCTTCCTTTCATTCCAACCAGATGATCCCAAAGTAGCTGCACGAATCTCAAGTTGTCTGGCGGACATCTCGGCATGGATGTGTCACAAGCCGGGCTAAAACTCGGGTCTCTGATGTAGTAGTTGAGAGATCTGCCACTAGACCACAGAGGCTGAAAAGTTGGACCCAAACGAAACACTCTAGGCAGAACTCCAGGCAATGTTGGTTTATTAAAAAAAAAGTCTTTGCAAGCCAAAAATCTAACAAAAGTTCTTCTCAGACAGAGGCATTGGTAACATGAGAGATAATTGAAAAAAAAACACATATAAAAATAAAAGCTCCTCGAGGGGAGAAAACAAAACTAGAGCTCATTAACAATCAAATAACTAAGAACACCTTACTTGAGGTAGCATGGAAGGACTAGGAAGGACTTGGAACAACAAGCAGGTAGCACGCAGCCAAGACTCAAAAACCAAGTGAGGAACAAAAAGGAAAAACACAGCTAAAATACCCTAAGAGAAACAAGGCACAGGTGACCTGGATAATGCTAACAAGATCAAACGAGGAAGAATAAGACAGAGGGGAACACAGGGGCCTCTAGAGGCATGGAGACAAACTACAGGAGGTAGAATGCTGACAGGATGAAAGAACATCATCTACAGCTCAACCTGGCTAAGACTGAGCTTCTCATCTTCCCTGCCAATCCGACTCTAAATCAGGATTTTAGCATCCAGCTAGGCACATACTCAATTACCCCATCAAATTTGGCCAGAAATCTTGGAGTAATCTTTGATGACCAACTGACCTTCAAAGACCACATTGCAAGGACAGCTCGGTCATGCAGATTTGCACTATACAACATCAGGAAAATCAGGCCCTTTCTAACAGAACATGCAACACAACTTCTGGTCCAGGCTCTGGTCATTTCTAGGCTTGATTACTGCAATGCTCTTCTGGCTGGACTGCCATCATGCACAATCAAGCCTCTACAAATGATTCAGAACTCAGCAGCACGTCTCGTCTTTAACGAGCCCAAAAGAGCCCACGTCACGCCTCTCTTCATCTCTCTGCACTGGCTACCACTTGCTGCTTGCATCAAATTCAAGGCGTTGACGCTTGCTTACAGATCTACCACAGGCTCAGCACCCTCCTACTTCCACTCACTCTTACGAGTCTACACTCCTACCAGAAGTGTATCATCAAATGAGCGAAGGCTCGCGGTACCATCACTCTCCAGGACATTCTCGTTCACTGTCCCTTGCTGGTGGAATGATCTCCCTGCCTTCTTCCGGAATGCAGAATCCCTGGCAATATTCAAAAGACAGCTGAAAACTCATCTCTTTCGAGAGCACTTAACCTCATCTTAAAAAAAACAAAACCAAAAAAATTCTATACCTATCCTTTCACTTCCTCTAATCCCTCTCTATTGTAGCTTATGATACTCTGAGCACTGCCTAAAACTTGTATTGTGAGCACTTATTGTGTCCATTTGCCTCGTCAGGATGACTCGCTTGTTGTATTCCTCACTTGTAAGTCACTGGATAAAAGCTTCTGCCAAATGAATAGATGTAAATGTAAGACTGTTCCAATGAAAGAATTTTTTTTACCTTTAAAGATTTTGTAATCATGGTTGCCTGTGTTGGGCTTGTGTTTGCAGGTTGTACAAGACTAGGGCTGCAGCAGCTAATCAATAAAATCTAGGTAATATTTTTGATAATGAGCAAAATTACAAAAATTACATGTTTCCTCATAAACCTGTTAGATGTTTTGCTAATAAATGCAATGTGTTATTTAAACCACCCAGATAGCAAATTTGTTTGGGCCGAATCCAGTTGAATTTTGGATGAGAGTTTGGCCCACATACCGCATGGAATTACAGTCCAAGATTGGCCCAAAAGCTACTTACCGAAAGTGAGCCAGACCCATGCCGAAAGCAGACCAGAACTCACCCACAACTTCTTCCATGTCCCAGAAATCAGCCATAACTGGCCCACAATAGCTCTGTAATCCCCAGATGTCAGCCAGAACAACTCATCCAGAAGCCCCAGAATACACCCATAGCTGGACCGATATTATGCCAGAAAAAAGTTTAAAGTATTTTCTGTAATCCTATTTTTTTGTAAAAAACTGACAACACGTTTTGGATACAGAGATTCTGAATCCCCATTCCCCTGACCATTTCTCTACAACCTCAACTGCTTCTTGAATTTTATGCACAACATATTTAAAATTTCTTCCTCTGTTCCACATTGCTCCATCATCTGCATATAATGCTGTTTTAATCTTGGATGAATTCCTTCACACACATCATTGATCATTATGTTGAATAATACAGGATTCATAGCACTTCCCTGAGGTGTCCATTTTCTACATTCACCATCTGAGATAATATACTGCCCACCTTGACCTGAAACTTAAAAAATCTCCCTTCAATTCCAATTCTTCGCAACTTTAATAACAATCCTTCTCTCCACATCATATCATATGCCTTTTGAATGTCGAAGTATACTGCCACAAACACCTCTTTCATAGCTAATGTCTTCTTTACATCAGTTTCTAATCTTATTAATGCATCTAAAGTGGATCTACCACGAAAACCAAACTGATTAGCAGCTATTACTCCTCTGCTTTCTAACACATAATAGGGGTGCTTAATAATTATGTTTTTCCATCACTTTACAGAGGTTAGATTTTGGTTGGATGTTGGACCAGAGTTGGCCAAGGGAGAACTGAGGTCACACCAAAGACAAAAAAGGGACTAAGTAGATCATAGTCATTTTACAGTGTTGACTTATTCATTCTATTTGCATTACCCACTGTTAATATTATTGTTTGTTTTGTTTTTTGTTGTAGATTTCTTTTTGACTGTGGGGTTGCTTTCACTGGTGGATAGCAGTGGCGTGGTGGTTTGGTCACTTTATTTTTCTTTCCTTCTAGGTCTGCAGTGTGATTTGCCGTGAGCTTGATTGCAGTGGGAGCACGTTTGTCTGTATGCCATTCCTGTCTTCACAACCTAGGTAACGTGTGGCCTAGACTTGTGCCGATATTCGGTAATGCGATAAATCGCGATAATGAATATGCACGATATTGTAATCGTCGGCACTTCAGAATACCGTAAATAATAATTTATTACCAATTATTAATTTTTTATAAGGCAATTAAGAATACTTTACCCATCAATCGTATAAAATGCACAACACCGCTGTATTCTGCGTCAAAAGGACACGCGCTCAGATGTAAACAATCCCAACGTGCACGAGAAGCACATGGCGGAACCAGTGAAGGAGACGAGCTGAATGAAAGTGCGCGTTCACTTTCTGACAGCAGAGGGCGCTGATGGAACAGCAGCGTGCAGCGGTTACCACGGAAACCATGCAAACAAAGTAACTGCACTAGTGAAGTTTTTAAAATGCTTCAAACAGCCATTCATTTTTTTGTAATCTCAGTGTTGTTCACATAGACAGTAAAAGAAATGGACACAGCGACCCCATTGGAACTCAATTGAGACAAGTGAAGCCCATTTTTAGCGATTTTTAGCACTTCCGTTTCTGACGCGCAGACTCAAACTAAGCTTGATGACGTCAGCAACCTGTCTGACAGATGTAAATCTTCTAGTAGCTGTGCGTGCAAACTGCCATCGTTAATCTTGCAGAGACGGCGAGCTTGAGCGGGGAGTTCTTTGGCGTGAGTGAGCAGGAGTAAGTATTCTGATTAATTATTTTGTATAGTATTTTAAAATGTAACGCCAGTACGCCATATTAAGTTAATGCATACTATTAAGAAGTTATGTAAAATTATGTTCAAGAACTGATATGAATTCATACCCAATAGTTATTTAACGGCCCAGAGATCGAATATTTTAAATATAATTTAATTTTTGATGCACATGATGTTGTATAACGTTAATGGGCGCCGAATATAACCACAAAATGGCGTTAACTGTTATCTACACATCTACATCGCAAGAGAAATGGACGAATCAGTCATATAAAAAAGTTATTCAGTAAATCGCTTGGACAAAAGCGTCTGCTTTGGCCTGTTAAATAACATATAGATAATAAATGGACAATAACGAATGTCACCAATAACATCTATAACTAATGGTTTTCATTTTTCTTTCCTCATAGGTAAAAATACAAACTTTTCTTCTGCTAACACCAGAAAAAGAAGAAAGAAAAAAAATAAATTATTAAAGTTCGTGGATAAAAGCTACTTCATATGTATTCACTTGCCACATACCAAATTATTTCCAATTCCCCAAAAACGTTGTTGAAATATTTTGTCCCGTTGCTTTTATGGACTCTATATCTATGGGCTTCTCTCTTGACGTCTCCCCGATTGCCTGCGAGCTTCTCCTCCTGTCTGTACGGTAATTTCTCTACTGTGCGACAGAGAGTCGAGTGGTTATGATGCAATCGTTAGCCTATTTTTACAAAAACTGTTTCTACGGGGCCATAATGTAACATAGAAGGTAATGGAGCCCTTTATACATTGTCGTGTATCTTTAGAAATAAATAATGGACAAATGGAGTCTTTAAACGCCTCAGATGTAAAGTTATTCGCTGTCAAAGTGACGCCAAAATGAATGGGAGTCAATGGGATGCTAACGCAAGTGAAGTTCTGCTACAAGATGGCGGCACGCGGCCGACTTCAACTTCCGGTCGACTTCCTTCCCGCTTGGTTGTTATTTGTTATTGTTCAGTAAAACTTTGAAAACATACAGCTTCATTAGTTACCATGTTAATTCATTATCACTAAACTGACAATAAAAATACTTATAAAGTATTAATTATTATTAATTAATGTTAAGTTCTTAGTTACTATTTAATAACATTACTAAAATCAAAATAACTTATTTAATGGACCTGAGATAAAACTAACAATGATCAGTTGTGTTTCTAAACTAACATTAACAAAAAATAACACTTTCTGTGACAAATGTAGCTATTGCTCAATCTTAGTTAATGCATTAAATAGAGTAAAGTGTTATCTGTTGTTCTTTATAGCCTAATTCTTTTGCATTTTAATCTGTTTGAAAATTTCAGTCAGAGTTGTTTTTGTTTTATTACAAAAAGAGTTCTTAAACCTGTTAAACTATGACAAAAATGGTTTTGCAACTTATTTTAATATCGTGATAATACCGTATACCGTGATAAAAGCTTAATCAATTAATCGCAACATGAAAATTTGATACCGTCACATGCCTAGTGTGGCCATCTGTGGGTTTTGTTTATTTTTATTTACTCTTTTTTCTTTGTGGGTAATTGCATTGAAGGTCTGCTGCATCCTTTTAGCATGTTAATGTTTTTTTTCGTAATTATATTATTTTCTTTTGAATAAAAATGTTTATTGAAGCTTCACTACCGCCTTCTGCCTGATTATTTCCGTCTTTTGGGTCTTGATGTCACAATTAGTTGCAGCCCCAGCATAAGGAGGTAGGGGGTATAATCAAATTTGAACATCAGTCACTTTGAATTGATAGATTTACTCGAAACCTGCACAGTGCCAACATTACTGTAAATGTCAGTTGATGATTTCACATTGGGTGATGAAATACTGATGCGGTTACCTGGAAAAGGGTGCAGTTATGTTTTCTAATGAGATATGATGAAGAATGTATATTCTTGAGAAATCCTGGTTAACTGGTAAAAGGGTGTGAGACAATGATTTCTCATTCTCAAGGTGTCTGAATGTCAAGATGAATGTCCAAGACAAATGTGTGTGACACCACAGACGGCAAAAGGGCTCTTGCTTTAATTTATAAACCATTGGAGTCAATACACAGATGCAATGGGCATAAGAATTTTATCATCATGAAATCATATATTGGGGTATTATTCTGTTGCCATGACTATTATGTATTTTGTTGAGACATTGTTAGATTTAGGGTAGGGTGGGATAATTACTCTTCGCATCATTTATCGGTTAATGTTATGACACTTTTCAGTTGACTTTAAAGGTTTCTCACTAAAAGCAATAGGTTACCGGATTTGTTGATTCGTTTGGCACATTTCTCTTGGAGGTGTGGCAATATTGCATGCTTTGGGAGGGAGAAGTGGTTTACTGAATTGAAAGAACATAGTGAAGTTGGTTAATTTACAGTATTTAGGATTTGGTCATTAACAGTAGCATCATGTATCCGAGAGTTAAACAGCAGTCAAAGTGAACACAATACAATGTTGTTTTTGTTTGTTTTTCCCCACATACGGCTCTTAGAGAGTTCTGAACCTTGTATTAGGCTACATTTCTGTAGATACTGAACAGTAGTTTGAGATTTGACGTGTTTCTCAGCTTCCACACCTACATGAACTTTCATAACCTAGTCAACGCCCACTTTGGCATATTTGTGCTTTAAAAGGCAGCTCTGCACACCTAGTAAGTCACTGTTTCCAGCAGAGCCACAGGAAGCTGCTTCAGAAACACTTGCTTTCTCCAGCATCTCTCTCCTCGAATCTTCAATCAAAATGAGCAGGATCGTTGTTTTTACCAAAGAGGCCTTTGCGGGCAGATCAGCTGAATTCAAGAACGATGTCCACAACTTAGAAGAAAAGGGCTTCAACGACGTCATCTGCTCCATAAAAGTCATCGGTGCACCATGGGTGGCGTATTATGACAAGAATTTTGCTGGAAAGCACCTGGTGTTTGAGGAAGGAGAGTACCCCACCCTTGTTGACAAAGGCAAGTTTTCTTCCCTCAAGCAGGTCACAGATGACCTGGACAACCCTGAAATCCAGCTGTTTGAGCACATCAACTATCAAGGAAGAAGCGTGACCCTGTGCAGTGAAACCAATCTTCATGACATTGCTTTCAGTGACATAGCTTCTTCCCACAAAGTGAAAGGTGGTGTCTGGGTGCTATATGAGCACGTCAGTCGTAAGGGTTCCCAGCTTGTTTCTTTCCCTGGCAATCAAGTTCCCAACTATTGTCCACTTTCCTTCAACGATGTGGCCAGCCATGTGCGCCCCTTGCTGCCGAAGCCATAGACAGCATCATTCAACGTACGCTTTCTGCAGCTAAATATGAACTGGAATCCTTTTGGAAAGAACGAGGCAGGTGGTGGGGAACGACTGATCTTGACCAGAAACTTGATTCGACTGTGACTGCAATAAATCTGAAGAAACTTCATGCAATCAGACTCAACCTTATCATTTGAGTATATCTGTGTAAAGACACACTGCACATTAACTTGGCAAATGTTATATGACGATGCATTTTATTAGAAAAAGTTTTATGCTGCTAGTTAATTGGCTTATCATCAGTATCAGTTAAAGTATGTAATAAAATACAGTCTTGGAATTGTTACTGTTGTTGTAGAGATCCTGTTGTATTTGATTGTCTTTCCCCTGTTTGATGAGAGTGAAATATTGAAAGGGATTTTGGATTCATATTATGCTGAGAAAGAGACAATGAATGCTGTTTTACTCTGTCAACTCAGAAAATAAAGAGTCTTAACATAACACTCCTTGGTTCTTTAATTCTCTCTTTTTCTTCATTTTCACCCAAGTGATTTACGATTGAGGAACACAACAAATGATTAATCTAAGGAGGCAATAGACACAAGAAGTGCTATTAATACAAATGTTATGTTAAATGTTAAATTAGAAATGAAGATCTTTGCCAATGGCATTTCCCCCCTCTTCTCATATATGGCATGGGCCAACTTTGGCTCTATGGAAGGTATCACCACAAATACCACCTGTCACAGATGGACTGTGACCTATGACTTTTATTTTGAAAGGACTGTTAAAGTGCATGCACACACATGAACTGTTTCCACCATTATACAAAACACAATCTAGATGTGTGGTTACTTTTCTGTTTATGTGGTATCATATGCCACTTGTGGCCCTCTGATTAGTTTAAATGTTTTGTTATATAAATTTATTTTCTTTTGTTGTTTGTTTTGTTGAAAGAGTGGCGACAGAATGTACAGTGAAAACAGAAAAACAGCCAATATTATATATATATATATATATATATATATATATATATATATATATATAATAACATAGTGGCCCCTCTTGTGGCCATTATGTGAATTGCACTGTAACGTTAACTATTGCAGCAAGGATACCACAGTTTTGTCACTTTTATTTATATATATATATATATATATATATATATATATATATATATATATATATATAATTATTATTATTATTTTTTCCTCTTGGGGAACCACAATTTTTGCACCAAAATAAACACCCTGCACTGTAAAAAAAAATCCCAGTAAAATTTACGGTAAAAAAACGGCAGCTGTGGTTGCCAGAACTTTACCGTAAAAAATACAGTAGCAACGTAAAAAAAATCTGTTAAATTTACGGTAAAATAACATATTTCATTAACTGATATAATGTTAATTTACCAACCTAATGACGTACTAATATCTGTTTTGTACCTTTATAATACACTGACAGTCACCAAACACAGTGGTGATAAGAGTCACATGATGAATCAAAGCTCATCACAAGCTGAGAAGGACAACACTAACATATATCAGGTGCACACAGTGTCATTCACACACACACTAAACACCATCATGGTAACATGCATGAAATTGTAAAAATGCAATAAACATTAATTTAACAACATTAGATGTGACATAAAACCCTAATGTACATAACTGATTAGAAAAAAATGAGAAAAACTAAGAAGAAACAGAGTTATTTCAACGAAAATATATCAAATGTGAAGTGTCACGCAGGGAATTGTGGGAATGTCAATTTACGGTTGTTCACTGTAAATTTTACAATGACTTGTTATTTTTCACTTCCAAAAACTGTGAATTTAACGGTATTTTACCGTAAAATTACATTAAATGTACCGTTGGATCTATTACAGTTATTCACCGTATATAGTACGGAAACTTTCTGTAAACCAATTGACAGTTTTTCACCGCAGCATTTTTACAGTCTTTTACTGTTAAAATCACGGTCATTTTTTACAGTGTGGACTGTATATTCTCTTCCGTCATCACTGATTTTACACCTTCACCCTAACACTACCCGTCTGGAAAGAAGGATGGTGTTATTCTGGTCAAGACGAGATTTTGAAGTATGAATGTCAAACATTTTGGAAATGAAAAGGAGTATTTACCCAACCTGTGCAAAGAGATCGATGTTCAAGCATTTTGAGAAATTCCTCTTGGGATCAAGCGGGGCTAGCCATCTTCATCTGCTCAAATGATGTCAACAAATCAAACTTGAGCAGCAGCTGGTGGATGAAGCCTCAGTGTCTGCAGGAAACTTGCTACATCCCTGGAGCATGTGACGGCAGAGTCATCCAAGAGACGTCACCGTAACCTCTGAAACCATGTCAAGTTGACGTCTGATGGCATATGATGCCAGGTTCAAGTGAATTTCACTGCATTAGCCCATACAGCAGTCATTGTTTATTAGCTCCTGTGGAAAAACAGAATGACATCACAAACATCAATGACTTCCATTAAGAGCTTGAATTAAGTGTTTGAGCTCCTCAGTTACTGACAACAAGCCGAATCAAGTCAACATTTATTTTTATATAAAATAGTGCATACACTACCAGTCAAAAGTTTGGAAACATTACTATTTTTAATGTTTTTGAACAAAGTCTCTTATGCTCATTAAGGCTGCATTTATTTCATAATGAATACAGAAAAAAAATAATATTGTGAAATATTATTACAATTTAAAATTATGGTTTTCTACTTTAATATACTTTAAAATATAATTTATTTCTGTGATCAAAGCTGAATTTTCAGCATCTTTACTCCAGTTTTCAGTGTCACATGATCCTTCAGAAATCATTCTGATATGATGATTTAATACTCAGTTATTATCAATGTTGGAAACAGTTGTTTTGCTTAATATATTTTTTTGGAACCTGTGATACTTTTTCAGGATTCATTGATGAATAAAATGTTAAAAAGAACAGCATTTATTTAAAATAAAAAAAACTTTTCTAACAATATAAATCTTTACTATCACTTTTTATTAATTTAATACATCTATGCTGAATAAAAGTATTAATTTCTTTCAAAAAAAGAAAGAAAAAAATTACTGACCCCAAACTTTTGAATGGTAGTGTATAATGTTAGATTTCTATTTTAAATAAATACTGATATTTTTCATATCACAGATTATAAAATAATATGAAGCAGCTCAACTGTTTTCAACATTCAGGTCCGTAGCCAGCCTATTGAACCCCCCTGGGTTCTTTTTTTCAAAAAGTGGACCTTTTTGCAGTTTTTCTCCTCCTTTTGTATTTAATTATGAGGTTCAAATACTTCATTTTGGTGACCTTTTATGCAGTAATTTGTGCTGGATTAGCTTGTCTGCTGGTATCTTAACGAGCACGCTTTTTGATGCACCTAAAATATTTACTGCATTGTTGTCAAATTGCTTCCTCATGTACCATTTTTATTTTATTTTTTTATTTTTTATGCAATTATATATATATATATATATATATATATATATATATACACAATTACCTTTGATTTCGTTAGATAGAAAAGAAGCAGGTCCGTACGCAAGGTTTTATATTTACCGATGTCACAAAATGTATTATGCTAGGGGGGTTCGGGTGCATGCTCCCCCGAGAAAATTTTGATTTTCTTTGGTGTACATATATGCATTTTAAGACGTTTTAAGGCCAACAAATTGGATAACAATATAGCTAAAACCATGTCAACAAATACATACATGCATGCACAGTTTTGAGGCAGCTTTAATCGCATGTTTGGTAATTTGTAATTTGGTAATTGTAACTTTGTTTACAACAGAATAACGACGGTGCATGCCCATAGTTTCTTTAGGTCCGTGTACGTTTTGATAGTTTGTTTTCCAATTTGAAATGAAATATGCAGAAACGAGAAAACGGTCGTTTCCCGTTTTTTCGTTTGTTAAAAAAAAAAAACGGAAAAACGAGATTTTGGCTTGATTTTCGTTTTTTCGGGTCATGGACAGAAAACGGGAACACGACTTCAAAACTCGTTTTCCACATGTGGGCGGTCATTACACGCCCCTTTCAGCTGATTGGTCAATCAAATCTGAGTCAGTGACGTCATCATCAGTTCGTTCAACAAAATATCAGTTATGCTATATCAGTAGATATATGCCATATCGACTTAACGCGTATTTCACAAAAATATTTATTTCAGAAATGTTAATCAGCATACATGCTGTTGTAATGCTGTTTGTAGTTTAATATGCATGGTGAAACTGCGATACCCATACACAGACAGGGGCGTCGGACTGGGGGGGTAAAGGGTACCGAGTACCCAGGGCCCGAGGCAGGGGGGGGCCCTTAGAAGTCAGTTTTCTATACATACATATACATGCACTAACATTTGTATAGCATTTATTTACAAATAAAAAAGTTGCTGTGCAAAACTAAACTTGTAGTTAGGCACTGGTTTGGTATAAAAAAAAAGTCATTTTCATGCTGTGCAGGGCCCCACCACCCCTCTCGAATCAATGTAAATGGTACGACCCGCAGGTCAGGTGCTTCTGCGGACCTGCGGTGATTCGTGAATCAGTTAATGAGACAGGAGCTGGAGTTAGCCGTGATATGAACTAGGAAGACAGGGGAAGAGTCATGTCTTTCCTTAAGAAAGGAAAATCAGGGGCTCAAAAACGAAAAGAAAAGAAGATTAAAGAGAGAAAGGCAAATGAGGGCAAGCAGTTGCTCACTCAGGTTTTTGAAAAGAAAGGTGAGCTACAAATGCATCATCGAGCATTGACATTGTTTTAACATAAATATCTACTCCAGGTAGAATAGCATACATTTATGTTCGTACTCTATTTGAATAATATACCAATACTTTATAGTATCACACCCTACATAGCGAGCAAACAATATTTCTGAGTAAATAACGGAGTGAGAAGCAGACGGAGGCGGAGCCTGCGCAGCTTGTCTCCTTTTCTGCTGCAGTTCTCCCCAGAGTCAGAACTTTACATGAAAACACTGTATATTTCCCTCCATTATCAAAATCTAACACCCGCGAAAACACAGATCGTTAGCGCCTATTTTACCGCATTGTTATGCAAATTAGCTCGCGCACGCTCTTACATTAAGTACAGGATTGTTCTCAGTTTAATGCACATCTTAATGATTGAAAATGACTTATTTTAAAACGTAATTCAAAGACTGAATGTCTAGTTTGGCGGTTAGTGTACCCTGTGATTCTATAGTCTGCATTTATTTTAAACAGACAAATAATCAGCAATTAACTTGTACTTAGCCTACACTTTAAAAAGGGTATGTGACAATAAAGGATATTTTAGCAAGTTAGTAGTACTTTTGACAATGAAACAAAAATGTATTAATCAGAGTGTGGCTTATTTTGTTTACATTTTAAGTGTTTTTATGATAAAAATGCAATACCCCACCCATTGGTATCACTATGGTATTTGGTACAGGGGCCCAGCAAGATAGTTTGTACCCAGGGCCCAAAATTTGGTGCTACGCCCCTGTACACAGAGGAGCGGATGAGAAATACAGATAATAAAAAAACACATTTTTTTACCACTAAATAGCTATTTTAGTAGTTTACATATTATTTAAAAAAATAATATGTAAACGTTAAGCCAAAACGAATTCATTTAAAGCTAAACTGAAACAGAAACCGGCGTTATAATTTGGCAAAAATCCAAATGTTTCCACATCACGATTTGGAGGCAAAACTATATTTATTATTTAAACGATTTTATACAGACTACTTAAATATGAGCAGTAGTCTATAACTTTAGTTGAATGTATGTTATTTTGACAATTAACAGGCTCCGAAGTTACTAAACTATGTGTGCGCTGAGGCGCCGACGCGTTCACTTGAATTTTCTTATAAAAGCGGAAAAAACTTAAAATACTCAGACATTTATGGTCAAATGTAACACCATTCGAATCTGTGAAGGGTTAAATAGGCCTATTGTTTTTGGCTATTTATTCCTTTAAATATAATTTAATCCTATTTTTTTCCGTTCACAGAAAGCGCTGCAGGTGCGTGATAATGAACCTTCGTGTTCTGTTGTTTATTTTGCTATTTGTTCATGTAGGCTAAAACTAAACCCCTAGGATTCTTTTAATGATTCACAGACACTTATCAATTCTAATTTCGTTTAATTCTAATTTAATATAATCTTGTCGGTTAATGAAAAGATTATCGCGTCAGTTGAAAGTCAGGGAAAAACCCAGAAATGATATTGACAAGGCAGGCAACAATAATTTTCATTTAGTTTAAGTTTTTCAACTAATATTTATATTTTCTAATGTTTCAGGATTATTTTGATTAGCATAAAGGTTTTAATAGTTTTGTTAATTAACCCTGCCTGGGAAAAAAACATCCACAGAACTGCATTACAGTAAATTTTCCCGCTGTTAAGCCACGAATATTTACAAAGATTCACGAATTATTTAATTCCGTCTGGGACACAACCTCAGGCCGGGAGTCTCACGCTCATCGAGGCCAATAAACATACAGCTAGGCATATTGTTGAAAACATTACTTTTAAGAATAATGTTGGAAAAGTGATAAAAAAAAATTTCAGTCAGAAACTGATAAAGTCGAGCACACACCTTATGATTAGCTGTGCACAGGCGGTGCAGTGCTCCGCCAATTAATTATCTATTAACGGTTTAAATAATTCACGCTACGTTTAAGAAACCCCGTTAAATCTAAATTGAAAGTAAAATGTTAATGGCTATTTATAATTAATTCAGTTAAAAGCGAAGGAAAGACAGAAAATGTGAGGACAGCAAGTAAACTGTGACATATTATAATGTTCATTGTGTTGACATATAATGTTCATTATGTTAATAAAAGTTCTAGGGCTATGTTTAATTTAGAGATAAAATATGCATGGCCATTTATAAGTGAAGGAAAACTAGAAAAAGCCCCCCGACGGTGATACCGTGGTGTTATCATAGGAATAACAGTTTTATTAGCCTATATTTATTATACTTCATATTTGTCTTTTTGTCCACATACATATCGTGAAAACAAATGTAAGACACACAACAACAATTATTTTGTGTTAAAAAGCTGCTCTTAATTTTGTATCGATGACTATGCACCACCTGGTGGATAGCCTATTTTCTAATATGACTGCATAGCCAAATATATAGCCTACTGCAAAGAATGTCATGCGTCTGCTAAATGACTGAATTTAAATGTATAAAATGTAAACAAAACATTAAAATACGAAAAAAAAAAAATGAGTGCAGTAGCCACTGATCTATAATAGAGAATAGCCTATCATTAGCTTATATATAGCCTATAGATTGGTGGTAGTAGCCCAAAGGATGTCATGCGCTTGGCTACAGATGTAGAGGCATTTACATTTTAAAAACACAATGACAGCTTAAAAATAGACTTAATTAGATTTACTGTAGGGTTTTTTTTTTTAAATGTTTTTTTATTATTATTATTTTTTATCTGTGCATACATATTTCTGTGAAATACGTGTTAGGTTGCACCAGTGGCGAGGCCAGAAATCTTCAAGTGGGTGGACCTTGATGAAATAGGGTGGACCACTATTTTTTATATATATATATATATATATATATATATATATATATAAATAATTAACTTAATTTTATTATCACGGGAAATGACGTGGACGATATGTGAATCAGTGTCCATCATTTTGCAAGCAACTGGTGATAAAGAAAAATGCCACGTCGCCATATTGTAATTATTTCCATTTTAAACCATGAAGGCGAGCTAGTGGATATCACACAAACGATGTGCAAACTTTGCGTGAGAGTTATGCGGGTGAAGTCTCAAACGCCAGTCAATTAATTTGCTACAGAAACCGAAAGTAAAAACTGACTGAGCTTTTGGCATCTGCCGCTGCAATAACGTCGCAAATCTCTTAGAGACAATGAGAGATGAATCTAGTTTATTTTCTTATTATTTCTCTTGTGGCCCATAGTGAGAAAAAATAGTATTTTTCGTGAACTGATTAGTATTTCGTGTTAAACAAGTTGTTGAGGATTAAGCTATCTTACTAATATTTTATTGTCCTCGCAGCGCGTCGGTTATGCGGTGATGCGCTATGATATAGCGGGGCAAAAGAATTGCAATATTAATTTAATAATAAAAGTAGCATGATAATAAGAAAAATAATTTAATAGCCCCGCATCCCCATCCGCTATATGCCACTGTGAAAGGATTAACGCGGTGTTCGGGCACAGCATCAAATCGATTAGCCTAACTTTTTTATCCAAATCCACATGCCGAGTCTCTACTGTCTCATGATGTTTCTCATTATGTTTCTCATGTGTTTTCAGTCGGCGCAAGCAAGAAACGTTTACTAGACTGTGGACTAGCTTTGACTCTCCGCGCAATTTTTATGACCATGGACGGTGCGCGTTCATGCGCCGAACGCGTCTTTCCGCGCGTATGGGCAAAGGAGAATCTGAAAGACTTGCGCTCTTAACTGTGCGCGAGACGGAGGGGAACGTGGGAAATGAAGCATACCCGGGCCTTAACCGCTCCAAATGAGTTGACTGGAGCTGACGGATCACATCGGGAAAAATATGGGGGGGCATTTGCTTGTTTGGAGAGTTACCGTCATAATGGTGTGGGGGAAGCTAGGACACAATACTGAACCAAAGCTCGATTTAATTTCATTGTCATCACTTCAATTTTTAATTTTTTTACACATAGGTGACTATGTTACCATAGAATAAATTGTTACTGTAGAATAAATAGGCTAATCACAGCAGAAATGAAGCAAACCGGCACACATAGTCTATTATAAGCGCAACTCATGGACGGTGACGCGCGCCGCATAGAAACAGCTGCTGTCGCGACTCTGGAAAGCTGAGTTTACCGGCGCAAAATAAAAACACATTATGTATTTTTAATAATACATTTTTCAAATTATATATAGGCTTTCACAACAGATATGACTATTTCCAGACCAAAGTAGTGTCTGGAAATAAAATGAAATATTCTGGCACCTTTGATTGGGTGGGCCAGCCATCAATCTGGGTGGGCCAGTGCCGCCCTGGCCCTTCTGTAGCCTCGCCACTGGGTTGCACAGAAGAAAGCCGATATATGACATACTGATATAGCAGCAGAGGACTGTTATTTTGTTGAACGAACTGATGATGACGTTACTGACTCGGATTTGATTGACCAATCGACTGAAAGGAGCGTGTAATGACCGCCCACATGTGGAAAACGAGTTTTGAAGTCGTGTTTCCGTTTTCTATTCGTGACCCAAAAAAACGAAAATCAAGCCAAAATCTCGTTTTTCCGTTTTTGTTTTTTTTTAATTAACAAACAAAAAAACGTGAAACGACCGTTTTCTCGTTTCTGTGTATTTCATTTCAAATTGGAAAACAAACTATCAAAATTTACATGGACCTCTTTAGCGCTTTAGTTAAGCTATAATAAAGTAATATGCAGCGCTCGCCGGCGCATTTGCTCGAGCAATTCTTGGGTTCACGCTTCAAGCACAGTAGGCTATAGCCTAACGGCTGATTGGAGCTTTACTGACATAGCCTGACAACATCTCATCTGGGTCCGTGTACGTTTTGATAGTTTGTTTTCCAATTTAAAAATGAAATATGCAGAAACGAGAAAACGGTCGTTTCCCGTTTTTTCGTTTGTTAATAAAAACGGGAAAACGAGATCTTGACTCTATTTTCGTTTTTTCGGGTCACGGATAGAAAACGGAAACACGACTTCAAAACTCGTTTTCCACATGTGGGCGGTCATTACACGCCCCTTTCAGCCGATTGGTCAATCAAATCTGAGCCAGTGACGTCATCTTCAGTTCGTTCAACAAAATAACAGTCCTCTGCCGCTATATCAGTAGATGTCATAAATGGGCTTTCTTCTGTGCAACCTAACACGTATTTCACAGAAATATGTTTGCACAGATAAAATTTTTTTTAAAAACCTACAGTAAATTTAATTAAGTCTGTTTTTAAGCTGTCAATGTGTTTTTAAAATGTAAAATGTAAATGCCTCTACATCTGTTATCAAGCGCATGACATCCTTTGGGCTACTACCACCGATCAATAGGCTATATATAATGATATACTATTCTCTATTATAGATCAGTGGCTACTGCACACTTTTTTTTTCTTATTTTAATGTTTTGCTTACATTTTACACATTTAAATTCAATCATTTAGCAGACGCATTCCTTGCAGATGCATTCCTTGCAGTATAAAAATGTATAATTCAGATTTTGATCTCCATATCCATTTACATATATTATATATATCTTCCAAGGGTTTTTTTCCCTCCTAGGACTTTTTTCCCAGTGTAGCACGCTGGGTTTTTCTCCTAGGGGTTTTTTTCCACCCCTGGGAGTCAGCCGACATTGGCTTAATGTAGCACCATCTTGTATATGTTACATATTACCACGCTTACTTGTACAGCTTATTTTTAACCACTTCTCTTTTTTCTGTGCTTCTAATATGTAAAGCTGCTTTGAAACAATTACCAATTGTAAAAAGCGCTATATAAATAAATTTGACTTGACTTGACTAGCCATAGAGTAGACTATGCAGTTATATAGGCTATCCACTAGGTGGCGCACATGACCACGATTACCTCCGTGCTGGGTTTCGTCTTTTTTACAGTCTATGGTTTCGTCGAAAGGCGATGGTGATCCTTTGCCCCGCAGTAGATATTTTCATATTTTCAGTGTTATTCATGCACAGCAATACTAATGCGCTGTGAAGTCATCGATAAAAAAAATTAAGAGCAGCTTCAACACAAAATAGTTGTTGTTGTTGGTGGTGGTGTGTGTGTGTTACATTTGTTTTTACGATATAGCCTATGGACAAAAAGACAAATATGAAATATAATAAATATAGGCTAATAAAACTGTTATTCCTATTTGACATGTGACAACACCTAATAACGGTAGTCACCGTGGGGGGGCTTTTAGTTTTCCTTAGCTTATAAATGGCCATGCATATTTTATCTCTTAAATTAAACATATGTTTAATTTAAGAGATAAAATATGTTCTAGTGCTATATAGCACTAGAACTTTTATGAACACAGTGAACATTATTATATGTCACAGTTTACTTGCTATCCTCACTTTTTCTGTCTTTCCTTCACTTTTGAATGAATTAGCTATAAATGGCCCTGAACATTTTACTTTCAATTTCGATTTAACGGCAATTGGCGATTCTGCATCAATTGCTTCAGTGGACAACAGCAAAACAAAAACTCTCGTATATTAAACATAGAACTTTTATTATCTTTGTAATTATTTTATTATCTTTTATTATCTTTGTAAATATTCGTGGCTTAAACAGCTGGAAAATTTACTGTAATGCAGTTCTGTGGATGTTTTGAAAAACTTAAACTAAACGAAAATTATTGTTGCCTTGTCAATATAATTTCTGTTTTTCCCCCTGACTTTCACCTGACGCAATCATCGTTTCATTAACCGACAAGATTATATTAAATTGGAATTAAACAAAAATAGAATTGATAAATGTCTGTGAATCAGTAAAAAAATCCCAGGGGTTTAGGTTTAGCCTACATGAACAAATAGCAGAATAAACAACAGAACATGAGGATTCATCATCATCACGCACCTGCAGCGCTTCTGTGAATGGAGAACAAAGGATTCAATTATATAAAAGGAATAAATAGCCTATGTCTATGCGCGAAATTTATTTCACTTGAATAATTAACATATTACCAAAATGAAAGGGAGAAAAATGCGACAATATGAGTGTCGGTTCATATTTGAGAAGTACACAGAAAGGAAACCGAGACGGCAGAAAATTTCTTTGTTTATTTTACGAGCAATGTTTTGTTTTTATTGTGAGTGTACAAAAATAATAGACCTATTTAACCCTTCACAGATTCGAATGGTGTTACATATATTTGACCATAAATGTCTGAGTAGCCTATATTTTAATTTGTTTCCGCTTTTATAAGCAAATTCAAGTGAACGCGCACACACAACATCAGTTTTAGTAACTTGACATCACAGCCTGTTAACTGTCAAAATAACATACATTCAACCAAATATATAAAAAGTTATACTGCTCATTTTAAGTAGTCTGTGTAGGCTACAATAAAAGCGTTTAAATAATAAATAAATATAGTTTAGCCTCCAAATCGTGAATATTGAAACGTTTGGATTTGTGTCAAATTAGAGAGGTAGCCTAGGTTATATAACGCCGGTTTCTGTTTCAGTTCAGCTTTAAATTAATTCGTTTTGGCTTAACATTTATTATTTTTGTCATAACTAAAATAGCTATGTAGTGGTTAATCTGTGCTTTTCACGGCAGAGGAATGTTATTTTGTTGAACAAACTGAAGATGACGTCACTGGCTCAGATTTGATTGACCAATCGGCTGAAAGGGGCGTGTAATGACCGCCCACATGTGGAAAGCGAGTTTTGAAGTCGTGTTTCCGTTTTCTGTCCGTGACCCGAAAAAACGAAAATCGAGCCAAAATCTCATTTTTCCGTTCTCGTTTCTGCGTATTTCATTTCAAATTGAAAAACAAACTATCAAAACGTACACGGACCCATCTGACCGCAGTTCACTGTTGTTCGGCTGAAGCTTTTCGTTTGACTTGCACCTGGCGCTGAGGCGAAGGTAGAATGCGCGTCTGAAAGGTCCGTGTACGTTTTGATAGTTTGTTTTCCAATTTGAAATGAAATACGCAGAAACGAGAAAACGGTTGTTTCCCGTATTTTCAATTGTTCAAAAAAAACGGAAAAACGAGATTTTGACTCGATTTTCGTTTTTTCGGGTCATGGATAGAAGGAGGAAACACGACTTCAAAACTCGTTTTCCACATGTGGGCGGTCATTACACGCCCCTTTCAGCCGATTGGTCAATCAAATCTGAGCCAGTGACGTCATCTTCAGTTCCTTCAACAAAATAACAGTCCTGTGACGCTATATCAGTAAATGTCATAAATCGGCTTTCTTCTGTGCAACCTAACGCGTATTTCACAGAAATATGTTTGCATAGATAAAAAAAAAGTTTAAAAAACCTACAGTAAATTTAATTAAGTCTGTTTTTAAGCTGTCATTGTGTTTTTAAAATGTAAATGCCTCTACATCTGTTACCAAGCGCATGACATCCTTTGGGCTACTACCACCGTTCAATAGGCTATACATAATGATAGGCTATTCTCTGTTATAGATCAGTGGCTACTGCACTCTCGTATATTAAACATAGAACTTTTATTATCTTTGTAATTATTTTATTATCTTTTATCATATTTGTAATTATTTTATTTTGTAAATATTCGTGGCTTAAACAGCGGGAATATTTACTGTATGCAGTTCTGTGAATGTTTTGAAAAACTTAAACTAAACGAAAATTATTGTTGCCTTGTCAATATAATTTCTGTTTAGTTTTAGCCTACATGAACAAATAGCAGAATAAACACAGAACATAAGGATTCATCATCATCACGCCGCGCTTCTGTGAACGAAAAAAAAAGGATTCATTTATATAAAAGGAATAAATAGCCTATGTCTATGCGCGAAATTTATTTCACTTAAGTAATTAAAATATTACCAAAATGAAAGGGGAAAAATGCGACAATATGAGTGTCGGTTCATTTTTGAGAAGTTCACAGAAAGGAAACCGAGACGGCAGAAAATTTCGTTTATTTTACGAGCAATGTTTTGTTTTTATTGTGAGTGTACAAAAATAATAGGCCTATTTAACCCTTCGCAGATTTGAATGGTGTTACATATATTTGACCATAAATGTCTGAGTATTTTAAGTTGTTTCCGCTTATAAGAAAATTCAAGTGAAGGTGTCGGCGCCTCACGCGCACACACAACATCAGTGTTAGTTGACATCACAGCCTGTTAACTGTCAAAATAACATACATTCAACCAAATATAAAAAAGTTATACTGCTCATTTTAAGTAGTCTGTGTACAATAAAAGCGTTTAAATAAATATAGTTTAGCCTCCAAATCGTGAATATTGAAACATTTGGATTTGTGTCAAATGAAGAGCCTAGTTATACTAACGCCGGTTTATGTTTCAGTTCAGCTTTAAATGAATTCGTTTTGGCTTAACATTTATATATTATTTTTGTCATAACTAAAATAGCTATGTAGCTGTAATTTTGATCTTTAATGTTTGATCTTTACATATTCCCTCAATCTTTTAACCAAAGGGTTATTAACATTAGCCTATATTCAGCAGGCAATGTTAGGCTATGCAAAATAAATAAAGATAGATGAGATATTGTTCGTTTTTCAAAATTGCTTACACTACTTATTTATTGTGATTTATTTGTTCAAAATAGAATACATTCTTTTTTTTTTTTAATCTGTGCTTTTCATCCGCTCCTCTGTGTGGGTAGCGCAGTTTCACCATGCATATTAAACTACAAACAGCATTACAACAGTCTGTGTGCTGATTAACATTTCTGAAATAAATATTTCTGTGAAATACGCGTTAGGTTGCACAGAAGGAAGCCGATTTATGACATTTACTGATATAGCGTCACAGGACTGTTATTTTGTTGAACGAACTGAAGATGACGTCACTGGCTCAGATTTGATTGACCAATCGGTTGAAAGGGGTAATGACCGCCCACATGTGGAAAACGAGTTTTGAAGTCGTGTTTCCATTTTCTATCTGTGACTGTGTGTGTGTTGGATGGAATAAATTCACTCGGAGAACAGGTGGATGGTCACTCAGGGTTGCTTTACTGTATCTGTGACACGAGAAAACTGGGAAACAGCACCAAAAGGCTTATCAGCAAACAGCATATAGCACATCGATGTCGCATTTAACGTCAGCAGGACGAGCTATGAGACTCTGATTATATACATGTTCTCAAATTGAGCGTGAACATATAGTGGAAAAATTCTTAGAGCATACATCCATGAAAATAAAATATAAAACACTAATACAGACAATTAACATCAATACAGGGAAAATATAAACTCAAGTAACCATCATTTTACATATTTTATATAAATGAAATGGAGAGAGAAGAACGCAGCCCTTAGATGGCGCAGTTACACAGCAGAGAGCACGTACGAGACGATACAGCACATGTGCTAAAAGCTAACATTCAGCTGGGGCTAATATTTTAACATAGAACATGACAAAACTCGATTAAAACACATACCTGGGAAAACAGCACAAAAAGGCTTATCAGCAAACAGCATATAGCACATCGATGTCGAATTTAACGTCTTAAATGAAATAAACAGAAGTTTGGAGATTACAATCAGGCCAATTAACACACTTTTCATCATATAGTCACAAATAATACATATTTGACTCAAATAACACAACTAGGACTTGATAGACAAAACAAGTAAACTTTTGTGTGGTTTATAGTTCAAACTTGGGCTTGAAAATGATCCAAATATAATTATTAAAACAGAGCAAACATTTATGCGACTTACCAGCAGGACGAGCTATGAGACTCTGATTATAGAGCTCCGCCCCGCAATATCATGTGCACTAACGTGAGTGATGTCACAGCCAATGGAGAGTTTCCCAATTTATGCTGAATTTAACTAACATTATTTTTAAACACCGTTACATACACCCCCCTTAAATTCTGCTAAATTGGGCTAGAACCAGCATATGCAACAAATAGAATACACAGTAAAGATTACAGAAAAAAATAAAACAGATGTGAATATAAGAGCTTTACAATACAGTACGTCAGAAAATCATTCTCTTCCTAGGAAGTGCGTAAGAATGGAATGGTACCAGGTCCCATACTTAACACAGACTATAGGAGGTGCAGTCTACACACTCCAAGAGGCTACAATTGTATCTCTGCTCTTCAAATTTCAGTGCAATGCAAGAAACTCTTTTCAAAGTTAAACACTTAACATTATAATTGACTCTTAGATATGAATCATCATTCACACTCTGACATATTAAACAAAAATGTTCCTTAACAACTCAACAAAGCTAGTTCCTTGAAAAATAACTTGAGCATCACTGCGTGAATCATTTCTGACAATTTGTTGATTATCAATTTCACATATAAGTCTGTTAGGGGGCCTAACTGCTCTCCCTAACCGTGTAGTGATGTGACTGGTTAGTGTGCTTGTGGGCTGTTTGCAAATAACAGGAACATCTCTGTTATCAGGTTCTTGCACACAACTGGAGGACTCATTGGGCTTAGATGCAGGTAAACTCTCTGTACTCTGAATAGGTTCAGGAACATGCTCAGTTTCTGGACTGTGCTGATCATTATCAGAACATTCTGAAGGAGTCATCTCATCAGGGATGTCTGAAGCTTCACCACAAGTGGCATCCTGCATAACATCACTGTTTTGCGTTCCATCCATCTGCAGTAACCATTCAGATGTCTTTGAAACAGGATCAGTATCATCCATGAGAGCAGAATCAAGAGCACTGCCACGGTTAGCATCGGTGGAAGCTGATCGAACCGACTGCTCCTCATCATCACCATCCCAGGATAAGAAATTCACTGGAAGTAACAGGTTTCTGTGCACCACTCTTTCTTTGCCAGTCTGGACATCTTTAATCCTGTACACATTAATCTCTGGTCTGACTGATTGTACTTCATACAGAACAGAGTCCCACTTGTCTGCAACTTTCCTCATGCCTTTCTCTCCACGGTTAGCCAGCAAAACTCGATCTCCCACTGCTAAGGGTGAACCTCTGACCTTCCGATTATAAAGAATGGCATGGCGGTTCTGCTCTTTGAGACTGTGCTTCCGGGCAATTTCTGCAGCTGTGCTCAGATCTCTTCTCAGTGCAGAGACAAACTCATGGTGGCTGACCACCCTATCATCACAAAGGACGTGCTGAAACATGATGTCAATAGGTAGCCTCGGGATACGCCCAAATATAAGATAAAATGGGGCGAACCCGGTCGTTTCATGGACAGTGCAGTTGTAACTGAAGGTTAATGTCCGTAGAAGCTGTGGCCACCTCGCCTTGGATTTGACTGGGAGAGCTCTTATCATATTCCCCAGAGTTAAAGCATTCTGCTAAACCATTACCCATAGGGTGGTACGGTGTGGTGTGTGATTTTTGAACACCAGCCATCTCAAGCAGGTTCTTAATGATCTTGCTCTCAAAGTTTGCACCCTGGTCTGAATGCATTCTCTTTGGAAATCCGTAAATGCAGAAGAAGTCATTCCAAAGGCGACGGGCAACTTGTTTAGCAGACTGGTTCTGACAAGGGAAGGCGTGTGCCATCTTAGAGAAATGATCCGTTACTACTAGGACATCAACAACTTTTCCTGAAATCTGTTCAGCACTCCAAAAATCTATACATATGAGCTCCATCGGCTCAGAGGTCCGAATGTGCTCAAGGGGCGCACGAGCATCTGGCTCTGGTGTTTTCCCGACAACACATCTCTGGCAGTTCTTTACATAAAGCTTCACATCCTTGCTCATCCCTGGCCAAAAGAATCTTTCAGCTGCAAGGGAGAGAGTTCTTGCACACCCCTGGTGTCCGGCAGCATCATGAAGACCACGGAGAACATCATGCTTCAAAGAATCAGGTACAACATACTGAAAGAGTTTTCTATTCATCAGCCGATCCTTTTTCACTCTGTACAGCACATGATTACGAATCTTTAGCTTTTTCCAGTGCTTCAAAAGGTTTGTTACAGAGCCAGGTTCCTTTGCTCTCTCACTCCTTAAAGGACGTTTATGTCTGAGAACATAGTTGATGACTCTACCCACTATGTTGTCCTGCTCTTCAAGACTGGCAAGTCTGGAAAACGGGATTGCAACAGATGGATCTTCAGCGGGGAGCTGGAGTGACTTTGGACTGGCTACGGGCAAAGGACTAACTCCACCATCGCAGTGAGCACCTAGGGTAGCAGAAACTTCAGCAGCATCAAAGGATCTGGGACATGAATCATTTATATCATCCTGCAGCTCATTCTCAGTTTCACCTCCACTGGCAGCTTGCACATTCTGACAGTTGTTAGTGACACGAAAGGCATCTTGCACAGTACCGGTAACAACACCATTGACTTCATCCAAGAGAGAAACGTATGGTTCTTTCAACAGACGATGGCTGACACAAGACTTAACAAAGGGCTCTCTGCTCAATGCATCTGCAACAACGTTCTTCGTGCCTGGCACATACTTCAGGTCAAAGTCCTATGCAGCGAGCTTTGCCACCCATCGCTGTTCACACGCATCCAATCTGGGTTTGGTTAGAATATAGGTCAAAGGGTTATTATCAGACCATGCTGTGAAATGTCTCCCTTTTAGCCAGTGGCTAAACTTGTCACAAATAGCCCACTTTAAAGCCAGAAATTCGAGTCTATGTGCTGGGTAGTTCATCTGAGACTTTGAGAGTGTTTTGCTTGCAAAAGCAACTGGACGTGCAATTTTCTCATCAGTGGGTACCTGAGATAACACAGCTCCTATGCCATCAAATGAAGCATCAACAGAGAGAATGAAAGAATGACTGAAATCCGGGTGAGCGAGAGTCACACTACACAGAAGTTCCTGCTTTAAGATTTCGAAAGCGTCTTGGCACTCACTAGTCCAATCATCGGGTGAAAGCTTCACAACACAGAGTTGCTTCCTCATACGACCACACTTCCTCTGAACTTTATTCTGTGATCGATCTGATAGGAGACTGAACAGAGGTTTCGCCTTAGAAGAACAGTCCTGAATGAAGTGCTGGTAGTATAAAATCATACCCAGGAAAGATCTGATCTTCTTTTGAGAAGGGGTTATACCATCAGCTTCCATGAGATTGATGGTCTGGATGTCATTGATGACCTTAACTTTTTCTGGGTCAGTCTGAACACCATGCTCAGTGACAACGTGTCCCAAGAACTTAACAGATCTCCTGAGGAACATGCACTTCTTTGGAGCTAACTTTAAGTTGTGTTTAGACAGGCGTGAGAAAACCAGCTCTAGTCTGTGAAGAGCTACCTGCTCGCTTGGAGCGAAAACCATCAAATCATCCAAGTAGCAAAGAAGGCTAGTGAAATTTTCATCACCGAAGATGGACATCATCATCCTCATAAAGGTTGCTGGACTGTTGGTTAAACCCTGAGGTAGACGATTGTACTCGTGAAGCCCGAAAGGAGAGGAAAAAGCGGTGTACTTCTTATGCTCTTCAAACAAGGGAACATTATAAAAGCCAGAAGTTAAGTCCGTAGTCGAAAAGAAAACGTTGCCTCCCAGGGCTGCAAGTGCATCAGCTTGGTGCGGGAGTGGGTGGGCATCCTTTACTGTCTTCGCATTCAGCCATCTAAAATCTGTACAAATACGAAGGTCGCCATTCTTTTTCCACACCAAAACTAATGGAGATATTCACTCTGGGACTTCCTTATAATGCCCTTCACTTCCATCTCATTCAAAACAGTACGCAGCTTTTCATAGTGGCAGGGGGCTACACGTCGATAAGGGAGTCGAAATGGCTTCTCGTCCACCAAATGAATTTTGTGGACAAAGTCGGTGGCTTCCCCACAGTCCATCTTTCCACGTGAGAAAGTCGACTCATACTTCTCAATGAGATTCAGAAGTCTATCCACTCATCTGAGACTTCACAAGCATCCAAATCCAGATCCTGCAGTCCTAACTTATTCAGAGCGTTTGTTCTCTCATCACTGGTCTGCACATGACTCGCTGGACTCACAGCACACTGAACATTACTTTTGAGGGACTCCGGAGTAGACAACTCTTCAACAGCTATACAAGTGAAAACATCCACGATTTTTGTATTCTTCTTTAGAAGGATTACTTTGTCTGTAGGGTTCATTACTTTGAACGGCACCCATCTACTGCCCCACATAGGTGTGATGACTCTCCCTATGATCACATTTCTTGGACGGCATTTACACAGGGTCGGCTCAACAATGACTGCGCTCCCCACAGAAACAGCTGTTGACTCAGGAAGCTGAGCCCAAGCAAGATGCTCATGGTGTGGTTCTAGAGTTATCTTCTCCTTCAACTTAGCTGTGCCCACCTTGTCAGGCATGTCTTCTCCCTTCCATCCTTCCACATTTGACAGAAGAGACAGGAATTGGTGACATTCAATATCATCAGAGTTAGCTGGGCTAGACACAAGTCTCCAGTATCCATCAGTTTCCTTCATTTTTTGAATCAGCCACTTGATAGCGTTGCTACCCAGGATCAAATCGTCAGTCTGACCTGGAACAACTAAAACTGGAACAACCATCTTGCAGGCATAAACTGTAAGTTCAAGTTCATACATCACTTTTGGAGTAACACGCTGTCCACCACAGCCAATTATGACAACATCGTTGGCAGGGAGCTTTTGTAAATTAGGCTTGTGCTGCAATAAGCAATGTTCAGCAGCTTCACTTAACGTGCATGCCATGGAGCCGCTGTCAACCATAGCTTTCAGTTGAAGGTCACCCCATACTGTCGCAGGTGTGTAAAACAGACTGCAGGCTCAACAGAATTAGAAAGACTCTAAACTGAGGTAGGATCATTCATACAACACTGGTTTGGAGGAATAATCTCATGATCTACACTGTCCTCCCTTGAGTGTAGATCTTCTAGTTTCCCAGCCCTTGAGAGGACGGAGACTTCACTCTCTCAGGACAAGCAAAGCGTGAGTGATCAGGAGAGTGACATTGGAAGCATAACTTTTTATCACGACAATGCGTGAGGCCAGAATGATTAGGGCTCGAACAGACAGTGCATGGCAGGTCATTAAGTCCTTTTATTCGAGGCAGACTTACGTTGGGCCTTGAGCGTCGACTTGGCTCTTTGCTGGTGGACTCCTTTAACAGGACTTTTTCCAACAGGCTCATGACTCGCTCTAATGCAGAAGCTTCCAAAGATTTAGACTGCTGGACATCAGAAGTAGACGCAAGTGCTGCTGTCGACAGTTCCACTTCAGCTCTGTTCACAGGAATTCTAGTGGGCGCAGCATGACTCACTGCAGATACAAGACTGGTTTCGGAGTGATATTCATTTAAAATATCTTCTCGCACAGACCATGCATCCATTGTTTTAGATCGAAAAGTGATGGCAAGCTCTTTACACGGGCAGTGTCTGATGAACATGCGGGTTACCTCTGTACCTGGACAGTCCAAAACTTTACCCTGTTCTTTCAAACGTTCTGCAGCGACGTCAACTGCACGGTTTAACCTGAGCCAGTACTCGTAAGCGTCCTCATCTGGTCTGGGTAAGGTGGTATAGAAGTCAGCCAGCGGGAGAGGAGAGCAGGGAGCTGCCTCAAAGTGTTTCCTGAGAATACTGAAGATAGCATCAGGGTTATGCACAATGTCAATGTCACTGTTTCTTATGCCAAACTTGACCACATCTCTTGCTTTGCCTCTTAGATGGATCAAAATTTCCTCCGCTTGTTGCTTTTTTTTTCAAGTTATTACGTTTTATGTAATCTCTCATGACATCAATCCATTCACTTAAGTCAACAGTATCAGAAACTTCACCTCTGAAGCTAGGTAGTTCTTTCACATTTCTGGAAATGGACAACTGGCTTTGTAGTAAGTCCAGCATTTGTGAAGCTGTTCCATCTGCTGTCACATTTTTGGAGGAACTACACACTGAACTTGTGTTAACTGTATGTGTTGGGCTGAGTCTGGTGACTATGCTATCAGCAATTTGCTGACCGACTTGGCTGATTATGTCTGTCATTGCAGTGATTACATCTGGAGGCTGTGCGTTAGGGAATGGGGTGGAAGAAAACACTTGATGTACTACTGAAGCATCTGATTCATGACTAGTGGATGGGCCCTCACAAACTAATGGATCTGAATTGGAAGCATGACTGTCTATGAGCACATGCGCTTCACTCTGGGTATTGGGAACACTGAACTGTAATGACTGTGGTACTTTCAATAAACCCCATCCTCTACCTTTACTTCCACAGATTGGAGTATTATAGTCATCAAAACCACTCATAATGAATCTCAATAAACAAACAATGAATAAAATAGAAGAGAGAAAAAAAAAAAAAATTCTAGAATCTCATTCTATTCTGAATCTCAAATTCGTCAAAGTCTCTCAGTGAATAATAAAAAAAAATTAATAAAGTTCCTCTTGTCTTCTTTAAAAAAAATCAGTTTCTGTACAAGATTGTGTCCACCTGACTCCAGCGAAAACTTTAAGATGAACCCTCGGCCGCTTCAGACATCATCTTGATTGAAGAAACAACGAGTCACGGCACCAATGTGACTGTGTGTGTGTGTAGATGGAATGATGCAGGACGAGCTATGAGACTCTGATTATAGAGCTCCGCCCCGCAATATCATGTGCACTAACGCGAGTGACGTCACAGTCAATAGAGAGTTTCCCAATTTATGCTGAATTTAACTAACATTATTTTTAAACACCGTTACATATCCGTGACCCGAAAAAACGAAAATCGAGTCAAAATCTCGTTTTTCCGGGTTTTTTTAACAAACGAAAAAACGGGAAACGACCGTTTTCTCGTTTCTGCGTATTTCATTTCAAATTGGAAAACAAACTATCAAAACGTACACGGACCCTGAAAAGTGTCCCGTTTGTTGTGGTCGTAAATAGACAGTTCTATATAAACGCAGCGTTTTACTTGGCGATGTTTTAAAAAATATTTTTATTTTTGGTATTTTTTATGCTCTGTTGGTGGTTTGTGGAGTAGCATCACCTGGGGGGGATTCGACAAATGCTGAATTAGAGACGGTAAAAGTGAGTGGGTCCAATATCATTGGTCTTAAAAAGTGGGTGGGTCTTGTCCCACCCACATACAATGGTTCCGACGCCCATGTACAGACAATATACTAATCATTCCAGAAAATTTACCTCAAGCGGTCTGCTTTGAAGTTCTCAGAGGAATCAGACGCGCACCGAAGGAGAAGCATTTCCATAGGCTCCAGTCTGCCGGTATTGGCCAATCACAAAAGTCGATATTGCACAGCCAATATCACTGAATATCCCACTATGTTTTATTATTATAATTACGCTATGTTTATATGGCTATTATATTGTAGACTATTGAGTGGATAAAATATAGAAATCCTTTTAATTAAAAAAGGGGGGGGGGGGGGTTCGTTCGAACCACCCAAACCCCCCCTGCCTACGGGCATGACATTGATAATAAATCATCATATTAGAATGATTTCTGAACGATCATGTGACACTGAAGACTGGAGTAATGATGCTGAAAATTCAGCTTTGATCACAGGAATAAATTATATTTTAAAGTATATTAAAAAAGAAAGCCATAATTTTAATTTAAAAAATATGTCACAATATTACTGTTTTTTTTCATTATTTTTATTATGAAATAAATGCAGCCTTAATGAGCAGAAGAGATTTTGTTCCAAAACATTAAAAATAGTAATGTTTCCAAACTTTTGACTGGTAATGTATATTACGTAAGTTAAACTAGGCAGATGGTGTTATATGGTTGAAAGAAAGAAAACAAAAGTAATACATAGCATAACCACTAGATGGCAGCACAGGCAGGGGTGGAAATGGGGGGTAACGCAGTTCAAATTTGGTTTGATTTTTTTTTTTATAGAAATGAAGGGATTTCTGTATTTACACTCAATAGCCTACGAAAACTAAACCGATTCAGCGCAAAAACATAGCGCAATAAAATTGCATGATTAATCATAAAAAGATCGCAATCTGAATTCAAACACCCACGCGATCTTACTCAGTGCTCGAAGTGGGCCGGTACGCACCGGTACTTTAATCTGTAGCATACCCACCAAAACATAGAATCAGGCTGTTAATTAATTTTATAAATCGCGTGTTCGGAGCTTTTATAAGCATGAGTTGCACAACACACGTGAATCACCGCAGGCGCGTTCACCAGCGCGCTCCAAAAGTGTGATAAGATTTGCGCGAGCCGTTCCTATTTCATTTGAATTCTATTCAGAATGTAGTAATATACGTTATGGAGAAAGTCATCATGGTCTAAAACAGCCAGTAAAAAGAGGGGAAAACATGATGATGATCCTGCAAGCTTTTTAAACTTCTCATGACCACCTTTCCTAGAATTTATCACATTCTGTTGTATTTACTGTGGTATATTTTAACTAACTTGTTCAAGAATTTATAATATATAATCTATTAAGGCAATAGATTTAAAAAAGAGAGAAAAAGGTTAACATTGCCCTAAGCATGCAATGAGGAGCCATCAATGGTCTAGCTTTAATTTTATCCTTATTGTAACAAATGCTATGCTTAAACAATTACAAGAACTACTTTTTCATAAGGCCAAGTACAAGTTAGAATCATGGATCTTCTTGAATTATTAACTAAACTTTAGTTTTCCTCATGTGTAAAATGTGTTCTGCTAATATGACAGATATGCTTATTAGGAAAAACCTGGCTGTACTCCAAGAATCAACAAGTTCGGTATAAGAACATTTTAAGTAGATAGTTTGACTTCCCATGGTACATTGTAAACAATTAATTGTTAACTATAGGCTGTTACTTTATTGCAGTTGTGTTATCAACCAACTTTGCATGTGTGGACCATTTTGCAAAACATAAAGCAACAAACAAATAAATAAACCTTACAAGGGAGCAAACCCAAACTCCTCATAACCAAGGAAGACAACCAGTCCCCCATCCCAAACGGAAGTGAACAAAATAGAGTAAATTACCCTTTGAAAGTAACTTGATACTTCAAATAAAGATTGCATCAATTACATCATTACACCAGTAGGTGGTGACAAATGATTGTTAAAAATGTATTTGTCATTAATCCATTCATTACAAAGAATTGTTCAAAAACGTTGATTCATCTATGAAACAAGTGACATCTTTATAATTGAGTCATTGAATCTTTTATTCAAACCAATTTTAAAAAAATAATAATTCATTCAAAATAATTAATGTTTTTTGTAAATAGACTGCAGCAACTAACATGATGTCAGAATCAGTAAATTACTTTTTTTTTTTTAGTTGTCTATTCAGATTCATGGGAGAATTGTGAACACTATTTAAAAAAAATGTGATTCACAATTTCCAGAATCTTGCAGCTTATTGAGTAAAAATCAGCAGTTGAAATTATTTCAGTGAATATTAGAATAAAACTAAACTAATAAAAACTCTATGGTCTATGGTAACATCCTCAAAACAAAAAGTTTTATAAAATGATGAACATCACATTTCAACCCTTTTAACCATTGTTTAAGAAAAGGGATGAGTGAATATTATTATATTTACATTATTATCCAAATTATTTTGCTTTTTAGAATGCACATCAGCTTCCTTTTGCATTAAAACTGGATTCCCTTTTAAATGTGTAATTGTTGATTTTCAAAGTATACTAAACTGAGAGGTAGCCATCCAAAACCAGTGTTGGGGAAAGTTACTTTTAAAAGTAATGCATTACAATATTGCATTACTCCCTAAAAAAGTAACTAATTGCGTTACTTCGTTTTTTTTTTGAAAAGTAATGCGTTACATTACTTTTGCGTTACTTTTTCACACTGGGGCTGGGTTTGTTTGTTTTTAATAACAACAAAAAAGTTCTATTTTTGGCAAAAAGGCCCTTTCACACCAAAAGTGAAATGAATAAGCCTCAGGCTGAAGGAAAAGCATATTTACATCTGTACAGTAGAGGGCGCAGCTCAAACAAACCTTTCTAATCTAAAGTATTTTTTGCTTATTAGTATGGTTGAATTAGGTATATTGAAGATCAGCAGCAAAGACATTGGTTAATAATTGAGATTAAATACATAAAGTATATTTGTGTAATTTAATATAGTTAATTATTACAGGTTTGCAAAAATTCTGAGATTGCATTTCACTGTTTTTATTCATTTTGAGGAATACTGAATGTTTTCATGCAAGTGAGATAAGTAAATGCATGTTCACATTTAGTCTAAAACTACAATAACCATCATGTTCACACAGCGCACACAACACCCTCTGCACTTTATTTCTCTCAACATGGGGACAGGAGAGCTGTCAGTCAATAAATGTGAAAAAGTAACTTGCGTTACTTATTTGAAAAAGTAACTTAGATATTTTGTTGTGAATTGAAAAAGTAATGCGTTACTTTACTAGTTACTTGAAAAAGTAATCTGATTACGTAACTCAAGTTACTTGTAATGCGTTACCCCCAACACTGTCCAAAACATTCAGTTTTCTTTGACCTGAGGACAAATGTATTTAAAATGTTTGTGACCTGTTCAATTCGCACCACATATGTAAATTCCTAGACAATGTATCTTTAATTTGGCCAAAATCAAACAGGTTATTTTCTCCAAACAAATATTCTGTTGAATGAACATGTTTGTGCCACACCACACAATTCATATATGTTGTTCATTGACCTTTCAATGTGCTTGCTTGATAATTAAGAAAATATTGTTTGGAGGAAACATGAAATAGGCCTATTTAATGTTAGCAGATTATATAATTGTATAATATTTTATATTTAAATACATCTGAAAAGTCATTGAGAGTAAAAAAAAAAAAAAAAAAAAAAAAAATCCTTCGCATATAGAGTCCCCCCAGTGAATCTCAGCCATTTCCACCCCTGAGCACAGGTCTATTTTTATAAAGGGTAGATCAAATTCTTGCTGCTGCAAACAGTTCCAGAAATAATGACTTCATTTTATCAGGTATTGAATATGGATATATACGTATATTGAGACATGATCAAAAACTCTGTCACAGTTTTGATCAAATGAATGTAATACATGAGGAAGTGCAAACAGGTGATGAACAAGGAGGATAATGGGAACTGGAGTCCAGGACAGCGGGGAACTGTGACAATACACTACCATTCAAAATATTTTATTGATCTTGATCTTTATGTTAAAGTGTATTATAATAAAATGACCGTGACTGTAAAGGATTACACTGATGATGGGTTTAAAACAATTGATTTTGACTGTATGAGTGGAAAACTTTATATACACTTTATAAACTTTATAACTTTTTAAATTAAAATGGTTAAAATCATTTTTTCTAAATGAAATCTGGTTTACACTTCCCTGAATTATCTTTAATAAATCTGTGCAATGTGTAAATTTGTGCTGAAATGTGATACTTATTTATTGGAAATGATTTACAAACATAATTTTACTCCTCATAATAGATCTTATTGATTTCAGTGGTAATGCTTTTATACGGAAGAAGATTAGGGCCAAGCAATAATAAACAAATAAAAAAAACCATCTCAAGTTTAAAATCATTAGATTTTGAGAACAAAGTTGTGTTTCGAGATAAAACTTGTTACATTTAGAGAAAAAAAGTCTAAATAAAATGTCAGCAAAAAGTCAAAATGCCGAGAAATGCATGAGTGTCATATTCATTGCATACTGATCCAAGAGGACATGACAGTCAAGCTAGGCCTATATTTCAGGCTTGTCAATGTCTATTTTATTTATATAGCACTAGTAAAACAACACATTGTTTCAAGTGAGGCTCCCGCACTGCCTCCTGTGCACCACCAGAGGGAGCCATCACCCGAATATTGACTGTTCCTCATTTGAACTTCATTTCCCATAGGCCCTCATTCCTGGGACTGATTGCACTCTCACCTACATTACTTACACACACACACACACACACACACTCACAGACACACACAAACACTCACAGACAGCGAGGGAAAAATGTATTTACCAGGAACGGCAGCAAAGTTAAGAGGAGTGATTTCAAATGTGTCGGATGCAGAATCACTACATATTACAATGCTGTCCCATCTAGTTTGTTCGATCCACTCTAATGCTATTAATATAGTGTATAACTCGACTGTGTACACACTTAAACTATCAGATGTTCTTTTGTTTACTCCCACATGATGTCTAGGAATATACACAGCAGATCCCGTTACCTCTGTTTGTAAATCCTTTGATCCATCTGTACAAATTTGAATACGATCTTTGTGCATATTGCCCATATATCTATAATATTCACTGACTATATGTGTATTCCCACTGCTGCCTTTTATTATTATAAGCTCCATGTCCACCTTCGTACTTTCCATTGTCAAGACTGGTTTGTTAAACCACACCACAGTATAGCAAATTCTTTGTCATATATGTCCATTTCTTTTCATTTCTCCTGTCCAGCCAAAACTTTCCTTTTTCCTCCTTTTCCCAACTATTTTGTAGCACCTTTTTCACTGAATGGTTTTCCCCATGCCCTCTTAAATTAATCCAATAGTTGGACATATGAATGCGCTTCTACTATTGGCACTGCAGCACGATCAGTGATTGGATGAATCTCTTTTTCTTCTAGATTTTTTTTTTCTTTACTGGTAGCCTGGGTTACCCGGGTTAATCAATAAGTCTGGGTCCGAATCAGATCTGATTTGTGTCTTTTGGCTCAGTGTTACCATAATTATTACAGCCACACCAGTTCATTTGTGTGCGTGTGTAAACTTCTTACTTGCTGTGTTTTCCTGCATAGTGGCTGAATTCTTGATTATTTCACATTTGCTAAAACTTGCTCTGTGTTATAGTCACACTAGTGTGGGGTGGATGTGTCTGTTTTGCTCTTGATATTTTAGAGCATCACCCCCTCATTGCTGTGCACTTTTTCCTGCACAGTGGTTGATTTGTAGTTTGTACCACCAAAAGATTCTCAGTGTTTTTGTATGTTTTCGTATTTCCCATTAATTACCTATGACAGTCATTTTTAACCGTGAAGGAGACAAGTGTGACTTTTTCTCCTGACCCTTTAACATATCTGAATCATGTCCATGATTTTTGTGTTCACATAGCTAATGCCACTAAAGTCACCAAGTGTCATCCCACGTTAAAACGTTAATCTAATTCATTAATTTTGTAATTAAAATGTTAATTTTGTAATTAATATATGTGCTTGTGTGTAGTTTATATGTGTTTCATCTAAGATTGAAAGTCTATGATTATACATTCTATGACTGTGATTGACAGGTGTATGGCTCCACTTAGGACAAGATAAGAGCGAGGGATGAGTGAAGTACAGCCTTAAACTGATGCACTATGTTTAATACACATCTTAAGAGATATGGTGGACATTCATAGGCCTATTAAATTTGCATTATTTTCCTGTTTTTACATCATGAAAATCTATAAGAATGTAGTTATATGTCGGACATATATGACACATAGGATTGAAAATACATAAATCTTATGCAATTTGTATATGCGTTTTTTGCAGCATATATGTCCCTTATAATATTCTGTTGGAACAATCAGATGTTTTTAACAAAACCTTTCCATATGGGAAATCACAGGAGGAAGTGGTTTAGTCTTAAAGATTTATAGAGCCAGTTAATCACCCTCTTGTTGAGCAATACTCTGTCTAAGCAGATACATTTCTGTGGAAGTTTTCTTGCAGTGAAAATGCCTTAAGGAAACTTTTCCTGAACAACAGTACTATAAATATGACCAAAGAACCCAGTTGGCTTCAGACTTCAACTGAAGACATTACCAGATGACTTCATTTCTTAACATAACGAATACACACGAGGACCCCAGGTGAGACACCACTTTAAAATGATACAAACAGGTTATGCTATGACAGTGAGAATAGTGTGGAGTTAATATTGTGCCATAATTAAACAAGCAAATCCAGCATTTTGTAAACAAACACAATCTGCTTTGCAAAGGAAAACTCGACTCGCAAACAAACAGAAAGTGATGTGCAAATACAAAGGTCAGTTTGAACGAAAATGCAGAGTAACAAATATATGTATTGTTTTACAAATATAAAGAAATGTGCCTACATCATATTTCACAAATAAATACAAACCATCCTACAAATGGCATGTAACCTTACCAAATCTAGTGCATACAAACACACACCTGTCTGTTACGATTGTGCAACACCTGCCTTTTTATGAGATCTCTAAGTTTGATTTTCTCACAAATGCAGATGAGCAACTTCCTCTTCCAAAGCAGCAGATGGCGCTTTGCTACAGGTCAATTTATGCTAGTGTCTCGAGAGAAGCCCTGAAACATCCGTTTATAATAATAATAAACTTTGTTTTATAGTGCCTTTAAAAGTTGCATCTCAAACCACTTTACAAAAACAGACAAATAAAATACAATGAAATATAAAAGATAGAAACATACATCAAAACACATTTAAAGACATATATAGTTATATATAAAACAAGATAATCTCGTATAAAACAATCATTTTACAAAGAGTTTACAGCTGATGAAAATGAGCGGTGAACAGGTGAGTTGGGCGTTTCTCAATACCAAATACACAAAGTTTAGTAATTCTACATTATATGCAAAATGCAAAAGCAGCAATCTTGATAACATCACTCGGCTCGCTCTGGCTACTCCGGTATCTCTGTATGTATAACCGCCAGCAACATGTTATGCAAAACATGTTATAAAACACCAATCTGCCTCTTTTCATTTTCATTTAAACATATTAATAATAGCCACACAAACTTGGTTCGGGCAACGCTTACATTGATCATCTTCACTGCATGTACAGTACCGGTCAAACGTTTGTGAACATTAATCTCACCAAGGCTGTATTCATCTGATCAAAAATACAGTAAAACAGTAATACTGGGAAATATTATCGCAAAGTAACTGGTTTCTGTTGTATTGTTCAAAATGTATGTAACAAAGTTCATAGATAAGGAAGAAGGAGGCGGGAAACGGCGAATGTTCAACACAACTTTAATTCGAAAATAAACAAATACAAAACGAAAGTAATGACACAACCAAACACAAACATAATAAAACATAAAATAATATCCAGGCCTGGTCCTCTCTCGTCCTTCACTGTCGTCGCTCCTCCTTTTATGTTTCCGAAGCTCCTCCGTGAGAGACTCAAGGCCGGTGTGCCTCACAGGTGGAGCTCGTTATCTCTTGCGTCACTGGCCTCGCGCCGTTCCCTCACGGCTCTCGCCCGCCCTGCTCACCACAACGTAATTTATTTCCGTGATCAAAGCTGAATTTTCATCATCATTACTCCAGGCTTCAGTGTCACATGATCCTTCAGAAATCATCATACTCACCTGTTCACCACTCATTTTCATCAGCTGAAAACTTCTTGTAAACTTTTTTTCAGGCTAGCCTATATGTAATTATATTATATAATTATATATAGTCTATATATGTCTTGAAATGTGTTTTGATGCATATTTCTACCTTTTCTTTTCTCTTTTCAATTGTATTTTTGTGTTCTTGTAAAGCACTTAAAAAAAAAAAAAAAGATTTTATTTAGAGTTTTGAAATTATATTAACAAACACAAAGGTATAAAACAATAACCAACATAAGACAACAAGGACACACATTTACACAATATAAAAGAAAAAAAAAACAACAACATCTGGATTGCCTCAGTCAGCAAATATATACAAAATAATTATTGAGAATAAACATAACTAACAATATTCACATTTGTTTTGTAAATCAGTTATATCAGCATTGGGGAAGAAAACTTAAAAAAACTTATACAAATTAAAAAATAAATAAATCAATAAATAAATAAATAGAAGGGTGATTACAGAGTATATTATTGTTAAACTTCCAAAAGTCCCCATGTGGCTTCAAATTAGGGGTGTCGCAATATACCGGTATTGACGATAATCGTGATATTCAAAGCATGAAATATCGATATCGTGTTAATTTAGGGTGTGACAATATACCGGTATTGACGATAATCACAATATTTAAAATGAATAGGATGCTTATGATATCATGACATGTAAATACTCCAGCGCCAGTACCTGGCTGAGCTCTCAGGTGGCAGTATTGCACCTTAACACTGACACCTGTCAAACAAGAAGAAGATGCAGCGCGCAGCTATTCCGAGCAGGAGAGCCCAGCTAACAAAAAAAGGTCCCCAGAACGTCCCCTGAATGGCCTCTGCGAACGTCCCCCGAACGTCCATGTGTAGGGTCCTCTTCACGTCCCGCGGACGTCCGCAAAGACGTCTTCCGGACGTTCACGCCCCGGGTAAACTTCACTTTCCGCGCGCAATCACGTCCGGTTGGGACAAGGTCTGGTCAAGAAAATTACGTCATGCGGACGGTGCACGAACGCGGATGGCCGAAGTATACCCGGGGCTTCACAGGGACGTTCACAGGACGTTCAGCGGCCATTCGGGACGTTTAGGGGACTTTCGGTTAAGTCCTCTTGTTGTTTTTTATTTTACTTCTAGGTTAACAAAGGAAAACAAACACGTTGTAAGGAGCAAAATACGTGTATTTATTTATAAATTAACAGTTTTATAATTGTTGTGCTCTTTCCGTGTGTGTGTGTGTGTGTGTGTGTGTGTGTGTGTGTGTTAGGCAAACATGCAGTTGTGTGTGTGCACGCGCGTCTCTCCTTGTCAGCTGTGGTAGTCTGATGGCAGTTTTTTCGTTGGCTTCTAACCTAAAACGACAAAATGAACACATTCAATCATGTATCAGGTATCGTTTGTCTATTAAAAACATTTGTTACTGTCAATTTGGGTTTAGTTAGACCAAGATTAGCGCACATTTGAAGATAGGCCGTAACGGTCAGCCGCGACGGACAACAACTTCAGCAAACGTTTGTAAATGTAATCTTGTCATATAATTTAAACTTTACAAGATAAACAGTGGTTATGGTAGCTAATGTCTGCTAAACTAAAATTTAAAATACCTTTTCGACCGAAGAAAGAGAAAACTCGTCTGAGAAAATCACGGCAGGACCGTTAACTCTCGACGCAGCTGAGCGTTGCCATGGATACATGCGCGTACCCTAAAGAATGACGTCACTCGGTCGTCACTCGCTTGTATCTCACAGTGTGGCTATATTACACTTTTTGCCACATGCTATACCTGTCTTAAGTGTAAAAATTAAAGTATTTTAAAGTACTTTTCTTTAATAAAACAATGTTTGACAGGTATTTATTGGTATAGGAATTGTCTTACCTGTGTAATTTTCCAATTTCTTTGCCAGCAAAGTGCTTTTCCATTCTTCATCTTTTCTTTGCTGCATTCATCAGTTGAAGTCAATAACATTATTTTAGAGCTCCACGGGATTAAATGTTCTTTAAGCATGGGAATGCATAATAAATTGTATAGGGTGAGTTCAGGGTGATTGGGACACTTTCTATCTTATATAAAGCCTACTATTGAGGGGTAGGCCTATCATGATTTTGATGTTTAAAATGATAACTGCTGAAGGCACACATGATCTGATGACATCTTTTATTAGTTTGTAGGTTGAAGAACTCCATTATTTTTTCCCATAGGCTAACATGAAAGTTGTTCATTTTTAATATTTACTTCATTTTACAATGAATGGTCATTGTACAGAAACGTCCACTTTTCTGTCCCTAGACTTTACAGAAATATTACACCTGAAAACACTTCAGGATTAAATTTTTATATATATATATATATATTTTAATATGAAACAATATGTTATTTGAACAATGAAACCTTCTTGAGCATCAACGTGGCAATATTCATTTTTTAATTGTAAAAATTCCAAACACCACAGAAGTGCTCGTCCCCACAGTCATGTTCAGAGGGAAAGTGCTTTATTTTGAGCTCAGAAACAGTTTTTCTACCATTTCAAATATAATGTATGCATAACTATCAAATATACTATGTAAACTACACAAAAAAACAAAACAAAAACAAAAAACAAACAAATGCTGAATAAATATTATAAAATACATATAATGAACCCCTGGTGTTGTGTCACTGGTGTTACCTTTAACAAAAATCTCTTTTTTTGAAATAAAAATCACACTGATGGCATCACTTGACTTCCTTCTTCCTATTTCCTGAAGATCAATGAAGAAAGGCCAATGGAAAGTCTCTTTTCAGTTATCAGAAATTTTAATTAGAAAATCATAATTTAATATGAAGCTTTTAGGTGAAGTCACCTACATTATTGTTAGAGATTTTTTAAAAACTAGAATACAAATGGATTAAACTACTTAATTTAGTGAATATATCATGATTGACAACATGTGGATTGATACCTTGCAGCAGCCATTTTGTAAAATACATTTTTCATGAAAAATGCACTGTAAAAAGTGAAACATTGGATTAACTTAATAAAATTGAAGTAACCATTCACAATAAAGATTTTACATTGACCTAATGTTCAGAAACCATTCAGTTCAAACTAATTTTCTGCATTTCATGCAAACTTTTTTCTGAATTTGGTGTAAATCATTATTTTAAATTGGCTTAAATAAAAAAAAAAAAGAGTTTTTTAACAGACTTGATTTCCTGCAAACTCTTTTCTGAATTTGGTGTAAATCAATATTTTAAATTGGCTTAAATTAAAAAAAGGTTTCTAAGAGACTTGATCTAAATTGAATTTTCTTCAATCTGAAATATGTATTCATTGCAAGTAATATAAAAGGCTTCACAATTGACAATCTAAAAAATTTAAATTCTCTCAAAATATATATATATATTTTAAATGAGTCAGATCAAACGTTCTTTTAAAGATTTATTAAATTATGAAAATTTATGAAAATCACTGTTTTTAAGATTAGACTTTTTTGGCAAAATACACAAATATTTTACAAATAGTTTTACAAATACAAATGTAATTCTGAGTAAGATCAAGTGATCAGTTCATTTCAAGTTGAATTCATATCAGTATTAAAATGTGAAGATCATATAAGAACAAATAAGAACAAGAATAAGAAATAAGAACAAATACACTATAAAAAATGCTGGGTTAAAAACAACCCAAGTTGGGTTGAAAATGGACAAACCCAGCGATTGGGTTGTTTTAACCCAGCGGTAGGGTTAAATGTTTGCCCAACCTGCTGGGTAGTTTTATTTAACTCAATACAGTAATTTTTAAACAATAGTTGCTTAATTAAAATTAACCCAAAGTATGTTGGAAATGAACATTTATTAATGTTCAATTAATAATTATTAAACAATAAACATTTATTAAATTGCTTATTAATAAATTTATATTAATAAACTATTAAACTATTAAATTTATATTAATAAAATATTAACGCTTATTAATAAACATTCACCTTTTGTCTATTATTGTTGTCTCTAATTGCATCTGGTTTTTAATTTCCCAACTATTTTGGGTTCATTTTAAGCTAGCCATATAGCAATTTTTAATCAATAGTTGGTTTAAATAAAACTACCCAGCAGGTTGGGCAAACATTTAACCCAACCGCTGGGTTTGTCCATTTTCAACCCAACTTGGGTTGTTTTTAACCTAGCATTTTTTAGAGTGTACTTAAAAACAATTGGTCTGCTTCTCTCAGGAATTAACATTTTTGGCAGAAGAAATAAATGAAAATCAAATACAAAACAGAGATATTGCCACATCCAGTAAACAACAAACAACTACTGAACTACTAATAAGATGTAGTGGAGACTGGGGTGAAAGAATTTCTGCCATCCTGTGTTCATCAAAGCACTGAAATGGAGGCTATCTATGCAGCAGAGTGCAGAGGCGACATATTTTGGGGGTCATTTTTCTTGTGTCGAGTTCCATTAAAACTTTCTGAAAAAACTCAAAAGTGAATTTCCGTTCTTTTGGATACTCGAGGTTTAGCACATATGTCAGTCCAAACAGCATTGCTACAGCAGCTGCGGTTGAGGGCACGTTCTTGAGGACCCTGGTGTCTGTCTCACTGATTAAGACGGCCATTGATTGCTCCAGTCCATCACCTGGCATATCCTGGTGAGACAATACATAGCAATGAATAAAGAGTGCTGACCAGACCAAGTTGAGTGTGTGAGACACCCCTGCTTATTCTGCATTTCATGAACTGAGTGAGTGTGTAACCCCTGTTGTGTGAGCATAAATGAGTACACCACTGCTTGTTTTGCATTTCGTAAGCTGCATGTATATGAGAAAGACCCTGTTATGTGTGTGTGTTGTGTGCCTGTGTTTATATGACATCCCTGCTTGAGGGAGAGAGAGAGAGAGAGAATAAACAGTTGAAAAGCAGGTTTAACAAGTTTACATTGCTAGCCAGCAATAATTTCACAGACTAGACAATGAAAAGAAAGTTAGTCAAAATAGTAGACGCAAAACTTTAAATTAAATTGCAGCCAAGGATAGTGAATATATTTCTAAGGATAGCCTGACCTAAAACAGGAGAAGCTTACTGTCAAATTTAACGTTCGACAGTAAAGGAAAAAAGTTTGTCTTTTTCTGAAGTGTATGTAAATATCTGGTTTCAACTGTATGACACCCCTGCTCGTTGCATGTGCATGTGTGAGACACCAGTTGTGTATGAGAGACTACTGCTTGCACAGCTCGTTCTGAACCAAGCATGTAGCCAAATACCAATGTCCTCCCTGAAACATAATTGTCCTGAATCAACTTTGTGACATGCTGACGCGTGTGTGTCTTAAACTCTCTCTCTCTCTGTGTGTGTGTGTGTGTGTGTGGGATAAAAAATTAGAATATAGTCAAAAAGTTCATAAATTTCAATAATTCAAGGTAAAAAGTGAAAACTTGTATATTATATTGATCCATTACACAAAGTGAAATATTTCAAGTAAATATTAGTGTAAATTTTGATGGTTGCGGCTTACAGACAATCAAAACCCCAAATTCAGTATCTCAGAAAATTAAACACTATTTTGGTTTTGAGTGGTTGATAGCACTGTTGCGGTCTATTGTTTTTGTGTACAGATCTCAGACCCTAGGCTGCCTACAGACGTGTTTTTTTGACGGCCTGCTTATGGGGCGTGCAGCTAGCGGATCGTGAGGATGAATATGATCATTTTTGTTTGGGCCTGCAATCCCTGATACAACCTTTAAAACAACCAGGGCATCCATAACACTTCAGCTGTGCCACATGCAGATTGTCTCCATATAACACCACACTGATGCAGCTATTCATGCAAAAGGGGGCCAAAATACTCAACCAGGTATTTAGTGCATATATGTCAACATAGCTATAAGCTGCAATCAACAGAAGTAGCACAAATAATTGTGTGAAATATTTCACTTTGTGTAATGAATATAATGCATGAGTTACAATTTTTTGTAACTTTTTTTTTTACAGAAATTACTGAACTTAGACTACATTCTAATTTGTTTAGCCCTACCAGTATGTAAGTATGTGCGTGGATGGCTGAGCAATGTACGTACCTGAATTTCCTTGATGAGATGGTGAACAGATTCACCAAAGTAGATGATTAAACATTTAAGAATGATTCCCTCCTTGTGTTGATGTCTACGACCTGAACAAAATGCATTCATTAAAATTACATGATCCTTTTTTACCACTTACAGGAAAAATCTGGTGTGAAACATGATAAAAAATTTGACCGTTCATCATGGAGCATTTTTTTATTACGTCATGCCTGCCTTTAAAGACCACATTTAGCCTATATGTGCAAAAGGCTCACAATGTTAGTGTTAGGGACATCATGCTCAGTGCTATAAATCACTATTTTTAAACCATAAACAAGGCTCAAAGTAGCCCCAGACTTCGTTGGTAGTATAATTAACCCATTTAATCCCACAGGTCACTATTGTGACCACAAATGTTCCTCACATATTTTGGTGTGGTATTAAAAAGCAACTCTTATTATGAAGCACATGTTCATTTATAATGCAAATTTAAGATGTCTGCATGAGTTCTGGGCAGGTCTAACATTATTGTGTAGTTTGGTCATGTGACCACACACACATTTATTTCCTGGTACTGCCATCTTAACACAAAGATGATGTTAAAGCTTAGAAATGACAGTTAAGTTTTCAAAGTAAATTTTTAAATAACTCATAAATGTTTTGCACACATCATCATGTCTATCTGTCTGTCTGTTTTTCTATCTGGCTGCCTGTCTGTCTATCTATCTATCTATCTATCTATCCATCCATCCATCCATCCATCCATCTATCTATCTATCTATCTATCTATCTATCTATCTATCTATCTATCTATCTATCTATCTATCCATCCATCTGTCAGTCGGTACTTATTTCAGTACATCATAAAGTTTTTAATAATTATATTCCAATTTCCTACAATTTATGTAATTTTGTCAATTTTATGGATTATTTGTGCCATACTGCTGCTTAGGAATGCTATTTTGTCCTTTTTGAAACTGAGCCAGACAATGTTTACTTCTTTGTTAATGGAATAAAACAAATTTCATCTATTTAACCCAATCTTTAAACTAATTGCTGGAGGTTTGTCATTTTGTAAATGCATTGACACCATAGACCTAGACTCCCTGTGTTCTACCACCGGTCACTTTTGTGACCGGACATAAAACCCAATTTTTCATGGACTTTAATATCTTTTTTACATAACTGACATTGATTGGTTAATATCCTTACAAATGCCATACAAATTCATATATGTCATCTCTGGGAAAAATTTGGGATTAAACGGGTTAAGGTTCTAACATTTTAAAAGGCATTGAGCACTTTGTAAGTGTACATATAGTTTATTACAGTTTTTCTCAATTGTTTACACACAAATATTGGTACTTGAGACACAATGACCACAACATGTAACTCATGCACCAACCCCCTGAAAATTCTGCTAAACTACAAGCACAATTCCTGCTTTACACTCACATTGCAGTTCTAAAACACACTTTTTTCAAAACACACACAATTCTCTGCATTTGGCACAGTTTTCGGGCAGAAAAATCTCTTGTTTTCACAAGGAACACACTGCCATTCAAATATGCACACTGACTCATCACATGGGCAAACACCTGTCACACATTTTTACAATTAGCAAACAGAGCTTTAGCATAAAAGGGCAACAGGTGAGCTCTTCTGTTTTGGAGCAATGGATGCCAACCATGGAAACAGAGGCAGAGCCAGAGCCAAGAGGAGTAAGAGTAAGAGGAGGAGGACGGGGAGGAGGACCGGGAGGACGGGGAGGAGGACGGAGAGGACGGGGAGGACGGGGACGGGGATGGGGACGAGGAAGGCCAAGGACCGTAATCTCTAATGAGATCCGAGCCACTTTGGTTGACCATGTGGTCAACCATGGTCTAACAATGAGGGAGGCTGGGCAAAGGGTACAGCCAAATTTGAGCAGGTACACTGTAGCATCCATCATCCGGTCTTTCCGAAATGAGAATAGGTAAGAAATCTACTCGCACTAGAAAATTGCATTACTGCAAATCAATACAGTGCTCAATGAGTACAGTAGTACAGAATTGCCCGTGGACTGTTCTGTAGGACTGTAAAAATAAAGTATGTTTCAAGTATTTGGGAAATGTATTCCTACTTTGTATTCCTACACAGTATTTTACTATTTGTTTGGCAGAACTGAAAGATTACCTACACAAGGTGGTCGGGAACGTGTTCTGTCTCCTGAACAGGAAACTGCAGTCATGAACATGGTCTTAGAAAATAACGCCATAACATTACGGCAAATACAAAGAAAAATAATAGAAAACAATGAGATATTTCCAAATATTGATAGGGTAAGCTTATCAACACTGGACCGTGTCTTGCGCAGAAATAATCTGAGGATGAAGCAGGTCTACAGGGTGCCATTTGAACGCAATTCAGAAAGAGTCAAAGAATTGCGATATAACTATGTGCAAGTGAGTCCTATACAATCCCACAATTGATGCATACTCTCAACACTGTGTAAATTATACATATTTCAGTATTGTAATCATAATGATTGTGCTTCACAATAGTGACCATTCCATGTCTATTTCTGATATTGTCATGTGTGTTTCAGAGAGTCCTTGAGCTAGAGGTGGCTGCAGTGGAGCACCAGTTCATCTTCATTGATGAGGTTGGATTCAACCTCACAAAAAGACGAAAGAGGGGAAGGAATATCATCGGCCAGCGTGCCATTGTTGAAGTCCCTGGCCAGCGCGGAGGGAACATCACAATGTGTGCAGCGATTACCCACCACGGCGTCACCCATCACCATGCTACCCTTGGCCCCTACACTGCCCATCTGATCACATTCCTGGACACTCTACACAACACACTCATTCCCCCAGATCAGATAGACCGCCCAGAGCAGCTCAGGTACGTTGTCATTTGGGACAACGTAAGTTTCCACCGGGCTGCTCTGGTTCGTAACTGGTTCACTGCCCACCCACGCTTTTTAGTTGTTTATCTGCCTCCATATTCCCCATTCCTCAATCCTATTGAGGAATTTTTTCTGCCTGGAGATGGAAAGTGTATGACCGAAATCCACAAACGCATATACCCCTTCTCCAAGCTATGGAAGACGCATGTGGAGATATAGCAGTTGATGCTTTTCATGGCTGGACTCGCCATGCTAGGCGATATTTCCCCCGCTGCTTGGCCAGGGAAAACATTGCTTGTGATGTGGATGAGGTGCTGTGGCCAGACCGAAACCGAAGAGAGGATGCAGCATAGTTTTTTTTGTTTGTTTTTTTTTTACTGTAACTGTATACAGTAAATTCTTCTGTTGTTTTGTACTGTATGTGCAACTTTGCGTTGGTTGGGATGTACACTGTACATTGTTTTTGTTGGAAAAATAAAAATATATTTGTTACCATGTATTTGTGTGTTCTGACTATAAAACATTTTTTTATATATAATATAATATTATATATATATATATATATATATATATATATATATATATATATACTACAAATATTTACAACACACTTATGTACTGTCTGTAGTAAATGTAACACTGAACCAAATAAAGACCAAAGTCATTATGATGAATGGAGAAGTGTTTTCCATTCATCATAGTGTTTTACATAGAGCACATCAGTGTTCAACTGGTTCTTATAAATGTCTATTCATATGATGGTTTGTGTGTGTCATTTGAAAACAAAATACCATTTTGAGAAGAAATAACATTGTTTTGAATGTAAAGTTTCATTTTGCAGGAGAATTGAGGAGTTTTGCCCATTGTGTGTGTGTTTTTTGATTTGTGTGTAGAGTTCTGAGAATATGAGGCATGCTTTCAGAAAATGTGTCTAAGCAATCGAGAAAAACTGTAAAAAGACTGTTTTTATTAAAACACAGTACCTTGACTTCTCCAGTAGGGGAAGTATGTATGCAATATACTTTTGGTCTATTTCACATTCTCCTTTAATACAATTGCACTCTAGCTTATACTGGGAGTCCACCCGACTTTTTCAGTCTTTTACAATTAGAATGAGATTGAGCAGGCCACATCTTACTCATTGTGGTTAGACTGAGTTGGTTTTGAGCACATACGATCGAGTTGTCAGGGTTTTAATGTCATAATTGGTATCATACAGGGCTGTACAGTGCGACATTTGTCGCACATGCTACAAAAGAAATCAGTCTGTGCTGACAACTTTCAGGCTACTGGTGCTAAAAATCTTTTAACCTTCGTAGCACCAGCGCTACGTGCAAAAAAAGTTAACGTACAACCCTGTTATAGCGACCATAGAACAGACCTGTTAAGGTAATATCAAACATATTTGATTCAGTCTGACACAGTCGTAATTGTACATACCTCATCTAAACTATGTAAAATCCTGCCAGTCCTTTCCTTTGTCACGCCACCCTTATTCCGTATTATCTGTACAAGTTTCGTGGAATGCCTGTCCAGCTGCTGTAAGAATTTTGTCTCCAAGGGCACTGTCGTGATTCTCATGAACTCGGCACTGATCTAAAAATGAAAACAGCAGAAAATACAAAGTTTGGGATTAATAATTGACAAAACTATTTAAATTAGTAAAGCTGTAATCAAATTACTGTTATGAACACCAAATGAACAAGAATCAACGTAGTTTTGCACCAAAACTGACCTCTTCCATTTGAAAAAGTGCTGGCCACCTCTCCACAACATTTGCAATTCTCGCCTGCTCATGCACTATTTCTTGCCTCCGGTACCCAAACGTCTTGGCCATCTTCTCTTTAACAGTTTGCCTGTTATTTCTTATCTGAAGTTCAGTCAAAAGAGAAACTCTTTCCAGTTCCATGCTTTCTGGTGTCTCACCATTTGGTAAGGGTGGGAAATAGTTCAACTCTGCTCTTCTAGGCCTCTTCAAATTCTTTGCAGGGTAGGAGTCCTCCCGAGATTTGGATTTAAAAGAATTCAGGGAGAACTCAGCTGATGCACCATGTGCCTTAAGTAGAGTGCGGTAGTTTGCCATCTTAACCTTGATTCTTTGTTGCCAGCCACAACTCTCCATAAAGGGCCCTTGTTGAGTTAAGCAGGGGTGTTTTTAATCAATGCATCTGCAACATCTTTGCAGTCGGAACCTGTTGGGTAGCCTTTGTAGCTGTAAATGGCCTCAGCTAGCTTTTCCAAAATGTCTGAAAGCATTTTGGTGCCAACTGTCAGTGTAGTTTGGCTGTTTGCAAACTCAATGTTTGCCCTCTGCAATTGACACTCAGTGTCGTACGAGAAGAGTGGGATTTGGAAGGCCTTTGGCCACTGCTCTTTTCTTAAACAGTCTGTGTGGCTAGGCAGAGCAGTGTGGCTAGGCAGAGCAGTGTGGCTAGGAAGAGCAGTGTGGCTAGGCAGAGCAGTGTGGCTAGGAAGAGCAGTGTGGCTAGGAAGAGCAGTGTGGCTAGGCAGAGCAGTGTGGCTAGGAAGAGCAGTGTGGCTAGGAAGAGCAGTGTGGCTAGGAAGAGCAGTGTGGCTAGGCAGAGCAGTGTGGCTAGGAAGAGCAGTGTGGCTAGGAAGAGCAGTGTGGCTAGGCAGAGCAGTGTGGCTAGGAAGAGCAGTGTGGCTAGGAAGAGCAGTGTGGCTAGGCAATGCAGACAGCAAGCTGGGGCAGTCTTCACTGTCTATGTCGAGAGAAAGGGTGCTCATTGGGGTATTAACTGGGTACAGGACAACGGTTGTGGCTTCAGGGTCTAGCTGGATCACTTTAAGAATGGTGAGGTCCTTAATTACAGATGTTGAGGTCACATTAATAAACATATCTCCAAAATCAGTGTCTTTATACTGTAGCCGTATATGGCCTCCTAGTCCACATGCATTCTTCACTTCCTCAATGAGGTCTTCCACAGCATCGGGAATGTGCAGCTCCATTCTCATGCAATCATTTTCACTGACGATGACCAGCAAGCGCACAGGTGCTATTTCCGCCATGGTGTCCTGAGAGAAACTAGTAATGACAGTGATGGAGAGACAGAGTAGAAACAGAAAAACAGAATGAGAGGAGAGAGAGTGGAAAAAGACCATAACATTTTTAGACATTTAGACAATCAGCACAAAGTAAAACCTAAACTTATAGGCCTATTCAAATAACAAACGTGGCAACAGGATACAATAGAATGATAAAATACTAGAACACATGCAAGGGCAGTGATTTCCCAATTAGGCAGCTAGCCACATGAATCTCAATGTTGTCAGCACTTGACTAATACCAATAAATGGGTGCATGAAACTTAAGTATTGAATTAACATTTGGACTCAAGAATTTTGTGTTGCATTTTAAGGGACACATGCAAAGACGTAAAACCACTCAATAAATTCTGACCTTAAACATGTATGTATCTTTTCAGAGTAATTAGCCTCATTCCCCCAACTGTGTAGTCCACCAATGGGTATGGATCGTTCAGCTCATTTGGATGAAGGAGTTTTATCTCCTTTGTGGGACATGGCTTCAGTTCATAAGCTCTATAGTGTTCCCAGAGCCATGCAGCCAGCTTCTTGACAACGAAAAACAGTGTATCCTGGACAACAACCATTTGTATAATCTCAGCAAATTCAGGCATCCCTGCCAATGAGCCATGTGGGACAATCATCCCGTTCCTGTAGTTGAGGCTGTTGTAAGATGCATTTTGAGCCAAGAACACTGCATCCAAGTCTGCGTATCTCCGCCTAATGGCAAATGCAATGTCCTCTTTCAAAACATCAAGGGGAACTGATGCACCACATGCTACATGTGATTTAGGTATGCTGCAGATGTAAAGCTGATGCGCCATGGCAAATTGATGCCTTTCTGCTAAAGAAAGCAGCACATTTTTGAAGCATCCTGTGTGTCGAACTACTCTTTTGAAGAAACTGTGCTTTGATTCGAAGCGTATGGTCCATAGTTCAACTAAAGGTCCAAACTCACAAATTAACTGAGGGTAGTGCTGCAAAAAATGATGTTTCAGCAAGAAGTCTGAGTCAGGGAAAACCTCCTTAAATCTGACTTGGTGTTCAGTGATCTTAAAGCTTAAGTATGCAATGGATTCCTCAGTTTGCACAGGAGAAACAACAAGGTCCACAATGTCCTTCAGATCTGAGAGTAGTTGCCAGGCTGGTTCTCCTGCAGGCACGGTCTGTCCGATTAATAGAGGAAGAAATCTGATTAAACTCCAATTTTCATGGCAGTTACCCCCAACTGTTCTCCTGGAAGCAAATGTCACTGGAACAGCATGGGGGCGATTTGTTTTATCAGTCCATTGATAAGGAAAATCTCCTATTACCTTATTCAGATATGACAAAGTAAAATATTTTTTTGAAATGAAAACCGTTAAACATAGGGCAATTTCGAAAGGAACTATTCCCTCAAATAAGTCATGAGCGATGTCAGGGGGGAAACCAGTAGTTACATAAAAGTTAAGTTTTTCTGACAGAACACATTTAGCCTTGACACCACAATAGCTGTTCAAACCATTGTCTTTAATGGTCTTAAGATGACTTGTGTGAGTGTCTTCAGTTCTAAGAGGGAAACTAACAGCTCCAACTTTCTGACAGTCTAACTGCTGTTCTAAGGTTATGAGATCATTGATCAAAGGATTTAAGACTTTGTCAAAACCATAATCTTTGACATCATTGCTGTTAATCAGAGCAGCTAGATAAATGTTGGATAAAGAGGAGTGGTAGCCATGGGGCAGATTGCCCAGAGTCCAATACAATGCACACACTTTGTGTTTTTTTTCGTGAAGTCCCAAGGGGGTTACAAATTTCAAAATCATCAATATACAAGATCAGCGAAATTGCACATTCTTTGGAGAGAATACTATTTCTTTTACAGTTATTTGACTCCCAAAATGATCTGTAGACACGTTTCCCACCCTCTTCTGTTTGAAATTTCTCTTTCAAATTTACAGCCTTACTGAGTATTATTTCACAATTTAGCAGTTGCTGCAGGGATTTTAGTAAAGGGACATACTGAAAAGACTTTCTGTTCTGATGATCTAATATATATTCTACTGGTTCTACAACATTGAAGTTTTTCCTGTAGTATGCCTTGCGTTTCCAAGCGCTTGACAGTGGACCATGGTTTCCTATTGCAGCCTGAATGGGATTCTCAGTGCAAAGAACAGTAGCCAACTCCTTTACAACTGATCCCTGAACTTCCCAATTTTGTTTCTGCAAAAAGTCACAAATAGTCTTTTGAGTGAAAGATACAGAGTCCGTACCGATTATGTACTGCAGCTCCTCCAGAAGTTCATTCACAGCTGCACTTTGCATAAGATAAGAATGTTATAATTTAAGCAATACTGAGGCAAATTTCAGTTCAATTACTTTTGGGGAATCAGTTTCTTCTGGTACAACAGTATGCTCTTCAAATGTTAAATCTTCATATGGTACATCATCTAGCTCAGCATCACATTTTTCCAAAGACTCCAAAAGAGGGCTCTCAGATCCATGAGTAGCTTCAGGTTTGAAATCTCTAATTGTGTAGGGGGTGTGTTTTCTCCATCTATGCGTGTAGAAAGCTCCATATAGATTTGTTTGGTAAGAGCAACCATTAAACATACAACTGACCAGTTCATGGTTTCTTAAATGTTTTCCAATGTGTTGAAAATACTCCGTTTCAGATGCAAGTTGACGGTTGTTGCAGAGATGACATTTAAAAGTTGAAAAATGACCTCTTTGGGACTGTTCAGCTGGATGGAACTTGCTCAGATGGGCAATAAGAGCCCTCCATGTCTTGCATTTACATGGGCAATGCTCAAAAATACAGGGGTAGGCATGCCCCCGACCATAACGATGGTGAAGTCTGATGTGCTTCAGTACTTCATTTCTTCTTAAAAAACTGTCTCCACAGTCTTTGCATTTCCACATAAATGGATAACTAAGGAAACATGATACAGAGATGCAAGAGTTATCTTTAGTTTGCAGATTGGAGTACAACTCAAATTTAAAATCTGTTAGGATGTGGTAGTAAATGGCCAAATTCACCAGCACATAGTTCTTCCCAGTCAAATATGAAATTGTCATCTTTCTTAAACATAAGTAAATTAATTATCAGTATCTTACCTGGCAAAAATTTATTTATTCAATGTTATCTACATTATATTGCAACTGCAGCATTTTGAACATTTGCAAAGATACGTTAAGCCATTAACTTTTAAATGCATCATTATATTCAAATTGCAAACACACGAGGACAGTCTCCGCATGGAAAACACGACTGGTAGATGAACATGCTACAACATTTCTCTCCGAAAAGGTAGGAAATTAAAATAGATTTAATGGAGGATTTTAACTGTGATAAGATGATTGACATGCCAGTTTATGATGACAGGATGCACGCGACAGATCCGTCCGTTAAAGATGACAAAGTAGTATCTCCCAAAGCTTGCATACTCTTTTGCTACACACTCAAAAGTTTATACTTTTTCTCCACAAAAAGAGTACATACTTTTAGGGCGTAGTATAAGTACACGAATTGGGACACAGCATATGTAATCATTTGCTCCAGCCCTGAATCAGTGCAATCATTATAGAGGGTATGCATCGACGTCACTTTCCCACCGAAAACGCACTCCCTCAGCTGGACTGAGTGGCAGAAGAAGCTGCTGCGTGACTGGATTTATTGGGAAACTGCAAAAACGCGAGTAAAACTAACAAATTACACTAAAGGTTGGAATTGAATGTGTTCCTTACAACTTGTCAAATAAACCTAATCCATGGATATTGACATGCAGCCAGGAATCGTGTTTCCTGACATTTACATGTGCCTGATTTGACACCGGGGACATACATAAAGCAAATCTGCCTGTGAATTTTATATAACTACAATATAGGTAGGTTTAAATCCGCGTAATCACTTATATCAATGTTATATCGTCATATTGTCCAGCCCTAAAACATATATAGTTTTATAGTATAGTTTTTGTCAGTGTTGTTTATTTAAAAACACCAAATTATGCAGAATATAAGATCGAAAATAATTAATTGATGAGTTGTCAACATAATATATAACAATACAATATATACAGTATGTTTATCCAACAATTTGACACAAATGATAACTGCAAATCCATGTTTCTCTGCTGGAGTCCAGCTGTTTCTGTGAATTGCAGTGATCCATTTGCTTTTTTTCTGTTGCTTTCTGCATTTTTTTTTTTAAATATATACCTCAGGTTTTGTGTCAAAGCTATTTGTACAGTCAATCACAAAGCTCATTCCCGTTTCCCATCTCATTCCCATCCACGCTGAAAACCAATGCTGCCGCTCGGTCTTTTGCCTCTCAGTGGACGTGACCGCAGTTGTAACGGTCGACGGTGACGTCACGTACATACCCTCTATTGAATGTAATGCACGAATCACCTACTGACCCCAACCCCCTCCCCTCCATGGCAAAAACCAGGTTTTTCGACGGCTCTGGCAAAAACAACTTACCAGTGTCAGCGAAGACTTGACAACCAAAACTGGCACCAGGAACTAGGCCTACCAAGCAGCAGCTTTCCTAAAATTCAAATCCAAAAATTAATCCGTTTTAGTTTTACAGTTTCAAAGTGTAAATTAATTTTCCTCACATTCATTTCCTGCCTTCGCAAATTTAAAACATATAAAATCCGCGTTCATATTGGCATTGAGCGCCCAGAGCAGAGCCAGTTAACCTAAACTCTGAGCGGGAAACGTTAACTTACACGTCACTCGCATATTGAGGTGATTCATTTCTTTCGGCAAAGAACGCTATACCGCTAATGTCAAAATTAACGTTATAATAACTTCTAATCTGCGTCTCTGTTCATTAAAATGATATGACGTTAATGCTATTCAAGTATTTAAATGCTGGATGAGTTTCCTCATTACATTAACGTTATGCTAGATAGGTCGCACTAGCCTGGCTATCAGTAAAACAGTGCCAAGGAAGTCACCTTATAAAAACTGAACTAGTTACCTTATAAAAATTATAGTGTGAGTGCTGAAATAAAGGGCAAGGATAACGCAGACGTGCAATTTTGGTTAATTCCTCCCTTACCTGACAAACGTGTCCTGTTCGCTTCGCGCCTCCTCCGACTTCTGCTGCATTCGGTCTCTTCCAGAACTTTCTCTCGAGTTTTCATGTGTGCGCATGCGCAAACCATGCTTAATCTAATAAAAGTCGTTTGATCAAATGTATAATTTAAATTTCATTGTTATGTTATAATTTTATATTGTATCGATCTAAGAAAATAGATTGAAAGACACATACAAATTACAAAATGTAATTTTACTTAATCTAATAATTATAGGCTATTGGAATGAAAAAAAAAAAATCAAACGAAAAACAGCAATGTTTTACTTTTTACAGTGTGACACTGGTGTTACCCATATAGATAAACTTTATTCAAAGCTATTAAGTTCTTTTGCATAAAATAGCACTAAGAGTACATGATTATAACTCTTCTTTCTCATTGTTAATCCTCATTTGGTCAGATATGGCTAAATTAAAGGTATATGGCTAAATTGAGCACAGCTGAGAAGCAGCGACTTTACAGACAGCATATTTTACAGACATTTTTAAAATGTTTATGATCCTCTGACTGCTTCCACTAATGTCAATGATAAGTCTTTGATTGTATACCAAATGTAAAAATTTAGTCCCATCTACTTAATTATAGTTGAAGAATAAGGATCTTTGGTCTTACACATACGTCACTGGTGATTCATTGTGTCACTGGTGTTACTGTTTTTATCTGTCACATTAAATAAAATGTGTCATATGTGACATGATGATAATTTTACGTTCATTGAATTCTGCTACACTCAAGAATTAAGATGTAAAGGATTGCATCATTACTTGTTTATAACCGTTTTTCAAATATTTTCATTGTTACAGCAAAAACATGGTTGTGAATTTGAATTAACATCATTCAATCACACTTTTAACTAACCTGATTAAATTAAAAAAACACAATCTCCTTATTTTTTGCATTATCATTATTTTTTTCTGTAACTCTGACTGCATGTTCTGAAAAAATTGAGAAATAATATTTCATAAAAACGTTTAAAAATGCCAGAGAAGTACATGCTGTCTTTAAATGCATGCAAAAAAATAAAAATAAAATAAAAATCATAAAGCTGTCATTTGTATTCATGAAGTCAATGGGTCATGATTGATCACAGGAAGCAGATGCAAGTAACGCCGTTTATTAAATCACAAGCACTAACAAAGACACAGTCAATGGAAATGTACAGGCTTCGGTTGGCGCAGGGACTGAGATGGTCGGCTGGTGACGTGGCGTGGTGACAGAAGAGTGGCGGTGAGATGATTCCAGGATCCAGACAATAGATGAGGCACAAAGACAGTAAACCACGGATAGACGACGAACAACTGGGACTCTGGTCAGGAACAGACGAGACAACCACGAACAGGACACCAAACAACGATCTGACAATGGAGAGATGAATGAGGTGAGCATTTAAAGGGTGAGGGAATGAGCAGCAGGTGGGGAGAGTGATGAGTGGCAGCTGGGTCCACTGATTATCCACGTGGCCTGGGCACACCCACAAACACACTCGCACACATACACAAACACACCCACTGCTGTCATAACACAGAGCACGCGACAAGAAGGAAACAATGCATCTGCGAACCGTGACAGTACCCCTCCTCCTAGGAATGCCTCCTGGCATTCCCCGACTCCCTTACCTGTCGATTGTAATCATCGATAAGGGTGTGATCCAGAATGTCTCTGGCAGGAACCCAACTCCTCTCCTCCGGACCGTAACCTTCCCAGTCCACCAAGTACTGAAATCCGCGTCCCCTCCGCCTAGAGTCCAGAATACAACTGACCGAATAAGATGGTTCCCCATCTACGAGACGTGGCGGTGGGGGAACCGGGGCAGGCGGATTAATCTCAGAATGAAAAACAGGTTTGATCTTGGAAACATGGAAGACGGAATGAATCCTCCTGTACACTGGAGGAAGTTTTAGGCGGACTGCCACCGGACTAATGATCTTGGTGACAGTGAACGGGCCAATAAATTTAGGAGCAAGCTTCTTAGAAACGGATCGGAGAGGAATGTCCTTAGTAGAAAGCCACACTTTTTGACCGACGACGTAAACCGGAGGCCTTGACCGGTGGCGATCGGCCTTGGCCTTGGTGCGTTCCCTCACTTGGAGGAGAGTCTCTCGGGCTCTCGTCCAAGTTCGGTGGCACCTCTGGACAAAGGCGTGGGCAGAGGGGACCGCGACCTCGGATTCCAGACTGGGAAAAATAGGTGGCTGGTAACCTACACTACATTCAAACGGAGATAGGCCCGTGGACGACACTGGTAAAGTATTGTGTGCGTACTCCACCATTGAGAGTTGCTGACTCCAAGAGGAAGGATTCTTGGAGACCATACATCGCAACGTTCGCTCCAAATCCTGATTGGTTCTCTCAGTCTGACCATTGCTCTGGGGGTGAAACCCAGAAGACAGACTAACAGTCACCCCCAGCAATCTACAAAATTCCTGCCAAAATTTGGAAATGAATTGGGGACCCCTGTCAGAGACCACGTCTACCGGGAGGCCATGAATCCGAAAGACGTGATCAATGACCATAACCGCTGTCTCCTTGGCTGAGGGTAATTTGGGCAAGGGAATGAAATGAGCCGCCTTCGAGAACCGGTCCACTACGGTTAAATCAGCCGTGTTCCCTTGGGAGGGTGGGAGGGCGGTCACAAAATCTAGCGAGATATGGGACCAGGGTCTCGAAGGGACTGACAGCGGTTGAAGTAACCCATCTGGGGCACGATTGGAAGTCTTACCAACGGCGCAGACTGAGCAAGCCAAGACAAAATCGCGAACGTCACGAGCCATGAGAGGCCACCAGAATCGTTGCTTAACCAAAAACTTAGTTCGACTGACTCCTGGATGACATGCTACATTGGAACAATGACCCCACTGAATGACCATGGACCGTAATCCCTCCGGCACAAATAATCGGTTCGGTGGGCACTCGGGCGGAGGCGTTACCCCTTCTAGAGCCGACTTGACTCTCGATTCGACCTCCCATGTGAGTGTGGAGATAACTAATCTCTCGGGAAAAATGCACTCGGGAGTAGACGGGCGTTCGGAACGGTCAAAAATATACGAGACAAAGAGTCGGGTTTGATGTTCTTGGAACCCGGGCGGTACGAGAGAGTAAAATCAAAACGTCCGAAAAAAAGTGCCCACCGAGCCTGCCTGGAGTTCAATCTTTTGGCAGTTCTAATGTATTCTAGGTTCTTATGATCGGTCCAGACGATAAAGGGTACCCCAGAGCCCTCTAACCAGTGGCGCCATTCTTCCAAGGCTAACTTGACTGCCAGCAACTCCCGATTACCAATGTCGTAGTTACTCTCGGCGGGAGATAAGCAATGTGAAAAAAACGCACACGGATGCATCTTATCGTCTGCGGAAGAACGCTGGGACAACACTGCACCTACCCCCACCTCTGATGCGTCGACCTCCACCACAAACTGCCGTGATGGATCAGGGGCAACGAGAATAGGGGCCGAAACAAAGCGAGCCTTCAGTTTGGCAAACGCAGCCTCAGCTGCGTCTGACCACCTGAACGTAGTTTTGGGGGAGGTCAAGGCGATCAGAGGTGAGGCTAGTTGGCTGAAGTTGCGAATGAAACGCCGTTAAAAATTGGCGAACCCCAGAAACCTCTGTAGGGCCTTACGGGAATCTGGATTTGGCCAATCTACCACAGCCTTAACCTTCTCAGGGTCCATGCGTACTCCCTCAGTCGACACGATGTACCCTAGGAAAGGAACAGACTGTGCATGAAAAACGCATTTCTCCGCCTTGACAAAAAGCCCATTCACTAGCAACCTCTGAAGCACTCGTCGAACGTGCTGTACGTGTTCCTGGAGAGATGAGGAAAAATCAATATGTCGTCCAGGTAGACATATAAGAACTGATCGACTATATCTCCCAGCACGTCATTGACGAGTGCCTGGAAGACCGCTGGGGAGTTGGAAAGCCCGAACGGCATAACCAAGTATTCAAAGTGCCCCCTAGGGGTGTTAAAGGCGGTCTTCCATTCATCACCCTCCCTGATGCGGACCAAATGATAAGCATTTCTTAAATCCAATTTTGTGAAGACGGACGCTCCCTGCAACCTCTCGAAGGCTGAAGACATTAACGGCAAAGGATAGGTATTCTTTACCGTAATGTTGTTCAACCCCCGGTAATCAATACAAGGTCGCAGAGAACCATCCTTCTTCCCCACAAAAAAGAACCCCGCCCCCGCTGGAGAAGAGGAATGGCGAATGAACCCGGCTGCTAGTGAATCAGAAATATATTTCTCCATAGCCTCTCTTTCGGGAATCGAAAGTGAATATAACTTGCCTTTAGGCGGAGACTTCCCTGGTACTAGGTCTATGGCACAGTCGTAGGGACGATGCGGAGGAAGAGAAGCAGCCCTAGACTTACTGAACACCTCCTTCAGGTCTTGGTACTCGACAGGCACGTTAGACAGATCCACTGCTTCCTCCTGTAAGACAGAAACAGACGAACAAGCAGAGACAAGACAAGACTTATGACACTCCTCACTCCAGGCCACAATGGAGTTCTGGACCCAGTCTACCCGGGGGTTGTGTCTGGTGAACCAAGGATGACCAAGGACGACGGGGGTGTGAGGGGAATCAAAAATAAAAAATGTAATCCGTTCAGAATGGTTTCTAGCGGTGATCAGGGTGATATCTTCAGTGACGTGAGAAATGGTGGGAAGGCTCTGTCCATTGAGTGCGTGCACAGCGATTCTGTTGGTGAGTGGTTTGAAAGGAATGTGGAGCTTGGTGGCGAAAGATTGGTCCATGAAGTTACCTTCTGCCCCGGAATCCAGAAGTGCGTTGCAGTTGTGAAGGTGATGCGACCATCCCAGTCTCACCGGGAGGAGGGTAGATGTGGTTGAGGACTTTCCAGCGGAGATCCCACCCGACAGTAGCCTCAAACTTACTGCCGGGCTTGCCCCTTTTAACGGGCAATTGTAAGCGAAATGTCCAGCCTTACCACAATATAAACAAAGTCCTTGGGACCTCCGCCTCTCTCGCTCCTCCCGGGAAAGCAGAGCTCGACCCACCTGCATGGGCTCATGATCTTGAACGGGACTGACCGTGTCCCCGCCGCTGGACCTCATGGTTTCCTCACTCCTGTGGGCAGGACTCCTCCGCTCGGCCCTGGTCAGCCGAGCATCCACCCGGAGCGCCAGGTCGACGAGACCATTGAACGTGGTAGGGAGGTCCAGCGCGTAGATCTCCCTTAGAACACTGTCAGCCAACCCATGCAGGAACATGTCCCACTGCGCCTCCTCGTTCCAGTGACACTCTGCCGCCAATGTACGAAATTCGATGGAATAATCCGACACCGACTTCTCTCCTTGGCGTAGTTCCGCCAACTGTCTGGCGGCTTCTCTCCCCGCGACTGAGCGGTCGAACACTCTCTTCATTTCTGCGGAGAGTGACTGGAACGAGGTACAGCAAGGGTCTTGGTTCTCCCACACCGCCGTTCCCCAGAGCGACGCCTTCCCCGTCAAGAGCGTCAGTACGAAAGCCACTCTGCTTTGTTCGGTGCTGAAAGTGCGGGGCTGCAGAGCAAAATGCATAGTACAATGCGTCAGAAAACCTCTACAAAATCCTGGTTCACCTGAATAAGCTTCTGGTACTGGAAGGCGAGGCTCCGAAGTGGCGACACTCGCTGGTGTGGGTGGGGAAACGGCCGGTGTGGGCGGCGCAGCGGGACCACGAAGCAGCTGGACTTGCTGGGTGAGCTCGGATACCTGCACCACGAGAGCCTGCACGGCTCTTCCCATCTCGTTGAGATTTCTCTCCTGTGACTCCATTCGACGAAGGCTGCTGTTGACGAAATCCTCCAGTGAAGACTGCTGTGTACTTGCTGCTTCCGTTCCTTGGTCAGATCGTTCTGTCATGATTGATCACAGGAAGCAGATGCAAGTAACGCCGTTTATTAAACAACAAGCAGTAACAAAGACACAGTCAATGGAAATGTGCAGGCTTCGGTTGGCGCAGGGACTGAGATGGTCGGCTGGTGACGTGGCGTGGAGTGGCGATGAGATGATTCCAGGATCCAGACAATAGATGAGGCACGAAGACAGTAAACCACGGATAGACGACGAACAACTGGGACTCCGGTCAGGAACAGACGAGACAACCACGAACAGGACACCAAACAACGATTTGACAATGGAGAGATGAATGAGGTGAGCATTTAAAGGGTGAGGGAATGAGCAGCAGGTGGGGAGAGTGATGAGTGGCAGCTGGGTCCACTGATTATCCACGTGGCCTGGGCACACCCACAAACACACTCGCACACATACACAAACACACCCACTGCTGTCATAACACAGAGCACGCGACAAGAAGGAAACAATGCATCTGCGAACCGTGACACAATGTGTAATATAATGTGGTGTACGTTTAAACGTTAGAAAAAGAAATACATTTTAAGACATTTTAGAATGACCCGAATTCAAATAGACCTACTATTTTTAAAACCATAATATCAACCTGCACAAAAAACAAAAAAAACAAACAAACATGGTTTCTGTAAAATCCATTATCATATTTAAAGTGATTTTTTTAAGGAACACGACCTCTTTTAAATCCAAGGTTTAGTTTAATTTGTCCTTTGTCAGAGTGTCAGGTCTGTTGGTAAAAGGCAACGCATAGGCGACTGGTTTTTGCAAGTGTTGTTATGGAAATATCAGATGAGGGACGTCAGTACTTTCGCAAACTGGCAAGGACTTGAATGTCCCCCGAACGTCCGCCAGCGAACGTTACAAAGCGGACCTACTGCGGACCTTAACGGACGTTCACAACGTCCGGGGGACGTCCCTTGTTTGAGAGGCTCTGTCCACACCCAAAAAAAGTAAAGTAAGCTCGACAGTATGGGAGTTTTTTGGCTCCTTAGACAGCCCAATCCGCAGGATTTGCACAGTCAGTGCAAAGGGTTGCAACACCAACAACCTTTTTACCCACCTCCGTGTCCATCACCCTGAAGATTACTTCATTTTACAGAGAGTGAGTTGCGATTATTTTACTAGTCATGGAATGGGAAATGTTATATTCACCTGTTAACAGTGATTTTCTGTGTTCATATATTTAAATAAAGGGTGATTTCTTGTAATAAGTACCGTGTTTTCTTTACTCGTCTTATTCAGCGTGATGTAGCTATGCATGCAGTTATATGCCCTCAAAATTCAAGATACAAGTTTTTGTCATTATATCATATGATATGATGTAGTTGTTTTACAATATCACACGAGCAAAAGTGCCGTTTTCTCCAAATCAGCACAAATGCAATGTTCCTTCATCTTGTTAAATGAACAATGTGTTTAGACACATTTTAGACACAGTATTGTTAATATTGTTTTTTTCCTTTATTTCACCAACGAAAATGTCAAAATGATGAACAGCAGAACAGAGCCCCGTGCAACAGAAATGTTTTTGTTATACTGACAGAATCCGCGTTTAGAACAAATGAATCCGAGCTTCGTTCCTGAATGAATCAGTCATTTGAACAAATCGGTTGACTCACTCACTCATTAAGACAGTGACTTGCTGCCACCTACTGGCAGTTTAGTTTAGTTTCATATTTAAGGGACATTTTAATTAAAAAGTTAAAATTAGAAACAAATCCATATTTAAATATTGAATTAAATTAATGTAGACAAATTGTAAATGCTAAATATATTAATGCCACTTATCATTCTGTGTCACCTCTGTATTGCAAAGATGGATTTTGTTGATAATGATTTCATTTGATTGGTAACAGCCATAATGTATAGGCTACTATGCTAGTATTAATTTTTATTTCTTCAGGGGCCGGTTGCATAAACCGCTCAGACTATTCTTAAAAGTTAAAGCAGAACTAAGTAACTTTTTTTACCTTCATAAATAGTTTTCTAAGTCCTTACGATGGTTAATTGACTTGTAGTGGTGTGTTTGAGGCGAGCACTAACCCCCTCTGGCACGTCTACGACAGAATACAGCACTTGCAAGTTGAGCTGCGCCGACCCGACACAATCTCGCCTCATGTTCACGTTCATGTGAAAGTGACAAAATGCTTAACGGTAATTCAAAAACAATGTATATATTATGACTTTATATGACAATTTCGAAAATTACCCACCTCCATCAAGATTTCTTGTACTGTATTTGCAAAACTACTGCGCTGGTGAGCGTTGTAGTCGTTGTAGTCCAGAGCTGCACTTGGAGTATTTACGACAGTGTGATTCACTGAAGGAACCTGTAGGGGGAGCTTCGCAAATCTTACTGAGTTCCGCTTTAAGACACTAATGTTTTTCTTGAAGAGTGGTCCTAATTTTTTAAATTTTTTATGTTACATAAAAAGGTAGACTGGTGTAATTTGAATTAGAAAAATAGCATTGATTACCCCTTGATTAAGTTGGTCAAACTAGTTCTTAAGACACAGTCTTAATATAGTGACTAAGTTTATGCAACTGGCCTCTTTAGATATGAAGCTGATGGGTCTGCCCCAACCCAGGAGTGATGGACTGAAGGATTTTCAATGCTCTTATCCTGTTTTACTGTACCTTTATTTTTCTTCACGTGGTTTGAACAAATAACCCTGTTTAGGAAAGAGACATCATACCTTTCAGAAAATATAATTTGCATTTTAATATTGCAGTGACAACGTATCTAACAGTAACGCTTTCGAAACACACATGAAGCTTTATAAATCTTGTGTTTCGAATCAGTGGTTTGGAGCACGTATCAAACTGCCAAAGTCACCTGATTTCAGTAAACCAGGCTTTGTTACATCATAACTGTTTGGAAACGTTTTGAAATGTCAATGGTTCACCACTGGGGGGCGATGATCTCTGTGAACCCACACTGATTCACTGAGAACCATTGAACAAGTGTCTGTGGGTTTTATACATCTGTAGATGTTTTAATGAGACATTTGTATAATTAAAAGGAATAATAGTAGTTAATAGTCTCTATTTGGCTTGTTTAGCTGAGCCATGGAACAAACAAAACAACATTGTTAAAATTGAAAACTGAAAATTGCTAAAAGAACACATATCACACAGACACTTGATATTTAATGGTATTAGATGATTAGTTAATTGCATTTGATAGATTATACTTTCAATAGAACATTTGCAATGTGTTTGTAAAAAGTGTTTTATGTATTTTTGGCATGAGTTTTTGCTGTATTTACACTGTTCTGACCAGCAGGGGTCACCAGCATGTCACGATTAGAATGTTTCAAAAAAGTGAATCAATTTGCAAAGCATTGGTTCATTTGAGCCAAATCTTTGAAAAGCTTTGTTTCTTCCATCACCAGTCAAAACTTAATTAGTACACAACAGGTCATTCTGAGGATTCATGTTTGTTGAGTTTGATGAGTTTCTGATGCTCAGAGGAGTAACAGCAGTTTAAAAAAGACCATTGACATTTATATCAAAGGGATTGATAGATGACGGCTGTAATACTAATGTTTTCATCACAGGATAAGAAATAAATGGATCCCCCTTCATCCTCATTTCTTCAATTAATGTATTCATGTCATGTGTATGTTTACTGAACTTTAAGATTACATGTTTCCTCATAAACCTGTTGGATGTTTTGCTAATAAATGCAATGTGCTATTTAAACCACCCAGATAGCAAATTTGTTTTGGGCCGAATCCGGTTTAATTTCGGATAAAAGTTTGGCCCACATGGAATTACGGTCCAAGATTGGCCCAAAAGCTACTTACCGAAAGTGAGCCAGACCCATGCTGGAAGCAGACCAGAACTCACCCACAACTTCTTCCATGTCCCAGAAATCAGCCATAACTGGCCCACAATAGCTCTGTAATCCCCAGATGTCAGCCATAACAACTCATCCAGAAGCCCCAGAATACACCCATAGCTGGACCGATATTATGCCAGAAAAAGGTTTAAAGTATTTTCTGTAATCCTATTTTTTTGTAAAAAACTGACAACACGTTTTGGATACAGAGATTCTGAATCCCCATTCCCCTGACCATTTCTCTACAACCTCAACTGCTTCTTGAATTTTATGCACAACATATTTAAAATTTCTTCCTCCGTTCCACATTGCTCCATCATCTGCATATAATGCTGTTTTAATCCTGGACGAATTCCTTCACACACATCATTGATCATTATGTTGAATAATACAGGATTCATAGCACTTCCCTGAGGTGTCCATTTTCTACATTCACCATGTGAGATAATATACTGCCCACCTTGACCTGAAACTTAAAAAATCTCCCTTCAATTCCAATTCTTCGCAACTTTAATAACAATCCTTCTCTCCACATCATTTCAAATGCCTTTTGAATGTCGAAGTATACTGCCACAAACACCTCTTTCATAGCTAATGCCTTCTTTACATCAGTTTCTAATCTTATTAATGCATCTAAAGTGGATCTACCATGAAAACCAAACTGATTAGCAGCTATTACTCCTCTGCTTTCTAACACATAATAGGGGTGCTTAATAATTATGTTTTTCCATCACTTTACAGAGGTTAGACGTCAGAGCAATCGGCCTATAATTTCCTGCTATTGCAGAATCTTTCCCTGGTTTGGGAATAGGGATTACGACAGTTTGTTTCCAGAATAAAGGTAGGGTGTCGGTTGTCCTTCCACCCATATTTTATTAAAATGATCCAATATTGCTTTAAGTATTATTTCATCCATATGTTTAATCATAGTATAGCAAACTCTATCTTTTCCTGGAGCAGTTCTTCTAACCCTCATTAATACTCTTTCTAGTTCCCACATTTTAAAGCTGGCATCTAAAGCTGATTGACTATTGACTTTTGTTGTTTTTAAATATTAGAAATATCTTGATGTTGCTTTAAAATTTCTTCCCTCCTTCTCTTATAATTTCTTTCTAGATTATCTGTGCTTTTTGAAAGGTGAAGGCTAACAGCTTTTTCAGCTTTTTCTTCTTCAGTCCCTTCATTTTCTAAAACTGCAATATTCTGAGTTCTGTAAACACCAACCATCTTATCAAGGACACTCCATACTTCTCCCAACTGAGTTTCTCTTCCTATTGTGGAGCAGTGCCAGATTTGAGAGACATGAGAGAAAGCCTGTGGGTAAGTTCACAGCCTGTTACCAGAACACACGTACATCTCATCTGATGTATGCAGATGGATTGAGATTGAGAAATGACTGTTACAGTAAGAGCCAGATTTACTTTAGCAGGCACTTTTTAAAAAACATATAACTTCAAATAAGAAACATCTTCATCATTTGTTAAAAAAGCCAATGATGATTTGATTCTCATTTACATTGAGATGAGACTTGTGCTGACAATCAGCCATTGTTTGCAGTGTTTGTTTGAGCTGTTAGTGCCATTCTTGCTTCACCCCTGAACTATCTTCTTGAGAAAAAGCTTTGAAACTCATCTCTGGGAAAACAAACTCCCTTGATGGGTTTCAGAGCTTTTTCCCAAAAAGCCAGTTCAGGTGTGAAGTAAGAATCCTTTTACATGTTTGTACATGTTTTATTTCATCTCGTTTAGACTAATGTAATGTTGGTGTCAACCAGGCCTCTCTCTCACACTTGCGGTTAGTGCAGAATGCTGCAGCTCGACATTTAACATGAACACGTAAACAGGAACATATTTCCCCCATATTGGCTTCTCTACATTGGCTTTCAGTCCGTTTTAGGATTGATTTTAAGGTTGTAATGATTGCTTATAAATCCTTAAATGGCCTAGCCCCAACTTTCCTTCCTGACCTTAAACAACTGCACATCCCATCAAGGTCTCTGAGGTCTGCTGACCATATGCTCATGGCCATCCCTAGAGTAAGACTGAAGCACAGGGGAGATTGTGACTTTGCAGTGGCTGCCCCTAAACTCTGGAACTCATTACCATTGTCTGTGAGGATGGCCTGAACTCTGTCTGCTTTAAAACTAGTCTTAAAACATGTTTTTATTCTTTGGCATTGAATTCAGTCTGAGAGCTGTGGTTCTTCTCTTTTTGTTGTTTGTTTTTTCTGATTTGTAATGTACAGTACTTTGTACAGTACCCGTTTGTTGTTGGTTGTTTTATGACCCTTTATGTTCAGCACTTTGGTCAACTACTGTTGTTTTAAATGTGCTCTAGAAATAAATTCAACTTGAAACATGGCAAGTTAGTAAATACTGCTTCATATTATACTGACCTATATAGATTTAATGTTCCTATTGATTCCAGATCTTCAACATCAGACAATATTAAGGCAATGTGTATAAATATATCAGTGTTCATTAATAAAACTAAAAGGCAATTATTTAATTTTTTCCAAGTTATTACAGCTATTTAACTAAAATCAGATGACTTTCTGTATCTATTGATGTACTTCTTCATCATCTCTCAGGACCATCTTCCACATCCTGTTTGAACTGTTGCTGTCTGGACAGGATTCAGAACACTGGGCACTTTAACATGTGGGCCCTCATTTATAAAATGTTGTGCAGAAACCATGGATTTAAGTGTACACACACTCAAAGATTAAATCTGTGTGTACGCACGCTTTATAAATGAGGCCCCTGGACACAGGAGCAACTTGTTCCCACAGGCCATTTCCCTCTTGAACAGTTATAAGCCTCCCAAGGCACATACCTGCAAGTGCAACACTTCCACTGTTGATATTTGATCATATTATTCACAATACTGTAAGACTAAGCCTAACTGTGTCCTTATGCTTTTTATATTCTTTATTTTTTATTCTTAAATAAATGTTATGTTTCTTGTTGTTGTATTTGTATGTGTGCACTAAAAACTTCAGTACCAAGGTAAATTCCCTGTGTGTGCAAACACACTTGACAGTAAAGCTCTTTCTGATTCTGAACAGGTCGTGACAGAAGGGAGATGTTCATGTTCATTCATTTGGAACGCCAGAAGAAGGCATTATGCAAATATATTTTTTGTCAAGACACTGTATTTTTAACCCTCTGGGCTTTATGTAGTGTTGTTGTCACTGGGAGTGTTTTGACATGTCCTGACATCTCTGCTTATTTCTGTTACGTCTAACATTTTCATGGCTAAAGTCTGATTACACTGTATTCAGCACAAACTCTGCATGTATGTAAACATTTGTAGTGTGATGTACAGCAGTCTTACATTAAGCGTGAGTGAGTCTGTTATATTGATGAGCAAACAAATCATATGAGCGCTCTTGATGCGCTGAACCGCTCGTTCGTTCCCTCGAATTTTTTTTTTTTTTTTTTTTTTTTTTTTTTTACAAATCAAGGGAATGAAATAGTAAATTGTGCACACGATTAAATTTTTTTCTTGCATGTCATGTGTGGGGCTCCGTAGATAAGAGATGCATTATGTGAATGCTTGGCTAAAGAAATGCGTCTTTAATCTAGATTTAAACTGAGAGGGTAACACTTTATAATAACGTTCAGTTATAAGTAATTAATGAATTATTAGTTAATGATTAACAAATCATTTACAAAACATAAATATATATTTATAAAGGATTGATAAGTGACATACTAATATTTTATGAATGTTATATTATTAGTGAATGTTATAAGTTATTAGTTAAGACATTATTTATCACATAATAACTGAAGTATTTATGACAAAATTTTTTTTTTTTTTTTTTTATTTGTTTATTTGACAGGGACAATGCAGTCAAACATAGTTACAGAACAAAGTTTGCAGCCAATGTGATGCACATAGAGTTTATAGCAAGTGCTAATTTTCAACTCCCATCCCTGGATGGGCCTTTCTACTATAAAAACACAATATTCAGTTCTAAGAAAAATACACAATGCCATTTTACATGTTCAGAACTCACTCATTCTAAAAACTCGTTCTAAAAAGTACACAGTGCAATTTTACATATTCAAAACTCACTTATTCACGTTCAGACATCTACAAAATGGGTACAGTTTTGGTTTGTTTTCAGCCAAGCCTTAAGCCTAGAGGTGAACATTTTAAACTCAGAAATGATCTTAATCTCTGCGGGCAATGAGTTCCACAGTTTACAAGCCCTGTAAGAAAAGGCTGATTTGCCAAAAGATGTTCTGCACTGTGGGATTTTACAGTTTTGATTTGAGGAACCTCTTGTCACTCTACTGCTGTTTGGTCTCTGGATAAATGTACTCAGGGGTTCAGGAGCCAAACTATTGATGCACTTAAATAACAATTTGAGAAAACATAAATTGCTAAAGCTTTCAAAACTTAATAAATTATATTTCTTAAAAATGTAGCAGTGATGAAAGCGAATAGGTTTTCTATCCATAATTTTCATTGCTTGGTTGTAAAGTGAACCAATGCGCTTTATTGCTGAGGGTGCTGCCTGGGCCCATGCTGTCATGCAGTATGAAATATGAGAAAAGATCATAACATGCATGTACAGCATGGCTGCCTGGTTCGGAATGTAATGTCGGATTATTTTAAAACAATTTAAATTTCGTTGTATTGTTTTTGATATTCTCTCAATATGTTTATCAAATTTTAGTTGGGGGTCAAGGACCAACCCAAGATACTTAAATTGAGTTACTAATTGTATTTTATCATTTTGCAAATGTATTTGAAATTTTTGTTCTAAATTGTGTTTTTTAATTGAGAAACACATAGAAACTGTTTTTGTAAGATTTAGAACCAACTTATTTTGAATAAGCCACTGACTAACCTCCGCCATGCATGCCGACAAAACCTCTGCAGCCTGCTCTGGTGTCTTAGCAGATACATAAAAAACGGCATCATCTGCATAAAGCTGGCAACGGACACCCGGGCAGATCAAGGGCAAGTCATTTATAAAGAGACCAAACAACAATGGTCCTAATATAGAACCCTGTGGTATGCCCATACGAATGTTTAAAAATGAGGATTTGTCCCTGGCCACTTTTAGTATCATTATCTCAATAAACAATTGTTAATCATGAACAACTGTTGAACAAACCATTAGTAAATGATCAGTATATGATTTATTGATGAAGTTGTAAGCTGGTCTGTGTGCAAAAGCACAAACATGCAGGTATGCTAAAGCACTATTTTTAAGAAGAGTAATTTATTTGTTTTGAAGTGGATAAACATTTATAAATGCCTTACAGTCAGGTGATTCCAGTGGATTATATTAAATCCTTTCACTCATCAGCACAGACTTGTGTTCTGTGTGTGGGGTCTAGTGATGAAGTCATCCTCTGATCTGGATTTACCTTCCACTGAAGCTCACATCAGGTGCACAGAGTTAAACACTCCATGTGTGTCAGAGAAGACAGCTGTCTATACCCTCACCAGTCAGCACTTACACTGCAGTACACACTACAAAGTGTTCAACACCTGTTATAGATGATGTGTAAACGCATGAATAAATCATTTACAAAGCTTTCTGCATCCCCTATTCTAAAGTGTAAACTATTCATCACTTGTAAATGTGTTATATATCATTTATAGACCTTTCTTTCCTGTTACAAATTATTTGTATATGTATACAAGTCATTTATAACACTTTCTGCATCCCCTATTCTAAAGTGTAAACTGCTCATCACTTATAAATGTGTTACACATCATTTGCAGATGTTCCTGTTACATGATTCATCTCACTCCATCACTTTACCCAAGCATGAAATTCACATAATTTTTAAAATAAATAAATAAATCAACACTCTGCCACCGTTTAACAAGCACTTAATCATTTAATTTTTATCTTGTTTTTCATGGAACAGCTCCTCACCATAACATGAAAACGCACCATAAACTGATAATAAACGTAGTCCATTATTTCGTGCATTATTTTCAAGTCTTCAGAAGTCATACGATGCCAATGTGTGAGGAAAATATTCTTATAACGTAATAAAACCATTATACATTAATCGTATCAATCCGCCGTTTCATAACTTTCAAATTAAAATCGGCGCGTCTAACAATACGACACAGGTTTGCGGCAGTGACGTCAAACCTCGCTCCTTATTGGCTGTAACGTGATTTGCGACTACCATAGAGTGTTTGCGACATGCCGAATTTGAGTTGCTGTGTTAGATTCAACGCGACGCTTAAAAGGATGGAAATGCAGATCATTTACCAAGGTAAATTCCCTGTGTGTGCAAACACACTTGACAGTAAAGCTCTTTCTGATTCTGAACCACAGAGAACAGACAAGTCATGACAGAAGGGAGATGTTCATGTTCATTAATTTGGAACGCCAGAGGAAGGCATTATGCAAATATATTTTTTGTCAAGACATGGTATTTTTAACCCTCTGGGCTTTATGTAGTGTTGTTGTCACTGGGAGTGTTTTGACATGTCCTGACATCTCTGCTTATTTCTGTTACGTCTAACATTTTCATGGCTAAAGTCTGATTACACTGTATTCAGCACAAACTCTGCATGTATGTAAACATTTGTAGTGTGATGTACAGCAGTCTTACATTAAGCGTGAGTGAGTCTGTTATATTGATGAGCAAACAAATCATATGAGTGCTCTCGACGCGCTGATCGCACGTCTTTTCACAGGTGTTCACATCTGAGGTCTTCTTAAGAGGCTGGATCCAAACTGAAGCTGATGTACTCTCTAGTCACCTTAGGAGGGACATCCCAAGATAAAACAGAAAAGCAAATGGAGAATAATTTGTGTAGCTGCTGTTCATAAGGTTAAGCTAAAATAGCCATGTGCAATTAATCTGATATGTACAGAGCCCTGGACATGACATGCAGGAAAAAATAATAGGTTTTTTACTATTTCGTTCCCTCGATTTTTTTTTTTTTTTTTTTTTTTAAATCATGCGCAGACAATTTAATTTTTTTCTTGCATGTCATGTGTGGGGCTCCGTAGATAAGAGATGCATTATGTGAATGCTTGGCTAAAGAGATGTGTCTTTAATCTAGATTTAAACTGAGAGATTGAGTCTGAGCCCCAAACATTATCAGGAAGGCTATTCCAGAGTTTAAGAGCCAAATGTGAAAACGCAAATCTTTAAAAAACATTAAAAATAGTAATGTTTACAAACTTTTGACCAGTACGGTAACACTTATAATAACGTTCAGTTATAAGTAATTTATGAATTATTAGTTAATGATTAACAAATCATTTACAAAACATGAATATACATTAAATGATTGATAAGTGATATACTAATATTTTATGAATGTTTTATATATTCAGTTATAAGTCATTTATAAATTATTTGTTAATTATGAACAAATCATTTACAAAACATGGCACTTGTAAATGTGTTACACATCATTTGTAGACCTTTCTTTCCTGTTACAAATTATTTGTATATGTATACAAGTCATTTATAACACTTTCTGCATACCCTATTCTAAAGTGTAAACTATTCATCACTTATAAATGTGTTACACATCATTTGCAGATCTTCTTTATAAATTATGTACAAACTGCAATTTGTAAATTTACCATTTATTTGCCATATGCAAAGTATAACTTTCAGTTACAGGATATAAAAATCTATACGAATCCCGGTATTTAAATTATATATTTTTATATAAAAATTATAATATTTTATGCAAATATATTTTACTATTATATAGATATCTTTGAGCCCCTAACTCACCCCTTATACCTAAACATGACCACTTTTTAACCACTTCACAAAAATAAAAATGCAATATAGATATATTTACAGTGACTGTTATCTTAGTTGATATACTGAAAGAATAATTAAAATATAAAAAGAATAATTTTAAGCTCCCCACTATAACCTTAAGCATAACCATGACAATATACGTAGTGTAACAGGCAGATAAATGTACATTAGTCACAATAATTATTTAAAACATTACAAAAAGCAGTATACAGAACAGACAAAACGACGCGTGTGCTACATTACCAGCGAAATGACAGCAAATCATAATTTTGTGTGAGTTACAGAATGAAATTAAAGTGTTTAATCGCTGCAAACATTCCTCTGATCTGCATTTCCATCCTTTTAAGCGTCGCGTTGAATCTAACACAGCAACTCAAATTCGGCATGTCGCAAACACTCTATGGTAGTCGCAAATCACGTGACAGCCAATAAGGAGTGAGGTTTGACGTCACTGCCGCAAACCTGTGTCGTATTGTTAGACGCGCCGATTTTAATTTTAATTTTGATTTTGATTTGAGTTATGAAATGGTGGATTGATACGATTAATGTATAATGGTTATATTACGTTATAAGAATCTTTTCCTCACACGATGGTGTCATACGACATCTGAAGACTTGAGAATAATGCACAAAATAATGGACTATGTTTATCAGTTTATGGTGCGTTTTCATGTTATGGTGAGCAGCTGTTCCATGAAAAACTAAATAAAAATTAAATGATTAAATGCTGGTTAAACGGTGTCAGGGTGTTGATTTATTTATTTATTTATTTAAAAAAAAATAATGTAAATTTCACGCTTGGGTAAAGTGGAGTGAGATGGATCATGTAACAGGAACATCTGCAAATGATGTGTAACACATTTATAAGTGATGAATAGTTTACACTTTAGAATAGGGGATGCAGAAAGTGTTATAAATGACCCCCCCACAAAAAACAAAAAAAAAACTCACGGGCTATATGAAGGACTGAGAATAACCGTGGTATAAGCGGAATAATTGACTCCGCTTCGAATCACCACCTCAGGTGTGCATTATTTTTCTAATAATTCAACGGCCCGTCGTGAATTATTCCTTACTTGAATCACAGCTTAAATAGTGTTTTGACATCGACAACCCAAGTGCATTTTACCTCAAAATTGCGTCTAGTTAACTATCTAAAGTAGCAATCGCTTCTCGGGTCGACATTAACACACTGACATGAATTATATTCAGTATTAAAAATATTTTTATACCACTTTTTAATGTGTGATTGTGTAAAGGTTTTCACGAGATACCAACCTTTGGCGAACTTGCTTCCAACACTCGTTCTCATGGAGGCGCGGTGTGCACGGAGGGGAGGGGCTGTGCGCGCGCGAGTATGTGAGAGAGACGCGTGAGTGAGAGACACAGGGAAATTAAATGCAGCTGAACGTTTGCTCTATGAAAGACATTGACAAAGACGAAAACTAAGGACATTTAATCTATAATTTTATTTTATTTTAGTTAGTTTTGCCAAACACAAGTTATCGTTTTTTTGTAATGCCTCGTTTTTATTTTTATTTCAGTTAACGATGATGTTTTTTCCTATTTTTTGTTTTTTTCGTTCGTTTTCGTTAACGAATATAACCGTACTCACCTTTCCGACAACGTTAAGTCGTCTCACCCGACAACCGCGACAATCTCCTTCTAGTGCCGCTCATGCAGGCTCAGCTCAGGTGCCGGTCGCGTGCAGCGCTGCAGCCACGTAAACAGAGTTTGCCCTTCCCCTACTGACTTTCACTTTCGGACGGTGCCCGAATATGGAAGTGAATGAGGCTTTGCAATTTTTTTTTTTTTTCTTATCTAGGCCTACGTGAAATGCTGCATCCATTGTACGATTTTTTTTATTTATTTTTTCCACCTCGGAAGGGCAACGTGAGTCGAGAAGGGCATATGGGCAGTTGCCCGGGCAACCTGAGCAACCCCCCTGTGCACGTCCCTGGGTGTGAGACAATGATTTCTCATTCTCAAGGTGTCTGAATGTCCAAGACAAATGTGTGTGACACCACAGATGGCAAAAGCGCTCTTGCTTTAATTTATAAACCATTGGAGTCAATACACAGATGCAATGGGCATAAGAATTTTATCATCATGAAATTATATATTGGGGTATTATTCTGTTGAAATGACTATTATGTATTTTGTTGAGACATTGTTAGATTTAGGGTAGGGGTGGGTAATTACTCTTCGCATCATTTATCGGTTAATGTTATGACACTTTTCAGTTGACTTTAAAGGTTTCTCACTAAAAGCAATAGGTTACCGGATTTGTTGATTCGTTTGGCACATTTCTCTTGGACGTGTGGCAATATCGCATGATTTTGGAGGGAGAAGTGGTTTACTGAATTGAAAGAACATAGTGAAGATGGTTAATTTACAGTATTTAGGATTTGGTCATTAACAGTAGCATCATGTATCCGAGAGTTAAACAGCAGTCAAAGTGAACACAATACAATGTTGTTTTTTGATTGTTTTTCCCCACATACGGCTCTTAGAGAGTTCTGAACCTTGTATTAGGCTACATTTCTGTAGATACTGAACAGAAGTTTGAGATTTGACATGTTTCTCAGCTTCCACACCTACATGTACTTTCATAACCTAGTTAACGCCCACTTTGGCGATTCTGTGCTTTAAAAGGCAGATCTGCATACCTAGTAAGTCACTGTTTCCAGCAGAGCCACAGGAAGCTGCTTCAGAAACACTTGCTTTCTCCAGCCTCTCTCTCCTCGAATCTTCAATCAAAATGAGCAGGATCGTTGTTTTTACCAAAGAGGCCTTTGCGGGCAGATCAGCTGAATTCAAGAACGATGTCCACAACTTAGAAGAAAAGGGCTTCAACGACGCCATCTGCTCCATAAAAGTCATCGGTGCACCATGGGTAGCGTATTATGACAAGAATTATGCTGGAAAACACCTGGTGTTTGAGGAAGGAGAGTACGCCACCATTAATGACAAAGGCCAGTTTTCTTCCCTCAAGATGGTCACACATGACCTGGACAACCCTGAAATCCAGCTGTTTGAGCACGTGAACTATCAAGGAAGAAGCGTGACCCTGCGCAGTGAAGCCAATCTTCATGACATTGCTTTCAGTGACATAGCTTCTTCCCACAAAGTGAAAGGTGGTGTCTGGGTGCTGTACCAGCACGTCAATCGTCAGGGTTCCCAGCTTATTACTTACCCTGGTGATGAAGTTCCCAACTATTGTCTGCTCGGCTTCAACGATGTGGCCAGCCATGTGCGCCCCTTGCTGCCGAAGCCATAGACAGCATCATTCAACGTACGCTTTCTGCAGCTGAATATGAACTGGAATCCTTTTGGAAAGAACGAGGCAGGTGGTGGGGAATGACTGATCTTGACCAGAAACTTGATTTGACTGTGACTGCAATACATCTGAAGAAACTTCATGCAATCAGACTCAACCTTATCATTTGAGTATATCTGTGTAAAGACACACTGCACATTAACTTGGCAAATGTTATATGACAATGATGCATTTTATTAAAAAAGTTTTATGCTGCTAGTTAATTGGCTTATCATCAGTATCAGTTAAAGTATGTAATAAAATACAGTCTTGGAATTGTTACTGTTGTTGTAGAGATCCTGTTGTATTTGATTGTCTTTCCCCTGTTTGATGAGAGTGAAATGTTAAAGGGGATTTTGGATTCATATTATGTTGAGAAAGAGACAACGAATGCTGTTTTACTCTGTCAACTCAGAAAATAAAGAGTCTTGACATAAAACTCCTTGGTTCTTAAATTCTCTCTTTTTTTTCATTTTCACCCAAGTGATTTACGATTGAGGAACACAACAAATGATTAATCTAAAGGAGGCAATAGACACAAGAAGTGCTATTAATACAAATGTTATGTTAAATGTTAAATTAGAAATGAAGATCTTTGCCAATGGCATTTCCCCCCTCTTCTCATATATGGCATGGGCCAACTTTGGCTCTATGGAAGGTATCACCACAAATACCACCTGTCACGGATGGACTGTGACCTATGACTTTTATTTTGAAAGGACTGCTAAAGTGCATGCACACACATGAACAGTTTCCACCATTATACAAAACACAATCTAGATGTGTGGTTACTTTTCTGTTTATGTGGTATCATATGCCATTTGTGGCCCTCTGTTTAGTTTAATTGTTTTGTTATATAAATTTCTTTTCTTCTGTTGTTTGTTTTTGAAATATTTAATGTTTTTGTGGTGTCGTGCCAATAAAACACAAAAGACAAGTATCCCCAAGAAACTGAACTTTCGTAATCGGTAACACTTTATAATAACGTTCAGTTATAAGTCACTTGTAAATTATTAGTTAATGATGAACTAATCATTTACAAAACATGATTATATGTTCATAAATGATTGATAAGTGATATGTTAATATTTTATGAATGTTTTATTAATTCAGTTATAGGTCATTTATAAATTATTAGATAATGTTCAACAAATCATTTACAAAACATGACTATGCATTCATATATGATTAATAAGTGATATACTAACATTTTATGAATGTTTTATTAATTTGGCTATAAGTCATTTATAATTTATTAGTTAATGATCAGTGATTAGTTAATGATTATTAGTAAATTATCATTAGTAAATGCTCAGTATATGATTTATTGATGAAGTTGTAAGCTGATCTGTGTTCAAAAGCACAAACATGCAGGTATGCTAAAGCACTATTTTTAAGAAGAGTAATTTATTTGTTTTGAAGTGGATAAACATTTATAAATGCCTTACAGTCAGGTGATTCCAGTGGATTATATTAAATCCTTTCACTCATCAGCACAGACTTGTGTTCTGTGTGTGGGGTCTAGTGATGAAGTCATCCTCTGATCCGGATTTACCTTCCACTGAAGCTCACATCAGGTGCACAGAGTTAAACACTCCATGTGTGTCAGAGAAGACAGCTGTCTATACCCTCACCAGTCAGCACTTACACTGCAGTACACACTACAAAGTAGGGCTGCACGATTAATCGCATGAGATTGTCATGCGTGTCTCGTCAGTAAAGCCGGTTCTGTGATTAGCGGTAAATGTCCATCACCTGCTTTCAAATGGAGCGGCACTTAATATACAGAGCCGTAGTTCGCGGACAAGCTACGCAATATCGCGTTCATAATTGCAGATGAATCGCCTTCGATTATGAACGCGATATTGCGTAGCTTGTCCGCGAACTACGGCTCTGTATATTAAGTGCCGCTCCATTTGAAAGCAGGTGATGGACATTTACCGCTAATCACAGAACCGGCTTTACTGACGAGACACGCATGACAATCTCATGCGATTAATCGTGCAGCCCTACTACAAAGTGTTCAACATCTGTTATAGATGATGTGTAAACGCATGAATAAATCATTTACAAAGCTTTCTGCATCCCTTATTCTAAAGTGTAAACTATTCTTCACTTGTAAATGTGTTACGTGTGATTTGTAGACCTTTCTTTCCTGTTACAAATTATTTGTATATGTATACAAGTCATTTATAACACTTTCTGCATACCCTATTCTAAAGTGTAAACTGCTCATCACTTATAAATGTGTTACACATCATTTGCAGATGTTCCTGTTACATGATCAATCTCACTCCATCACTTTACCCAAACCTAAAATTTGCATTATTTAAAAAATAATAATAATAATCAATTTATAAATCAACACTCTGCCACAGTTTAACCAGCACTTAATCATTTAATTTTTATTTTGTTTTTCATGGAACAGCTGCTCACCATAACATGAAAACGCACCATAAACTGATAAACATAGTCCATTATTTTGTGCATTATTTTCAAGTCTTCAGAAGTCGTACGATGCCATCGTGCGAGGAAAAGATTCTTATAACGTAATATAACCATTATACATTAATAATCGTATCAATCCGCCGTTTCATAACTTTCAAATTAAAATTGGCGCGTCTAACAATACGACACAGGTTTGCGGCAATGACGTCAAACCTCACTCCTTATTGGCTGTCACATGTGATTTGCGACTACCATAGAGTGTGTAACGAAGGGGAACTCAGGCAGAGATCCATGTGCAAGCTTTTATTAAAAGTGAGCATAGTCGTACAGGCTGGGTCGATCAGGGGCAAACAGGAACCGCAAGGAACAGGCAGAGTCGTAGTCAGAGTACAGGCGGAAGATCGAGGACAGGCAGATATCATTCACAGAATGTCAGACAAGGCAGGGGTCAGGACAGGCGGCAACGGGTCAATAACAGGGAACAGACAGTAACGGCAACAGACAGGCAGACAGGAATATAAACGCTCAGAAATGATACCAGGGTAATCAAGACTTCGCGGTGAGGTGGTGTGTGTGAGAGTCCTTTATAGTCAGATAATGTGCTTCAGGTGTATGTGGCTGATGATGATTGGAGTGGAGTGTGAGCATGTGATTGGCAGGGAGGATGATGGGAAATGTAGTCCAGGAACTGACAGGATTTGTGACAGAGTGTTTGCGACATGCCGAATTTGAGTTGCTGTGTTAGATTCAGCGCGACGCTGGAAATGCAGACCAGAGGAATGTTTGCAGCGATTAAACACTTTAATTTCATTCTGTAACTCACACAAAATTATGATTTGCTGTCATTTCGCTGGTAATGTAGCACACGCGTCGTTTTGTCTGTTCTGTATACTGCTTTTTGTAATGTTTTAAATAAATTATTGTGACTAACATACATTTATCTGCCTGTTACACTACGTATATTGTCAAAATGTTTATGCTTAAGGTTATAGGGTGGAGTAGGGAGCTTAAAATTATTCTTTTTATATTTTAATTATTTCAGTATATCAACTAAGATAACAGTCACTGTAAATATATCTATATTGCGTTTTTATATTTGTGAAGTGGCTAAAAAGTGGTCATGTTTAGGTATATGGGGTGAGTTAGGGGCTCAAAGATATCTATATAATAGTAAAATATATTTGCATAAAAATATTATAATTTTTATATAAAAATATATAAGTTTGTAGCTACACAATTTATAAAGAAGATCTGCAAATGATATGTAACACATTTATAAGTGATGAATAGTTTACACTTTAGAATAGGGTATGCAGAAAGTGTTATAAATGACTTGTATACATATACAAATAATTTGTAACAGGAAAGAAAGGTCTACAAATGATACGTAACACATTTACAAGTGATGAATAGTTTACACTTTAGAATAGGGGATGCAGAAAGCTTTGTAAATGATTTATTCATGCGTTTACACATCATCTATAACAGATGTTGAACACTTTGTAGTGTGTACTGCAGTGTAAGTGCTGACTGGTGAGGGTATAGACAGCTGTCTTCTCTGACACACATGGAGTGTTTAACTCTGTGCACCTGATGTGAGCTTCAGTGGAAGGTAAATCCGGATCACAGGTTGACTTCATCACTAGACCCCACACACAGAACACAAGTCTGTGCTGATGAGTGAAAGGATTTAATATAATCCACTGGAATCACCTGACTGTAAGGCATTTATAAATGTTAATCCACTTCAAAACAAATAAATTACTCTTCTTAAAAATAGTGCTTTAGCATACCTGCATGTTTGTGCTTTTGAACACAGACCAGCTTACAACTTCATCAATAAATCATATACTGATCATTTACTAATGGTTTGTTCAACATTTGTTCATGATTAACAATTGTTTATTGAGATAATGATACTAAAACAATTTTGTCATAAATACCTCAGTTATTATAAGTGATAAATAATGTATTGACTAATAACTTATAAACCATAATGATCTGTTTGATTTATTTGAGATAACTTATAACACATTTGAAATTGTTAGCATAACACTTGTTAATCATTTATGAACGTATATTGTAATGTTTTGTAAATGACTCGTTCATCATTAACTAATAACTTATAAGTGTCTCATAACTGAACTAATAAAACATTCATAAAATGTTAACATATCGTCCACCCTTGCATTGGATACGCATTGAATTTCGACACTGCGTTCACCTTGCGATAGTCCACACAGAACCGAACTGAGTCGTCCGTTTTGGGGACCAAAACTATCGGGCTCGCCCAGTTACTGCTGGACTCTTCTATTACCCCCATTTCAAGCATTGCCCTTAATTCCGCCTGAACTACCTTTTTCTTGTGTTCAGGCAACCTATACAGCCGGCTGCGAATCACCACACCCGGCTCTGTCTCGATGTGGTGCTGAATGAGGTCGGTACGACCCGGTAGGGGAGAAAACACGTCAGCAAACCCTGCTTGTAACTTAGTTAAATCAGTGAGCTGGGAGGGCGAGAGGTGATCTCCCCCTGGGGCCAGAGCGAGGGATTGTTTTTTGACATTCGCCTCTGGCCCAAGATCATCCTCCCCGCTAATCACCATCGCCAGCATCACTGATTCTGCCTCATTCCATTTTTTAAGGAGGTTGAGGTGGTAAATTTGACGTGCTCCTCTCCTATCCGATCGTATTACCTCATAATCGAGATCCCCAACTTGCTGTGTAACCTCAAACGGTCCTTGCCACTTTGCCAGTAATTTTGAGCTTGAAGTGGGGAGCAATACAAGCACTTTATCTCCCGGTGAAAATTTGCGTAAATTAGTCCCCGTCATACAGTTGGCTCTGTTTGTACTGGGCTTGTAACAAATTCTCCATGGATAGCCGCCCCAAAGTGTGGAGATTTGTTCTCAAGTCCATCACATACTGAATTTCGTTTCTGGCCTGAGACGGTCCGTCCTCCCAAGTCTCTCTTAGGACATCCAGCACCCCGCGGGGGTGGCGTCCGAAGAGAAGCTCGAAGGGAGAAAACCCCGTGGAGGCTTGTGGGACTTCTCATACTGTGAATAACAGGGGTTCTAACCACTTATCCCAATTTTTGGCGTCTTCCTGAACGAACTTACGAACCATGGATTTAAGTGTGCGGTTAAAACGTTCGACCAGCCCATCCGTTTGTGGGTGAAAGACGCTGCTACGAATCAATTTTACGCCCAACAATTCGTAAAGTTCGCGTAACGTGCGTGACATAAACGCCGTGCCCTGATCAGTGAGGATTTCTTTCGGAATCCCCACTCGGGAGATTAAACTAAACAGTGCGTCCGCAACACTCTTAGCAGAAATGTTGTGGAGAGCCACTTCTTCTGCATTAATGGGAGGGGGCGCAAAGGCACTTTTGGAGCGGCCGGTGGATTCACCAACTGACATTCACGACAGGACGCACACCACCTGCGCACGTTCTCGTGAATGCCCGGCCAAAAGAATCGGCTCATGAGGCGATTTAGTGTTGCCGTTTGTCAAGTCAAGTCAAGTCAAATTTATTTATATAGCGCTTTTACAATTGGTAATTGTTTCAAAGCAGCTTTACATATTAGAAGCACAGAAAAAAGGGAAGTAGTTAAAAATAAGCTGTACAAACAAGCGTGGTAATATGTAACATATACAAGATGGTGCTACATTAAGCCAAAGTCGGCTGACTCCCAGGGGTGGAAAAAACCCCCTAGGAGAAAAACCCAGCGTGCTAACACTGGGAAAAAAGTCCTAGGAGGGAAAAAACCCCTTGGAAGATATATATAATATATGTAAATGGATATGGAGATCAAAATCTGAATTATACATTTTATTATAGAGATTAAAAATATATTATATATAAATATATGCAAGCGGATACGGGGATTAAAAATCTGAATTATAGATGCAGCCAGAACTGGATCTTTAGGCCCATTGTCTCCTGGGCTACATTGTAGGCAGGTCCAGACACAGGTTCTCCATCTGATCTGGATACGGCCTGGATCCAGCACCCGGCAAACCTCAGAATAAGCAGAGAGACAGATATTAGCGTAGATGCCATTCTTATTCTGATGTACAGGTATATCTAGTGTTATAGGAAATGTTCTCGGTTCCGGCCGACCTAATTATTGCAGCGTAACAATCCTTTAACGGATTTGAAAAATGTTAATGTATTGATAATGTGTTATGTGTATGCAAGAGCAAAGAGATGTGTTTTTAGTCTAGATTTAAACTGACAGAGTGTGTCTGCTTCCCGAACAATGCTAGGAAGATTGTTCCAGAGTTTAGGTGCTAAATAGGAAAAGGATCTGCCGCCTTCAGTTGATTTTGATATTCTGGGTATTATCAACTGGCCTGAATTCTGAGATCGCAATAAACGTGAAGGACTATAATGCATTAAGAGCTCACTTAGGTACTGGGGAGCTAAACCATTTAGAGCTTTATAAGTAAGTAGCAAGATTTTAAAATCTATACGATGTTTAATAGGGAGCCAATGTAATGTTGACAGAACTGGGCTAATATGGTCATACTTTCTGGTTCTAGTAAGAACTCTAGCTGCCGCATTTTGGACCAACTGTAGTCTGTTTAAAAGCCGAGCAGAACAACCACCCAGTAGAGCGTTACAATAATCTAGTCTTGAGGTCATGAATGCATGAACCAACTGTTCCGCATTTGTCATTGAGAGCATATGTCGTAATTTAGATATATTTTTTAGATGGAAGAATGCGGTTTTACAGATACTAGAAACATGACTTTCAAATGAAAGATTGGTATCAAAGAGCACACCCAGGTTCCTAACTGAGGACGAAGGTTTAATGGAGCACCCGTCAAGTGTTAGAGAGTATTCAAGGTTTTTTCGTGAGGAAGTTTTTGGTCCAAAGATTAGGATATCAGTTTTTTCTGAATTTAATAATAAGAAATTTCTTGTCATCCAGTTTTTAATGTCAGCTATGCATTCTGTTAGTTTTGTGAATTTGTAGGTTTCGTCAGGGCGCGAGGAAATATAGAGCTGAGTATCGTCAGCGTAGCAGTGAAAACTAACACCATGCTTCCTAATTATTCCTAAGGGCAGCATGTACAGAGTGAAAAGCAACGGTCCTAGTACTGAGCCTTGTGGTACTCCATATTGAACCTGTGATCGATACGACATCTCTTCATTTACTACTACAGACTGATAACGGTCAGATAAGTACGATTTGAACCATGCCAAAGCAGTTCCACTAATGCCAATATAGTTTTCAAGTCTTTTTAAAAGAATGTTGTGATCGATAGTGTCAAAAGCAGCACTGAGATCTAATAACACTAATAGAGAAATACAGCCACGATCGGATGATAAGAGTAGATTGTTTGTAACTCTAACGAGAGCAGTTTTAGTACTATGGTATGGTCTAAATCCTGACTGGAAATCCTCACAGATTCCATTTCTTTCTAAAAAGGAGCACAGTTGTGTCGAAACTGCCTTTTCTAGTATCTTTGACAGAAAAGGTAGATTCGAGATTGGCCTGTAATTTACTAAATCTCTCGGATCTAGTTGAGGTTTTTTAATAAGAGGTTTAATAATAGCCTGCTTAAAGGTTTTTGGCACGTATCCTAGTGTTAGAGATGAATTAATTATATCAAGAAGTGGACCTACAACCTCTGGAAGCATTTCTTTCAGTAGTTTAGTCGGAATTGGGTCTAACATACATGTCGTTGATTTTGATGATTTGATAAGTTTAGATAATTCTTCCTCTCCTATAGCGGCGAATGATTCTAGTTTTACCTCAGGGACACTACAATGCACTGTCTGAAGCGAAACTGTAGACGGTTGCATGTTTATAATTTTCTCTCTAATATTATCAATCTTGCAAGTAAAGAAGTTCATAAAGTCATTACTGCTGTGCTCTATGGAAACGTCAGCAGTTGAATCTGTTTCTAGTTAATTTAGCCACTGTGTCAAATAAATACCTAGGATTATGTTTGTTTTCTATTAAGAGATTTGAAAAATAAGTAGATCTAGCATTTCTTATAGCCGTTCTGTACTCAATCATTTTTTCTTTCCAAGAAAGGCGAAAAACTTCTAGTTTTGTTTTCTTCCAACTACGTTCAGCTTTTCTCACAGCTCGTTTTAGAGCCCGAGTGTGCTCATCATACCACGGCGTTGGATTAGTTTCCTTAATCTTCTTTAGACGTAAAGGAGCGACTGCATCTAATGTGCTGGAAAAGAGAGAGCCAATAGTTTCTGTTGCAGCATCGAGTTCTTCTAAGTTGTCAGGTATACTAAGGCGATGAAACTGCTCGGGGAGATTATTTATAAAGCAATCTTTAGTGGTAGAAGTGATGGTTCTACAATATTTATGGCTGGGTGGTGGTTTTGTAGCCTTGGCTAATTGTATTATACACGAGACTAAATAATGATCTGATATATCATCGCTCTGCTGTAGAATTTCAACAGCATCAATATCAATTCCATGCGACAGTATTAGATCTAAGGTATGATTACGACAATGAGTGGGTCCTGACACGTGTTGTCTAACTCCAATAGAGTTTAAAATGTCTGCAAATGCCAATCCAAATGCGTCTTTGTTATTATCTACATGGATATTAAAATCACCAACAACAAGGACTTTATCCGCAGCTAGTACTAACTCTGATAGAAAATCAGCAAATTCTTTGATAAAGTCAGTATGGTGCCCTGGTGGCCTGTATACAGTAGCCAGCACAAATGTCAACTTACATAATGTTACATAAAGCACCATCACTTCAAAGGAATTATATTTGAAATTCTTTTGAATGATTCTGAATATATTACTATAAATTACAGCAACACCTCCCCCTTTGCCTTTCTGTCGAGGATTGTGTCGATAATCATAACCTTGAGGACTAGATTCATTTAAAGTAATGTAATCGTCTGGTTTGTCCTAAGTGTCCAGCCATTGGATTAGAATGAGCCGCGTGGAAAAGAATTTCCCTGCGACTCTTTGGAACTAATAACTGGGTTGTATCCTCCTTTGTCTGAGTGTCTTGGGTCACTCGATACAACCTATCCTTTATGATCGCAAAATACAGATAATTCAGTGGGCGTCCAGGCTGGAGAGGCTGACCGTCGATAGTGCTGACCTTTTCAAAAGCGTGTTTTAGTGTCTCATCCTGAGACTGCTCCAGGGGGAAGTCATCGCGGTCCGAAAGAATCAATCTCCCGATTCCGCTCTGTTCCCCTGAGGCAGTACTCATTGGTCCCTGGTCAGTCTCCTCCACCTGCACGCGCACATCCTTACCCAGCGAATTCTTATTCCAAGAGGCATCTGAGCACAAACAACCCACTAAATTATTAAACGCTGGCCAATTCATCCCCAAAATTATCGGATGCCGGAGGTGCGGGTTAACTGCCACCTCAACATTATGCTTTTGTCCCCTAAATTGGATAACGACTGGCACTATAGGATATTTCACCACATCCCCGTGCACACACCGAACCCTAACCATGCGGCTTGTATCCAATGCCCCGGACGAAATCAGGCTTTGATGCACCGAGGTTTGGTTACATCCTGAGTCCACCAAAGCCTGATAGGTACCCCCTTTGATACTCACAGGAATTTGGTACCCGCCAGCTTGACCAGGGGCGGCCTGCGGATCGTCCAGGACCCTGATCAATGTCCCCGCAATGCCCACAGGCCGGCCCAGACCTGCCCGCCGCTCTCGTAGCAGGGAGGGGGTTAAATGGTTGGCGCGGAGAGAGGGGAGAAGCAGGAGTGGGGTCCGGCCTGGCAGCAGACGGTCCCGCCCCCCTGGGGCGGGACGCGAGGAGGGCCGGGCGGACGAGACCTGGGGAGAGGGACAGGTTTAGAGAGAGAGGAGGATTAGGGAAGAGAAGGAGAGAGAGAGGCAGATGGAAGGGGTTCGCTGACCCCTGGGCACGCCACCATGTGGTCCTCCGCAAGGTGGATGGCCGAGTCCAGTGACATGGGACGGTGGCACTGGACCCACTCGGTTGTTCTTCTGGGCAGCAGAGTTATGAACTGCTCCAGCACCACCAGATCGATGACTTGCTCCAGGTCGCCTCCCTCGGCCAGGAGCCATTTGCGGCAGGAGTCCCAGAGCTGTTGGCCCATCACGAAGGGCCGGCCAGACTCGCCCAACTCCAGTGAGCGGAACCGTTGGCGATGCTGTTCTGGGGTCCGGCCGACCCGCTGAAGGATGGCCCTCTTCAGGTCGTCGAAGACCAGGAGGTTCTGTACAGGCAGCTGCTGCGCTGCCACCTGCGACTCACCCGAGAGTAGTGGGATGAGTCGCATGGGCCACTGGTCCCGGGGCCAATCTGAAACCTCCGCGGACTTCTCGAAGAGGTCCAGGAAGGCCTCCGGGTCATCCAACGGGCCCATCTTGTTGAGGGGGAGATGGGTGGGCGCAGCCAGCTGTCCGGTGGTCTCCGTACGAACCTCCCGGTCGATCCAACTCCGGAACCTCTCGCGGTCTTCCTGCTGGACCTGGAGAATGGCCTGGAAGCGGCGCTCCTGATCCGAACGGAGGTCCAGCAAGGCTTGATGTTGGTCTTGGTGTAAGACCGCAGGGGATGAAATGATGTCCACAAACGGCACGGCGGAGGGCGTTTGCATGGCGGCGGCTCCCTTCTTCCTTCCCGGGTTTCGGCACCAGTGTAGTAATGTTCAAAGTTCGTGGGGAAGGAACAGGACAAGGGTCGGCTTTTGACTGCTGACTGAGCTTTATTCAGTGTATAAAAATGTCCAACAAACAACGAAAATAAACAATCCACAACAGGGCTTCACTCCAACATCGGTATAAACAATCCACAATAGGGCTTCTCTCCAGTGCTGTTGTCGTGCTCAGTGTCTCAGTCAGCAGTCCCTCTCTCTCTCGCACACTCCTGCTTCTCCTGGCGTTTTATCCTGTCTCCACACCAATTACTGGAATGAGAAACAGGTGTTCGTAATTTACATTTAACCCACTCGCTTACCACGCGTCTCCCGACGCTCTCTCCAGTTGCAGACCTCGCTGAACCACGCCCCCCTCACCACAGTAGTGTTTGTTGATGTCTCTTTCATCACAAGCTGGAGGTTTAGAACGTGGTCTTCTCTGTTGCTGCCTCACAAGCTGTAGACTCAGATCATGGGATCTGTTGTTGTCTCTCCGGATGGACCAGAGGCTCAGAACGGTGTTGTGTCTGTTAATGTCTGTCCCCGTGCAGGACAGACTCAGAATGGTGTATCTGTTAATGTCTATTCTCGTGCAGGACAGACTCAGAACAATATCTGTTAATGTCTCACTCTTTACAGAGTTGAGACCCAGAACCGTGTATCTGTTGTGTCTCAGCTTCGCAAGCCAGGACTCAGAACAATATCTGTTATGTCTCACCCGATGGGAGACTCAGAACAAGGAGTGTCTGTTAAAAGGGTATCTTTATCCCTTTCCGATGAGGAGGAGATTGCAATTTGGCGCTTCTCCATTCGAGTGCTGTGATTGGCCGCTGGCATCAGAGGGGACACACAAAGTGTGGCCCACCCTTCTCTCCCCTGTGGAGCTCATTTTCATAAAGCACAAAGTTGGAAGTCTTTACAGTCTTTAAAGTTTACCAATGCATTTCTCACTTTCCAAACCACCACCAGAATACTTTTGGCAATATTCTAAACAAATAGAGACTAAACATGATGGAAAAAGATTCAATTGTACATTAACAGCTGAATTTGTATCAGATGTTGCACTACAAATAGCTGTCACTGAGAATGCTTATTTCTGTGAATAAGTATCAAATGGATGTGTAGTTTTAATCAGTTCTAAGGTTTGCAAACATAATTTTGAAGGGATTCGGATGGATCTTTGTGATCTCTCTTTGTTTCACCCATTGCTGCTAGAAAAGTAGTCTCTAGATGGGTGAAGGGCAGAAACTGCCTGTGAACCAATGAAAAGTTCTGTCCTTCCCAGGCTTGGTACAAGAGGTCTTCTTCTTACCCTCTAAGAGAGGTCTGGATGTTATCCTTCCATCTTTATCTGATGGCGTAGGACAGTTTGTTTGTGTTAGTCCACCGAGATCCAGTCAAAATGTAGCAAACCTTTGTCCACTGTTACGGAGAGAGAGGGGCCGGCCGTAAACTGGGCCCTGGAATTCACTACAATAGAAATAAGCAGAGATGTCAGGGCATGTCAAAACACTCCCGGTGACAACAACACTTCCAGAAAACTACATAAAGCCCAGAAGGTTAAAAATACCATGTCTTGACAAAAAATATATTTGCATAATGCCTTCTTCTGGCGTTCCAAATGAATGAACATGAACATCTCCCTTCTGTCATGACCTGTTCAGAATCAGAAAGAGCTTTACTGTCAAGTGTGTTTGCACACACAGGGAATTTACCTTGGTACTGAAGTTTTTAGTGCACACATACAAATAAAACAACAAGAAACATAACATTTAAGAATAAAAAATAAATATAAAAAGCAAGGACACAGTTAGGCTTAGTCTTAGTCATAATACACATATATACTGATTATGAACATATTTACAGTATTGTGAATAATATGATTAAATAATCGTAACATCCAATTTAGGATGGTTTCTGCACAACGTTTTATAAATGTTAAAGTGCCCAGCGTTCTGAATCCTGTCCAGACAGCAACAGTTCAAACAGGATGTGGAAGATGGTCCTGAGAGATGGTGAAGAAGAACATCAATAGATACAGAAAGTCATCTTATTTTTGTTAAATAGCTGTAATAACTTGGAAAAAATTTAATAATTGCCTTTTAGTTTTATTAATGAACACTGATATATTTATACACATTGCCTTAATATTGTCTGATGTTGAAGGTCTGGAATCAATAGGAACATTAAATCTATATAGGTCAGTATAATATGAAGCAGTATTTACTAACTTGCCATGTTTCAAGTTGAATTTATTTCTAGAGCACATTTAAAACAACAGTAGTTGACCAAAGTGCTGAACATAAAGGGTCATAAAACAACCAACAACAAACGGGTACTGTACAAAGTACTGTACATTACAAATCAGAAAAACAAACAACAAAAAGAGAAGAACCACAGCTCTCAGACTGAATTCAATGCCAAAGAATAAAAACATGTTTTAGTTTTTAGACTAGTTTTAAAGCAGACAGAGTTCAGGCCATCCTCACAGACAATGGTAATGAGTTCCAGAGTTTAGGGGCAGCCACTGCAAAGTCACAATCTCCCCTGTGATGGGATGTGCAGTTGTTTAAGGTCAGGAAGGAAAGTTGGGGCTAGGCCATTTAAGGATTTATAAGCTATCATTACAACCTTAAAATCAATCCTAAAACGGACTGAAAGCCAATGTAGAGAAGCCAATATGGGGGAAATATGTTCCTGTTTACGTGTTCATGTTAAATGTCGAGCTGCAGCATTCTGCACTAACCGCAAGCGTGAGAGAGAGGCCTGGCTGACACCAACATTACATTAGTCTAAACGAAATGAAATAAAACATGTACAACTACAAACATGTAAAAGGATTCTTGCTTCACCCCTGAACTGGCTGATTGGGAAAAAGCTCTGAAACTCATCAAGGGAGTTTGTTTTCCCGGAGATGAGTTTCAAAGCTTTTTCTCAAGAAGATAGTTCAGGGGTGAAGCAAGAATCCTTTTACACTGTGGCACTAACAGCTCAAACAAACACTGCAAACAATGGCTGATTGTCAGTCTCATCTCAATGTAAATGAGAGTCAAATCATCATTGGCTTTTTAACAAATGATGAAAATGTTTCTTATTTGAAGTTATATACACACAGCAGTGACTGAAGAAGAAAAAGCTGAAAAAGCTGTTAGCCTTCACCTTTCAAAAAGCACACAGCACAGATTATCTAGAAAGAAATTATAAGAGAAGGAGGGAAGCAATTTTAAAGCAACATGAAGATATTTATATTTACAAAACAACAACTGATAGTCAATCAGCTTTAGATGCCAGCTTTAAAATGTGGGAACTAGAAAGAGTATTGATGAGGGTTAGAAGAACTGCTCCAGGAAAAGATAGAGTTATACTATACTATGCTATACTATGATTAAACATGTGGATGAAATAATACTTAAAGCAATATTGGATCATTTTAATATAATATGGGTGGAAGGACAACCGACACCCTACCTTTATTCTGGAAACAAACTGTTGTAATCCATATTACCAAACCAGGGAAAGATTCTGCAATAGCAGGAAATTATAGGCCGATTGCTCTGACGTCTAACCTCTGTAAAGTGATGGAAAAACATAATTATTAAGCACCCCTATTATGTGTTAGAAAGCAGAGGAGTAATAGCTCCTAATCAGTTTGGTTTTTATGGTAGATCCACTTTAATATGATTAGAAACTGATGTAAAGAATCATATGTACTCCACCGCCAAATGCAATAGACTTATGAACTTTTTTACATCTAAAATAGACAACATTCACAAACAGTTGTCATCTCCTTGTTTTTCCGTCGACTGTAATTTTGGCCTCCCCTCCATCACCCCCCCCCCCCCCCAATTATCACTCTCTCAATGATATTATGTCCATCATCCAAATATCAAAATCATCCACTTGCAAACTTGACCCGTTCCCTTCAACTCTGGTTAAAGTCTGTCTCCCTTCTCTGGCCCCCTTTATCACTGAAATTATACACTCCTCCCTTACCTTTGGTTCTGTTCCATCACCCCTCAAAACTGCAATAATTACTCCCATTCTTAAAAAACCTGGTGTTGATCCAAATAATCTCAACAACTTCCGACCAATTTCAAACCTCCCTTTTCTCTCAAAAATACTTGCCTCACAAAAAAATAGTTGCCTCACAGATTCATAATCATCTCACTAATAATAACCTCTATGAGCAATTTCAATCTGGTTTCTGTCCACTCCACAGTACCGAAACAGCCCTAGTTAAAATCACCAATGACCTTCTGATTGCAGCAGACTCCGGACTACTCACAATACTTATTCTTCTTGACCTAACCGCAGCTTTTGACACAATCTCTCATCACATTCTCCTCAACCGTCTACTCTCAATTGGTATCAATAACACAGCCCTGTCCTGGTTCTCATCCTACTTGTCAGACCGCACACAGTTTGTTCAGTTAAAGAATTTTCACTCTGAAATTTCCCCAGTCAAAAGTGGTGTGCCCCAGGGCTCTGTCCTGGGGCCCCTCCTCTTTATCATTTACCTTCTCCCCCTGGGCAATATTTTCAAGAAATTTGGTATCCATCCCATTACCATCTCCGCAATATCAACCGCCTCCGTCCCTCCCTCACCCCCAACAGTACTGCCATACTGGTTAATGCACTTGTCACATCTCGATTAGACTATTGCAATTCACTCCTCCACGGTTTACCACAAAAATCCCTTCATAAACTGTGTTAAAATGTATTATTATTATTATTATTTATTTTTTGAGTACTTTATTTATAGGTATTTATGACATAGTATACAAAGAAAACCAACAAAAATTAACATAACATTCTACAATACTTCCCATTTCCCATTGTGTGGCTTAACTATAAGAACACAGCTAACAGTACAAAGACATCTGACATTCAACAACAGATGTGTAGCAGCACTATGCATTTACAAGGTATAAAGTACATATATTATAAAAAGGTATAGCAATAATAAAAATAACTAAGAAAGTAAATAAAGAACAACTCAATAACTGAAAGGACTCAGTGACCTTATACCTGCCTCAAACTATCCAGTTTTCCAAAGTTGTGACTAACGTGAAAGGTTTTAAAACAAAAAGTAACGTATCATCAGAAAAATAAATAAATAAAAAATAAAAATAATAATAGTAATAATAATATAAAATAAAATCATAAAATCACCTCACAAACAAATATAAAGAAAAGAATAATAGAAAATCTATAGGTGCACATGAGGTCAGGTGTTTAAGAGAGCCCTCCCTCTGAAAATTGCAAATCATCAAAATATACTAAGAAAGGTGACCATGTTTCAAAAAACTTTTAGCTTTTAGAACCTCGAACAGTGAATTTGATTTTTTCCAGCTGGATATAATACATTACATCTTTAACCCATCTGCTATGTGTTGGGGGCTCAGGTTTTTTCCAATGAAGGAGAATTAAGCGTCTTGCCAACAGTGTGGTTATATATTCTTTCCTTAAGCACAATGTTTTCAGGACTAGTACCAAAGACAGCTAGCAGGGGGTCAGGGTCAATAGAGAGACCATACATTTCACTAAAAGACTTAAAAATATCTTTCCAAAACCCCTCCAGTTTTGGGCATGACCAAAACATATGGGCTGTTGTGGCTGGTGAGAGTTGGCATCTGTTACATGCAGGACTAATAGTAGGCTAGATCCTAGCTAATTTTGAATTTGTGAAATGCAACCTATGAAGTATTTTAAATTGGATGAGGGCATGTCTGGCACAGGATGATGATGAATGTACTTTGTCTAAAATACCATTCCACTCTATATCAGTAAAGTCTCTACCAAGGTCAAGTTGCCAGGAGTTTTTTAACAAAATCTGTGCTATGTGGACCTATGGTGCTTATAAGAGAATATATGCGGGAAATGAATCTTCTGCCCTCTGGTTTTAAATCCAGCAATGAATCCATAACTGAAGGAGCAGGTAATTCAGGAAAAGACTTAAATAATGACTTAATAAAACTCCTTATCTGCAAATATCGAAAAGAAATTGTTTTGGGCAGAGAGAAATTGTGTGCAAGCTCCTCAAAGGAACAGAAAACACCATTAAAAAATAAATCTTTTAAAAATCTAATTCCCTGCCCCTCCCATGTCAAAAATGCACTGTCTGTATAGGATGGGGGGAAATAAACAATTAGAGACAATGGGACTAGCAATTGAGGCACTCTGTAAACCAAAATGTCTCCTAAACTGCGACCAAATTCTTAACGTATGTACAACAACTGGATTAGGTGATGTAATGAAACTCTTTCCTGAAATTGGAAGTGGTGCACAAACCAAGGACTTAAGAGAATATTTGGTACATGCCTCCTCCCCTTGCACCCACACAGGAATAGACTGCGAGTCCCAAGCTGGCATCCAATGCACTATTTTTTGAATATTGCTTGCCCAGTAATAAAATAAAAAATTTTGTAAAGCCATCCCTACATGGCACTTAGGCTTCTGCAAAGAGGATTTTCCAATACGAGGGGATTTACCCCCCCATTTATTAACTTATCTAGGTTGGAAAAGAAGCATTTTCTTATGAATATAGGTATATTAGAAAATAGGTATAAAAAACATGGCAGAACCGTCATTTTAATCAAGTTAATACGACCAATCAAAGACAAAGGCAGGGCAGACCATTTCTTGAAATCTTGCTTGCAGCGTTACATTTGTGCTTTTTTCAGTTGTTCATAAACATATTAATGGAAAAAAGTGTCATTACACTGTATTCAGCACAAACTAGGCTACAATAATATGCGAGGAACATGTATGTACATGTTTGTGTTTTTGAAGGAATAATGTTTATGCGTGGTTATTGAAAAAACAAAAAACTTAAGTCACTGAAATAAGGCCAAAAAATATATATTAAACCTTTGTTCACAAGACTTCTGGGTATTTGAGGTTGTAGACTAGAGTTTTTGCTTCAAAATGAGGTAAAAATTATTCTGCCTGCTTGTTCATATAAAACAATAGAGAGATTTAAATTTTCTAAAACATCTTTGGTCAAGAAACACAGTATGCGTGGAGGCGTGAATAATCATGAATAATGGATGATTCTCACCTGAAAAGACAAAAGAATTGCATAAAGAGCTCTAATGAGCTGCATAAATAATGAGCTCTTTCAGTCAGGTAGGCTGTGAAAAAACCCTCTGTTGATCATGTCTCAAATCTCATCATGGTGTAAATCAAACATACAGAAAAAACAGCAATACTGTGAAATATTATTACAATTTAAAATATTGGTATTCTATTATATTCTTTAAAATATAATGTATTTCTGTGATGCAAAGTGTCTAAACAATTATGTTACCTCTATGGCATTTCATATAGGCTTTTAGCTTAAAAGCATGCACATTTGGAGAAATACTGATGGATTCTCATATGTTTGTCAATTTTCTATACAGAGGAGTAATATTTATTCATTACTATGAGTGCTGGACACTGTGTTTTCAATTCATACTCGCAGCCGGAGGGCGCTCTGTACACCTTTAGTCCACAAATGCCTGAGCACTAAAGAAGAATAGGCAATCCAGGAAATAACTGAACTAACAGAGGCCAGAGATCGCTAACTATGGCTATTCAAAACACTTTTCAAGACAATAATTACACGATTGAGACGATGAATGCATGCATTGACTCTGAATTTGCGTCTGAATAGCGCTGGCTCCGTGGGCGTGGCCGCATTAGCAGATAATGAGCTGAATCACAGATTTCTGACATGGCTCTCTTTTCATACAGATTACATAAACACAGAATGTTTGTTTTCGATTTGACTTACACGATTTAAAACCTGACATTTCAACGTTTTTTTAGACACAAGTCTAATTTTTTTGTCATTAGTATTCACTAAGTTACAGTTCATTTTCTGAGAACTATCAGATTGGACTTCGTTCAGAGGGAGACGAGAGATCACGCATCATGTTAGTTTTCTTTATTTTACAAAAAGCACAACATTTTGTTGTTACTCTGAGTGTACACAAATAAAAGAAGATATTCCACAGATTAAAATGGTGTATAACTCTTAATTGTATGTGCAACATTGACAGAGTATTTTGAGTCTCTTTCACACTGGTTAGAAAAAAAACGCGGTGACCGCCGACCCGAGAGTGTTAAATCCATCCTGAACCACTCTAAATGGAATAGTATGCGAAGCTGAATCCAGAGACAAAATAATCGGAAAATGTCTTATGCATATTAATTTTATAGCCTGAAATTTTCCCGAAATCCTCTAAAACTGACAATATATGCGGTAGTGATGAAGAGGGATTAGAAACATACAAAAGAACATCATCCGCATATAAAGAAATTTTGTGCTCAATGCCATTTCGAGTGATGCCTTTGAAAACAGAGGACTGACGAAGTAATGTGGCTAATGGCTCTATAGAAATTGCGAATAACAAGGGCGAAAGCGGGCAACCCTGCCTTGTCCCTCTCTGTAAGGAGAAGTATTCTGAAAATACATTATTTGTGCAAACAGAGGCTAATGGGGCGGAGTACAAAAATTTAATCCAGGAGATCATATGTTCAGGGAAGCCAAATTTTTTGAGAGTAAAAAAAAAGATATTCCCATTCAACGCGGTCGAATGCCTTTTCGGCATCAAGAGAGATAATGCTTTCTGTATCCACGTGTGAGTGAGTATACATAACATTAAACAAACGTCGGAGGTTGTTAAAGGGGTTGCGACCTCGAATAAATCCTGTTTGGTCATTGTGAATTATTGCGGGCAAGATGGGTTCTAGACGAAGCGCAAGAGCCTTAGCCAATATCTTAAAATCAGTATTTAGTAGTGAAATTGGTCACAGAATGTAGAGTTCTTGTTTTCTTTTAACAAAAGCGAAATTGAAGCCTGTGTAAGAGTCAAAGGGAGGGAGCCTTTCTCAAAAGACTCATTATATACTGCTGCAAGAAGTGGGCTCAACAGAGCTGAGAACTTTTTATAAAATTCTATAGGGAAGCCGTCCGGTCCAGGTGCCTTACCACTCTGCATAGCCACAACAGCTTCCATAACCTCTTGTTGTCTAATAGAATCACCAAGTTCAGGACCAATACTAACAGTAGGCAGATGTAAATCAATTCGGCTATACGAATGATGTACTGGGGAGAAAAAGGAAAATTCTTTGGAGGAAGGAAAAAAAAATCTCCATGGGTCAAGTAGTCCATACTGCTCACAAAATTCCTTTATAACTACAGCAGATTTAGAAGGCTGTATGACTCTAGTTGATGTGGAGAGAAGGATTGTTATTAAAGTTGAGAAGAATTTGAATTGGAGGGAGGTCAGGTCAAGGTGGGCAGTATATTATCTCAGATGGTGAATGTAGAAAATGGACACCTCAGGGAAGTGCTATGAATCCTGTATTATTCAACATAATGATCAATGATGTGTGTGAAGGAATTCGTCCAGGATTAAAACAGCATTATATGCAGATGATGGAGCAATGTGGAACAGAGGAAGAAATTTTAAATATGTTGTGCATAAAATTCAAGAAGCAGTTGAGGTTGTAGAGAAATGGTCAGGGGAATGGGGATTCAGAATCTCTGTATCCAAAACGTTGTGGGTGAGTTTTGGACTGCTTTCGGCATGGGTCTGGCTCACTTTCGGTAAGCAGCTTTTGGGCCAATCTTGGACCGTAATTCCATGTGGGCCAAACTTTTATCCGAAATTCAACCGGAAATTCAACCGGATTCGTCCCAAAACAAATTTGCTATCTGGGTGGTTTAAATAGCACATTGCATTTATTAGCAAAACATCCAACAGGTTTATGAGGAAACATGTAATCTTAAAGTTCAGTAAACATACACATGACATGAATACATTAATTGAAGAAATGAGGATGAAGGGGGATCCATTTATTTCTTATCCTGTGATGAAAACATTAGTATTACAGCCGTCATCTATCAATCCCTTTGATATAAATGTCAATGGTCTTTTTTAAACTGCTGTTACTCCTCTGAGCATCAGAAACTCATCAAACTCAACAAACATGAATCCTCAGAATGACCTGTTGTGTACTAATTAAGTTTTGACTGGTGATGGAAGAAACAAAGCTTTTCAAAGATTCGGCTCAAATGAACCAATGCTTTGCAAATTGATTCACTTTTTTGAAACACTCTAATCGTGACATGCTGGTGACCCCTGCTGGTCAGAACAGTGTAAATACAGCAACAACTCATGCCAAAAATACATAAAACACTTTTTACAAACACACTGCAAATGTTCTATTGAAAGTATAATCTATCAAATACAATTAACTAATCATCTAATACCATTAAATATCAAGTGTCTGTGTGATATGTGTTCTTTTAGCAATTTTCAGTTTTCAATTTTAACAATGTTGTTTTGTTTGTTCCATGGCTCAGCTAAACAAGCCAAATAGAGACTATTAACTACTATTATTCCTTTTAATTATACAAATGTCTCATTAAAACGTCTACAGATGTATATAACTTATCAGAGATCAGGTGAAACCCACAGACACTTGTTCAATGGTTGTCAGTGAATCAGTGTGGGTTCACAGAGATCATCGCCCCCCAGTGGTGAACCATTGACATTTCAAAACGTTTCCGAAAAGCTATGATGTAACAAAGCCTCGTTTACTGAAATCAGGTGACTTTGGCAGTTTGATACGTGCTCCAAACCACTGATTCGAAACAAAAGATTTATAAAGCTTCATGTGTGTTTCGAAAGCGTTACTGTTAAATACGTTGTCACTGCAATATTAAAATGCAAATTATATTTTCTGAAAGGTATGATGTCTCTTTCCTAAACAGGGTTATTTGTTCACTTTCAAATCATAAACACATAAAAGATTTTATGTAAACCATGTGTTTTTTAAAGAAACTCATGCAATTTGCACATGTATTTTTTCTTATTTAGAGAAAACTGTGTTTTTGTTTGCATGTTATTGTCCCCACTCCTAGCTGTTGAACACCTTCAAGATCATCTTTCAAGATCATCTTTGACCCCAAGGGTATCGGAGAGCGTACGCCGGTATTTGTTCACAATCAGGAAATAGCACAGGTGCAATCTTACAAGTATCTAGGTGTGTATATAGATAAATCCCTTACATGGGACACACATCCCAGCCAACATGTCCGTGTGGGCCCCATGTGGGTTTTTGATGGGCTGTCACTTGGGCCCTGCATGGGCAACCCAAGTGGGTCCCATACAATTTTGTCCATCGGCTCCACACAGGCCCCATGTGTGTTAGCCCATAGTGGCACATGATGGGTCCATAGTGGGCTCTAAGTGGGGCCCATTTGTGTGTTCATTATAGGGGCCCACATATGGGTTCTAATAAATGGGGCCAATGTGGGCCACATACCGAACCCTTATGGAACCCAAAAGGGTGATAACACTGGACCCACAAATGGCCCCTCTATGGGGTTTTTGTGGAATCACAGCGGGTGAGAACTGGGCCCCATTTATATTTCTTTTTTATTCCTGTAGGTGAAATTAATGTGCTTTAATGTGCTCATTTGCTAAAGAAACTTTCAAACCCTGCCAACTCTAAGGTATGTTTTAGTAAACCTGTATCTGACCTAATATAATTTAAATTACATGAGAAAATATTGTACTGTGAAGAAAATGACTTTCAACTCAGAATTTGTAAACCACCTTTTTATTGATCATAAGAAGAAAAATAAAGGTACATCACTCCTGGGTTGGGGCAGACCCATCAGCTTCATATCTAAAGAGGTAAAGAGTGTAAAAGAGATATAGGATGAGTTGGATTTATAGTTAGATCTATGGGTATATTTATGGGGGTTATATCTTACCCCAGATTGGCATTTGCTGAATCCTGGGTATCTGGCTTCTTCTAATCTGTTGGGAACTGATAGTGGCCATGTTGTACACATGCCAACAGTGGCCATCCTGTATGTATATTAGCAACATTTGTTGTTTTCTTGTGGTATGAGATAGAGCATTAGGACCCGGAAGCGCTGCCGCATGATGCCAGACTTAACAACCGAATAGGATGATCAGTAATACCAGAACTATAGATTAATGTTATTTTCCTAAGACAAGGAATCAGAAATATTCATCAAGCCAAAGAGTCCTCATTACCCACACACCCCAGAATAGGTGTTGTTTGGGAGATGATCTTTCTGGAGCATCTGTATCTGTGTTTCCAAACTCACCGATAGGATCTATGTTAAAAAGACAAAAGAATGAAAAACATTTATTTAGCTCACAGTGAAGGTGATTCTGAGTCAACCCGGTGGGGAATCCCGTGTGTTTGTGTTAATGGTTTTACAACCATTAACTGAGATGTCTTCATCAAACCTTTCTGGTGATTCGCTGGGCTCTCAAAGCCACATGGTGACCTCTCTTGAGACTTTTGGAAGTTTAAAGACCCTAATGGCCAATATGTTATTGTGATAGGCTGCCTTTTTGGAAAACAAGTAATTCTGGTCAACATTTATGGTCCAAACTTTGATGATTGTAATTTTTTCAGCAGAGTTTTTGGGGCTATTCCGTCAGTTGATAACCATGCTTTGATCATAGAGGGGGAATTTAATTGTGTTTTGGACACTTCCCTAGACCGGTCCTCAACTAGAGTCATACAGCCTTCTAAATCTGCTGTAGTTATAAAGGATTTTTGTGAGCAGTATGGACTACTTGACCCATGGAGATTTTTTTTTCCTTCCTCCAAAGAATTTTCCTTTTTCTCTCCAGTACATCATTCATATAGCCGAATTGATTTTTTTCTTGGTAGATAAAAGCCTGATGTCCTTTATTTCAACAAGTAAATATCATAGCATAGTGATATCAGACCACGCCCCTTCTCTATTTAAGCTCAACTTTTCCAATTACCACTCATGTTTTCGGCCATGGAGGTTAAACTCCCTATTATTGTCAGATGATGAATTTGTCAAATTTCTATCTAAAGAGATAGCTTTTTTTCTGGAGACAAATGATACACCTGATATCTCGAGAGCTACATTATGGGAGGCTCTTAAAGCCTTTTTACGTGGGAAAATTATTTCCTTTTCCTCCTATACCAGAAAGCAGGAGATCTCAAAACTTAAATTGATTTCTGATGCGATAAGCAAGTTGGATCTCCAATATGCTATAAATCCAAGCCCTAGTTTATATAAAGAAAGACTGCGGCTCCAGACCGAATTTAACCTATTAACAACTTCTCAGGAAGAGAAAAGGTTGCTAAAGACTCGCCACATATTTTATGAATTCGGTGATAAGGCTAGTAGATTATTGGCCTATCAAGCTCGCCAATCTGACGTCTCCAAAATTATTACTCAAATTCAGTCCTCTTCTGGTTCTATGTTACACACTGCACAAGATATAAATAATAGATTTGTTCAATATTACTCATCTCTGTATTCCTCGGAATATACTAATGATTTGGCTTTCTTGGAATCCTTTTTTGCAAAGCTACATCTGCCTACTGTTAGTATTGGTCCTGAACTTGGTGATTCTATTAGACAACAAGAGGTTATGGAAGCTGTTGTGGCTATGCAGAGTGGTAAGGCACCTGGACCGGACGGCTTCCCTATAGAATTTTATAAAAAGTTCTCAGCTCTGTTGAGCCCACTTCTTGCAGCAGTATATAATGAGTCTTTTGAGAAAGGCTCCCTCCCTTTGACTCTTACACAGGCTTCAATTTCGCTTTTGTTAAAAGAAAACAAGAACTCTACATTCTGTGAATCTTATAGACCAATTTCTCTACTAAATACTGATTTTAAGATATTGGCTAAGGCTCTTGCGCTTCGTCTAGAACCCATCTTGCCCGCAATAATTCACAATGACCAAACAGGATTTATTCGAGGTCGCAACCCCTTTAACAACCTCCGACGTTTGTTTAATGTTATGTATACTCACTCACACGTGGATACAGAAAGCATTATCTCTCTTGATGCCGAAAAGGCATTCGACCGCGTTGAATGGGAATATCTTTTTTTTTACTCTCAAAAAATTTGGCTTCCCTGAACATATGATCTCCTGGATTAAATTTTTGTACTCCGCCCCATTAGCCTCTGTTTGCACAAATAATGTATTTTCAGAATACTTCTCCTTACAGAGAGGGACAAGGCAGGGTTGCCCGCTTTCGCCCTTGTTATTCGCAATTTCTATAGAGCCATTAGCCACATTACTTCGTCAGTCCTCTGTTTTCAAAGGCATCACTCGAAATGGCATTGAGCACAAAATTTCTTTATATGCGGATGATGTTCTTTTGTATGTTTCTAATCCCTCTTCATCACTACCGCATATATTGTCAGTTTTAGAGGATTTCGGGAAAATTTCAGGCTATAAAATTAATATCCATAAGATTATTTTCCGATTATTATGTCTCTGGATTCAGCTTCGCATACTATTCCATTTAGAGTGGTTCAGGATGGATTTAAATACCTGGTATATCGGTTACGTGTTCCTTTAATAGCTTGTTCAAGGCCAATTTCTCCCCACTCCTACAATGCTGCAAGCAAGATTTCAAGAAATGGTCTGCCCTGCCTTTGTCTTTGATTGGTGGTATTAACTTGATTAAAATGACGGTTCTGCCACGTTTTTATACCTATTTTCAAATATACCTATATTCATAAGAAAATGCTTCTTTTCCAACCTAGATAAGTTAATAAACTCCTTTTTGTGGGGGGGTAAATCCCCTCGTATTGCAAAATCCTCTTTGCAGAAGCCTAAGTGCCATGTAGGGATGGCTTTACAAAATTTTTTATTTTATTACTGGGCAAGCAATATTCAAAAAATAGTGCATTGGATGCCAGCTTGGGACTCGCAGTCTATTCCTGTGTGGGTGCAAGGGGAGGAGGCATGTACCAAATATTCTCTTAAGTCCTTGGTTTGTGCACCACTTCCAATTTCAGGAAAGAGTTTCATTACATCACCTAATCCAGTTGTTGTACATACGTTAAGAATTTGGTCGCAGTTTAGGAGACATTTTGGTTTACAGAGTGCCTCAATTGCTAGTCCCATTGTCTCTAATTGTTTATTTCCCCCCATCCTATACAGACAGTGCATTTTTGACATGGGAGGGGCAGGGAATTAGATTTTTAAAAGATTTATTTTTTAATGGTGTTTTCTGTTCCTTTGAGGAGCTTGCACACAATTTCTCTCTGCCCAAAACAATTTCTTTTCGATATTTGCAGATAAGGAGTTTTATTAAGTCATTATTTAAGTCTTTTCCTGAATTACCTGCTCCTTCAGTTATGGATTCATTGCTGGATTTAAAACCAGAGGGCAGAAGATTCATTTCCCGCATATATTCTCTTATAAGCACCATAGGTCCACATAGCACAGATTTTGTTAAAAAACTCCTGGCAACTTGACCTTGGTAGAGACTTTACTGATATAGAGTGGAATGGTATTTTAGACAAAGTACATTCATCATCATCCTGTGCCAGACATGCCCTCATCCAATTTAAAATACTTCATAGGTTGCATTTCACAAATTCAAAATTAGCTAGGATCTAGCCTACTATTAGTCCTGCATGTAACAGATGCCAACTCTCACCAGCCACAACAGCCCATATGTTTTGGTCATGCCCAAAACTGGAGGGGTTTTGGAAAGATATTTTTAAGTCTTTTAGTGAAATGTATGGTCTCTCTATTGACCCTGACCCCCTGCTAGCTGTCTTTGGTACTAGTCCTGAAAACATTGTGCTTAAGGAAAGAATATATAACCACACTGTTGGCAAGACGCTTAATTCTCCTTCATTGGAAAAAACCTGAGCCCCCAACACATAGCAGATGGGTTAAAGATGTAATGTATTATATCCAGCTGGAAAAAATCAAATTCACTGTTCGAGGTTCTAAAAGCTAAAAGTTTTTTGAAACATGGTCACCTTTCTTAGTATATTTTGATGATTTGCAATTTTCAGAGGGAGGGCTCTCTTAAACACCTGACCTCATGTGCACCTATAGATTTTCTATTATTCTTTTCTTTATATTTGTTTGTGAGGTGATTTTATGATTTTGTTTTTATATTATTATTACTATTATTTTTATTTTTTATTTATTTATTTATTTTTCTGATGATACGTTACTTTTTGTTTTAAAACCTTTCACGTTAGTCACAACTTTGGAAAACTGGATAGTTTGAGGCAGGTATAAGGTCACTGAGTCCTTTCAGTTATTGAGTTGTTCTTTATTTACTTTCTTAATTATTTTTATTATTGCTATACCTTTTTATAATATATGTACTTTATACCTTGTAAATGCATAGTGCTGCTACACATCTGTTGTGTTGAATGTCAGATGTCTTTGTACTGTTAGCTGTGTTCTTATAGTTAAGCCACACAATGGGAAATGGGAAGTGGGAAGTATTGTAGAATGTTATGTTAATTTTTGTTGGTTTTCTTTGTATACTATGTCATAAATACCTATAAATAAAGTACTCAAAAAAAAAAAAAAAAAAAAAATAATAATAATACATTTTATTTCTTAGGCGCCTTTCAGGACCCTCAAGGTCGCCTTACAATCAAACACAACTCTCAAGAATAAAATATCATTCAAAAACATTGTTCTGCCCTCTTTTCAAAAGCCATGCTTGATTTGGCAGACAGATAACGCCTTCCAATAACAACAGACGCAAGGAATCTTTTCTTCAACTTTACTGTCGGTCTTGGAATAACGTAAAACTGAAACATACAAAAAATCTGAAAATAAGCTCTTTATACAGAAAAATTACTAATATTGCACAATCAGAAAAAAGGTTGCACAATTTGCACGATAAAGACAATAAGGTTAACATCCAGCAAATAAAATATAAAGAATTAACTAGTGATGGGACATTTGAACCGAGGCTTCGGAGCTTGTGTCGAGCATAAATGGGCGTGCCAGATGAAGCGTCGATTCGAGGCTTGTGTTGGGAATGTAGAAATCACGTGACCGATGACAAACGAGGCCTCGGTTTGTGTGGAATACGTCATCGGTTCGGTTTGAGTGTCGTTTCCGAATAAAGGGGTTTCGAAACACGCACCACCTTGTGGGTGTTTCAGGAGTAGTAGAACCAGTAGAGTGTCGGAGAGTCAGAGTTGTGTCATTGTCGTTATTGTATTATTAGAGCTGTATTATTTTATTATATTGGGTTATATTAGTGTTAGTATATTGTTGTTATTATTACTTATATTATATTATTATTATTATTATATTATTACATAGATAAGATTAGTTGGATTGCTTTGGATTTTTGGACTTGGACTGGACTGCTTGTTGATTTGGATCGCCCTTTTGGATTTGTTTGCTTTTTGTGTGACCTCTTAATGGAGCCAACAAGAAAGAGGAAATCCTCCCCTGTCTGGGAGCATTTTGAAATGGTTGCTCACAATAAGATATGTGTAATTGTTATATTTTACTGTCTTAATATAATTATAATCCTCACTATATGGCTGTATAATCTTTCATGTCTATTATTTCATGTTTCAATGTGAAATGCTTGCTGTGCCTGAAGGAGCTGACATACAGCAATAACACCTCCTCCATGCTCAGGCATTATCGAGCACTGCATGAACATGCAGAAACTAGTAACAATCCATACAGTACTCAAATACATAATATTTATTTTTCTTTATTTAAATAAGGTGTTAGGCTCCTACAATACACCAGATTTGTATTTTATTATAGATTTCAAAAAATAAATGGTGAATGAGGCCCTGGTGAACATGGTCGTCAAGGACTCCCAACCCTTTTCCATTGTGGAAGATGCTGGATCTCTCAAGATCTGAGGATCCACTAGTATATTGGGCTCAACAGAAGCATCTGTATCCTCACTTATACCAGCTGGCACTGGCATTCTTATGTTTCCCTGCATCCTCTGTCCTTGCGAAAGGATCTTTTCCAAGGCTGGAGAGGTTTTGTCCAAGAGGAATCATCTAAACCCCAACACACTTCAAAAAATACTGTTCCTCAATAAAAATCAATTATAATCCTTCCTTCACCCACCCCAAACTGCTCTGTTGCAGTTTGCTCCATATCCCCAGTCCCATAAGCACAATCACTGCACTCAACACAGCATCAATTTTGTTGTACATACTGTCACTATCCAAACAATTTATGAATAATTAATTAACTGTGTGTGTGTGTGTGTGTGTGTGTGTGTGTGTGTGTGTGACAGTTGTCTTTGCACAAGTAAAGTCAGACAGAGAAAGATACATATTTTATTTTACACCCAGGTAATGCACAAATGTCTGTTCAGGTCATAGACTCAGGATTAATTTTGTCTGCTATTTCTTTGCACAGTAGCTAGGTGTCACTAGTGAGCAATGCTGAATGAAGCTTCGAGTAATGAACCTTTTGGTGAAGCAATGGGTTGTGAAGCCTCAGTGCTTCATAAGGCTTCATTTGCCCATCACTAGAATTAACTAAACATACAGCACATAGAATCACAATATAGATATACTTTCATACCGAATGTGCCTTCTGACCAACTTAAATCAGGGAATGATAGCAGCCATAACCGCATGGTCTTCACTGCTGCTTGCTGGAGATCTGTCTTGTGATTATGATGTCATCATAAAAGGACTCTACAACATTAAATGCAGTACCCAACTTTGAACACAAGATGGTGCTAACTATAACTTTTAACTTAGACTAAATATTGAATGTTCTCATAGAACAGCACAAACATAGATTACAATAAAACAAAGTGAAATAATAAAAGTGATGGGTATCAGGTATTGTATGCTATTGTGAACAAGTGGGTTTTTAGACATGATTTGAAGGTAACCAGAGATGTTATAGTACGAATGTGTTGTGGAAGAGCGTTCCAGAGTCTGGGAGCGGAGCAGCTGAAGGCTCTGAGTCCCATAGTGGACAGACGCACAGATGGAGTGGACAGGAGGGTGGCTGAAGAAGAACGCAGGGTACGGGAAGGTGTGTGTATGTGAATGAGATTTGTGATGTAGGAGGGGGCCAGGTTGTAAAGGGCTTTGAATGTTAATAACAGAATTTTAAAATCAATTCGGTAGTGGACGGGAAGCCAGTGGAGTTGCTTGGGAACAGGGGTGATGTGATGTGTTGTGTGGATGGGGTTCTGGAGATGATGCGGGCAGTTGAGTTCTGAACTAGCTGGAGTTTATGAAGGGATTTTTGTGGTAAACCATGGAGGAGTGAATTGCAATAGTCTAATCGTGATGTGACAAGTGCATTAACCAGTATGGCAGTACTGTTGGGGGTGAGGGAGGGACGGAGGCGGTTGATATTGCGGAGATGGTAATGGGATGGATACCAAATTTCTTGAAAATATTGCCCAGGGGGAGAAGGTAAATGATAAAGAGAAGGGGCCCCAGGACAGAGCCCTGGGGCACACCACTTTTGACTGGGGAAATTTCAGAGTGAAAATTCTTTAACTGAACAAACTGTGTGCGGTCTGACAAGTAGGATGAGAACCAGGACAGGGCTGTGTTATTGATACCAATTGAGAGTAGACGGTTGAGGAGAATGTGATGAGAGATTGTGTCAAAAGCTGCGGTTAGGTCAAGAAGAATAAGTATTGTGAGTAGTCCGGAGTCTGCTGCAATCAGAAGGTCATTGGTGATTTTAACTAGGGCTGTTTCGGTACTGTGGAGTGGACAGAAACCAGATTGAAATTGCTCATAGAGGTTATTATTAGTGAGATGATTTTGAATCTGTGAGGCAACTATTTTTTCAAGTATTTTTGAGAGAAAAGGGAGGTTCAACACCAAGGTTTTTTAAGAATGGGAGTAATTATTGCAGTTTTGAGGGGTGATGGAACAGAACCAAAGGTAAGGGAGGAGTGTATAATTTCAGTGATAAAGGGGGCCAGAGAAGGGAGACAGACTTTAACCAGAGTTGAAGGGAACGGGTCAAGTTTGCAAATGGATGATTTTGATATTTGGATGATGGACATAATATCATTGATGGTGGGTAAATTAAAAGAGGAGAGTGATAATGGGGGGGGGTGATGGAGGAGAGGAAAAATTTACAGTCGATGGAAAAACAAGATGATGACAACTGTTTGTGAATGTTTTCTATTTTAGATGTAAAAAAGTTCATAAGTCTATTGCAGTTGGTGGTGGAGTACATATGATTCTTTACATCAGTTTCTAATCATATTAATGCATCTAAAGTGGATCTACCATGAAAACCAAACTGATTAACACATTGCTTTCTAACACATAATAGGGGTGCTTAATAATTATGTTTTTCCATCACTTTACAGAGGTTAGACGTCAGAGCAATCGGCCTATAATTTCCTGCTATTGCAGAATCTTTCCCTGGTTTGGTAATATGGATTACAACAGTTTGTTTCCAGAATAAAGGTAGGGTGTCGGTTGTCCTTCCACCCATATTATATTAAAATGATCCAATATTGCTTTAAGTATTATTTCATCCACATGTTTAATCATAGTATAGCATAGTATAGTATAACTCTATCTTTTCCTGGAGCAGTTCTTCTAACCCTCATCAATACTCTTTCTAGTTCCCACATTTTAAAGCTGGCATCTAAAGCTGATTGACTATCAGTTGTTGTTTTGTAAATATAAATATCTTCATGTTGCTTTAAAATTGCTTCCCTCCTTCTCTTATAATTTCTTTCTAGATAATCTGTGCTGTGTGCTTTTTGAAAGGTGAAGGCTAACAGCTTTTTCAGCTTTTTCTTCTTCAGTCACTGCTGTGTGTATATAACTTCAAATAAGAAACATTTTCATCATTTGTTAAAAAAGCCAATGATGATTTGACTCTCATTTACATTGAGATGAGACTGACAATCAGCCATTGTTTGCAGTGTTTGTTTGAGCTGTTAGTGCCACAGTGTAAAAGGATTCTTGCTTCACCCCTGAACTATCTTCTTGAGAAAAAGCTTTGAAACTCATCTCCGGGAAAACAAACTCCCTTGATGAGTTTCAGAGCTTTTTCCCAATCAGCCAGTTCAGGGGTGAAGCAAGAATCCTTTTACATGTTTGTAGTTGTACATGTTTTATTTCATTTCGTTTAGACTAATGTAATGTTGGTGTCAGCCAGGCCTCTCTCTCACGCTTGCGGTTAGTGCAGAATGCTGCAGCTCGACATTTAACATGAACACGTAAACAGGAACATATTTCCCCCATATTGGCTTCTCTACATTGGATTTCAATCTGTTTTAGGATTGATTTTAAGGTTGTAATGATTGCTTATTAATCCTTAAATGGCCTAGCCCCAACTTTCCTTCCTGACCTTATACAACTGCACGTCCCATCAAGGTCTCTGAGGTCTGCTGACCATATGCTCATGGCCATCCCTAGAGTAAGACTGAAGCACAGGGGAGATTGTGACTTTGCAGTGGCTGCCCCTAAACTCTGGAACTCATTACCATTGTCTGTGAGGATGGCCTGAACTCTGTCTGCTTTAAAACTAGTCTAAAAACTAAAACATGTTTTTATTCTTTGGCATTGAATTCAGTCTGAGAGCTGTGGTTCTTCTCTTTTTGTTGTTTGTTTTTCTGATTTGTAATGTACAGTACTTTGTACAGTACCCGTTTGTTGTTGGTTGTTTTATGACCCTTTATGTTCAGCACTTTGGTCAACTACTGTTGTTTTAAATGTGCTCTAGAAATAAATTCAACTTGAAACATGGCAAGTTAGTAAATACTGCTTCATATTATACTGACCTATATAGATTTAATGTTCCTATTGATTCCAGACCTTCAACATCAGACAATATTAAGGCAATGTGTATAAATATATCAGTGTTCATTAATAAAACTAAAAGGCAATTATTAAATTTTTTCCAAGTTATTACAGCTATTTAACAAAAATAAGATTACTTTCTGTATCTATTGATGTTCTTCTTCACCATCTCTCAGGACCATCTTCCACATCCTGTTTGAACTGTTGCTGTCTGGACAGGATTCAGAACACTGGGCACTTTAACATTTATAAAACGTTGTGCAGAAACCATCCTAAATTGGATGTTACGATTATTTAATCATATTATTCACAATACTGTAAATATGTTCATAATCGGTATATATGTGTATTATGACTAAGACTAAGCCTAACTGTGTCTTTGCTTTTTATATTTATTTTGTTGTTGTTGTATTTGTATGTTTGCACTAAAAGCTTCAGTACCAAGGTAAATTCCCTGTGTGTGCAAACACACTTGACAGTAAAGCTCTTTCTGATTCTGAACAGGTCATGACAGAAGGGAGATGTTCATGTTCATTCATTTGGAACGCCAGAAGAAGGCATTATGCAAATATATTTTTTGTCAAGACATGGTATTTTTAACCTTCTGGGCTTTATGTAGTTTTCTGGAAGTGTTGTTGTCACCGGGAGTGTTTTGACATGCCCTGACATCTCTGCTTATTTCTATTGTAGTGAATTCCAGGGCCCAGTTTATGGCCGGGCCCCTCTCTCTCCGTAACAGTGGACAAAGGTTTGCTACATTTTGATTGGATCTCGGTGGACTAACACAAACAAACTGTCCTACGCCATCAGATAAAGATGGAAGGACAACATCCAGACCTTTCTTAGAGGGTAAGAAGAAGACCTCTTGTACCAAGCCTGGGAAGGACAGGACTTTTCATTGGTCCACAGGCAGTTTCTGCCCTTCACCCATCTAGAGACTACTTTTCTAAGGTTGGCCAGAGACTACCATAAAAATTTCTCGGGACCTTAGCAGCAATGGGTGAAACAAAGAGAGATCAGAAAGATCCATCCGAATCCCTTCAAAATTATGTTTGCAAACCTTAGAACTGATTCAAACTACACATCCATTTGATACTAATACACAGAAATAAGCATTCCTCAGTGACAGCTATTTGTAGTGCAACATCTGATACAAATTCAGCTGTTAATGTACAATTGAATGACAGTTCAATCTTTTTCCATCATGTTCAGTCTCTATTTGTTTAGAATATTGCCAAAGGTATTCTGGTGGTGGTTTGGAAAGTGAGAAATGCATTGGTAAACTTTAAAGACACTGTAAAGACTTCCAACTTTGTGCTTTATGAAAATGAGCTCCACAGGGGAGAGAAGGGTGGGCCACACTTTGTGTGTCCCCTCTGATGCCAGCGGCCAATCACAGCACTCGAATGGAGAAGCGCCAAATTGCAATCTCCTCCTCATCGGAAAGGGATAAAGATACCCTTTTAACAGACACTCCTTGTTCTGAGTCTCCCATCGGGTGAGACATAACAGATATTGTTCTGAGTCCTGGCTTGCGAAGCTGCGACACAACAGATATACGGTTCTGGGTCTCAACTCTGTAAAGAGTGAGACATTAACAGATATTGTTCTGAGTCTGTCCTGCACGAGAATAGACATTAACAGATACACCATTTTGAGTCTGTCCTGCATGGGGACAGACATTAACAGACACAACACTGTTCTGAGCCTCTGGTCCATCCGGAGAGACAACAACAGATCCCATGATCTGAGTCTACAGCTTGTGAGGCAGCAACAGAGACGACCACGTTCTAAGCCTCCAGCTTGTGATGAAAGAGACATCAACAAACACTACTGTGGCGAGGGGGGCGTTTGTTCAGCGAGGTCTGCAACTGGAGAGAGCATCGGGAGATGCGTGGTAAGCGAGTGGGTTAAATGTAAATTACGAACACCTGTTTCTCATTCCAGTAATTGGTGTGGAGACAGGATAAAACGCCAGGAGTAAGCAGGAGTGTGCGAGAGAGAGAGGGACTGCTGACTGAGACACTGAGCACAACAACAGCACTGGAGAGAAGCCCTATTGTGGATTGTTTATACCGATGTTGGAGTGAAGCCCTGTTGTGGATTGTTTATTTTCGTTGTTTGTTGGACATTTTTATACACTGAATAAAGCTCAGTCAGCAGTCAAAAGCCGACCCTTGTCCTGTTCCTTCCCCACGAACTTTGAACATTACTACACTGGTGCCGAAACCTGGGAAGGAAGAAGGGAGCCGCCGCCATGCAAATGCCCTCTGCCGTGCCGTTTGTGGACATCATTTCATCCCTCGCGGTCTTACACCAAGACCAACATCAAGCCCTGCTGGACCTCCGTTCGGATCAGGAGCGCCGCTTCCAGGCCATTCTCCAGGTCCAGCAGGAAGACCGCGAGAGGTTCCGGAGTTGGATCGACCGGGAGGTTCGTACGGAGACCACCGGACAGCTGGCTGCGCCCACCCATCTCCCCCTCAACAAGATGGGCACGTTGGATGTCCTGGAGGCCTTCCTGGACCTCTCCGAGAAGTCTGCGGAGGTTTCAGATTGGGACCAGTGGCCCATGCGACTCATCCCACTACTCTCGGGTGAGTTGCAGGTGGCAGCGCAGCAGCTGCCTGTACAGAACCTCCTGGTCTTCGACGACCTGAAGAGGGCCATCCTTCAGCGGGTCGGCCGGACCCCAGAACAGCATCGCCAACGGTTCCACTCACTGGAGTTGGGCGAGTCTGGCCGGCCCTTCGTGATGGGCCAACAGCTCCGGGACTCCTGCCGCAAATGGCTCCTGGCCGAGGGAGGCGACGTGGAGCAAGTCATCGATCTGGCGGTGCTGGAGCAGTTCATAACTCGGCTGCCCAGAAGAACAGCCGAGTGGGTCCAGTGCCACCGTCCCATGTCACTGGACTCGGCCATCCACCTTGCGGAGGACCACATGGTGACGTGCCCAGGGGTCAGCGAACCCCTTCCATCTGCCTCTCTCTCTCCTTCTCTTCCCTCATCCTCCTCTCTCTCTAAACCTGTCCCTCTCCCCAGGTCTCGTCCGCCCGGCCCTCCTGAACAGGGATAATTTTCCGGACCTCGGGTCCTGCCCAGGCCTGCTGCCAGGCCGGACCCCACTCCTGCTTCTCCCCTCTCTCCGCGCCAACCATTTAACCCCCTCCCTGCCACGAGAGCGGCGGGCAGGTCTGAGCCGGCCTGTTGGCGTTGCGGGGACCCAGAGCATTTCGTGGACAGGTGTCCGATTATGGAGGTCGGGACTTTGATCCGGGTCCCGGACGATCCGCAGGCCACCCCTGGTCAAGCTGGCGGGTACCAAATTCCTGTGAGTATCAAGGGGGGTACCTATCAGGCTTTGGTGGACTCAGGATGTAACCAAACCTCGGTGCATCAAAGCCTGATTTCGTCCGGGGCATTGGATACAAGCCGCATGGTTAGGGTTCGGTGTGTGCACGGGGATGTGGTGAAATATCCTATAGTGCCAGTCGTTATCCAATTTAGGGGACAAAAGCATAATGTTGAGGTGGCAGTTAACCCGCACCTCCAGCATCCGATAATTTTGGGGATGAATTGGCCAGCGTTTAATAATTTAGTGGGTTGTTTGTGCTCGGATGCCTCTTGGAATAAGAATTCGCTGGGTAAGGATGTGCGCGTGCAGGTGGAGGAGACTGACCAGGGACCAATGAGTACTGCCTCAGGGGAACAGAGCGGAATCGGGAGACTGATTCTTTCGGACCGCGATGACTTCCCCCTGGAGCAGTCTCAGGATGAGACACTAAAACACGCTTTTGAAAAGGTCAGCACTATCCACGCGGCTCATTCTAATCCAATGGCTGGACACTTAGGACAAACGGCAACACTAATTCGCCTCATGAGCCGATTCTTTTGGCCGGGCATTCACGAGAACGTGCGCAGGTGGTGTGCGTCTTGTCGTGAATGTCAGTTGGTGAATCCACCGGCCGCTCCAAAAGCGCCTTTGCGCCCCCTCCCATTAATGCAGGTCCCCTTCGAAAGAATTGGTATGGACCTCATCAGGCCATTAGAGCGATCAGCAAGGGGGCATCGCTTTGCATTAGTCATTGTGGATTATGCAACGCGATACCCCAAAGAAGTGGCTCTCCGCAACATTTCCGCTAAGAGTGTTGCGGACGCACTGTTTAGTTTAATCTCCCGAGTGGGGATTCCGAAAGAAATCCTCACTGATCAGGGCACGGCGTTTGTGTCACGCACGTTACGCGAACTTTACGAATTGACGGGCTGGTCGGACGTTTTAACCGCACACTTAAATCCATGGTTCGTAAGTTCGTTCAGGAAGACGCCAAAAATTGGGATAAGGGGTTAGAACCCCTGTTATTCGCAGTATGAGAAGTCCCGCAAGCCTCCACGGGGTTTTCTCCCTTCGAGCTTCTCTTCGGACGCCACCCCCACGGGGTGCTGGATGTCCTAAGAGAGACTTGGGAGGATGGACCATCTCAGGCCAGAAACGAAATTCAGTATGTGATGGACTTGAGAACAAAACTCCACACTTTGGGACAGCTATCCATGGAGAATTTGTTGCAAGCCCAGCACAAACAGAGCCAACTGTATGACAGGGGGACTAATTTATGCAAATTTTCACCGCGAGATAAAGTGCTTGTATTGCTCCCCACTTCAAGCTCAAAATTACTGGCAAAGTGGCAAGGACCGTTTGAGGTTACACGGCAAGTTGGGGATCTCGATTATGAGGTAATACGATCAGATAGGAGAGGAACACGTCAAATTTACCACCTCAACCTCCTTAAAAAATGGAATGAGGCAGAATCAGTGATGCTGGCGACGGTGATTAGCGGGGAGGATGATCTCGGGCCAGAGGCAAATGTCTCAAAACAATTCCTCGCTCTGGCCCCAGGGGGAGATCACCTCTCGCCCTCCCAGCTCACTGATTTAACTAAGTTACAAGCAGAGTTTGCTGATGTGTTTTCTCCCCTACCGGGTCGTACCGACCTCATTCAGCACCACATCGAGACAGAGCCGGGTGTGGTGATTCGGGATTATAGGTTGCCTGAACACAAGAAAAAGGTAGTTCAGGCGGAATTAGGGGCAATGCTTGAAATGGGGGTAATAGAAGACTCCAGCAGTAACTGGGCGAGCCCGATAGTTTGGTCCCCAAAACGGACGGCTCAGTTCGGTTCTGTGTGGACTATCGCAAGGTGAACGCAGTGTCGAAATTCGACGCGTATCCAATGCACGGGTGGACGAATTGCTTGACCGGCTCGGTACGGCTCGATTTTATTCGACACTGGACTTAACAAAGGGATATTGGCAGATCCCCTTGCCGCCATTATCCAAAGAAAAGACAGCTTTCACGACGCCGCTCGGATTACACCAATTCGTTACACTTCCATTCGGGCTGGTCGGGGCACCGGCTACCTTTCAGCGTCTCATGGATAAAATTACTGAAGATAATACTGAACTTCATGGATAAAGAAATTACTGAAGATCATGGAAAAAATTACTGAAGATAATAATATCATCCAGATAGGCTGCTGCTTCCACTTGGGGCATGGACAGGTGTGTCCCCAAATTGATAAGACAGCAGCAATTGCGACCTGTTCGCGCCCCAAGACCAAAAAGTAGGTTAGACAGTTCCTCGGGCTGGCGGGATATTATAGAAGGTTTGTACCTAATTATTCGGACCTCACCAGCTCGTTGACTGATTTAACTAAAAAGGATGCACCAGATACGGTCCAGTGGATGGAGCTGTGCCAGCAGGCCTTTACCCAAGTGAAGGCTGCTCTATGTGGCAGGCCACTGCTTCACTCTCCTGACTTTTCTCTCCCCTTTGTGTTGCAGACTGACGCGTCGGACAGGTGGCTGGGTGCTGTCCTGTCCCAGGAGATAGAGGGGGAGGAACGGCTGGTGCTGTACATTAGCCGTAAGCTCTCTAAGAGAGAAGCTAAGTACAGCACCGTAGAGAAAGAGTGTCTTGCCATTAGGTGGGCCGTCCTCACCCTCCGCTATTATCTCCTGGGACGGGAATTCATCCTCTGTTCGGACCACGCCCCTCTGCAGTGGCTCCACCGCATGAAGGATACCAACGCGCGGATCACCCGTTGGTATCTGGCTTTACAGCCCTTTAAGTTCAAGGTGGTCCACAGGCCGGGTGTTCAGATGGCTGTGGCCGATTTCCTCTCCAGAAATGGGGGGGGGGGGGTTCAGCGAGGTCTGTAACTGGAGAGAGCGTCGGGAGATGCATGGTAAGCGAGTGGGTTAAATGTAAATTATGAACACATGTTTCTCATTCCAGTCAAAAGCCGACCCTTGTCCTCTTCCTTCCCCATGAACTTTGAACATTACTACAACTACGTTCAGAGTTTCCGTCCAGCAAGACAGTGACGACATCTGCAACAAGGTTAAGCTCAGGAGAGCAAACCTTCACTCCAAGATACCTTCGTCTGCGTGTTCCAGATTGTTAAGGACCTTCTGCACCTACACCAGGGCCTCATCTGCGTGTTCCAGATTTTAGGACCCTGTGGTGCTCCAGGAGATCAGCATCCCACAGAGCTTCGTGTTCAAGACTGTTGAAACAGATTCTGGCTCCTCTCCCCACTGCATTGTCACCCAGCACAACCAGTGGAAGACGTCACCGTCATCGGACTCAACCAAGTGGAACGTAAATATCACTTAACCAAACCTCTTTCCAGAGACCTTGGCATTGTTGTATTTTATCAGTATAAAATTTCCTAATTTCCATGAGATGTAATATAGCTGATGTTAGTTAATAACAAATAATCTTTCGTTTATTTGTTCGTTGCATAATAAGGTTCTCCACCTTATTATTTTCAGAGAAACAGTTTATCTTTCCATAAGATAACGTAACTCTTCCATAGCCACACCCTTAATCACTTGTATTCTATGTATCTTATGCACTTTATTCCTTTATCATTCATGGTATTCATTTAGTAGTTGTGTTAGTTATTCTTGTTTATCTTTTGTTAATAAAATTTATTTTATTACACTTGTGTCTTCCTTGTGCTGATAATACAGAAAAGGTTCTACAAGTTAGCAATATCACCAATCTTTCAAATAAATCAGCTGACCACTTTACATAAATTCTAAATGAATGAAAGCCCCTGTTGGGAGTGTTCTCATATTGCCAAGGTAAAAGACCTTGACTGGTGCCCTGAACTAGGGAAAAAGGGGGAAGCGGTCATCTGATGTACTCTGATGTACTCATAACCACACCTTAAGAGACGTGTGATCCAAAAATCACAACGTCAGCAGTGACGTGAGTACCAATCCCTATTTTACTTAGCGTCCTTGAATGGACAAAGTAAAAATCACTACACTATTACTTCTAACATTTTCATGGCTAAAGTCTGATTACACTGTATTCAGCACAAACTCTGCATGTATGTAAACATTTGTAGCTTTGAGAAAATTATGTTTATAAGTGGTTTGTGAAAAAAAAGTCACTGAAGGCCATAAAATGCGATTAATTCAAAATCCTTAACGCGTTAAAATAGTTCATGTGAAATTGTGTCATAACGTAATTTATATCACGTTTCACTTTAAAACATGAACTCTCTGTCACATTCTCTCATTGTATCTGAAGAGCGCGAGACCCCCCGCATCGCACTGTTCCCGTCTGAACGGAACGTCGAAACATCCCACCGCTGTGTGGCCAGATGATATGAAAACTATGTTGTTGTTTTTTTTGTTGGATAAAGCAAACCAGCGTCTCGCTATGAAAGTTTTGATGGATCCAAACTGAAGCTGATGTCCTCTCTAGTCACCTTAGGAGGGGCATCCCAAGATAAAACAGAAAAGCAAATGGAGAATAATTTGCGTAGTTGCTGTTCATAAGGTTAAGCTAAAATAGCCATGTGCAATTAATCTGATATGTACGGAGCCCTGGACATGACATACAGGGGAAAAAAATAGGCTAAATCATGCACACGATTTACTATTTCGTTCCCTCGTTTTTTTTTTTTTTTTTTTTTTTTTTTAAATCATGCGCATGATTTACAAATCGAGGTAACGAAATAGTAAATTGTGCACACGATTAATTTTTTTTTCTTGCATGTCATGTGTGGGGCTCCGTAGATAAGAGATGCATTATGTGAATGCTTGGCTAAAGAGATGCGTCTTTAATCTAGATTTAAACTGAGAGATTGAGTCTGAGCCCCGAACATTATCAGGAAGGCTATTCCAGAGTTTAAGAGCGAAATGTGAAAACGCACATCTTTAAAAACATTAAAAATAGTAATGTTTACAAACTTTTGACCAGTACTGCACATCCCCATGCATGTTGTTTTATTTTGCAAAGTTATTTTAATATATAATATTTTTTACAGTTATTTTAAGAAGGCTTTGACATCCAAAGTGACATTGTATGAGCAATAATTCTATAAGATTTTATCCAAAAATGGCTAGATGATTGTGCAACTGATCAATAACAACTGAGTATTCCAGCAAGCTGTGTATTAATATCTATTAATTCTTGTATATATATTCTTCTCATTTTTAGGTTGTGAGACCATATGGGGTGAAGGTGAAAGGTGGAACTCAGACCTGTCTCACAGCTATCTCATAGGAAGGTCTTTCAGGGTTGCCTGGAGAGGGGAGGTATCCAAAGCTCATCAACTGACCATGGGGGTTCCTCAGGGTTCAGTTCTTGGACCCCTCCTCTTCTCCATTTACACTACATCACTTGGTCCCATCATTCAGGCACATGGTTTCTCTGACCATTGCTATGCTGATGACACACCACTCTTCCTTTCATTCGAACCAGATGACCAGATCATCTTCCCTGCCAATCCAACTCTAAAACATGATCTCGGCATCCAGCTAAGTACATCCTCAATTACCCCATCAAATTCAGCCAGAAATCTTAGAGTAATCCTTGATGACCAACTTGAAACTTGGCAAGTTAGTAAATACTGCTTCATATTATACTGACCTATATAGATTTAATGTTCCTATTGATTCCAGACCTTCAACATCAGACAATATTAAGGCAATGTGTATAAATATATCAGTGTTCATTAATAAAACTAAAAGGCAATTATTTATTTTTTTCCAAGTTATTACAGCTATTTAACAAAAATCAGATGACTTTCTGTATCTATTGATGTTCTTCTTCATCGTCTCTCAGGACCATCTTCCACAACCTGTTTGAACTGTTGCTGTCTGGACAGGATTCAGATCACTGGGCATTTTAACACTTATAAAACGTTGTGCAGAAACCATCCTAAATTGGATGTTACGATTATTTAATCATATTATTCATAATACTGTAAATATGTTCATAATCGGTATATATGTGTATTATGACTAAGACTAAGCCTAACTGTGTCCTTGCTTTTTATATTTATTTTGTTGTTGTTGTATTTGTATGTGTGCACTAAAAGCTTCAGTACCAAGGTAAATTCCCTGTGTGTGCAAACACACTTGACAGTAAAGCTCTTTCTGATTCTGAACAGGTCGTGACAGAAGGGAGATGTTCATGTTCATTCATTTGGAACGCCAGAAGAAGGCATTATGCAAATATATTTTTTGTCAAGACATGGTATTTTTAACCTTCTGGGCTTTATGTAGTTTTCTGGAAGTGTTGTTGTCACTGGGAGTGTTTTGACATGCCCTGACATCTCTGCTTATTTCTGTTACGTCTAACATTTTCATGGCTAAAGTCTGATTACACTGTATTCAGCACAAACTCTGCATGTATGTAAACATTTGTAGTTTTGAGAAAATTATGTTTATAAGTGGTTTGTGAAAAAAAAAGTAACTGAAGGCCATAAAATGCGATTAATTCAAAATCCTTAACGCGTTAAAATAGTTCATGTGAAACTGTGTCATAACGTAATTTATATCACGTTTCACTTTAAAACATGAACACTCTGTCACATTCTCTCATTGTATCTGAAGAGCGCGAGACCCCCCGCATCGCACTGTTCCCGTCTGAACGGATCGTCCAAACATCCCACCGCTGTGTGGCCAGATGATATGAAAACTATGTTGTTGTTTTTTTTGCTGGATAAAGCAAACCAGCGTCTCGCTATGAAAGTTTTGATGGATGAGGATTGCAATCAAAGTAAAGACGATTGTGTGATGTACAGCAGTCTTACATTAAGCGTGAGTGAGTCTGTTATGTTGATGAGCAAACAAATCATATGAGCGCTCTCGACGCGCTGATCGCACGTCTTTTCACAGGTGTTCACATCTGAGGTCTTCTTAAGAGGCTGGATCCAAACTGAAGCTGATGTACTCTCTAGTCACCTTAGGAGGGGCATCCCAAGATAAAACAGAAAAGCAAATGGAGAATAATTTGTGTAGCTGTTCATAAGGTTAAGCTAAAATAGCCATGTGCAATTAATCTGATATGTACAGAGCCCTGGACATGACATGCAGGAAAAATAATAGGCTAAATCGTGCACACGATTTACTATTTCGTTCCCTCGTTTTTTTTTTTTAAATCATGCGCATGATTTACAAATCGAGGGAACGAAATAGTAAATTGTGCACACGATTATTTTTTTTTTTTTCTTGCATGTCATGTGTGGGGCTCCCTAGATAAGAGATGCATTATGTGAATGCTTGGCTAACGAGATGCGTCTTTAATCTAGATTTGAACTGAGAGATTGAGTCTGAGCCCCAAACATTATCAGGAAGGCTATTCCAGAGTGAAAACGCACATCTTTAAAAAACATTAAAAATAGTAATGTTTACAAACTTTTGACCAGTACTGCACATCCCCATGCATGTTGTTTTATTTTGCAAAGTTATTTTAGTGTTGTATACCCTTTGTGATTGTTTTATTTTTTGATAATAGTATAATTTTATTTCTCTGTGCAGCACTTTGGTCAACTCTGTCGTTATTAAATGTGCTATATAAATAAATTAAACTGAAACTGAAACTACATCACTTGGTCCCATCATTCAGGCACATGGTTTCTCCGACCATTGCTATGCTGATGACACACAACTCTTCCTTTCATTCCAACCAGATGACCAGATCATCTTCCCTGCCAATCCAACTCTAAAACATGATTTCAGCATCCAGCTAAGTACATCTTCAATTACCCCATCAAATTCAGCCAGAAATCTTGATGACCAACTGACCTTCAAAGACCACATTGCAAAGACAGCTCGGTCATGCAGATTTGCACTATACAGCATCAGGAAAATCAGGCCCATTCTAACAGAACATGCAACACAACTTCTGGTCCAGGCCCTGGTCATTTCTAGGCTTGATTACTGCAATGCTCTTCTAGCTGGACTGCCATCATGCACAATCAAGCCTCTACAAATGATTCAGAGCGCAGCAGCACGTCTCGTCTTCAACGAGCCCAAAAGAGCCCACGTCACGCCTCTCTTCATCTCTCTTCACTGGCTACCACTTGCTGCTCGCATCAAATTCAAGGCGTTGACGCTTGCTTACAGATCTGCCACAGGCTCAGCACCCTCCTACTTCCACTCACTCTTACGAGTCTACACTCCTACCAGAAGCCTACGCTCATCAAATGAGCGAAAGGCTAGTGGTACCATCACAGAGAGGCACAAAATCACTCTCCAGGACATTCTCGTTCACTGTTCCTTGCTGGTGGAACAATCTTCCTGCCTTCATCCGGAATGCAGAATCCCTGGCAATATTCAAAAAACAGCTGAAAACTCAACTCTTGAGCACTTATCCTCATCCTAGAAAAACAAAACCAAAAATTCTATACCTATCCTTTCACTTCCTTTTATCCCTCTCTGTTATAGCCTATGATACTTTGAGCATTGCCTAAAACTTGTATTGTGAGCACTTATTCAGGATGACTCGCTTGTTGTATTCCTCACTTGTAAGCAGAGGTGTAAAGAGTACCTGAAAACCATACTTGAGTAAAAGTACAGATAACTTACAGGGAAAATGACTCAATTACAAGTTACAAGTCACAAATTCCCATACGACTTGAGTAAAAGTCTTAAAGTATCTGATTTTAATAGTACTTAAGTATTGTACTCATACTAAATATGGGCTTAAAGATGCACTAGTCCTCAACACCTGAGAGACGCCGGAAGAAATAAGAAACAATTGATTTGTAAGATGAGAAATCATGTTTATTTTGCAAAATCAAAATAAAATTGAACACCTCGTACAAGTTAACATTTTGTGCTTTTGTTTTTATTTTAAATAAGTTGTTTTCATTTCTGTTATAAAATAGCAATCAGACTGTTGTTTATAGGTTTATAATGTAATGTTTGTATTTTAACCCTTTAATGCTTATAATGTACAGCAGAGCCTACACAGATACAGTCACTATATTTGTTTTCTTAGGCTTTATATTACACATTGTTTAATGGACAAAACTGGGCATGATGTGGACTGACATTGTTTAAAATAATGGATTTAGGTTATTTTTAATTAAAAAATGTATAATTTATTTAGATTTGTCATCCAATTAATAAAATGCATTGACAGATAAATTGGTTGTAAAATAATCATTAGTTGCAGGCCCTGCATAAGGAGGTAGGGGGTATAATGATGTGTATTTGCAGTAGGGCTTGCATAGACTAGTCGAATAGTTGAGAGATTGACTACTTCAACCACTAGTTGGCGCTGTCAGAAACAATCGACTACTTGAGCGTGCATTAACCATAAATTAATTTATGGTTGCATTTATGCCGGTGAAAGCTTAACCTCTGTCAGTAGGCTATTCAAAGTGAAAAGTAAAAAGTGACAGAGCTGTCTGGCGCTGCATTAACACACAATATTCTCTCAGAGACAGATTTCAACATAATGGTATATATCTGTCTTAATTTATTCCATTATTTTTCTTGTGGCCTGTATATAGTGAAACAACTGAGAATAATAGTATTTTGTGTTCAGTAGGTTCTATTTTTTAAGTCGGTGCTTGATGTAGCTCTTAATTTTCATTGACTGCAGTCATTGTTAGGAAATATTATTGACCATTAATAAAACATTTTTAAAGATAAGCTAATAGCCTAATCTTTTATTATCTTCACAGCACATCAAATATGTTATGCGCTATGAAATTATTGTGGGCAAATTTATTAATATTAATTTAATAATAAAAGTAACTGTAACAATGTGACCATGGGAGGGAGTAGGCAGGAGAAGCAGGACTTCAAAGAACTCAAAAAGGTTTAATGTTAACTCAAAACATAGGTAATACATCCAAGTTACGACAGCAGGTGAACACATCCAAAACATAACAGTGACTGGACAACTACCCTTATGCCGAGTTCAGACTGCACGATTTTCAAAATAGTCGGGTCACTGTTCTTTTCACACTGCATGACTATCTTGGCCAGCATTCAGTCGCTGCTGTGTTCAAACTGCATGGCGACAGAAGGTTTCACACTGCATGACTTTACAATAGGAAGAATCGCCAACAACTCTGTCTGGCACGCAAACAATGTTTCACAACCAAACACACGCGAGACATGACAAGGAAACAACGCACGCAAGACCAGAGTTCTCACGTGAGACTGGCTCTGCGTCTCAATCAGCTCCCTAGCTCCCTAGGTAGTGAATCAGTATATAATGAAAGTGAATGTGGCTGATACCCTGATCAGTGCCCTGACTACTGAACTAGGGAGCTGATTGAGACACATGGTGGGATTATTATTAAAAATAGTAGCCCGCATGAAGCTTGAAATACAAATTGCCTGTGCGCTGATTTGCAGCGAAAACAACATAAAGAAAAGAAGAATATGGAGAAGGAAATGTTTGGGGAGACACGAGGAACAAGGATTATGTGTTCTGCAACGACAGTTGAAGCTAAATACATAACTTTTCAATGTGCTGCTGTTGCTGATGGTCAAGCAAATGTTTGTGCTTTGGTTCTGTTTGATGAAATTGTAATGTTTATCTGAAACGAAGCCATGCTTGCTGATATTGTGGTCTATAACTCCTCCCCGAACTCCCCGCTGCTCTGTATCTTGCTCTCTCATTGGCTGGCGGTCATCGCCGATATAGTTTTCAGTCAGATCACTTTTCACACAGCAGGATTTTGAATCGCCGACAGGTCCAGATATTTAGCATGCCAAATATCTCACGGGCGTCATTCATCGGCGATTCTCTCAGATCACGTCTTTGCTCATTCACACTGCGTGATTGTCACTCGCGTGAACGAGCACCGATTTGCCTGTGATTTCAGGCATTTGTCGGCGATTTCTCAAAACCTGTCGGCGAGCCAAAATCGGGGCTAAAATCGTGCAGTCTGAATATGTTTGTTGAATAACTAGGCTTAAATGAAATTTGAGTTACTTTAGAAAAACTATGGTTAAACTATGGTAATACAACCCTAGTTAATTTGTGGTACTTGAACCACAGTTTGAACCAAAAAACCATGGTTCCCTTTCAGTCGGTCACTTTGACATTATGTCAGAGACTGACGAAATGGGGTCTCGCCTGAGAGCCCAATCAACTTCGAGTGTTTACAAAACGAGCCAATGATACGAAGAGTATCTTGGTCTGCGGAATTTGCATGCACAAGCTCCTCCCCACACTGTGGGTATATAAGGAGCAGCGCGAGCAACTCACATTCAAGCTTTCGCTTCGGAGCCGAGCACATCGCTGCTTTCACCTGAGTGTTTCTCTTCAAGAAAACAAGTCTCTACAGTACTGGTGTGATGGCGCATTTCAGCAGTTCCAGTGTTCCTGCCTTGCCTGTTTCCCCTGAGCGCTTCTGTACTAAAGAGCATTTCCTACTAAAAGAGCTACACGTTTAAACGGTTGCGTCTTTTCAAAGATGTCTTACCGCCTGTGCGTTTCTGGGTGCGGTCGCTATATGGCTCCTCTTGATGGCCATGATCGCTGTCTAACGTGTTTGGGCTTCCAGCACACTGAGGCGGCTGTCGTGGATGGTTCATGTTCTCTTTGCGGGAATATGACCATCAAGATGTTTAGATCTAGACTCTATTACCTTAAACAGTATCGAGTCCCCTCTGCTACACCCCGATCTAGTTCCTCTTCTCATGAGGGGGCTACTTTGGCTGGTGGCCAGGGTGATCTGAGGGTTACGGTGTGGCTGTGCCCCCTTCCCAAGCATCTCAGCCGGTGGAGCTCCTGGATGGGCCTGCTGCTTCCTTCTCTGGGGGACCCAGCGTCTCATTCGGGGCTCCGGAGGATGATTGTATGTCGATCGCTGCATCTCAGGGTGGGTTTGAGTCCTCGGGAGATGACGATTCGGCTGTGTTGCCTCCCACTGGGAGGGCGGCGTTGTCCGAGTCAGATCCCGAGCTGATGGCCATGCTTGCCTGGGCAGCTGAGAGCATTGGGTTGGAGTGGAATCCTCCACCCTGTCCTGAACGCTCAAGGCTGGATGATTGGTTCCTGGGGGCTGCACGCGCTGGTGAACACCAGCGCCCCCCACTGGTTCCTTTCTTCCCGGAAGTGCATGAGGATCCCAAGATGATCCCAAGCTCCCGTCCAAAGTTCTCTTCCACGCTTGTGGCAAAGGCTTACAGAGCTGCGGGTCAGGCTGCTTCCGCCCTGCACGCCATGGCCACCTTGCAGGTTTACCAGACAAAGGTGCTCAAGGGCCTGTACGAGGCTGGTGCTGACCAGGCTGCCCTACAAGAGGCACGCACTGCTGCTGACCTCACCCTCTGGGCAATGAAGGTCACGGCGTGGTCCATTAGTCAGGTGATGTCCACTTTAGTGGTCCAGAAGCGCCACCTTTGGCTGAACCTGGCGGACGTGAGGGAGTCGGACCATTCCCAGCTCCTAAACTCCCCTGTCTCTCAGGCCGGCCTTTTTGGCGATGCGGTCGAGGTTGTTGCCCAGCAATTCTTGGCCGCCCAGAAGCAGTCTGAGGCAATCAGTCATATTCTGCCCCAGCGACCAGCTGCTGCTCCTACACCTCCGCCGGCTTACGAAGGTCGCGGAGGGAGCTCTTGCTCCCCTCAGGGTCCAGGGTGTCCGTATCCTCAACTACCTCGATGATTGGCTGATTCTAGCACACTCTCTAGAGCGGTTGTGCGAGCACAAGGATCTAGTGCTCAGACACCTCGCCGTCTGGGCCTTCGGGTCAACTGGGAAAAGACCAAACTCTCCCAGAACATCTCCCAGTGCAGAGAGCACTTTCTTGGTATGGAAAAAGACTCGGTCGCCATGTACGCGCAGCTTACGAGTGAGCGTGTGCAGTCTCTGCTGAGTTGCCTGAATCAGTTCAACGGCAAGACAGCGGGTCCACTGAAACTTTTTCAGAGGCTCCTGGGGCATATGGCTTCCACGGCGGTTGTCATTCCGAGATGGGCATAGCAACAAGGCATGCTCCGAGTGACCATCACTCTGACCTGCCGTTTAACTCTCTCTCCGTGGCGGGACCTGGCGTATCTTCGGGCAGGTTCCCCTAGAACCAGTATCCAGGCATGTTGTTGTGTCAACCGATGCCTCTGCTAAGGGTTGGTGTGCCATGTGCAACGGTCATGCTGCGTCGGGTTCCTGGACAGGACCCCAACTTCAGTGGCATGTCAATTGCTTTGAGTTGCTGGCAGTACGGCTTGCTCTGCACTGCTTCAGGGCCCTGCTAAGTCAAGTCAAGTCACCTTTATTTATTTATATTATTTATATAGCACTTTTTACAATGTAGATTGTGTCAAAGCAGCTTTACATTGATAACTGGTACATTATTTTGGCTGCACAGCAGCTCTTAAAGAATAGTGTCAATGCAGGCAGATCAAAGCACTGTTGAATATCAAATGTCAAGTGTCCCCAACTAAGCAAGCCAAAGGCGACAGCGGCAAGGAACCCAAACTCCAACAGGTGACATCAGGTGGCAAACAAGTGGCAAATAGGTGTTAAAATGGAGAAAAAACCAGGCTTAGTCGGGGAGCCAGTTCTCCTCTGGCGAACAGTGCTTTGTTACGACTCAGGTTGCTATCATAAGTCTGATAGGATCGCAACATTCAAAGTATTTATTTCAGTTCCATCCAGTTAAGGATCGTATTCATCACGCCGGTATGGACTGTTGTTGAGGAGCTGCGCCACTGGCTGTCGTGTTAATGAGGCCTTCACAGCGGATGAACTAGTTGACTCAATCTCTGCTGATACTTCAGGGCTGTGTTGTGGTCGTGTCAGGGCACCGGTCCTCTGTCTCATCTGGATACGGCCCAGATCCGGTTGACTACGGTAAACCTCGGGATAAACAGAAAAACTAATATTAGCGTAGATGCCATTCTTCTTCTGATGTAACGAGTACATCTGGTGTTATCGGAAGTGTTCCCGGTTCCGGCTGACCTAATTTATGCAGCCTAATAATCCTTTAAAGGTTTTGAAAATATAAATTGATCGTTCATATAAAACAATATATTGATTTAGTTTTTGTAAGACACTTTTTGTCAAGAAACACAGGATGCGTGGAGGCGTGAATCTTCATGAATAATGCTGTGATTCACACCCGAGAAGAAAAAAGATCTGCATAATGACCTGCAAAATGACCCACATAAAAATGAGCTCTTTCAGTCAGGTAGGCTGTGAAAAAACCCTCTGTGATCATGCTGATAACAGTATTAATGGCCAGTCTTGACAAAAAAAAAAAAAAAATGCATGTCAAGAAAATTTTGTATAGGCCTATGTTAAATTTCAGTAACAGTCAAAAGATTGGACGCATTACTAATGTTTTTAAAAGAAATCTCAAGTCTCTAACCAAATAATAGTTTTCTATTTTAATATACTTTAAAATATAATGTATTTCTGTGATGCAAAGCGTCTGAACATTCCTATCTCTATGGCATTTCATATAGGCTACTATATTTGTTATATTATATATAGCCTAAATCTTAATGTGCATTTTACAAACTATACATCATTAAAAAGATCAAAGACTCAAGCTTCACATTTTGACCTGTTTTACTCTTATGAACAGTCTGATGAACTTAATCACAGAAATATTAATGAGCTGAAGAAAGTGCATCCATCCACATACATCCATCATAAACGTACTCCACACGGCTATGGGGGATTAATAAAGGCCTTCTGAAGTGAAGCAATGCATTTGTATAAAAAAAATGTCCATATTTAAACAAGATAACCCTCAGGGGTCTGAGGATTTTTGGGGCCATGGAGAACTTTTGACATGCCCTGACATTTGTGCTTTTTACAGTTGTTCATAAACATATTACTGGAAAAAGGGTCATTACACTGTATTCAGCACAAACTAGGCCACCATAATATGTGAGGAACATGTATGTACATGTTTGTGTTTTCGAAGGAATAAGGTTTATGCGTGGTTATTGAAAAAACAAAAAACTTAAGTCACTGAAATAAAGCTAAAAAAAAGATATATTAAATCTGTGTTCACAAGACTTCTGGGTATTGGATATTGTAGACTAGAGTTTTTGCTTCAAAATTATGTAAAAATTATGCTGCCTACTCCTTCATATAAAACAATAGAGAGAATTAAATTTTGTAAGACACTTTTTGTCAAGAAACAGTATGCGTGGAGGCGTGAATCATCATGAATAATGGGTCATTTACACCTGAGAAGACAAAAAGAATCACATAATAATGACCTGAAATGACTTGCATAAATAATGAGCTGTGAAAAAACCCTCTGTGATCATGTCTCAAGCTCATCATGATGTTTATCAAACATACAGAAAAAACAGCAATACTGTGAAATATTATTACAATTTAAAGGTGCCCTCGAATGAAAAATTGAATTTATCTTGGCATAGTCAAATAACAAGAGTTCAGTACATGGAAATGACATACAGTGAGTCTCAAACTCCATTGTTTCCTGCTTCTTATATAAATCTCATTTGTTTAAAAGACCTCCGAAGAACAGGCGAATCTCAACATAACACCGACTGTTACGTAACAGTCGGGGTGTACGCCCCCAATATTTGCATATGCCAGCCCATGTTCCCAACATTATGAAAGGCATTAGACAAGGGCAGCTAATATTAACGTCTGGATCTGCACAGGTGAATCAACAGACTAGATAAGCAAGCAAGAACAATAGCGAAAAATGGCAGATGGAGCAATAACAACTGACATGATCCATGATAACATGATATTTTTAGTGATATTTGTAAATTGTCTTTCTAAATGTTTCGTTAGCATGTTGCTAATGTACTGTTAAATGTGGTTAAAGTTACCATCGTTTCTTACTGTATTCATGGAGACAAGAGCCGTCGCTATTTTCAATTTTAAACACTTGCAGTCTGTATAATTCATAAACACAACTTCATTCTTTATAAATCTCTCCAGCAGTGTAGCATTAGCCGTTAGCCACGGAGCATAGCCTCAAACTCATTCAGAATCAATGTAAACAATATAACAGTATACAATACTCACATAATCCGACGCATGCATCCCGCATGCATGACGAACACTTTGTAAAGATCCATTTGAGGGTTATATTAGCTGTGTAAACTTTGTTTATGCACTGTTCAAGGCAAGCGCGAGCTCCGTGGGCGTGGAGCAGGAGAATTAAAGGGCCAGTAACCCTGAATCGGCTCATTTATAATGATGCCCCAAAATAGGCAGTTAAAAAAATGAATTAAAAAAAATCTATTTTGAGCTGAAACTTCACAGACACATTCAGGGGACACCTTAGACTTATATTACATCTTTTTAAAAAAACGTTCTAGGGCACCTTTAAAATAATGGTATTCTATTATATACTTTAAAATATAATGTATTTCTGTGATGCAAAGTGTCTGAACAATTATGTTACCTCTATGGCATTTCATATAGGCTTTTAGCTTAAAAGCATGCACATTTGGAGAAATATTTTTGGATTCTCATATGTTTATATCAATTTTCTATACAGAGGAGTAATATTTATTCAGTATTTATTGCCATCACTATGAATGCTGAATACTGTGTTTTCAATTCATACTTGCAGCTGGAGGGCGCTCTGTACACCTTTAGTCCACAAATTCATCTAAAGAAGAACAAGAATAGCTCTGGCTCCATGGGCATTCGCGGATAATGAGCTGAATCACAGACTTCTGACATGGCTCACTTTTCATACAGATTACATAAACAGAGAATTTTTGTTTTCGATTTGACTTACACATTTTAAAACCTGACATTTCAACGTTTTTTTAGACATAAGTCTCATTTTTGTGTCATTAGTATTCACTAAGTTACAGTTCATTTTCTGAGAACTATCAGATTGGATTTCGTTCAGAGGAAGACGAGAGATCACGCATCATGTTAGTTTTCTTTATTTTGCAAAAAGCACAACATTTTATTTTTACTCTAAGTGTACACAAGTAAAAGAAGATATTCCACAGATTAAAATGGTGTATAGCTCTTAATTGTATGTGCAACATTGATGGAGTATTATGAGCTGGATCTGTGCACAGCTGAATCATCAGACTAGGTAAGCAAGCAAGAACAATAGCGAAAAATGGCAGATGGAGCAATAATAACTGACATGATCCATAATATCATATTTTTAGTGATGTTTGTAAATTGTCTTTCTAAATGTTTTGTTAGCATGTTGCTAATGTACTGTTAAATGTGGTTAAAGTTACCATAGTTTCCTACTATATTCACGGAGACAAGAGCCGTCGCTATTTTCATTTTTAAACACTTGCAGTCTGTATAATGCATAAACTTCATTCTTTGTAAATCTCTCCAACAGAGTGTAATGTTAGCTTTAGCCACGGAGCACTATCAAACTCATACAGAATCAAATGTAAATATCCAAATAAATACCATACTTACACGATTAGACATGCTGCATGACGAACACTTTGTAAAGATCCATTTTGAGGGTTATATTAGCTGTGTGAACTTTCTTTATGCACTGTTTAAGGCAAGCGCGAGCCCCGTGGGCGGGGAGCGCGAGCATTTAAAGGGGCCGCAACCTAACTTGGCTCATATTTAATGATGCCCCAAAATAGGCAGTTAAAAAAATTAATTAAAAAACATCTATGGGGAATTTTGAGCTGAAACTTCACAGACACATTCAGGACTTATATTACATCTTGTAAAAAAAAAAAGCATTCTACGGCACCTTTAATGATGCGTTTTACAAAGCCATTATGCCAGATGTTAGAGGTTTGATAACTTTCAGGTTTCTTGTCATGTACTTGATAATAATGCAATTAATTACCAATAATTATTAAATTGTCTCAACTTTCCATTGCAAGTTGAATAATAATATTGAAACAATAGCAGTTCTACAATAATGTTGAAAGTTTGAAGTGCAAAGACAGTAAAAACTACTAAAGTAAACCACCAAACAGTTTGATAGCTGGCTGCAGATTCACCACAACAGTAAAATAACTAATGAGTGCCTCTGAGCATTTTTCTTACTTTTTTGCTGTCATTTCTCAATTTTTTGTTTTCCTCCATTTTTTTCAGCCTCTTCCAAGTCTCTATCAAGGTTGTGCTTGATACTCAGCAACAGTCAATAATTTCTCTGTGGTTTGGGAATCACTGTCCTTTCCTTCCTTTGGGTCTGTCGAGGAACAAGAAACAAGAGATGGAAATGATATGCATTCATCTTCTTAGATATTTGTCTTCTTACCTCTATAAATGTAAACAGATGAATATAAATGACTGTACCTGAAGGGGAGGGAGGCAGATCTCAAAGGAGATATGTTAATACTTTAATACACTAGTAATTAATGATTAACTTAACATATAGGCTAGTAAGGGCATATTAGCCATTAATTCAAATTTATTAGATATTTGAAGGATCCACATTTGTGCGATAAATAAACAAAAATAAGCTAGTAATTAATGATTAACTGAATGTACAGTACAGTACAGTAAACACCTTTTAGCCATTATTTAGCAAACCATATATTATTTTTGTGTAGTAACATACTTCAATAAAATAATTAAATCTTCAATTAAATCTGACCCCCTGTTGTAAAGTGAAAGTTATATTTAGGTTTATTGACCAGAATAAACAATAATTATCACGTTCACACACATAGAAAGAAAGACAGGCCTTGCAAAACACAACATTTAACTTTTGATTCAGACATTTCCATAAATCAAATGAATATCTCAAACATCACAAATTGTTGGCCCAATTAGCAAAAAAACATTAGCCCATACAGCAGTCACTGTTTATTAGCTCCTGTGGAAAAACAGAATGACATCACAAACATCATTGACTTCCATTAAGAGCTTGAATTAAGTGTTTGAGCTCCTCAGTTACTGACAACCAGCCGAATCAAGGATTATATGAAACTTAAGGGCCAATAATTGTGGCATCTCTGGGTCTCATACCATGAGTTTAACACCAAAAGCAGTTGATTTGAACATCAGTCACCTTGAATTGATAGATTTACTTGAAACCGTTTCAGTGCCAACATTCCTGTAAATGACAGTTGATGGTTTCACATTGGGTGATGAAATACTGATGCAGTCACCTGGAAAAGGGTGCAGTTATGTTTTCTAATGAGACGTGATGAGGAATGTATATTCTTGAGAAATCCTGGTTAATTGGTAAAAGGGTGTGAGACAATGATTTCTCATTCTCAAGGTGTCTGAATGTCAAGATGAATGTCCAAGACAAATGTGTGTGACACCACAGATGGCAAAAGCACTCTTGCTTTAATTTATAAACCATTGGAGTCGATACACAGATGCAATGGGCATGAGAATTTTATCATCATGAAATTATATATTGGGGTATTATTCTGTTGAAATGACTATTATGTATTTTGTTGAGACATTGTTAGATTTAGGGTAGGGTGGGATAATTACTCTTCGCATCATTTATCTGTTAATGTTATGACACTTTTCAGTTGACTTTAAAGGTTTCTCACTAAAAGCAATAGGTTACCGGATTTGTTGATTCGTTTGGCACATTTCTCTTGGACGTGTGGCAATATCGCATGCTTTTAGAGGGAGAAGTGGTTTACTGAATTGAAAGAACATAGTGAAGTTGGTTAATTTCCGTCCTTCGGATGAGACGTTAAACCGAGGTCCTGACTCTCTGTGGTTGTTAAAAATCCCATGGCACCTCTCGTAAAGAGTAGGGGTGTAACCCCGGTGTCCTGGCCAAATTCCCACCATAGGCCCTTACCAATCATGGCCTCCTAATAATCCCCATCAATTGAATTGGCTCTTTCACACTCTCTCTCCTCTCCACCTTCAGCTGGTGTGTGGTGAGCGTACTGGCGCCGTTGTACTGTGGCTGCCGTCGCATCATCCAAGTGGATGCTGCACACTGGTGGTGGATGAGGAGAGACCCTGATAAGATTGTAAAGCGCTTTGGGTGTACAGTTGTACATATGAAAGCGCTATATAAATGCCTCATTCATTCATTCATACAGTATTTAGGATTTGGTCATTAACAGTAGCATCATGTATCCGAGAGTTAAACAGCAGTCAAAGTGAACACAACTACAATGTTGTTTTTGTGTGTTTTTCCCCACATACGGCTCTTAGAGAGTTCTGAACCTTGTATTAGGCTGCATTTCTGTAGATACTGAACAGAAGTTTGAGATTTGACATGTTTCTCAGCTTCCACAGCTACATGAACTTTCATAACCTAGTCAACGCCCACTTTGGCGATTCTGTGCTTTAAAAGGCAGCTCTGCACACCTAGTAAGTCACTGTTTCCAGCAGAGCCACAGGAAGCTGCTTCAGAAACACTTGCCTTCTCCAGCCTCTCTCTCCTCGAATCTTCAATCAAAATGAGCAAGGATAGTTGTTTTTACCAAAGAGGCCTTCGATGGCAGATCAGCTGAATTCAAGAACAATGTCCACAACTTAGAAGAAAAGGGCTTCAACGACGCCATCTTCTCCATAAAAGTCATCGGTGCACCAGTGGGTAGCGTATTATGACAAGAATTATGCTGGAAAACACCTGGTGTTTGAGGAAGGAGAGTACGCCACCCTTGATGACAAAGGCAAGTTTTCTTCCCTCAAGATGGTCACAGATGACCTGGACAACCCTGAAATCCAGCTGTTCGAGCACGTGAACTATCAAGGAAGAAGCGTGACCCTGCGCAGTGAAGCCAATCTTCATGACATTGCTTTCAGTGACGTAGCTTCTTCCCACAAAGTGAAAGGTGGTGTCTGGGTGCTGTATCGAGCACGTCAATCGTCAGGGTTCCCAGCTTATTACTTACCCTGGTGATGAAGTTCCCAACTATTGTCTGCTCGGCTTCAACGATGTGGCCAGCCATGTGCGCCCCTTGCTGCCGAAGCCATAGACAGCATCATTCAACGTACGCTTTCTTCAGCTGATTATGAACTGAAATCCTTTTGGAAAGAACGAGGCAGGTGGTGGGGAACGACTGATCTTGACCAGAAACTTGATTTGACTGTGACTGCAATACATCTGAAGAAACTTCATGCAATCAGACTCAACCTTATCATTTGAGTATATCTGTGTAAAGACACACTGCACATTAACTTGGCAAATGTTATATGACAATGATGCATTTTATTAAAAAAGTTTTATGCTGCTAGTTAATTGGCTTATCATCAGTATCAGTTAAAGTATGTAATAAAATACAGAATTGTTACAGATCTACTACAGATCCAAATGTATTTGATTGTCTTTCCCCTGTTTGATGAGAGTGAAATATTAAAGGGGATTTTGGATTCATATTATGTTGAGAAAGAGACAACGAATGCTGTTTTACTCTGTCAACTCAGAAAATAAAGACTCTTAACATAACACTCCTTGGTTCTTAATTCTCTCTTTTTCTTCATTTTCACCCAAGTGATTTACGATTGAGGAACACAACAAATGATTAATCTAAGGAGGCAATAGACACAAGAAGTGCTATTAATACAAATGTTATGTTAAATGTTAAATTAGAAATGAAGATATTTGCCAATGGCATTTCCCCCCTCTTCTCATATATGGCATGGGCCACCTTTGGCTCTATGGAAGGTATCATCACAAATACCACCTGTCACAGATGAACTGTGACCTATGACTTTTATTTTGAAAGGACTGCTAAAGTGCATGCACACACATGAACAGTTTCCACCATTATACAAAACACAATCTAGATGTGTGGTTACTTTTCTGTTTATGTGGTATCATATGCCATTTGTGGCCCTCTGTTTAGTTTAATTGTTTTGTTATATAAACTTCTTTTCTTCTGTTGTTTGTTTGTTGAAATATTTAATGTTTTTGTGGTGTCGTGCCAATAAAACACAAAAGACAAGTATCCCAAAGAAACTTAACTTTTTTAATCTCAAAGAGTGGCGAAATGAACAGTGAAAACAGAAAAACAGCATATATATATATATTGTAACTCTCCTCTTTTTTTTTATGGATTAGCTACTAACGAGGGTCTACCACTTTGATCGAATAAATATTTTTAATGAACCTCAGCAAACATTTATAGTGTTTCTTAGTTGTTTTATTCCCACAGTGCTGGCTCAATTCATTCAAAGTGACTCCTAGTTCAAATTAAGTCCTGATTTCTCACACACAAAAAACAACAAAAAAAAAAAAATCATCTCAAAGTTCTAATCTTCGATGAAGTTCTGTCCATTGAAAAAGAAAAAAAACAAAGTTATACAACCTGATGAAAACATGGAGTGTGCTGAAATATGTTGCGATGAAAAAACATTGAGTGCGTTGAAATATATCTTTGTTTTCTCACATTGTCCATTTCTTGTTGAGCTTAAAACCAAATGGTTTCTCAACCAGTCTATGGTTTGGTTAACCACCAAAAAAAAACATGAGTTCTCAACCACCCCAAAATCTCTCCCTTCTTCTCCCAACTTTTACCTTATATCCCCCTTGTGAGCCTCCCTAGTGCCCTCTAATGCCTCCATTCCCACAAGGATGTGTATACAACTGTTACAGATGTTTCACTCTGTTACATACCCCCTCCCATGTTTAAAAAATTTGTCACATCCGTGACAAATTTTCAAGTTCTGCACATGAAAGACACATCAAAGACTGTAGGTTCAGAAAGAAAAGAAACCCGATAGTTCACAGATCCTAACTTCTTTACTATTTTTGCAGGCCCCTTCCACCTAGGAGATAATTTGGCCATGAAAGCATCATCTGCCTTAGATAACGGATGAGATCGCACCCATACCACATCTCCTTCACGGAATTCTTGGTTCCTTCTTCTCTGGTTGTAATACCTTCTTTGATGCTGTTGTGCTTTCTCCACATTAGCTTTAACCAGATCAATTAGCAGAGTACTGTAACTTTGGTGATCTGGATCTGGTGGATGTTGAATTGCTCATTCCAGTGGCCCTTTCAACCTCCTTCCAAGAGCGATTTCCGCTGGTGAGAATCCAGTGGTTTCTTGCCAAGCTGAATTCAGTGCAAACCGAAATTCCGGAATCCACTGATCCCACCTTCGGTGGTTTTCTTTTACATAGGAAGCTAACATTGTTTTAACATTCCTATTTACTCGTTCTGTCAAATTACTTTGAGGATGGTAAGCTGTTGTTAACCTTTGAATGACTTTCCATTGTTTGCAGACAGTTGTGAGATTTGACGTGAACTGCCTTCCACAGTCAGAGACCAGGGGCCGGTTGCACCAGCTGTGCGCAAGTTACAACGTAGCCTAGTTTCGACGTAAATGGGCACTAAGTTACAACTTACACACTACTAAATATTTTTGCGTTGCACCATTAAACTTAGTTTAAACGTAACTATACGTTCTAACTAAATATTTACGGAAGCCTCTGTCCATGAATAATGGTCGGAATAAGATGTCAGCCAGATTAGATCACATCGATGAGCTCGTAATTGATCATGAAGAGCCGCAAGTTCGTCGACGAGTTTTACGAGACAGACATCATCCGTTGGATATTTATGATGATGTCGACATATATACTCGTTTGCGCTTTAAAAGAGAGGGAATAATGCGGATAACGGACTTGATAGCGTCTGATATTCAGCACGAGACAGACAGAAACGGCGCTCTCTCCCCAAGCCTTCAAGTGTGTGTCGCCTTACGGTTTTTTGCAACTGGATCGATGCAAAATGTAGTAGGCGATTGCATACAGATCCATAAATCTACGGTATGTAGAGTGATCCGCAGGGTGTCACTTGCCTTGTGTCGCCACATGAATAACTACGTGTGTATGCCAAGCATAAACGCACAAAATACGAACAGGCAAAAATTCCATGCCATTGCCAGTTTCCCTGATGTACTTGGCTGCATTGATGGGACACAAATCAGGATAAAAGCACCCACAGTAGATGAGAATGCGTTTGTGAATAGGAAAGGCTTCCATTCACTAAACACCCAAGTCATCTGTGACCCGAGTTTATGTTTTTTAAACTGTGTTGCGAGATGGCCAGGTTCAAAGCATGACAGTTTCATCCTAAGAAGATCAAACATCTTTGAAAAATTTGATTCTGGGGAGTATCGTGGCATTCTGCTGGGTGATTCTGCCTACCCACTTAAAAAGTGGTTGATGACACCATACTTAAACCCTTCCACACAGGCAGAGGAAAAATTCAATTCTGCACATACCAAAACACGAGTAACAGTGGAAAGAAGTATAGGTGTATTAAAAAGGAGGTGGTCATGTCTTCATAGGGGTATGCGACAGCAGATTTTAATTTGTTTGATTATTTTATCAGTTTAGACTGGCTAATATTTCAGATAAAGTACAAGTTTTGAATACACTCCAAATGTGCTCGTTAGGAATTGCAATGGAGCCAGAGAGAGCAGCAAAGGTGATAGGAGCATGCATTGTATTGCATAATTTGGCCATGCTGTGGAAAATGCCAGTCGATGATCTGGGAGATGAAGAGATTGACGAGGTCCCGGAAGAGCACTGCAGACAACTTCAAGACCCAGAAGTGCAAGAGGGTGTAACTGTCAGGCGTTTCATCACACAGAATCATTTCACTTAAACTACACTATAACACATAATTGTCCTTTTTATATATCGTCAATATTAAGTCCATACACAAATTATTTACAATAACTAATCTTTTTTTAAGCTGTATTATTTTCATAGACTTTTTAATTAAACCTCTATTCATTGTAGATATGACTCATCTCACCTCATTCTTCATCAACACAATTTGTAATCTAATATCTCTCAGTTGTGAATTCAATGACATATCCGAAAATATATTTATTGTAAAATATTTCTTCTTGTCAAATTTATTTCATGGTGTCTGCACACACATATTCAATAACAATATATATAAACTTTATTACAGGCTCTAGACCCAACAACAAGACCAACAACATAACAAAAGGAATAGATACATACACACATAAAAACATATATTGATTCATGAGAGTCTTAACAGGCACCCATACCAATGGGTTCTTGTAATACAATTACAAGAATAATAAATACTAAAACATAAATGTTGTTGTGCAAACAAGTTATTAAATATACTAATAATGAACAGTAGCCTATATGTCTTAACAATTACACTTTAACCATTAGCCTTAAACAATTGGCAATTAAACTATCAATATGACTACATTTCAACGATGTTGAAGGAGTAGCCAAGAGGCTTTAACTCCTCTTGTAATTTAATAATTTCTAGGTTTAGTTTCACATTTTCGAGTTCTATCTTTTTCCGTTCACTTTTTATTTTCAAGATCTCCTCTTCAACTTTAGCACATTCTAGTTTGATAAGCTTACAGCGGCTATAGTTTATGTCTTCATCCTGCTCATTTGGACGTTTCCTTTTCTTTGTATTTTCGACTAGCGGTTCTTTGTCTTGTGTGCTCTCTGGACGGTCTGTACGAAGGACAGGCAGATCTCCCGCTGATGCTGGCGCTACAATGTTATCAGCGCAAGTTTCTGTTGCGAGTTGGCTGTCGCAAGTTGGCTGACTTGATGCAACACCTGCCGATGAATAAACAAGAACTTGCTTTTGTAATTTTACAGAATTGTGTCCTAATTCACTTTGCTTTAAAGTATGAAGTGTATAATAATAATAATAATAATAATAATATAAAAAATGTTGACTCTTTTCTGTCACAACTGTGAGTCAGAAAATACAGATTTTTTCCCCGTTCCGTGGCTTTCATATTTGCTCATATGACTGGCACAATATGTATTTTTAGGAAACATTATAAGAATAAAATAATAAGAAACTATGAATACTTTGAGCAATGTCGTCTGTGGCTTCACTTCCACTTTCAACTCCAGTGATTCCGCAGACGGTGGGTGAGTTGTCGCCAATTATTTCCAGGATAACGGTTGAATATGGGCTAGGCTCAGGTCTCGGACCACCTCCAGTGGGCACATGTTTTGTGCGAGGAAAATCCTCGATTGCTTGTGTCTTAAGGTCGCTCCACTTCTTCCTAACTTCCTTTATCTCCCTCTGCTCACAGCCTTTTGCATTTATTTTGTTTGTTATATCCTGCCAAATCTCACCTTTTTTTCGGTTTGTGACAGATGAGTTTAATTTGCTTTCAAGGACTGTTTTGTTTTCTTTGTATCCATCAATTAAAATAAGAATTTCTTCATGACTGAAATTTTTCTTCCTGTTTCTTTTCTCCTCCAAGTGTGGGATAGATATTTTCAATTAAAAGTGTAATGTTTTGAGTTCGAAAACATTTGCTTTAACGTCTTTTTTAACATTCAGTTTAGGCCAGTCAAGAATGAGTTTGAAATTTCGCGCTGTTCAGACTATTTCCTGTTTACCTATTAGAAGGCTTGTGATTGGGTTAAGAAAAATAGACGTCATTCTATGCGACAACACATTACTTTACGGAGAGCTTACGACCTACTAGCTACGTTCTGCCTTAAGAACAAATGGTGCAACCGAATAAAGTACAGAGTTAGTTATAAACTAGCTAGTAGTTACTAAGCCTCTAGTTTGGACTTTACGTTCCAGTTTAAGTAAGAACTTACGAACGGCTGGTGCAACCCTACCCAGGTAAGTGGGTGTTCCCCAGCGAGTGAAAATCTCTTCAATAAGAATTCGAGCAATGGTAGGAGCTTTTGCTGCTCTAAGCGGAAATAACTCCACCCATTTAGAGAAATAGTCCACAACTACTAACAAGTACTCATGTTGCTTTGTGCTTCTGGGAAACGGACCCATTGGGCCCTATTTTAACGATCTGAAACGCAAGTGTCAAAGCGCGAAGCGCAAGTAACTTTGTGGGCGGGTCTCGGCGCTGTTGCTATTTTCCCGGCGGGATAAATGGCTCTTGCGCCCGGCGCAAATCTAAAATGGGTTGGTCTGAAGTAGCTTCATTATTCATAGGTGTGGTTTGGGCGTAACGTGAAATAAACCAATCAGAGCGTCATCCAACATTCCCTTTAAAAGCAGGTGCGCAAGTTCAATTATGGATTGCTATTATTATGGCGTATTTACCAGGCGCACGCCAGGAGCGGTTCACAGCCGAGGAGACTGATGTTCTTGTAAGAGCAGTGAAAGACAGAGAAGTTGTGTTGTATGGGGATGGGAGAAACCCACCCAAAATAGCGTCGGTTAAACAGGTTTTTTCACATCTTCGTGGCACACCACAATGATTTCCGTCATCTCATGTGTTAATATTTTTTTAGTGTAACAATTTATGATTTGCAAAAATAACTGTTGCATCTGTGTAGATTACATGAGCAAAGTGTATGCGCGTTGTGCACGCTATACATTATGGTCAAGCATGCGCCCTTAAAATAGCATAATGAACAACGCGCAACGCGCCACTGACTTTAGACTAGGTTTTTTCTGGTCAGTGGCGCAATTGTTTAATGGAACAGCAAAATAGCACCAGGGATTGTTTGCGCCGGAACACGCCTCCTTTTTTGCGCTGAACCGCCCAGGGAGCGCAAGTTCATTCACTAGTTTAGCGACGTGCTTCTGTGGAGGGAAAAGCGCGCTTTGCGCGGGTGCAAAATAGGAATGACACATGCGTCGCTGTACAAAGTCAATTGCGCTGGGTGCAAGATAGGGCCCATTATGTCAATCCCCATCATGTATCCAGGCTCTACTACCGGAACACTCTGCAGCATCCCTGCAGTTTTAGTTGTGGGTGGTTTGTATTGTTGACATACAGTACATACCTTGCAATACTGCCAGACATCAGTTCTTATGCTGGGCCAATACACAAAATCAAGCAGTCTCATTAGGGTCTTGAAGCTTCCTAAATGGCCACTCAGTGGATTGTCATGAGCATATGATAAAAAAGTCTTTCTGAAAACAGCTGGAATCACTATTTGCATTTTTTGTCCTTTCTTTCCGTCAGGAACACTCCTAAACACTACTCCATTTTTGCAAACATAGTGAACTCGCATTGCATCATCACTTTTTCTCTGCAGATTTTGGGAAATCAAATTCTGAATCTCCTTGTCATCTTTCTGAGCTTTACTAATCTCCTCAAGATTAACAGGTAAATTGTAGTCAGCTGAATTCCTTCTTTGTGCTGTATTTAAAAAAATTGGCTCGGTTTCTGTGTTGTACTGTCTCGACAGAGCATCAGGTACCACATTGCACTGTCCCTTACGGTAACTTACAATGAAATGAAACCCCTGGAGCCGTATAGTCCATCTTATTAACCTAGAAGATGGCTTTGGATGTTGGAATGCCCAGACCAATGCAGCATGATCAGTCACCACCTCAAAAGATGTGCCCTCCAGGTAATGTCACCATTTTTCTACAGCCCATACAACTGCGAGACACTCTTTTTCCGATGTAGAATATGCTTTCTCTGCTCCCTTCAAAAGTCGGGAGGCATATGCCACCACTCGTTCTTGTCCTCCTTCTTCTTGAGTTAAAACGGCTCCCAACACATTCTCACTGGCGTCTGTCTGAACTTTGAAAGCACGGTTAACATCAGGTGAGATTAAAACCGGAGCACTGATGAGATCTTGTTTGATTGTCTCAAATTCTCGTTGGCAGTCTTCAGACCAGATCCATTTTGCCCCTTTTTTCTTTAGAGCATGAAGTGGAGCAGCTTTCTCAGAAAAATTTTCAATAAACCTATGGTACCAACCTGATAGACCCAGAAATCTCTGGACCTCTTTTACTGATGCAGGTACCGGAAATGATTGAACAGACAATATTTTCTCAGGATCGGTCTTAACTCCTTCTGCAGAAATGACATGCCCTAGAAAAGTCAGTGATGGCTTGATGAAATTGCACTTCTTTAAGTTAAGAGACAACCCCGCCTTTTTAAGACAAGAAAACACTTTCTGGAGGTGTTCGATGTGAGTTGACATGGAAGAAGAGTAAACCACAATATCATCGATGTAGACCAGACAGAATTTGTTTTTGTGCTCCCTTAGCACCTGTTCCATAAGCCTTTGAAAAGATGCTGCTGAGTTTTTAAGGCCGAAGGGTAGACATAAAAATTCATATAGCCCTGAAGATGTACAAAAAGCTGTTTTCTCAACACTGGAAAGTTCCATCTCCATTTGCCAATACCCACTTTTAAGATCCAAAGTACTGAAAACTTTGGCTCCATTCATTGATTCCAGTATATCAACAATTTGTGGCATCGGATAGGCATCCAGGTAAGTCTTTGCATTCAGTCCTCTGTAATCTACACAGAGCCTCTTGTTCCCATCCTTCTTGTCCACCACGACCACTGGTGCTGCCCATGGAGAGGTAGAAGGCTGTATGATTTTCTTTTCAAGCAACTCTTTCACCTTCTATAAAATCATTCTTAGAAGCAGAGACTTTGTATGGTTTTTTTCTTACAGGTTGCTGGTCAGTTGTGATGATCTGATGTTGTATCAAGCTGGTTCGTCCTAAATTTTGTGTACATACTGTTGGCCACTTTAACATGAGGTATTTAAGCTGTGCTTGTATCTCAGGCATTGTCTCAGCATGTCTTACTGCTTCATCAATGAGATGATGGTCTTCTTCAGTTATGAAAGGATCTTCCTCTGTCTCTGGAATAGCCATGAAAAAATGGTTGGTGGATGGCTCATCATGGAAAGAAAAAGGGATTATGCTTTTCTTTCGTTTTACCTCAGGAAGATGAAAGTGCAAAGTGTTCAAATCCAACACCATTTTTGATTTTTTTAAAAAGTCAAGACCCAGGATTACTGATACTGCTAAATCCTTATCTTCCATCACAAAAAAAATCCACTTCAAATCTTTTCTTCTTTGATCTCACAAATCAATCTCACCTTTCCGATAGCTTTTTGACATTGTCCATTTGCTAAAATAAAGTTCTGATTACTTGTAGTAAACTGATCACTTTTTTCCTTGCTCAGTTCCTTCCAGATCTTTCTCTGGACAATCGAAAAAGTGCTACCGGTATCAATTATGGCGTCAATGTTAGTTAGATTGATGGTCACCGGCAGTTGAAGAGCTCTGTACCCTTGGCTAGCATTATGATGATCTACCAACATCAGTTGATTTTCTCTCTTTTACTTTGCTGCAGGTAATTTGCTGTTTGCTCCTCACTGTTGACTAAACTCCAATGGTTTTTAGCTCCCATCCAGTCCTTTTCTATCTGTGTCCCCAAACAAACTAATTCATCAACTGTCTTGGCAGAGCTTCTCAGTAAACTGGCTAATCTTGGGTTGCAGTTTCTGAGAATTGCATTCACAATATCTGTTTCATTCATTTTTGGGTTGTTTCTCATACAAAGGGCTCTGTAGTGATAAGCAAAATCTCGAATGCTCTCCTTATTTTGTTGTCTCCTGTTTATGAGCCTCTGTGCAGCCACTTCTTTAAAATCCTCATTTAAATGCAAACAAAAACTTATCCTTAAAGCATTTCCATGTACCTACATTCTTTTTTTCAGCACTCCACCAAACTTTTGCCGTCCCTTTTAGTACCGCAGCCAGTGACGCCAGCAGTTCTTTATCAGGTAATGGTTGAAGATTAACATACTCCTTAACTCTCTCAATAAATACAACTGGATCATCATCACTTGCATTTGTAAAGCTGGGAAACTCTAATTTAACCGACGGATTGTAAGGTGCTGGTATTGTAGGCAGAAACATATACTGTTGACTCGAAGAAGACTGTTTTTGCATACTTGTAGTTTTTTGACTGATCGTAGTTGCAGAAATAGGAGTAGATGAAAGTGGGTTTAGAGCTTGTATCCTCTGATCTAGTTGTTTATCTCTTCTTTTTAGACAATCAACCATGCTCTGACCTAAATCAGCTATCTTACTGTCTATTTGTGTTTTAATTCGATCAGTTTCTCTTTGGATATGGTAGTTAATTTTATCTTCTAGTTTTTTCATCATGTCTATCACTGTTTCTTGACTTACACAATCACTCAACCGATGTTCAATGTCACTAAGGTGTTCTTCAACATTGGTTAAACGTTGCACTGTGACCATTCCATTTGAATACACCTGCTCCTCCTCAAATTCAACTAGGCTGCGTTCCAGTTCGGTTTTAGACACGCACTCGCGAACTTCCCTAAACACTTCCCCTCGGGGGAATCCCTGGCTGCCACCATTTTGAAGTGCGTTCGAGGGAAGTTTATATGGACAGACCCTCGCTCCCTCGATTTTGACCGAGGGAGCGAGTCTACTTCATATGTACACTTCAGGCAGCTCCATAACCCACAATGCAACACGATTGTGACGTCACCGCATATCGCGTTTAATTTACCCCACCACAAACAACTCTATGATATATTAATTATTTTTTAAACATTAAAAAAACACACATATACACATATAGAATGCTGTATTAAACAATTTTGTAAGGGGAAAAAATAAATAATAAATCAGCTCCATTGCGGATTCCAAGTGATCAAGGGCTTAGGACGTTCCAGTTCAGCCCATACAAAGGTTCCGCCAGAAGTCAACGAGACCGAGTAAAGTTAGCGAGGGAAGGGCATTTAAAAACCGAACTGGAACGCAGCCCTAGTGGTGGCGGAGGTGGAAGTGCATTAAAATCATCTGGTTCACCAGGCTGGTCTTGCATTGCAGATTTCTCTTTTTCTTCTTCTGAATCAATATAAAGTCCACTAAAAGTGTCAATCATTTCATTCACTGGATCTCTCATCTGAATGAATGCTTCTTCAGAGAAATCCACAACAGACACGATCTCATCCCTATCCATTTTAGACTATTATGTTTGCTGTAAATTAATTAATCTCTCCCTTCTTCTCCCAACTTTTACCTTATATCCCCCTTGTGAACCTCCCTAGCGCCCTCTAATGCCTCGTAGTATAACCACATCACTCCATTCCCACAAGGATGTTTATACAACTGTTACAGATGTTTCACACTATTACAATATATATATATATATATATATATATATATATATATATATATATATATATATATAGTGGTGGTCAGAATTATTGGCACCCTTGGTAAATATGATCAAAGTTGACTGTAAAAATAAATCTGCATTGTTTATCCTTTTGGTCTTTAATTTATAAAATAAGCAAAAATCTAACCTTTCATTGAAGGAAAAGAATTGAAAGTGGGGAGAAATCACATTAAGAAATAAATGTTTTTTTTTTTCTCAAACACGTTGGCCACAATTATTGGCACCCCTAGAACTTTTTATGAGTAAAATATCCCTGAAGTATATTCCCATTCATATTTACATTTTTTTTAGCTCTCCAGTGTGATCATGAACATGAAGTTGTCCAGCCATGACTTCCTGTTCCACAGCAGTATAAACATGAGGAAACACAGAGGCCAAATTTCCTTAATCATTCATCACAATGAGTAAAATCACAGAATATAGTCCTGATGTGCAGCAAAAGATTGTCAAGCTTCACAAAATAGAAAGTGGCTGTAAGAAAATAGCTAAAGCATTGAAAATCCCCATTTCCACTATCAGGGCAATAATTAAGAAGTTCCAATCAACTAAAGATGTTACAAATCTGCCTGGAAGAGGACATGTGTCTAAATCATCCTAATGCACGGTGAGGAGGAGAGTTTGAGTGGCCAAAGACTCTCCAAGGATCACAGCTGGAGAATTGCAGAGATTGAGCAGAGTCTCAGAAAGCCTAAAAAAATAGTCAAAAGCACCTACATCCCCACAAGATGTTCGGGAGGATTTCAAGAAAAATCCTCTGCTCTCATCCAGAAACAATCTCCAGCATATTCAGTTGTCAGACAAGACTGGAACTTCAAACGGGACTGGCTTCTATGGTCAGATGAAACTAAAAAAAGAGCTTTTTGGCAGCAAACCCACCAGATGGGTTTGGTGCACACATGGATAAAAAGTACCCCATGCCCACTGTAATGATCACCGTCTGCTCCTGTCACTCCCCGGACTACACTTCCCACAATTCTCCCTGTCAATCACATGTTCACCCCACACCAATCACCTGTCACCACATACAGCCATGCACACACTCCTCACTAATCACCACACCCAGCTGCAGCTTGTTACCTGGACTATAAAAGGACTCTCACTTACACCATCTAATCGCAAAGTCTTGTTTACCCTGTGTGACATTTCCGAGCGTTATATCCTGTCTGCCTGTTTGTTGTTACCGTTCCTGCCTGTACCTGTTTATTGACCCATTGCTGCCTGTCCTGACCCTTGCCTTGTCTGCTGTTCTGTGAATGATATCTGCCTGTCCTCGATCTTCCGCCTGTACTCTGACTACGACTCTGCCTGTTCCTTGCTGTTCCTGTTTGCCCCTGATCGACCCAGCCTGTACGACTATGCTCACTTTGAATAAAAGCTTGCACATGGATCTCTGCCTGAGTCCCCATTCGTTACACCCACGGTTAAATATGCTGCTGGATCTTTAATGTTGTGGGCCTATTTTTCTGCTGGAGGTCCTGGATATCTTGTTCAGATACATGGTATCACGGATTCTATCAAATACTAGCAGATAAAAAATCAAAACCTGACCGCTTCTGCTAGAAATCCAATAATGGGCCATGGTTGGAGCTTCCATCAGGACAGTGTTTCTCAACCCTGGTCCTGGAGGACCCCCAACACTGCAGGTTTTGTCTTTCTCCCCAATTAAACACACCTGAATCAACTCATCAGCCAATTAGAAGAAACTCCACTACCTGAAATGAGTGTATCAGACAGAGGAGACTTTCAAAATGTGCAGTGTTGGGGGTCCCTCCAGGACAGGGTTGAGAAACACTGCATCAGGACAATGATCCAAAACAAACATCAAAACCAGCACAAAAATGTGTCACTTCGCACAAAATGAAGCTTTTGACATGGTCGTCCCAGTCCCCTGACCTGAACCCTAAAGAAAATGAGTGGAGTGAACTGAAGAGAAGAAGCACCAACATGGAGCTGGAATCTGAAGGATCTGGAGAGATTCTGTATGAAGAAATGGTCTCTGATCTCTTGTCAGGTGTTCTCCAAACTCATCAGGCATTATAGAAAAAGACTCAGAGCTGTTCTCTTGGCAAAAGGAGGTTGCAAAAAGAACTGAATAAAAGGGTGCCAATAATTGTGGTCAACGTGTTTTGGAGAAAAAGATTCATAATGTTATTTCCCCCCCACTTTCAATTCTTTTCCTTCAATGAAAGGGTAGATTTTTGCTAATTTTATAAATTAAAGATCAAAAGGATGAACAATGCAGATTTATTTTTACAGTCAACTTTGATCATATTTACCAAGGGTGCCAATAATTAGAATATCGTGAAAAAGTTCATTGTTTTATTGTAAATTATTTTAAAAAATGGAACTTTCATATATTCTAGATTCCCTACATGTAAAGTAAAACATTTCAAAACATTTTTTTTTAATTTGTTGATTAGAACGTACAGCTAATGAAAGTCCAAAATCCAGTATCTCAAAATATTAGAATATTTACATTTGAGTTTCATTAAATGACCATCCGTACAGTATAAATTCCGGGTATCTCTTGTTCTTTGAAACCACACTAATGGGGAAGACTGCTGACTTGGCAGTGGTTCAGGAGACAATCATTGACACCCTCCACAAAGAGATCAAAGTCACAAAAGGTCATTACTGAATGGGGTGGCTGTTTACAGAGTGATGTATCAAAGCATATTAAATCAAAAGTTGACTGGAAGGAGGAAATTGGGTAGGCAAAGGTGCACAAGCAACAGGGATGACCACAAGCTTGAGAATACTGTCAAGTAAAGCCGATTCAGACACTTGGGAGAGCTTCACAATGAGTAGAATGAAGCTGGAGTCAGCGCATCAAGAGTCACCACACTCAGACATCTTCAGGAAAAGGACTACCAAGCCACTTCTGAAACAGAAACAACGTCAGAAGCATCTTACCTGGGCTAAGGAGAAAAAGAACTGGACAGTGAACAGTGGTCGAAAGTCCTCTTTTCAGATAAAAGTAAATGTTGCATTTCATGTTGAAATCATGGTCCCAGAGTCTGAAGGAAGACTGGAGAGGCACAGAATCCAAGCTGCTTGAAGTCTAGTGTGAAGTTTCTGAAGTCAGTAATAGGGGTGTAACGATACGCTCAGGTCACGATACGGTACGTATCTCGATACGGAGTTCACGATACAATACGTATCACGATATTTTGAACAAAATGAAACTGAAATTCAAACAAGATTTATTAAAAAAACGAACAAATTTCAATAATTTTCCTTGTTGTACATACAAGATCACATTTCAATAAAATAAATAAATATAAAATTTTAATAAAAACCTTCTGTATTCAAATTAACAGTTGAATAGGGCTGTCTGTCACTGAAAAAAAATGTTAAATTTAACATGAACTTAGAATTATGAATAGGGGCCGTTCACATATCACGTCTAAAAATGCGTGGAAGGCGCGGCCGCACCGCTTCTCCTTCTTTCCAAAGCGCTTGCGCTCCCGTGGTGTCGGTCGTTGCTATGCAACCATGAACTGAGCTCTCCAAGAGGATCAGGATGTTTATGCAAAGGATAAATGATTTCTAGCCCTTGCATTAGTTTTACTACGAGATATATTGATGGAGATAAGATATAAAAACCACCATGTACAGCTATGATCAGCTGTTCGGCTGAGCTTTTGATGTTTTGTTACGGAAAGGCCATAGCTGATCGGTTGATTCTTGTCACACGACCTGCGGTGCGCTTGCGGCATTCTGAGAAGTTGAGAATTGCATGCGCGTCGCAACCGCGTTGATCCCATTATGAGCGCGCCTGCCGCGCGGCTACATTTGAAAATAATAACTGACTTGCACGCGGAAAAGACGCAATATGTGAACGGCCCCACAGAACTTCTTAAAGCAAAGCATCGCAAGCGTCTTTTGCTTTTCTGTGAGCACAGCTGTTGCTGTGCACTGCGGTGAAAGAAAGCCACGACTTTTCTCACGCAACCATGCAAGAGACTGACATGAGAAATGTTTAAACCTGCTTGCAAGATTCAATGTGTGCCCGAAACACTTACTGAACTAGAGAGCTGATTGAGACACACCATCTACGATAAATCGTTACACCCCTAATACTTATAGTAATTTAAAAATGTGGTAGCATTGGATCTGGACAGGAAGGATAACTCTGGGAGTTGGAAGGGGTGTGTCGCGATTCTGCCTTCTCACATCGCGATACAGGTTCGTGGACCTGCGTATCGCGATTTCGGTTTCATATCGCATATCGTTACAGCCCTAGTCAGTAATGATTTGGGGGGGACGTGATGTCTGCTGGTGTTGGTCCATTGTGTTTTATCAAGTGCAAAGTCAATGCAGCCATCTTCCAGGAGATTTTGGAGCACTTTATGCTTCCATCTGCTGACAAGCTTTATGGAGATGCTGATTTCCTTTTCCAGCAGGACTTTAGCACCTGCCCACAGTGCAAAAACCACTTCCAAGTGGTTTGTTGACCATGATATTACTGTGCTTTATTGGCTAGCCAACACGCCTGACCTGAATCTATGGGATATTTTCAAGAGAAAGATGAGAAACAGTCGATCCAACAATATACAGATGATCTGAAGGCTCAATAGTGCCTCAGCAGTGCCACAGGCTGATCACTTCCATGCCACACTTCACTGATGCTGTAATTTGTGCTAGGAGCAAGTCATTTGCTGTAATATGTGCTGCCGACCAAGTATTGAGTGCACAAATGAACATACTTTAAAGAACTTGAACTTTTCTGTTTTGCAAATCCATTTTTTGATTGATCTTAGGAAATATTCTAATATTTTGAGATACTGGATTTTGGACTTTCATGAGCTGTATGCTCTAATCATCAATATATAAAAAAAACAAACAAAAAAAACTTTTGAAATGTTTTACTTCACATGTAGGGAATCTAGAATATATGAAAGTTTCATTTTTAAAAATAATTTACAATAAAAAAAAATAACTTTTTGATGATATTCTTGTTATATGACCAGCACCTGTATATATAATAACATAGTCCTTCTTGTGGCCATTATGTGAATTGCACTCTAATGTTAACTATTGCAGCAAGGATACCACAGTTCCCTTCAACTCTGCGCTGATCGCGCTATGGGGAACGTCACTCGTGACTTGTGTTCGAAATGCCAAGAATCACAACACTCCAATCCTATTGGCCGGCGACAGCCTATCACATCAAACGGCACGAACCGTGACGTATAAAGGGAGCGCCTGGGGAAGCAGCCAACATCCTTTCGTCTTTTCGGGACTGTTTTTGTTCGTGCCATTGTTTCACAAACCCCGGTAGGAAATTACTTCTTTTTTGTCTGCAAACGTTCAGGAGAATGTGTTCATCCGTGTCCCCTGGTTTGACACTTGATGTACACGTTTCTGGGCGGTGTGTATGTGTGTTTGTCTATTATTAGTGCGAGCGTCTCTTCTGTTCAGACGCTCTGTTCTCGTTTGACACTCTTTCCGAGGGAGGAGGTGTTTGCATCTGTGTTTGTAGCCCTGTGTGTGCTATGACCGCTCCTCTGGCTGCTGGGTGTGTGAGCCGCTGTGTTTTTGGGACGCGCTTTTCGGCAGGCTGCAGCTGCCGTGAGTGCGCGTTAAGAAAGGAGCCGCGCGCGGACAGTTTGACGAACGGTCCCTTTCTGTCCATGAATATTGCGGCTCCCATAGACTTTCTATTCTCTCCTGATCTCCGCGTTTGAGATCGGGAGGGCATGGAAAAACCCCTGGCCGTTCAGATTTGGATCTGAGCCAGACAGACGGGAGGAGGAAGAAACGAGAGTAATGGGTGATCGATTGTAAACACCGTTGCATTTGTAATAGATTCCCCAGCTATTTTAGGGCGATTTACATCTACCCTCTCCTCTTCTTCTTTCGCTCCCATTATTAAGGCACAATTTAGCTAAATCATTAAAACTAAAAAGAATGGACGGATTAATAAAATGTCATAAAAAAAACTGCAACTCCTGCCCAGCAAACATGCTTCTTTGGGGCCCGTGTGGGGCCATTGTGGGGCACTATGCAGAGTGGGCCCCTGTTGGGGCCAGAAGTGGGCCCACAGCAAGCCCCTTAGGGGCCTGTGTGGGGCCATTGCGGGCAGCCCATTGTGGGCCCAGATACCGGCGTGAAATGTGGGGCACATGTGGGTCCCACACTATGGGACCCATTGGGACAAAGTGTGGGCTGGCCCACACTAAGCAGAGTGGGCCTCTTTTGGCCATTTGTGGGCCCACAGCAAGCCCACAGTGTGGGTATACTGTGGGTACACTGGGAAAAGAGTGGGCATACTGAACAATGCACAGATGTGTAAGAACATACCTTTGCCTTTAACAAACAACAAGATTAGTTTGGTTCTACTTTGCATTTGCCACAACACACACAAAACAAGTTCACTTGTTGAAAGAATAAATTAGAAGTCATATGTTTAAAATAATTACATTTATTCACATTCATGTAAAAAAAATAAAATAAAAAAATAAAATAAAAATAAAAAATATATATATATATATATATATATGAGCAATATCACACGAGTAGCTGTGCGATATGGCTGTATATCAGCACGCTGTGATTCGTCCGTAGGCACGAGGCCGCAGGCCGAGTGCCGTAGGTAATCACAGTGTGCTGATATACAGCCATATCGCACGGCTACGAGTGTGATATTGCGTTTATACAACAGTTCGACGGCACGAGTGTGTAAATAAATAAGAACAACAACGGAGTGTCTTTAAAACCCTCTTTTGTGCAGCACTACTTCCTTCCGCCACGGATTCAAATCTCAATTTGACAGTTGGACCAAGCCTCCGTTACTAACTCTAAAACGTCACTTCAGAACTAGTAACGAAGGAACGTTTCAAAACTCAAGTTGTCAGTTGGACCAAGCCTCCGTTGCTAACTCTAAAATGTCACTTTAGAACTAGTAACGAAGGAACGTTGAGTCGCTTCATTGAAACACATTGAATTTTGTACAGTATTAGAGAGACAGAGAGAGAGAGAGAGAGTAGGCTATTACCTGTGTCTGGTATATTGCATTACATTCATTCTTCAAGTCGATGTCCATAATATTATATCCTTTATACAAGTCCGTTTGAATGTCCGCTGAGGAAAGCGATCTTTGTATTTGTCCTTTTTTACAGTTTGGGAATTTTCCATAAAATCCATTACACCACAGCGCTAAAACAACTTCCTTTTGCAAAAGTTCCTTTCAATTTAAAAGTCTCTTGTGCTTCACTGACTCATTCTCCTGTAAAGTGTTGCCGCCATCTAATGGCGTATTAATGTAATGTTCACTCAATCCATATTACTTAATGGACATATTTATATAAAATCATATTTATTAACAATAATATTTAGAACAACAAATAAGCACAATTGTACAGTTCAGTCAAACATAAAGCACTAGTTATTAAAAAAAAAATAGGTCACCATTTACGCTTGTATGTGGGTTTTACAAATATTTAACGAATGAAAAGGATTTTAAAGAGCTTGTGACAAAACCTCCTAACTCCATTGGATCCTCAAACTGTCAGTCAAGCCTCATTAATCTGCCTCACCTCCTAAATAAAGTGCGCATGCAGTTTGGACATCTCCTCTGTGCAATGCAAAGGTAAATAAAGATCTGATGTTTGAAAAAAAAAATTGTAAAGCGTTTTCTTTACTCAAAAAACCATATGTTTATAAAGTTTAATGTTTTACGTATTTGAAGCAGAGAAGAGTCTGATATGCCTCGTCTAGTTGTAGCCAATGTGCTATATAAGGATGTAACGTAACGTTTATTATTATCAAATTTAATATAGCACAATTCGACTTTCTCTGTAACAAATAATAGATTAATAAGACCAAAGATTGCCCGTTCTATGTACTCAAATTGAATTATGTCTCATGTTTAACCACTATAAGAGCCAGCGGCAAATCCCCGAGGCACTGGCCGAGATGAAGCTGTTCTCGGCAGTTACAGAAGCACTGAACGGCCGCTGACGCACTCGAGCTCGCATCTCCGAAAACGTCAAAACAAATTGTAAAATAGGCGCTGTTATTAAATATGAGTCACATATTTCAGGTCTAAACAACTACATTCTCGCCTAAAAAACTATTAAAACTACAGTTCGTGGTACAAGAAGTAGTATTTGTAAAAAATTACGGTTGATTTGATCGGCCGCCATGACAGTCACTTCAAGCGGAGTGATACAAACGGTGAAAAGGCAGTAGGAGTGCTGTTATCACTGAAATATCGCATGGCTATCAGCCAATCAGATTCAAGAACCAGACAGAACTGTTGTATAAATATATATATATATATATATATATATACACACACAATACATTACCATTCAAAAATTCAGTAATATTTTTAAAATGCTTTTGAAAGAAGTTCTTTCTGCTCATCAAGGCTGCATTTATTTGATTAAAAAAAAAAACATTAAAGAGAGTAATATTCTGAAATAATATTAACTTAAAATAACTGCAGGGCTTGACATTAATGCTTGTCCAGGACAAGTGGATTTTTTGAAGGGGCAAGTGAAAGAGAATTGTACTTGCCCGACTGGATAAGCAGCCTGATAAAAACGCCAATAACAAAAAATAACTAGGGAATCACCAAAAACATGAGAATTGTTCTACATTCATTTAGTTTAAATGGCGACTGATAGTGAAAAATAACATAATATATAATGTACTGACGGTAACAAGGTTGTGCTGTTGAGACTCGCACAGCCTCTCAAGGAAAAATCGCAACAAATGTGCCCAGCTCACTCAAAGAAACTCAGTTTTAGAGTTAGTTCACCCCAAAATTAAAATTCTGTCATTAATTAATCACCCTCATGTCGTTCCACGCCCATAAGACCTTTGTTTATCTTCGGAGCACAAGTTAAGATATTTTTGATAAAAGCCAATGACTCGTGAGGCCTGCACTTATTCGAAACAAAAGATTCATAAAGCTTCGAAGCTTCATGAAGTAGTGTTTAGTTCAGTGACGAGTGCTAGATATTGTTGTATAAAGTCGTTATATTGTTTTTTTGGCGCACAAGTATTCTCTTCGCTTCATAACATTAAATTTGAACCAATGTAGTCACATGAACTGTTTTAAACATGTTTTTTGTAACAGTTACCTTTCTGGGCATTTGAAGGTCTAAATTAACTTGCTCTCAATGCAGGCCTCATGGGTCATTGGATTTTATCAAAAATATCTTAATTTGTGTTATGAAGATGAACGAAGGTCTTACATGTGTGGAACGACATGAGGGTGAGTAATAAAAGACAGAATTTTCATTTTTGTGTGAACTAACACGACCAAGAGTGCTGAATACCATCACAATTGAAAATGTGACACTGATTTCATTTCATTGTTTGAATTAATGACTCAATGACTCACTCATTAAGAGTTACCTGCCGCCACCTACTGGCAGTTTAGTTTCATGTTTAAAAGTATCATTCTTTCCGACATTTTTTTATTATCTAATCTCACAACATTTTTAAATGCAGTTGTCATTTTTCAGTTTAAATTATTTCATTTGACTGGTAACAGTGTCTTATTACACTAATTTAATTTATTGATCAAATTTAAGAATTTAAAATGAAAGATGAAGCATTTATTTAATAATGGGGAAAATGCCATTTATAAAGGTAAAAATATCATAAATATGCAGATTTATACATGTCACAGTTGGCCTTAACACTGATGCTGCAGAATAAATTGTATTTATAATAGAGTTTGTGAATGACCGATTTACTCGTCACAGGAAAATGTCGAGCCCTGAACTGTTTTAATATATTTTACAAAGTAAAATATAAATATTTTCCTGTGATGTTAAAACCTAATATTCAGCAGCCTGCATCCAGTTGTCAGTGTCACATGATCATTCAGAAATCATTCATTTGTGGATGGAGATGAGTGATCAATCCCCTCAGGTACCAGTAGATCTTTGCCTGGTCTCCAGTCTTCTGGTTCTTCTGCTCCTTCCACCATCCCAGTCTCTTGCATTATGGAGCCATGATTTAACAGGAGTTTCCACTTCAGAAGCTGTGGCCTGGCTGCTTTTTGTGCGCTTTTTTATCTAAAGTGAGAAAAAAACAACAATTGAAACATCATTTAAAAACAAAACACAAGTTTTGTATACATTACATTTGTGTTTTCCCAAGGGTTAGGACATTTCCAACCCAGAGAACAATCTTTTGAGAACATCTAAATGCACTTTGACTGGAGAAACCTGAGAATAATTTGAGTTCCTGAAAAATAGTTCCAGGTGTTGTTTATTAATATTAAAAACAATTTCTGACTGTTGTTGAGAGAGAAAGATACAGAGAGTGAATAAATTGAGGGCATGATGAACTGAGAGCATGAGAACAATTTACTAAAACTGTCAACACGATGTAAAGAAAAAAAATTGTTTGCTACTCACCCTCGTGTCATTCCAAACCTGCATGATTTCTTCTGTGGAAGATGATATTTTGAAAACTGACCATGTTTTTGTCAATAGAATAAAAAGTCAATGGGATCCAATGCAGTTTACATTGTATGGACAAAACAGATAAAACATTCTTCAAAATATCTTCTTTTGCATTCCACAGAAAGAGTAAGTAATACAAGTTTGGAACAACATGAAGAACTATACCTTTAATGTAAGAAATCATTGATGACTTTAACTTTCAGCATGAATATGTAATTTTTATTAAAATAAATGCAAATACTGAGAATGTGTCTGACAGTCAAAAATGTACTTACACAGCAAAAGATGCAGTGACCTGTGCTTGAGCGGCTCTCCTTAGGTTTATTTAGCTGTGGTTAACAAAATCACAAAGCAGAAAAAGAGAGAAAGAAATATTGAATAAATCTATACAAATTAAAATGTACTGTATTCATTTTTCATCAGTGATTATTGACTAATCAGCATGTCAGGAGTTCTCAGCTCTGGTCCTCGAAGTGCACTGTCTATGTTTATGTCCACACCTGATCAATCTCACCACATGTGACTTTCTAGTCAGTAAACCAAAAGAGCTTGATTGGCTTGTTCAGGTGTGTTGGACCAGGGTTAGTACTAAAGTCTGCAAGATAGTGGTCCTCGAGGGCCAGAGCTGAGATCCCCTGCGATATGTTCTGAACATGATAATTCAGAGATCCAGAATGACTGCTAGATCGATCACTTACGACAGTGGTGTCCAGTCCTGGTCATGGAGGACCAACGTCCTGCAGAGTGTAGCTCAAACCGTCCTGTAGTTCCTGGTCATCCTGAAGACCTGTAGTCAGGAATCAGGACTAGATGGCAAAGAATACTGAAAAGAGAGAGGACAAACAACATGTCAATGGTATGAAGCAAGTTTAAATCTTTTATTCATGAATATGTACAATGACATCTGAGAATGTGACACATGGCACCACTGTACTGTCAGATACAGTGATACCCAAAAGATTAACAGATAACAAGCAAAATGTTTATGAAAGTACAGTTATATGGTGCAATCTACAATGCAAAAACTGATAATGTGTGAGACAGTGAGTCGAATACTTACAGAGCAGAACCAATGATCTGATTACACACAATGAAAAGGAGAAAAAGAAACAAGAATATTTCAGTTAAATATTGCTCTGTATGGATGAACGTGCTGATGAAATGTAGGCCTATACATTCAAGAGAAATTATACATCAATATTTAATGTGAATATAACTGAATTAAAACATTTAGGCCATGAAATTATATCTTTTCATAATTAATTAATTACATGGTTGATTTCATTTGAAATACACAGGCCAATGACTTCTCTCTCTCTCTCTCTCTCTCTGTCTCTTCGTGCATGCGCCAACTTGCGCGTGAGACAAAGCATTCAATTTGTTATTTATAGGTCACCGTAACATGACAGCAATATAAAAATACAAAGCACATATAAATAAATATGGTTTGCTGTCTGAACTGTCAGCGCACAGTGTTTATCGATGTATGAACGGTTATAAAATCATATGTAACGAGATTTAATGTAGGCCTCGTTTACGTCGCTATTTTAACTATAAAACGGACACGACTGACTCATTTATGCCTAGCTCGGTCGTAGTTCGCTAAAATAGCAACAGGAGAACAATAATAAATCAAATTAACACCAAAATGGATGTAAAACAATTCAAGGCATTGAATTTATGCAGTTTTAAAGTACATATATAAACTATAGATTACCAGAAAATGGGCTAGTCGACCGTTATAACCGTTAGTCATTTAAACGGCAGCATACGTTACAATCAGATTAAAACACTAACAATTGGTGTAATTTAATTTTAGTCAATAAATTCATTAGCATTTTCATCTGTTACACTAATTTTAACAGAAAACTCAGAAATTACCATTTAAAAAAAGCTTATAATTTAGAAAGCTTACCTGTTTGAAGCAGAACTGGGCAGTGCAGTCCAATCCAGGATGACAGCTCATTAGCGATGCAGCTCCAGCAGTCTCATTGGTTAGAATTAATCACGTGATGACGCCAGCTTCCGTATTACTAGGCTCTGCTTATAATATTTTTTTTTTCTTCTTTTTTTGCCATTTCAGAAATATATAATGTCAAATTCATCAGTGATGTATTTATTATGTGTGTAATATTAGGGCTGGGTTAAAAAAAATCGATTTTCGATTAATCGTTTTTTAAAATGTGGTCGATTCAAAATCGATTCTCAAAGGCCACCAATCGATATTTTTTTTTTCCATATTTATTTCCGCAAACATTGAACGTAAGATAAACGTTAATCTAATTACGAGTCTTCTCCACTAGATGTCACTCTCTTATTTGCCTTGCGCGATGTCACCAAGGAGCGAGAAGCGAACTTGTCAGCCGTGTTTCCACTGTGGGGCCTAAAGCGGACGTGCTAGTGCGTGCCAGGGCCAGTCGCGTTTCCACTGTCACTTCCGGGGCTTAATCGTGCCTCGTCGTGCCTCTCTCTCAACGGACTGATAACCATATTTAGCTCCGCATATTTCATAAAATAAAGCAACTCCATGTTTTTGGGATTGTTTCTTTGTCACTGGAGAGAGTGCTAAAGCTCCTCAGGTCGTATTTTTGGTGGAAAATTTGTAGAAATTATTATTCTTTGTATATGTGATGTATACACCTCCTATGACTACAAATAAACAGAAACAGACGCGACTGAATAAGTGTGTGTCCTCTTTCTTTTGTGAAATAACAGTAAATACCACTTTATTTCTGTGACTAAATGTTTAATCTTGACACAAATTAATTTGTTTGGTAAAACATTGATGCTTGGGTTTTTAAATTAAGTAAACAACAAAATGCCAACAACGCCTGCTTTTATCATGTTCACTTTACGATCTCGCTAGTTTCCAGTAATTTCTTTCTGATTATTTTTCTGATAAAACTTCAATTTGTTTGTGAAATGACGGGTTTGTGTGACGTTGTTCAAGAGAGGCGTGTTACGGGCGGGTTTTAGTGAAGCGCTGTGGAGCTTCTGGCCCGACGGTGGAAATGCAGCGTGATTTTGGGCTCGGTGCTACAAGTCCGGGGCTATTAGCCTAGCCTGGCCCGCTGAAAGCCCTGGCTCGCACTGGCCCGACAGTGGAAAAGCAGCTATTCATTCATTCAGTGCTTAAATGGCGGTTTCAGGTGCTTTGTCAACGTTGATGCCACCTTCACATAAAATTGAATCGAGAATCGAAAATCGAATCGAGAATCGAAATCGAATTGATTTGAGAGCTTGTGAATCGAAATCGAATCGATCTGGAACATCTGAATTGATACCCAGCCCTATGTAAAATATATATATATATATATGCACACATAACTAATAAAGACCAATGATAATAGTGAACAAATGCATCATTGATTAGCCATTTATATTGTTTTATTGTGACAAATAAGTTAATTTTATTTAATATATACGGTAACACTTTCTATGAAGTCTAAGCTATAATGAATTATAGCTCCATTTATACTTATTTATGTTAAGTATTCTATAAATATATTTTAAAAACTAACTAAAACTAAAACTAAATTAAGACACTACATTAAAAGAACAGTTATAGTTACATTTATATTATTTTTATTTATAAGTCATGCATTTGCTTTTTCAGTGCGCATGCTCATAATCCATTACACTGATTTATAAGTATTAATTAATCAGTCAATTCCATGAATTTATAAAGATGCAACCTGCATCGCTATAATGTTATTACATAACAATGACATTTTAGTAATTCAGATTTATTTCTGTCAAATAAGTGAATATATTGTTATTAATACCTGTGTTGTGTTTTTATAAATACTTATTGTGAATGATAATAGTTACTAACCTCTATAAATGCATTGTTGATGGCTTTAAGTAAAGTAAAAACATAGGATGCAATTTTCCTAGAGAAAATGTTTAGTAATTGAGGATGTGCACATTATACATTTTAAGTTGTTTTGCAAATGTACCAAATAAACAATAATTCCAATATAAAAAATGAAAAAGAAAGAAATCATTATAAACAGTTCTTTTTAATATTACATACTAGCAGAACACTGCAACAAGATTTTTAAAGGAACAGGGAAACAGCTGCTAAGCAAACAGGCAAAGACATCTTCTTGACTGTGTGCAGTTTTAGTTAAGTATGGTGTGGGCTGTTGAATGTAATGACATATATGACATTTTACTGAATCGTTAAAAAATAGTTTGATTAACCCTGATTTAACAATGATTTAACCGTGCTGTTAACATGGTGGGCTGCCCACAGTAAACTCTCATATTGGCCCTACAGTGAAAAACTTCTGTGGGCCCTGCATGAGTTAACCCATCGGGGGGCCCCTGTGGGTTTTCTGTGGGCAAGCCCACTGTGGGTTTGCCCACAGATAGCCCACATGGGGCCCCAAAGGGTTTTCCCTTGCCTACACTGTCCCACAGAAAACCAACACTTACCCACAGTGGGCCCACACTGGCATGTTTGCTGGGTGCAGCCGCATTTAAATGCAGGAGTGTATTCTATTCCTTAAAATATCAAATATCAAATTCAAAAACAACACATTCCAGCGGATAGATCGCCTCTTATTTAACACAGACCTACGAATTTATTATCGAATTGAGATTTCTTTTTTTAGGTACAATTATTCGCTGAGTTTAAGTTCACTTTTGAGACATTTCAAAATCTCGCAGAGAGACAGCTGAAAGCGCACCCTGTTTTTTATTTTTATTTTTCAAAAGTACAAGGTTTTGTTGTTATTGTGAGCGTACACACATAAAAGTAGATCATTTGTAGTCTTGCACTAATCTGTAGGCTATCGCCAAAAATGACGGAAGGCCTGTTTTAAGTTGTTTCTGTCATGAGGAGAAAATCCATCAGAACGCGCCGGCGCTTTCATCGACCAGAGGGATAAAAATGTAGCCAATTTAGTTTCATATTTATATTTAAATATTGGGCTATAGCCTAATATAATTTTTTTTTAATATGTCACCAATGTTGATTATGAAAAGTGAATAGCATGACGGATGCGCAATGTTGGGAGACAAATGCAGCGGGTCATGAGTTTGACCACTTCATTAAGTTTTGTTTTATAGTAAGTCTTTCTTTAAAAAGAATTTCGTTTTGTAGAAATTGTATCTTACTTTCAATCAATGTTTCATCAACCAATTATTAATAATTAGGAAGAACCAATTATTAACCAATTATTAACCAATTATTAATAATTAGGAAGAAAACCATGAACGTCGGGTGTGGAATGGATTGAAGTGCGTAACAAACGAACTCATGTTTCCGCGGCCGTTGAATAAGGCTGAAGCAATAGACATCTTTCTGTTTTTATTAAATTTCTTAAATACATGCCTTTATTACTAGGGTTGGGAACCGAGAACCGGTTCTCATCCGGAACCGGTAGTGTTTTTTGAAAAGAACCATAACCGTGCAAGATTTCTAAGTTTCGGTTCCGAAAACGGTTCTGGTGTGATGGGTGGTCGAAGTGCGGGGAGCGTATCCTTTCATAGAGACGTCTCACATCATGAATATTATAGCAATGAATGCACTGAAAAGCCCTCGCGCGGCGCTACTCATATATGCAAGATTTCAATAGAGAGAGAGAAAGAGACGTGCCCAAACCTGCATGATTAATCTTTAAAAGATTGCGTTCTCGATTTCATCACCCACATGATCGCCTCTGTATATTAAACCTTTGACAAAAGTAAAATCGCGACATTCAAACCTGCGTTTGCGCTGCCGTTGATCTGAAGAGAGTTGTAATGTGTATATAAACAGCTTCAGTCTTTTCTTTTCAAAAGCACAGTAGGCTATCATTATTTCTGTGTGACAAATAGGCCTATTCCAATTATAACAGAAGTATACAAAAGTTTATTATTCAGATAGAAACGCTTAGGGCTGGGGGATATATCAAGGGATTTGTCACGTGCATTTCTTCAGTAAAGCCGGTTCCCTGATTACAGCTAAATCGCCATCACCTGCTTTCAAATGCAGCACCTTTTAATAGACAGAGCCGTAGTTCACGGACAAGCCACGCAATATCGCGTTCATTATCGAAGATATCGACTTCGATAATGAACGCGATAATTGCGTGGCTTGAACCGGCTTTACTGACGAAATGCGCATGACAATTGCATGCGATATATCCCCCAGCCCTAGAAACGCTGATGTTTATGTATAATAAATTACCTTCTGTTCTGAAAGTGACGACTGTATCGATTGCATTGTTACACCACTAGGTGGCAACAAATTTACTGTTAAAAATGTGTCTATCAATGAATCATTCTGTCAGAAACAAGTCTTTATGAATCCAACTTAAAAAATATTCTGTTTCACCTGTCTGAATCTTACATGTTTGTTCAAGCATCTTATCTAATTTGTGGTAACACTTTATAAGGTTCATTTATGAACTAACCATCAGTAATACCTTTGTTACTGTATTTGTTAATCTTTGTTAATGTTAATAAAAATACAGCCGTTCAGAGTTTGTTCATGTTACTTCACAGTGCATTAACTAATGTTAACAAATACAACTCTTGATTTTAATAATGTAAATGTTGAAATTAACATTAACAAAGATTATAAATGCTGTAGAAATGCAGTTCATTATTAGTTCATGTTAATGTAGTTAACTAATGTTAACTAATGAACCTTATTGTAAAGTGTTAGCGAATTTGTTGAGATTAACAGTTTGTTAAATTAATTTTACACAAAAAGGACTGTTTGAGTCGAGTATTGTGCATTTTTCCCTTACTACTATTTTTTAATAGTTGTTTAATTATTTTAATGGAACCGGAACCGGAATCGTTAGGCAGAACCGGAATCGGAACCGGAACCGGAAAATTTCTCACGATTCCCAACCCTATTTATTACTTAATTAATTGATAAGATGTTTTGGTCTAACAATATATTGTAGGTGGTCTAAATTCTAAGACACAAATTTGCGTATAGGCTAGGCTATGTAAGGTTCCATTCTAGACAAGCGCGTAAATTGCTGTTTCGGACGCAAATTTTCAGTAATTTCGATCGGTGCATCAAATGATATAGGCCTAAACTAAATTAATGTATTTACAGTAAAAGAATAAAGAAATAGCCCAACTCTTGCCTTATTGGCTAGGATATTTTTACGTTTGGGCAATATAATAATAATATTAATTATTATTATTATTTATTATTAATAATAATAATAATAATAATAATAATATTATAATATCTCAGCAAAGACCGAACATATTTATTTTGTCTCGGCACACTGCTAACAGTAACACAGTAGCACAGCGCATCAAAGCTTGCTGTTGTCTTGGCTACCTTACAAACGGCGATGGAAACAGTGATTTTTTATTTTATTTTTTTCCCTTTTGTGGTAATTTAGCACTATTTTCTGTGGTATTCTGCTTGCATTTTTGGGCTTCAGTTGGATGCTTTATTTTTATCTTTAGTCAATTTAGTTTAGTTCTAAAAAAAAAGCAAAGGCTTTGGTGGTGCGGGGGTGTCCCGTACGCCCATGATGTAATGGTAATACATCGCTTACAAAGGGTTCATGTTAACTACTGTATGATTATCAGACGATTTTAATGTGTTAATGTTTCAACTATCATGCAATTATAGCTATGTAACAATCTGATAAACTGCAATTGTGCAGTTTGTATCCATTAACACTCTTACAAACATTACAAAAAGAAATGTCATGCCATAAGCTACACAATTACGAACAACAAAAAAAACGTTGATATCCCAATAATCAACATTTTGTTATTCAACAAGTGCTAGGCTATTAAGATAAAAAGTTTCTGCTATAGTTTGCGCCTAATCTGACTCTTCACAATGGGCTACACAATGCATAAAAATATTTTATAGGCCTATTTGTATTTTGACTGCAGTTAGAGCAAAATGACGAGAACATGTTTAACATTGGAAGTTTAAGATTCTTTATTAATTATTCTTACTTTATGCAAAACATATAGGCATCTGTACATTGTACCTCTATAACATCATAACAAAAATTGAACCGTACAAACCCAATCTTGTTTTTTGCTATTTATTTAGGCCTATTTATTTATATCAGCAGATCTTTGTTGATTCAGTTCATTTCAGTAACTGCTGATGTTGCAAACTGTGGTTAAGCTGTAAAGCAGCTCGAAAGAATTGACCAAGATATGTACCATTATGGCTCCGTATTATTAGAACAATAACTGTACAGAATCTTTACTGCCATCCAATGTTCCTTAAAGTCAAAGAAATAAAAAAAAAAAAAAAAAAAAGTGTTGCTCTGCAACACTTGACAAGTTTGAGATGGGGGAAGGGCGCTTTGTTTAAAATTTTTTGTCACCAAAGCCATTAATCCAGAGGGTGGGAGACTCAAAATATTAGCCTAAGCTATGCGTGTGACAGACCTTTTTGCAATCTTGGTGCTTTTTGTTAATTTTAACATCCTGATCTGATCATATGAAATAAGCTGACGAAATACACAATTGTTAGACTCTGTTATGAGTATTTGCAGTAAGTTTCTTTATTTGTTTGTGTTATGGGGATTTGCAGAAGTTCCGAATGGGATCAACCCTCCCCCCGCGCATTTGCCAGCGTCTGCTGCTGCCGAGCAGAGTATGTGCGAAGTTTTGACTGGAGCGAGGAGGTTTTTTTTTAAAAAGTCGGAGCATCATGTTTTTTTTTAAATCTGCAAGAAATGTTATTTGTTTGGCGTGTGGTAGGAAAAAAAAGTTTGCACAATAAGCCACTACGCAAATTTGTGTCTAACTAGACCAGCTAAAATATATTGTTCGACCAAAAACATCTTATCAATTATTTAAGTAATAAAGACGTAATAAAGTAATAAATAAATTTAATTAAAACAGAAAGACGTATATTGATTCAGCCTTAAAGGCCGCGGTTTCGTTTGTTACGCACTTCAATCCATTCCACACCCGACTTTATTGGTTTTCTTCTTAATTATTAAATATAGGCAATTGGTTGATGAAACATTGATTGAAATTAAGATACAATTTCTACAAAACGAAATTCACTTTAAAGAAAGACTTGCTATAAAACAAAACTTAATGAAGTGGTCAAACTCATGTCTGACCCGCTGCATGTCACCCAACATTGCGCATCCGTCATGCTATTCCCTTTTCATAATGAACATAAGTGAAATAAAAAAAAAGGCAATAGCCCAATATTTAAATATAAATATGAAACTAAATTGGCTACAGTTTTATCCCTCTGGCCGACGAAAGCGCCGGCGCGTTCTGATGGATTTTCTCCTCATGACAGCTGAAACAACTTAAAATAGGCCTTCCGTCATTTTTGGCGATAGCCTACAGATTAGTGCAAGACTACAAATGGTCTACTTTTATTTGTGTATGCTCACAATAACAACAAAACCTTGTACTTTTGAAAAATAAAATAAAATAAAAAATAGGGTGCGCTTTCAGCTGTCTCTCTGCGAGAATCTGAAACGTCTCAAAAGTGAACTTAAACTCAGCGAATAATTGTACCTAAAAAGAAAGAATAAGATATAAGATAAGATGTAGGTCTGTGTTAAATAAGAGGCGATCAATCCGCTGGAACGTGTTGTTTCTGAAATCATGGCCATTGCTCGTTGCTGCTGTTATCAGTTCTCTTGGCGCTCGTGCACACGTGCAGTCTTCACACAGACAATCGAGCGTTTCGTTCTGGTAAAAGCACAAAACAAAATGCACACAACGTGTCCTTACTCTTGATGTACAATCACTGATGAACACCTTTGGTTTTAATGAGTAAATTAGCCTAAATATTTATTCCTGCCGGTATTTTAGTCTGCGACATCAAAATCACTAACATTACATTTTTAATCGTGTGTGTGTGTGCTCCTTATATATATATATATATATATATATATATATATATATAATATATGCATATATATATATATATATATATATATATATATATATATTATATATGCCTAGTAATGACTGTTTAATGACAATAGCATGTCCACTTTGTGTAAAGGTCTTTCTTTTAATTTTTGATGCATAGAGTAGCCTAAGACTATCCCACATTTTGAAATTAACTCTCACTTTAAATTTTCTAATGGTTTTAAGGATGTTAAAATGTTATATAATAATGTTATTGTTGTTTTACTTTGTCCTTTCATCGTTTACAAACCAACATTTTATTATTACAGTCACTTTCCAATCCGTCCCTTTGCGCCACCTGGCGGTAGTTTTTTACACGCGACTGAATTTCAGTTAACGCAACGGCCCTGCGGCGGCGGTATGCGCGGCGGTAATACCCATTTTGGTTGTCCACCTACTGTAGGTGCTTTAGTCAGATCAACAGCTAAGGTTTAGGTTGCTATTAGCCTTCCTGGTGCTGTTTGTCTCAGGTGGCAGGCCCTTATCTCTGAGGAGATAAGTTGTGCGTTACGCTAGGCCTAGCTGTTCAGAACCCTTCATGCTTTGTTTTCACGTGAACCCCCTTGTATTTTTCAAGGTTGATTTAACGGTGCTAAGCTTTGTAGCTTCTGTTTTTCTTGGGTTCAGTACAAATGTCAGATTTGTCCTGTGAAAAACATTTCTCCTTGTAAGGATGGCATGTGTGTTCAAAGCATTTTTGCTTTGGGGTTCTTAGACTTTAGCCTTACATATTTATGTGAGCTTACTCTAGTGCTACCACAGGTTAACACCTGTTTCTGTGATAGCAGGCTGTGTCTAGCCTCTGTCTATGAACGTGGTGTTTTATTGTACTCCCCGGTTAGGGTTTGTGTTTCACTGAGTGCATCACCTCTTGGATTGCACACTCAGGGTGAGTGTAGAGAGTCCTATTCTGGTTAGAATAGTATATTCTCGACTTCCCCCAGTCGATCATGACCACAGCAGCTGTTTTACACTTGCTGTTAGATTGTTGGCTCTTTATTATAGCCTCTCTTTTATACAGCTTGTTTTAGGGCGCTGTTGGTTTACGATCACTAGTTTGCTCACGCTTTTAGCACTGCCTCAGACTTATGCTCACGTTACTTGAGGTGTTAGGCCTTATAGGCCTTCCTTAGACCATGATAGCATATTTATATGTACATTGCCTGTTGGAATGTGTAGGCTTAAGCTCAGGTTGTGTAGCTAGTTCCCCACAGTTATTGTGTAGGGTCTAGAACTGGTCCCCTTTGAGCACTGGCCCTGTTATGACCACAGGCTGGCGCCACATGGTGCTTAAAAGTAGTAGGCCTTACCAGGCCTCCTTTGTAGCCTCTGTGTTGGCCCAGCTGGGTTGGTTATATCTAGATTCTTTCCATGGTTGAGTCATGTCTTATGACACATGCCGCCATTGGCCACGCCCCCTCTGTGCGAATAAACCTTAGTTCAGGCTTTTCGTTGAGTTCTGTGGCATAGTGTGTACTTCTCCTACCTTTTGGGTCTTTCGAGTACTGGCCTGTTGGCTGGCATTTGTCATAAGTTACCACTGGTTGTAGCCATGTGGTCATGGAGGTTGTAGGCCCTCATCAGGGCCTCCTTTCAGTTTGCATGTTGGCACAGCTTTGTGTGGGCTTTTTGTATGTCTCTTCACCATGGGTGAATCGTGATTGCACTAGCTGATGCCGCGTGTTTCATGAGTCATAGGCTTTCACAGGCCTCCTTTGCTATCACGCTGGAGTTTGGCTTTGTAATCCTCTCGCTTGGAGAGTAAAAGGTGCTTTTACTGAGTACATTTCCGAGTGCATTTGCTTCCTTAGGATAACACTGCCACGAGCTGATGCCACGTGTCTGCTGAGGTTGTAGGCCCATGGGGCCTTCTTTAGTGCGTGATGGCGTACGCTGTCCTCCTCTTGCTTAAAGAGTAGAAAGTACGGAGTACACTGCTCGTTGGATTGTGTTGGATGGGCTGTTTTCGTGGGCACTCACAGCTACTTAATTATTTGGTGGTCATGCTTCCAGCATGCTATGTTCCAGGTGTTTGGCGTTACGGGCCATCCCGGAATGTCGCCTCATTTGTTGAGTTTCTGCGGAATGCTTAGTTCATTATTAAGAACTCTAGTTATGTTGTAGGCCCTTTGTTCCAGCCTCCATGACTATGTGCCCACAGTACGGTCTGTCTGTTAGGTTGAGCTTCGTACTTCCCTTTGGGTTGACTGTGTAATTCTGCTTAGCTCCCTAAGCTGGTCATTGGTTGTAGACTTCTGTGAAGTCTCCCGTTCAAACTGGCCCCCGGCTGGTTTGTGCTCGAGACGAGACACTCGAGTGTGCAACTGTTTGTTCTGCTCTTCTAACTTAGCAATACGTTGGATTTGTTCTTGTGCAGTGGATAGAGTAAATTCTCCGTGGCAGCAGACAATGCCCTTCATATTTTTCTTCCGAATACAAGCACCAAGTACCTTTTTGCATTCTTCAATAGACCAAACTTTTTCTGGATGAATCCCATATTTCTTTGTCAAATCCAATCTGACTGACTCACTATTGAGTCCATGTGCTTTCCTAACAATGATTTGAACTCACTATCTGTCCATAAAGGAGTAGCTAGTCCACCTTTCTCAGTTGTTGGAATTAGTGTAGCGTTCTTTCTCAACATTGTGTAATGTCTTTCTGGCACAACAATACACTTCAACACTTCCCTGACAGAGCAGAGGTTAACCTAGTTAATACACATCATAATGTATTCAACCTTCTCTGACGAGCAGAGTTGAAACAACTTGCTACCACACTTTAACAGTTATAACCTTCCCTGAATTAACAGAGGATGAACCTTCTTCTCTAGCAAAGTAGAGGATGGCTATTCTGTTAACACAGCACCTTCCCTGATTAAACAGAGGATAAACAACTTTCCCTTATAAAGCAGAGGATAAAACTTCCCTAACTTTACAGAGGATAAACCAATATTAGCACGTGATGCCAATCTTCCCTGCCTGGACAGAGGATAAACTTCATCTCTAAAAGAACATTTTTAGAGGATAACTTAGTTAACCAAACCCTACAGCTGTCTGTTAACTCTTCTCTGGCGGCGCAGAGGATAACACATTTGTACTGGTCTTAATGGTTCTTTTGGATAGAGTATCACTCACCAACCCTTGGGTGCACAGGAAAATTCAGCCTGGATCTTCTTTTGGATCAGATCTCTGTTGTGCTTGAAGTTTCAATCTGGATTGAGGTGAGAAGCTCTATCCGGGTCACGGCACCAAAACTGTTGGAAATCTCAGAAGCATAGACCAGGAGACTTTGGGATCTCTTGAAGCAGAAGTTACTCTTTATTGAGAAACACGCTGTGTGTCGCTGTGGTCATCCAAAATCTAACTAAGGCAGTGACTTGGTAGTTCATATACATTCAAGGGGAGGGATACATAGAGTAGAGGTGTGGACAATCTAAACAAAGCATGCAAATGCAATACAGGAATCAGCCCATTTCCTACATTTCCCAGCCATGATCTAATCAGCATAAATGTGTCATTCAAATGCATAGGTGCTAATCCAATCAGTCTGACAGTATCGCCCATACCTTTACATTATCATAGAGACAAAGGCACTGCTGTATCTTGAGCTTGTCCTGCCAAATGGTCAGGATGTAGGATCCGCAGATCTTAAACAGATTCTTAAATTTGTAATCCCACACAGTCAAACAAAGATTAATTTGTGTATATTAATGAGGCATTACAAAAGTCCAATACAAGAGGCAAGCATTATAATTATAATAATTATAATTCTATTAAGATCACATGATCTAGAGAAGGGGTGGGCAAACTCGGTCCTGGAGGGCCACTGTCCTGCAGAGTTTAGGCTTGTTCAACTTGATGCAGCACCGCAAAGACCGATCGGCGGCTGACTTGAAGCAGTGCATGCCGGTAAGAAATGTTGTCCGACTTGAGACAGCGCTGATGTCATGTGACTGTGACGTATGGCTTCAAAGTACCACGAGAGCGATTCGAGATCAGCCGCCTGAGTTAGCCAGCGCAGTTTCTCAAGAGGAGCTGCACGAGCTCTGATGACGACACAGCTGTTCCACAATTGGCCGGATTCACCGCATGACAACGATCACGTGTGTTTCGTGTTTATTGTCACGCCTTCAGTTCCACTAATGCTCAAAAATCTGTGTTTTTATGACAGTTAAAGCTCTTTTCATGTAGTTGCGATGTTATATTGTGTCATGTTTAAAAATAAAATGGATAAAAACAAAGACCCCACTACATTGTTATTTAAATAACATATGCTTATGTTGAACTTTATTCTTGTAAAAACAGACGCTGTAAGCAGTACATAAAGTTTTGAATGAAAAAGTCTCTGAAACAGTGTATTAGTCAAATTTTGCATTTATTTCACTTCAGCTGTGATAAAGTATGCAAATCAATGCAAACGCAGCGCCAGCGTCACTACGGGAAGCAGAAAGTGTCCGACTTCACGTCTCCGTTTTCAGCTCCTCCCCGCCTGCACGCGGCTAATCTCGCCGATCGGTTACATCCAGCCGCAGCTGATGTCAAACACACCTTTTAGCTGCAACCCTGATAAAACTCACCTGCATGTAATCCTGAATAGCTTGATTAGCTGGTTCAGGTGTGTTTGATTAGGGTTGGAGTAAAACTCTGCAGGGACAGCGGCCCTCCAGGACCGAGTTTGCCCACCCCTTATCTAGAGTATCCAAGACAGTACTCAATCCAACGAGATTAAAGCAGCACTACTTCAGGAGCACTTAATCATTACAGGCAGGTGTGTTGGAGCAGGACTGGCACTGATCTCTGCAGGAAGGTAGATCTCATGAACAGGTGTGAATTCTTCACTATCTCTACAAGCTGTAGCAATGTTACAGGTGCCGGCGGGAGTGCAAACACACACAAGTCATTCCTGGTATTCACTGCATTTTTGTGATGATTTACATCTCTCTATCATGATTACACAAAAAGCTATTTTAAAATTTGTTAGATTTTCTACATTTTGTGATGCACCAAATACCAGGAATGGCACAGAATCTGAAATCTTGGATACACATACAGATCTCATCAGGCCAAACAACTTCTGCGATGCATGTAATTAGCTTTGCCCAAAAGGAAGTCAGCTATTAAGGGTTGTTTGAAAAAAGGATGCTCTAGAATTTGATATACTCCTCCTAGACTATTCCTCCGATCACCCCCAAACTTGGTCAGCATTAAGTCAAGACAATGAAGATGCTAAATTGCAAGCAGATTTTTGATATCTTAGACGGTTTGGCCATATTTTCAGCTGCATTATTGTTGTAGATATGACTATTGTGAGTCAAAGTCATAGTACCACCAACTGGCAGCAGGAAGTGTCGCTTTCAAAAATGGTTTGAAATCACATTATTTTTATTCAGTTTGCTATAAAAAAGTCTTCAGAATAATAGCAAGACACAACAGATGTAGACCTGGAAAAGGAAATCTTGATATTTTAAATACTTCCATGGAAATACATAAAACTTCAATAATCTTTCTGGGTGTTTTTGAGGCTCATAGCATGCTTCAAATGATACGAAACTAAACACACACATCAGAGTTGTCGGCTGTTAGACGCTGGCAAAGCCTTAGAAACGGCCATGGAGAGGGAACTCTGTAGCGCCACCTTTTGACAAAAGTAGGGGGTTAGTTTTACCTACTGTCACTTAACTCAGTACATTTGTTATCATCGACGGGCAGATTTCTAATTTACAGGCCAACATGAACAGTTTTTAGAAAAATAAGGCTTTTTTAACTACTTAAATTTTTAACTACTTCTCCTAAGAGGTTTATATGATTCACACCAAACTTTATCAACATGATGACATTACACTGGAGATGCTAAATTGTGAACAGATATTGGATATCATGAATGGTGTTGCCATGGCAAGGGATTCAATTAAAAAAATAGGAAGGGTCTCATATCTTCTAAACAATACATTATACAACATTTATTTTTATATAAAATAGTGCATACACTACCAGTCAAAATTTTGGAAACATTACTATTTTTAATGTTTTTGAACAAAGTCTCTTATGCTCATTAAGGCTGCAATGGTAGTGTGTAATGTTACACAAGATTTCTATTTTAAATAAATACTGATATTTTTCATATCACAGATTATAAAATAATATGAAGCAGCTCAACTGTTTTCAACATTGATAATAAATCATCATATTAGAATGATTTCTGAAGGATCATGTGACACTGAAGACTGGAGTAATGATGCTGAAAATTCAGCTTTGATCACAGGAATAAATTATATTTTAAAGTATATTAAAATAGAAAGTCATAATTTTAATTTAAAAAATGTCACAATATTACTGTTTTTTTCATTATATTCATTATGAAATAAATGCAGCCTTAATGAGCAGAAGAGACTTTGTTCCAAAACATTAAAAATAGTAATGTTTCCACACTTTTGACTGGTAATGTATATTACGTAAATTAAACTAGGCAGATGGTGTTATATGGTTGAAAGAAAGAAAACAAAAGTAATACATATCATAACCACTAGATGGCAGCACAGGTCTATTTTTATAAAGGGTAGATCAAATTCTTGTTGCTGCAACCAGTTCCAGAAATAATGACTTTATTTTATCAGGTATTGCATATGGATATATACGTATATTGAGACATGATCAAAAACTCCGTTACTCAAATTTTTTTATTTATTTATTTTTTTAAACATTGATAACATTTAAACATTTGTGGCAAGGTTTAAAAAGAGATAAATTAATAGTTTTATTCATCATACATTAAAGTGATGAAAAGTGAGTGAGGAGTGAAAATGTTACAAAAGATTTCTATTTAATAAATGCTTTAATGAATGTAACACATTTAAATATATTTGGTAACTGCAAATAAATGCTGTTCATTGAACTTTCTGTTCATAAAATAATCCAGAATAATAAAAGGTATAATATACATGTTATATAATAGAATAATAAAAGGTATAATATACATATAATATACATGTTAAAGTGTATTATAATAAAATGATCGTGACTGTAAAGGATTACACTGATGATGGGTTTAAAACAATTGATTTTGACTGTATGAGTGGAAAACTTTATATACACTTTATAAACTTTATAACTTTATAAATTAAAATGGTTAAAATCATTTCTTCTAAATGAAATCTGGTTTACACTTCCCTGAATTATCTTTAATAAATCTGTGCAATGTGTGAATTTGTGCTGAAATGTGATACTCATTTATTTGAAATGATTTACAAACATAATTTTACTCCTCATAATAGATCTTACTGATTTCAGTGGTAATGCTTTTATACAGAAGAAGATTAAGGCCAAGCAATAATAAACAAATAATAAAACCATCTCAAGTTTAAAATCATTAGATTTTGAGAACAAAGTTGTGTTTCGAGATAAAACTTGTTACATTTAGAGAAAAAAAATAGTCTAAATAAAATGTCAGGAAAAAGTCAAAATGCCGAGAAATGCATCAGTGTCATATTCATTGCATACTGATCCAAGAGGACATGACAGTCAAGCTAGGCCTATATTTCAGGCTTGTCAATGTCTATTGTATTTATATAGCACTATTAAAACAACACATTGTTTCAAGTGAGGCTCCCGCACTGCCTCCTGTGCACCACCAGAGGGAGCCATCACCCGAATATTGACTGTTCCTCATTTGAACTTCATTTCCCATAGGCCCTCATTCCTGGGACTGATTGCACTCTCACCTACATTACAGTTTTTTTTTTACAGAGGCTAGGACACATTTCTCAATACTTAGGTCACTTTTGCAAAACTTTTCACACAGTGAGCACAACAGAAGTCTATGCGAGCTAGGTCCGTGTACGTTTTGATAGTTTGTTTTCCAATTTGAAATGAAATACGCAGAAACGAGAAAACGGTCGTTTCCCGTTTTTTCGTTTGTAAAAAAAAAACGGGAAAACGAGATTTTGACTCGATTTTCGTTTTTCGGGTCACAGATAGAAAATGGAAACACGACTTCAAAACTCGTTTTCCACATGTGGGCGGTCATTACACGCCCCTTTCAGCCGATTGGTCAATCAAATCTGAGCCAGTGACGTCATCTTCAGTTCTTTCAACAAAATAACAGTCCTCTGCCGCTATATCAGTAGATGTCATAAATCGGCTTTCTTCTGTGCAACCTAACACGTATTTCACAGAAATATTTATTTCAGAAATGTTAATCAGCACACAGACTGTTGTAATGCTGTTTGTAGTTTAATATGCATAGTGAAACTGCACTACCCACACAGAGGAGCGGATGAAAAGAAAAAAAAAAAGAAAGAAAAAAAAACTACAGTTTTTATTTTATACTATTTTGAATAAATAGAATGAATCACAATAAATAAGTAGTATAAGCAATTTTGAAAAACGAACAATAGCTCATCTCTCTTTATTTATTTTATACAGCCTAACCTGCTGAATATAGGCTAATGTTAATAACCCTTTGGTTAAAAGATTGAGGGAATATGTAAAGATCAAACATTAAAGATCAAAATTACAGCTACATAGCTATTTTAGTTATGACAAAAATAATAGCCTATATAAATGTTAAGCCAAAACAGAAACCGGCGTTAACTACCTCTCAAATTTGACACAAATCCAAATGTTTCAATATTCACGATTTGGAGGCTAAACTATATTTATTATTTAAACGCTTTTATTGTAGCCTACACAGACTACTTAAAAATGAAAGGGGAAAAATGCGACAATATGAGTGTCGGTTCATTTTTGAGAAGTTCACAGAAAGGAAACCAAGATGGCAGAAAAATTCTTTGTTTATTTTACGAGCAATGTTTTGTTTTTATTGTGAGTGTACAAAAATAATAGGCCTATTTAACCCTTCACAGATTCGAATGGTGTTACATATATTTGACCATAAATGTCTGAGTATTTTAAGTTGTTTCCGCTTTTATAAGAAAATTCAAGTGAATGCGTCGGCGCCTCACGCGCACACACAACATCAGTTTTAGTAACTTGACATCACAGCCTGTTAACTGTCAAAATAACATACATTCAACCAAATATATAAAAAGTTATACTGCTCATTTTACTAGTAGTCTGTGTATGCTACAATAAAAGCGTTTAAATAATAAATATAGTTTAGCCTCCAAATCGTGAATATTGAAACATTTGGATTTGTGTCAAATTAGAGAGGTAGTTATAACGCCGGTTTCTGTTTCAGTTCAGCTTTAAATTAATTTGTTTTGGCTTAAAATTTATATATTATTTTTGTCATAACTAAAATAGCTATGTAGCTGTAATTTTGATCTTTAATGTTTGATCTTTACGTATTCCCTCAATCTTTTAACCAAAGGGTTATTAACATTAGCCTATATTCAACAGGCAATGTTAGGCTATATAAAATAAATAAATAAATAAAGAGAGATGAGCTATTGTTCGTTTTTCAAAATTGCTTACACTACTTATTTATTGTGATTTATTATATTTATTCAAAATAGAATACAATAAAAACTGTTTTAAAAAAGTTTTTTTTTTTTTTTTTTTTTTTTTTTTTTTTTAAATCTGTGCTTTTCATCCGCTTCTCTGTGTGGGAAGTTTCACTATGCATATTAAACTACAAAAAGCATTACAGTCTGTGTGCTGATTAACATTTCTGAAATAAATATTTCTGTGAAATACGCGTTATAGGTTGCACAGAAGAAAGCCGATTTATGACATCTACTGATATAGCAGCAGAGGACTGTTATTTTGTTGAACGAACTGAAGATTACGTCACTGGCTCAGATTTGATTGACCAATCGGCTGAAAGGGGCGTGTAATGACCGCCCACATGTGGAAAACGAGTTTTGAAGTCGTGTTTCCGTTTTCTATCCGTGACCCGAAAAAACGAAAATCGAGTCAAAATCTCGTTTTTCCTTTTTTTTAACAAACGAAAAAACGGGAAACGACTGTTTTCTCGTTTCTGCATATTTCATTTCAAATTGGAAAACAAACTAACGTACACGGACCGTTGGTCACTTCAATAAAACAGGCAGTGTGCTAAAGTTGTAGAATGGGGGTAGTTGTGTGCACCTGCAAAGTAAATTAATATTTTGTGAGAAAGAGATAAAATGTAGAATAAACGCGTTAAGAATTCGTACAGCTGTAGAGCGAGGGACTTTTATTCTGTTGAGCTGAACCGACGAACAACTGATGACGACATGATTTGACATCTGGTTGACCAATGCCCACATGTAGAGATTGAATATTCAAACTGCTTATTTGTTTCCAACCCCAGAACGAAAAATAAAAATCAAGCCAGTTTTTTGTTTTTTCGTTTTCATTTTAAAAATGAAAAACGAAAAAAAGTGCGGTTTTCTAATTTTTCTGATTTCAATATCAAATCAAAACATGAATGAACGGAAGATACCCTCGTGTACGTTTTGATAGTTTGTTTTCCAATTTGAAATGAAATACGCAGAAACGAGAAAACGGTCGTTTCCCGTTTTTTCGTTTGTTAAAAAAAAAAACGGAAAAACGAGATTTTGGCTTGATTTTCGTTTTTTCGGGTCATGGACAGAAAACGGGGACACGACTTCAAAACTCGTTTTCCACATGTGGGCAGTCATTACACGCCCCTTTCAGCTGATTGGTCAATCAAATCTGAGTCAGTGACGTCATCATCAGTTCGGTCAACAAAATAACAGTCCTCTGCTGCTATATCAGTAGCTATATGCCATATCGGCTTAACGCGTATTTCACAAACATATTTATTTCAGAAATGTTAAACACATACATGCTGTTGTAATGCTGTTTGTAGTTTAATATGCATTGTGAAACTGCGATACCCATACACAGAGGAGCGGATGAGAAATACAGATTAAAAAAACAAATTTTTTTACCACTAAATAGCTATTTTAGTTGTGAAAAAAAATAATATGTAAACGTTAAGCCAAAACGAATTCATTTAAAGCTAAACTGAAACAGAAACCGGAGTTATAATTTGGCACAAATCCAAATGTTTCCACATCACGATTTGGAGGCTAAACTATATTTATTATTTAAACAAATTTATACAGACTTTGGTTGAATGTATGTTATTTTGACAATTAACAGACTCCGAAGTTACTAAACTATGTGTGCGCTGAGGCGCCGACGCGTTCACTTGAATTTTCTTATAAAAGCGGAAACAACTTAAAATACTCAGACATTTATGGTCAAATGTAACACCATTCGAATCTGTGAAGGGTTAAATAGGCCTATTGTTTTTGGCTATTTATTCCTTTAAATATAATTTAATCCTATTTTTTTCCGTTCACAGAAAGCGCTGCAGGTGCGTGATAATGAACCTTCGTGTTCTGTTGTTTATTTTGCTATTTGTTCATGTAGGCTAAAACTAAACCCCTAGGATTCTTTTAATGATTCACAGACACTTATCAATTCTAATTTCGTTTAATTCTAATTTAATATAATCTTGTCGGTTAATAAAAAGATTATCGCGTCAGTTGAAATGATATTGACATGGCAGGCAACAATAATTTTCGTTTAGTTTAAGTTTTTCAACTAATATTTATATTTTCTAATGTTTCAGGATTATTTTGATTAGCATAAAGGTTTTAATAGTTTTGTTAATTAACCCTGCCTGGGAAAAACATCCACAGAACTGCATTACCGTAAATTTTCCCGCTGTTAAGCCACGAATATTTACAAAGATTCATGAATTATTTAATTCCGTCTGGGACACAATCTCAGGCCGGGAGTCTCGCGCTCATCAAAGCCAATAAACATACAGCTAGGCCTATTGTTGAAAACATTACTTTTAAGAATAATGTTGGAAAAGTGATAAAAAAAAAAAAGTTTCAGTCAGAAACTGATAAAGTCAAGTACACACCTTTATGATTAGCTGTGCACAGGCGGTGCAATGCTCCGCCAATTAATTATCTATTAACGGTTTAAATAATTCATGTAGGCTATGTTTAAGAAACCCCGTTAAATCTAAATTGAAAGTAAAATGTTAATGGCTATTTATAATTAATTCAGTTAAAAGCGAAGGAAAGACAGAAAATGTGAGGACAGCAAGTAAACTGTGACATATTATAATGTTCATTGTGTTGACATATAATGTTCATTATGTTAATAAAAGTTCTAGGGCTATGTTTAATTTAGAGATAAAATATGCATGGCCATTTATAAGTGAAGGAAAACTAGAAAAAGCCCCCCGACGGTGATACCGTGGTGTTATCATAGGAATAACAGTTTTATTAGCCTATATTTATTATACTTCATATTTGTCTTTTTGTCCATATACATATCGTGAAAACAAATGTAACACACACAACAACAACAACAACAACAACAACAACAACAACTATTTTGTGTTAAAAAGCTGCTCTTATCGATGACTGTGCGCCACCTGGTGGATAGCTTATTTTCTAATATGACTGCATAGCCGACTATATAGCCTACTGCAAGGAATGTCATGCGTCTGCTAAATGATTAAATTGAAATGTATATAATGTAAACAAAACATTAAAATACGAAAAAAAAAATGAGTGCAGTAGCCACTGATCTATAATAGAGAATAGCCTATCATTAGCTTATATATAGCCTATAGATTGGTGGTAGTAGCCCAAAGGATGTCATGCGCTTGGCTACAGATGTAGAGGCATTTACATTTTAAAAACACAATGACAGCTTAAAAACAGACTTAATTAAATTTACTGTAGGTTTTTTTTAAATGTTTTTTTTTTATTATTATTATTTTTTATCTGTGCATACATATTTCTGTGAAATACGCATTAGGTTGCACAGAAGAAAGCCGATATATGACATACTGATATACAGTGATGGGAATAATGGCGTTATAAATAAATACTTTTTACTTTTTTCAGTAACGAGTAATCAAACAAATTACTTTTTCTCCCGTTACAACGCCGTTACCGTTACTGACAAAAAAATGCCGCGTTACTATAATTGAGCTCACTGAAGCGGTTTTCATCCGAGTGCAAAGTTTTTTTCTCTGGTGTGTGCTGCGGTTAGTCATACACAAATATAATTTTAAACTGATAATAATGTATGATGCGCTGTGTGTGTGTGTCTGTCAGAGCATGCGCGCGAAGCACGAGCTCAAACCAGAATACCCTTTTTGATGCTTGATCGAAAATATGTGAAATGAGTTTTTTTCTAGTCGACTAGTAGTTGTTCATTTAAGCTATTAGTTGACTAATCACATTTATATTCATTTAATTTCTTAAATACTGGAGAGAATAAACCATAATAAGGAGTGTTTACATAGCTAATATAGGGTATATAGCACTCAAGGGCACGCATAATTACCATAAAGAACCGGCAAAAGTATTGATTTTGAGTGTGACAAAAACAGCAAGGAGACATTTTAATTGTTTATTAATAAAGTAATGTTTTCTTTTTTAAATAATTTTTTTAATTACTTCATTTTCATTAAAGTAGATATTTCAAGCATTCTATGGATATATTTCTCATGTCTGCGAGGCAAGCAGCCTCTGAGTTTCGGTTCATTTAGCCTATAAGACGCGCTCCAGTTCACGCGCCAGTGATCGCGCCCGTTACTAACTCAGTTACTAACTCCGTTACTATTTGTGAGAAGTAACTAGTAACTATAACTAATTACTTTTTTAAAGTAATGTGCCCAACACTGCTGATATAGCGTTCACACCGAACGCATCTGGGGCGTCAAATTCGTGCCAGACGCATCTAGTTGGACGCTTGAACATTTTGAAGTCAGACGCTTCAGACGCGCGTAAAATTCGCTCAATTCGCGCATCTAAACAAAGTGTGTTCAGATGCGAATTCGCGTCATGGGAGGGGCTTTCATCTCTTTCTGCACAGATCCTCTGAATAAACACATAATCTCGTCAGTTGGAAACCTGTAGCGGCAATTTAACTCGGTTATGCCGGCCGACTTTTGCTAGCTAGAAGGTGGGCTAGTATCAACGACTAAAATCATGCAAAAAGTTTTACAACTAACCAGATTGTCCGATTTCTTCGCTTATTCTCTTCCAGGCAAGGTCCTTTTTATTCCTGCCTCGATAAAAATATAATGACACATCATAGAGCTCAGGGTGGCTACACACAGCGACATCTTTGTTCTGGTCTCCACCGCTGATCACGTCATAAACACGTTACTACCAAAGCAGAGTCCCTGATTGGTTAACGCGCCGCGAATTTACGCCAAAGTTCAGATTTTTCAACTCGGGCGTTTGGGCGTCAGACGCTCAATTCGCGCGTCAGCCGCGTGAACGCTCAATTCACGCCGCACCATTCGTGCGTCAACGGCCGATTCGCGCCGCGTTAAATGCTTGATTCACGCCGCAGGACACCTAGACGTGCATTTACATTGACTTAATATGTAAATCAGACGCCTCAGACGCCTCAGATGCCCCAGACGTGTTCGTTGTGAACGTAGCTTTATTTTGTTAAACGAACTGATGATGACGTCACTGACTCAGATTTGATTGACCAATCGGCTTAAAGGGGTGTGTAATGACAGCCCACATGTGGAAAACAAGTTTTGAAGTCGTGTTTCTGTTTTCTATTCGTGACCCGAAAAATCGAAAATCCTGTTTTTTCCATTTTTTATTTTATTTTTTTTTAAAAAACGAAAAAATGGGAAACGACCGTTTTCTCGTTTCTGTGTATTTCATTTCAAATTGGAAAACAAACTATCAAAACGTACACGGACCTCTTTAGCTAGTTAGTTAAGCTATAATAAAGTAACGCAGCGTTTTACTTGCCGATGTTTTAAAAAATATTTTTATTTTTGGTATTTTTTATGCTCTGTTGGTGGTTTGTGGAGTAGCATCACCTGGGGGGATTAGACAAATGCTGAATTAGAGACGGTAAAAGTGAGTGGGTCCAATATCATTGGTCTTAAAAAGTGGAACAGCAACCCAGAATATTTATCACAAGCATTGATTAAAACAATGATGACAATAATCACATAAAAAAAAAAAAAAAACATCCATCCATCCATAATCAAAGTAATCCATACGACTCCAGGGTGTTAATAAAAATGTCCTGAAAATTTACTCACCCCCATGTCATCCAAGATGTGTCCTTATAGTGGATTTCAATTGGCCCCAAACGGTTGAAGGTCAAAATTACAGTTTCAGTGCAGCTTCAAGGGGCTTTATCTAGAGAAACGATCGGTCATATTCTTCAAAAAAGCTTACGCTGTATGTCCTACACCCTATTCTACTTAAGGAACGAATGCAGCGCTGGTTCTGTTTTTTTCCGTAAGTTGAATAGGGAAGGTGTAGGACATACAGCATAAGCTTTTTGAAGAATACAAAAGTGCCGTTTTGGCGGAACCACTTGGAAGGTGTTCATTTGTGTATATAAAGCATATACAGTTGTATTTTTTTCAAAAATGAGCGATGGTTTCTCTAGAAAAGACTCTTATTCCTCGTCTGGTATCGTTTAAAGCTCTTTGAAGCTGCACTGAAACTGACATTTGGACCTTCAACCATTTGGTGCCCATTGAAGTCTACTATATGGAGAAAAATCCTGGAATGTTTTAATCAAAAACCTTCATTTCTTTTCCACTGAAGAAAGAAAGACATGAACATGGAGGTGAGTAAATTATCAGGAAAAGTTTATATGAAAGTGAACTAATCCTTTAAAATCAACTCTAAATTTAATGGGAAGTCAGTGAAGGGATACTAAAATAGGTAAGATATGGTCCCTCTTTTTAGACCCAGTCGAAAGTCTTGCAAAAAATTGGCAAATTCTTGTTGGGACTGACAAACATATCATGTTGGGGAAATATTCATGAAAATATGAGGAAAAGAAATGCCACAATGTTTCTTTATTCTCTTATTTATTTATTTATGTAGGATGAAGAGATACAGATCAAGGATCAGTAACAAATTACACTTAAAAAAGGTTTTATTTAACATTAACAAAACACTTTTGAGTCACATAGGTCCTCCTGTCCAGACTTCTGCACTGTCCGTCATTTTGATGAACATGGTTGAAAAATTCCATCACAATCTATTATTACCTGTCATTTTAATTTTCATATAGGCTCTGTTTTTGTTCACATTTTCATTTTTATTCACAAACTTCCAGGATATGTGTATATAGGCTAGGTTATGCATTTATTAATTTTTGAAGAGAAAGTTGAACCGAGACTGTGGGTCACATTTCAGGTTTCAGCATGAATGTTTGTCCAATAAATTGCAATAAGCTTTGTGCTTTGTTACTTTTGAAATGAAACAAAGTCTCAGCTTCCAAACTCTTGATACAAACAGGCATATATAGACAGCTCAGAACTTATGAGTATAATGTATTACACTGACTTTTATACAGTAGTCTAGTGCAAAATTCAAACACACATTATTCCTCATTAATGTAGGCTCATATGTCAATGATTCTTCATCCTTAAATCACATTCTTCAAAGCTCCTGTTCTCATAAGGAAAACAGTATGTAACCACTGAAAGTGTTGAGGTTATTATGGTCATCAAATATCCTCCTGTCAGACCAAAGTCTCACATAGACGACATCTCCAACCTCCAGGAGCAACACAACTCCGTTCGAGGAGCTGAACACATTCTGAGGCTGATTAGCATCTGCTACAACTGCCTGCTTTCCATTCTTAATAAGAGCTGCAGTTGCTGCATTTCCGGGACGACCATATACAGAGATTCCGAACATGTACACTCCTTTTAGTGGGGCTGTGAAAATACCTATATCAGATAACAAGACATACAGAAAAGAATCAGCTGTTCCCTTTCAAAAGCTACACTTAGTGCAACACATCAAAGAAATTGACCTAGAAATTTTATAACCTTGGGCAGTGACGTCATTGGAATGTGCGTGTGTCAGAGGCTATAATTAGATGTGCCGCAGGTGCATCGACAGGTCTCTATGATCGTGGAGCTCGCGTGTCGATCTGGCTGAGAAGAGAGATGGGTCTCTCCTTTTTGTGCCCTGGTGCTTTGGCTCGGGCAGAGGACACTGAATCTAGTGTTTTCTGTTGGATGGGAGTTCACCACCTCCGTGGAGTGTAGTGGCCAGATTACACTGGACACAGAAACAAGAGAAATATATATATATATATATATATACATGGGCAACATATTTTTTCCGATGTGAGCCAGTCCACTACAATTTGGAGTGGTTAAAGCTCGGGTATACTTCATTTCTAGCGTTCCGCTCCATCTCGTGGACAGTTGAGCAAGCGAGCCTTTCAAAGATACTCACTTTGCCCATGAGCGCAGAAAGACGCATTCGGCGCATGCACGCACTTGAGAAACATCATGTGACAGGAGAGACTCATTGCAGTACTGAACACTGAATGTGGATTTGGATAAAACAGTTAATTGATGCCGTGCCTGAATGCCGTTAATCCCTTCACAATGGCGTGTAGCAGACGGGCATGCAGGGCTATTAAATTATTCTTAATATTTCTATGCTACTTTTATTACTTTTAAGATTAGTTAGATAGCTTACTCCTTATTTAAAAACAACTTGTTAAACACGAAATACTTCTTGATTCATGAAAAATACTATTTTTTCTCACTATGGGCCACAACAGAAATATTAAGAAAATAAGTTAGATTCATCTCTCATTGTCTCTAAGAGAATAGGTGCCGTTATTGCAGCGTCGGATGCCAAAAGCTCAGTCAGTTTTTGCTTTCAGTTGCTGTAGTGAATAGGACTGGAGTTTGAGGCTTCTTCACCTGCATAACTCTCACGCAAAGTTTGCACATTGTTTGTGTGACATCAACTGGCTCACCTTCATGCTTTAAAATGGAAATATTTTCAGTAATTGTGACATGGCATTATTCTTTATCACCATGCCAATAATTTGCTCATTCAGGTACAAAAAGACATTTTGTACTTGCAAAACTTGAGAGTCAAATGTCCCCCATGTATATTATATACACACTCCTGGGGGAGAGTCTAAGCCATCCTGCTTAGACTTTCCCCCAGGAATGGTGAAAACAATCTTGCATCCTCATCCTGACTACCTCCCTAAGGTTCCTTTCTCGACCGTATATCCATATCACTTGAGGCCTTCTGTCCGATGTGGCAGTTCACATTGCCAGATCAGGAGAGACTTCACAGACAGTCAGTCAGTACTCTTCAGACCTATGTCCACTGCACTAGCCAGTGGCGTATATCAGAGCAACTATTTGTTTGTCATGGGGGCTGCAAAAGGGGGGTGGCTGCCACAAAACAGACAATGTCTCATTGGGTGAGGGATGCTATTGCCCTTGGGTCCAGACACCCACAGTGTGGCAGAGTGAGTATTCTCGTTCCCATAGCACTGAATCAAGTGCAGCATTAAGTATAGCTTTTGAGAGGGAATGTTCCAGGTTACTTGAAAAAGTAGGAATGAGATGCTGCACCTCATTGCCACACTGAGAATGTCCCAGGACAAAATATACCTGTCGATGCACCTGCGGCACATCTAATTATAGCCTCTGACGTGCACACATTCCAATGATGTCACTGCCTGAGGCTATAAAAGTTCAAAAAGGTCGCTTTCATGAGTCAAGCACAGTGTCTCACTTTTTCAGGGAACAGGGTTACAGTCAAGTAACCCGAGACGTTTCCTGTATGATTTCTTAATGGACTACTTGCACAACTACCTACTTGTTCTACTTATTAAAACTCTGGTAACAGTGTTATTACAACAATTTAATGGCAGTCAATTGATTAAAACAATCAATCATGTCCTCTGTGTTAACATGAACTATCCTGAACTCTCTGAAATGTTCCTATACAGTAAGTATGTTTTTTTTAACTGTGCATTCTGAATAACAAATATATTTCCCCACTAACCTGCAGCAGTCCAGTGCTTGTCTTCTCATTGATGGTTAAATTCTTTTACTGATCATATAACACATACACTTTTACTAGTTTAGACGAGCACTGACATCCTGTGGTGAAATGAATGCTTATGTTTAAAGAGATAGTTCACCCAAAAATGCATGCACTTGAACAGCATTGCAAAACTTTTTTTTCCTGTTGATCTCCCGCGCACCCCTACAGTACCCATGCGCCCCCCACACTTTGAGAACCACTGCATTAAGGTCTTAAGAAGTGAAATGATCTGTCTATACAGGAAACTGAACATTATTTACATTTTACCTCTAATCCATACCCTTGGCAAATGGTCCTGAGTGTGTTCACAACAGTCTGCAGCACAACAGTCTCCTGTCGCATAATGTCGCATGCATGGGAGCGACCTCACACAGGAGCTAACGCTGTTTGTTTACAGAGAGGGAGGGCGTGTTTTCAGCATGAGCATCTAAAGCTGTTTAAAAGTACCAGTTCGATGTAACACTAGACAAAGTGGAATCTTTTGCACAACCATACTTGTTTGAACCAGTATACTCTGATCAAGAACTGCGAGAGATGGAGGAAGCAGTGGCACGTCATCAAGCCTCGGGGAGACAGAGGTCTCTTGATCATTTTCTCCATTGCTGAGTCCCAGCATTTTGCACATAGTCTTTATCTTGTAGTCTTTAGCTCGTATAAACTGGAGGCGACACATTTAAGGTGCACTCACACTAGGCTCTCTGAACCGTGCCCAAACACGTTTGACCCTTTAGACATTTGTACAAAATTCCCTACCTCACGCATGCGCAAGTCGACTTGTTCAGACTTGTCTGTTGCATGCGCATGGGCAGCTTCCAGTAGTTTCCTGGCTTTGTTTATTCCTTAAAAGTCTGTTTTCCTTGTGTGGTATTGTGCATTAATAACTACGCAAGTAACAATATTTAACATTATTGTAGATGTGTTTCAGAGTATGTCATAGTGTAATTCAGATGATTTTACCTCAGAAGTATCATTGTGTCAACATACATGCAAACGCCACAATGCTCATGTATCCGCCACTTGTTAGCAGCAGCAGCAGCAGCTGGTTTGTTAAATATAGCTGCATTTAGCATCCATACAGTGCATCTGGAAAGTATTCACAGTGCTTCACTTTTTCCACATTTTGTTATGTTACAGCCTAATTCCAAAAAGGATTAAATTTGTTATATTCCTCAAAATTCTACAAACAATACCCCATAATGACAACGTGAAAGAAGTTTGTTTGAAATCTTTACAGATTTATTAAAAATAAAAATCACATGTACATAAGTATTCACAGCCTTTTCTCAATACTTTGTTGAAGCACCTTTGGCACCAATTGACCCTTCGCCGGGAGTTTGATTGACAAGCGATCTAACCAATCAGAACGCTGCATCCGCCATATTGTCCGACAAAGCAGCCAGTGGTTAGAAGATTAACCTCGGTGGAGTTAAACTTGAAAAATTGTGCATATTGACGTCTCTACGCGTTTGAAACATTCACTCTCATGTTCATTCATGTTTATTTGATGCTATAAATGAACTAGTAGGAAGAGATGATCGGTTTACAAGCCTCTTGAGCTGAGGCACTACAGCAATCTGTCACGACACAATAAAGAGCCACAAAATGCTTTTTATTGTTTGAATTTCTTTAATAACTACACAGTTTGAAAGCTGGGACTTTGTTTAATATCTTAAGTAACCTGCTCTGTCTTGTCTGTCGACGTGTTGTTAGTATCTTCGCTCCACGATGTATTTTTCACTGCGTGTGGCGTGACAGCGTCACGGCTTGTCGGACAAAGCAACAGTAACTAAGGGGGGGCGGGTCTTTGCGAAGGGTCAATTACAGCCTCAAGTCTTTTTGAGTATGATACTACAAGCTTGGCACACCCATTTGGGCAGTTTCTCCCATTCTTCTTTTTGGGGAGTGTCGGTGCACAGCCATTTTCAGAAATCTCCAGAGATGTTCAGTTGGGTCAAGTCTGGGCTCTGGCTGGGCCACTCAGGGACATTCCCAGTGTTGTCCTGTAGCCACTCCTTTGTTATCTTGGCTGTGTGTTTAGGGTCATTGTCCTGTTGGGAGATGAACCTTCACCCCAGTCTGAGGTCCAGAGCGCTCTGGAGCTGGTATTCATCAAGGATTTCTCTGTACATTGCTGCATTCATCTTTCCCTCGATCCTGACTAGTCTCCTGACTATGCCCACAGCATGATGCTGCCACCACCATGCTTCACTGTAGGGATGGGATTGGCCAGGTGATGAGCGGTGCCTGGTTTCCTTCAGATATGACACTTGCTATTCAGGCCAAAGAGTTCAATCTTTGTTTCATCATACCAGGGAATTTTGTTTCTCATGGTCTGAGAGTCCTCCATGCGGGCTGTCATGTGCCTTTTACTGAGGAGTGGCTTCCGTCTGGCCACTCTACCATACAGGCCTGATTGGTGGAGTGCTGCAGAGATGGTTGTTCTTCTGGAAGTTTCTCTTCTCTCCAGAGAAATGCTAGAGTCCTGCTGGTTCCAAACTTCTTCTATTTACAGATGATGGAGGCCACTGTGCTCATTGGGACCTTCAATGCTGCAGAAATTTTTCTGTACCCTTCCCCAGAGCTGTGCCTCGATACAATCCTGACTCGGAGGTCTACAGACAATTCCTTGGACTTGATGGCTTGGTTTGTGGTCAGACATGCACTGTTAACTGTGGGAGCTTACATAGACAGGTGTGTGCCTTTCCAAATCATGTCCAATCAACTGAATTTACCACAGGTGGACTCCAATCAAGTTGTAGAAACATCTCAAGGATGATCACAGGAGATGCACCTGAGCTCAATTATGAGTGTCATGGCAAAGGCTGTGAATATTTATGTACATGTAATTTTTTCGTTTTTTTATTTTTAAAACATTTGCAAAGATTTCAAACAAACTTCTTTCACGTTGTCATTATGGGGTATTGTTTGTAGAATTTTGAGGAAAATAATGAATTTAAATGATGTTTTATTAACAAAATTCCGGAGGAGCAAGTTCAGATAATTAACCTAATTAGCACAGGTGGAGAGCATTCAGTTAATCAACTCAACCAATGTCAAAAGGTATAAATTCAGCAGACTGACTTCTGTTCATCTGAGAGTTTATCAGCATCCCTCCTCCACCCCATCTCCTCACTTATAGTTCTATCTACTTTTACCACACCGGGGGGAGTACTCTGGGTTCGGGCCAAAATTCCGAGCTCGGAGCCCTCTCCCCGGACAGCACGCCAAATACGCAAACCTTACTCCGTTTAATTATATGGATATGTGAACTCGTGAATCCCTTTTGGAATAAGGCTGTAACATAACAAAATGTGGAAAAAGTGAAGTGCTGTGAATACTTTCCAGATGCACTGAATCAGCTCTGGTTTAATGTTACACCATATAATTTTAATTTATCAGTGTATAGTTATGCAGTTCTAATCTCTTTATCTTCTGTCATGTCAAATTGTCATGTATATTTATAATCCTTATTTTCCCACATAATCCCACATTTATATGCATATCCACGCAAACCTGTCTATGCCTTGTAATGTTATGGCCTACGTTGATAATGGCCATATTGCTGCAGTTCTTTCAAACCAAAGATTTAGGCTAGCTGAGTTCCAACACTGCATGCAGAATATCACAGAGGACCACGGTTTCAGCTAAAAATCTTCTATACTGTCCTACTAGAGAAAAACAATATTTTTGGTTGAACTATCCCCTTTTACAGCAGCTGCTTTCTCAGATCAGTAATCAGTAATCATCAGATTTTTTAAAATCTTCTTGTGTACACTAATTTTAAGTGGTGTTTAGTAAAGTAGGGGACTAAAGCACATTGAAAATATACTGTACATTACCGGAAATAAATGATTGCGCTATTTTAAAACCGAAGGGTGTCACGAAGCTCAGTGCAAGTAGTCCATTACCAAGCACACTGTGTAATAGTTTTGAAAGATGGCAGGTCATTTAATTCTCTTATACACATTACACAACTGCAGAGAGGTCTGAATGGAGCAGAAGTTTTTTATGACTCCATTTTATTGATAATTACCTGTAACTGGGTTGTAGGCATTGCCTATGTTTGTGAAGACGTTCCTGTAGGTTAATGTGATTTCATTGGTGAAAGGACCAATAAATCCACTGCCAGATTGCATCATTGAAGCTGAAAAAGCAATCTCTCTATCTGTTGTTGAAAAACATAAGCAATATTGTGATATATTACTGTATTACACTGAGAATGAATACACTGAATTTAACATCATTCAAGCACACTTTCACCTCTATTTTCCTTTCTCAGCTCTTCTATTTGACTCTGGTCAATTACATTTACACTGGTTATTGTAATAAATAACAATTTACACAGTATATATTTAACTTTACACTAACATTTACACTATGCAATGTATTGCATTGATGTTTTACTTTGAGGATCATTGATAAAAGAGTGAATGTTTTGATGAGGTACCATCATTTTTCTTCTTCAGCTCTTTCAGGATAAATGTCTGTTGTTCTACAGCCTGCTCAGCATTCGTCAATCGCATCTCTAAAGCTTGGTTGATTGCTTTCTGCTCTGTAACCGTTGCAGTCAGTTCTCTGCTCTTTTCTTTCTGCTCTGTAACCGTTGCAGTCAGTTCTCTGTTGATCGCTTTCTGCTCAGTAACAGTGGCGGTCAGTTCTCTCAGTGCTGCATGGATGTCAGAGAAGCACAGATTGCAGTATTGTTGGCTGTCAGTTGAAGCTTCGGCTCTCAAAGTGTCTGTTTGAGGTGGATTCTGTCTTCCGTCCTCAGAGCTGATCTGTTGACTGATCTCATTCTCATTGAGTCCTCCATCTACCTGCTGCTGGACCACAAACACAAGGGTTTCCAACAGCAGCAGGATACATACTAAAGCCTTCATTCTTCACTGAGGTTTGTTTCCAGCTCTTTATCGGTCTTCCCCAAAGGTCTTTTTTATAGTGTCCTGATTTACTGTCTCTTGTTCTTGATTTATATTGCTCCAGATAAATAAGTAGTTCAAGTTAATTGTTAATCATAATCAAAGGAATGTTCCAGGCTCAGTAGATGTTTATCTCTATTCATAACATTTGTGATGCTATGTTGATCTCAACAGAAAATAACTGACTCATCTGTTTTTGTATATTTATATAGATCAGTGGACAAAGGAAAATCACAGAAACCTCCTGTCGTGTGAATGGATTGTCGGATCTGTGCACCGCGCAGGTTAAAATTTCACACTTTAATAGTATTTATAGCACCTAATAAAACAGTGAAATGTGACTATGAGGAATGATTACATCAAAATGTACATCCATATGCAAGTTTGTGTGACTTTATTTAAATTAAATACATACAAATCTTTAGCTATTGCCCTGTACTAGTGATGTGCCTATGTTGGTGACCTTTAGGTGTTCACACCACTTTCTGGTATCCATGTGCATATCTTACAAAAGTTACAAGGTTTACCAGCTTTATGTTATGACAAAAAATTAAAGATTAGGTGTTAATTTACACACAAAAAAATTAGTAAGTGATCTTTACATATATAATGTCGAAGCCTTGTGTCTTATACTAATGAAACAAATGTTGCTGATGGAGTTTAACTTGTTGAATCCACAAAATTCCTTTAAATGTTATTTTCCAACCACATCCAACATCATCCTGCATCAACAGTAAACTAAAGTAAAACTAAATAAATGCATGGATTAATAAATATAAAAAAGTAATTTGAGGGAAAAAAATCTATTTTATTTTTTCTTGCTTTTTCTTTTCTTTTTTTCCTTGCAAAATATACTGAAGATAACATGCTATATGTGTATATCACTATCACTATAATGATTTAACACAAAACTTTAAAGGTAATTATTAACCTGATTTACAACTTTTCCTGAACAAGAATGCCCTAGATTTTGGGAAATTGGAATCATTATCCTCAAAGTTTCCAATAACTTGTTTTACGGTACCATAATGTGAGCTGTTTTGCGGCTTTTATCTTAACACCTTTAACTTTATTATTTATTATTCTCAGGTTAGGTAAAGTAAGTCGAGTCTGGCCTAAATTATAAGCATTTTAATTACTTACAATTTTGGCAGAAGACTCCTCTGTGCTATGTTCTTGTTCAAAGCCTTAAAACACTATAAATCAAAGCTTCGGTAGGCAGCTTTTTATAATAAACACAAATGAAAAGGCAAATAAAACTACATCATAAAAGTATAAAGTACAATAATCTTGCTTTGATTCAAAGGTGTAGTCAGCTCTTTGCTTCTTGTCCTCAACTCTGGGCTTCTAGGCGTCGGGGGTTTCATGACGTATCAGTATCTAAAGAGGCAATCAAAACTCTTCAGTCTTTTATACTCTTGTTGTTTACTGCTGAAGTTAGGTTTTAATCTTCTTGATTGACGTAAGGTGTAACTTTCCCAAAGTTTCCCAGATCATTCTCAAGGCCTCGCAGGTTCAAACAGTCTGCCTTTTCATGTCCTTGAACTCCAGTAAACTCAACCAAGATGGCTGATTTCCTTTTAAGATTCTAGGAGTAGAAACACAGTTCTTTGTGTCCTTGAACACACACACATAAACAGACACACACTTCTGCTCCACCTTCTCATGGGTAGGAACACACATGATTAACAATTACTGTACATCTCTGCCAATACAGAATAAGCCATATCTTAGAAAAAAACATAATATTGTAAGCAGTGCATTATATTCAATACACTTCTTAAATATGTGTAGCAAAAAGGCATCTAAAATAAACGAGGCAGGGTAATGTGCTGTACATTTCCTTGATTTTATACAACACTGTGTTTTTACCTGTTGTTAATTATTACTTACTCAGGTTCTGTCAGAGAGTGCAACCAATTTTACATTTCCACATTTGGCAGATGCTTTAATCCAAAGCAATTTATATTACAATTCAATTTCATTTTATCTGTACATCAACTTTTACAGTGCACATTGTTGCACAGCTTTACAGAATACAGAGAACAAAATATAAATTAAGAAAATAGTCTTTTAAAACACAAGCAGCCAAAAGAAAAAGTGCCATGGAAAATCCTTATTGTATTGAAGACTATAGTATGCACTGATAACTATTACGGATCTAAATCACCTTAGAGGACTGTTAACCCAATTAATGTCCAGTGACTAGGAGAGGAGTAAAGACGCCAGAGTCATGGATCAGATTTACTCAATGTATTGATTGATCAGATGAAAGAATTAATTATTTGCTCACTGTTACGAGTAGGCATGTGACGGTATCAAATTTTCATGTTGCGATTAATTGAGGAAGCTTTTATCATGGTATACGGTATTATCACGATATTAAAATAAGTTGCAAAATCATTTTTGTCATTGTTTAACAGGTTTAAGAACTCTTTTTGTAATAAAACAAAACCAAATTTTCAAATAGATTAAAATGCAAAAGAATTAGGCTACAAAGAACAACAGATAACACTTTACTCTATTTAATGCATTAACTAAGATTGAGCAATAGCTACATTTGTTACAGAAAGTGTTATTTTTTGTTAATGTTAATTTAGAAACACAACTGATCATTATTAGTTTTATCTCAGGTCCATTAAATAAGTTATTTTGATTTTAGTAATGTTATTAAATAGTAACTAAGAAATTAACCTTAATTAATAATAATTAATACTTTATAAGTATTTTTATTGTCAGTTTAGTGATAATGAATTAACATGTTAACTAATGAAGCTGTATGTTTTCAAAGTTTTACTGAACAATAACAAATAATCAGAACATTAGGGCATGTTGTAGTCCAGATTAAAATATAAAAATGTTTAGGTTTGAAAATAAATATCCTTTTAAGTCTTTTTTAAGTATTCAGTATTTGGTGCTGTGATGAACAACACTGAGATTACAAAAAAATGAATGGCTGTTTGAAGCATTTTAAAAACTTCACTAGCGCAGTTGCTTTGTTTATGGGGTTTCCGGGGTAACTGCTGCATTTCTGCTGTTCCATCAGCGCCCTCTGCTGTCAGAGAGTGAACGCGCACTTTCATTCAGCTCGTCTCCTTCACTGGTTCCGCCATGTGCTTCTCGTGCACGTTGGGATTGTTTACATCTGAGCGCGTGTCCTTTTGACGCAGAATACAGCGGTGTTGTGCATTTTATACGATTGATGGGTAAAGTATTCTTAATTGCCTTATAATAAATTAATAATTGGTAATAAATTATTATTTACGGTATTCTGAAGTGCCAACGATTACAATATTGTGCATATTCATTATTGCGATTTATCGCATTACCGAATATCGGCACAAGTCTAGTTACGAGTGTCACCCATGAAGTACCCTCCATAGGCCACGGGAGGTCACCCTCCCCTGAGTTTTGAATATCGTACTTTATTTCCCACAATCCTCATACCTGGCCTGATTGCGCATCACCTGGTAGCCATTTCACTATTTATAGTTCCACAAGTGAACAGTTCAGTGCAAAGTATTGTATTGCCATGTTTTTTTTCTCTGGATCTGAAAGATGCTTATTTTCAGCCTCCCATCACAGGCGTTTCTTGGGATTTTCCTTGTGGCATATCAATACATGGTCCTTTTGTTTGGGCTGTCCCTAGCTCCCTGCACTTTATGAAGTGTATGGACAGGGCTCTTTCCCCTCTGAGGCAGACAGATGGGATTCTGCATGCTGAATTACCTCGTCGACTGGCTCGTTCTAGCCCAGTCAGAGGCTGTCACACAGGTCCCTCCTCCTCAACCACTTAGAGTGTTTGGGACTCAGGGTCAAAAAAAAAAAGCTCATTGTCCCCCAGTCAGCGAATTTCTCCTCACCAGAACAAGCGCTGGCCATACAGCAGCTTGTGGCAACCTTTAAAGTTGGAACTTCTCTGCCGCTCAGAGCGTTTCAGAAGGTGCTAGGCCTTTTGGGCTCTGCATCACCGGTACTACAGCTGGGTGTGCTTTGTATGCACCCCCTACAGTTCTGGCTGAACTCCGAGTTCCATCTCACGCCTGGCGTCTCTGATGTCTTTGCACCAAGGTGCAAAATTACAGCATGCGTGATGGCATTTGTTTGAGAAATGGTTATCGATTTGTTAAGTCTATTTTATTTAGAATCGTTGGAACGTCTTGCATCCCCATGACAAATCAGACCCAAACTTCCCAAACCTGTTTTATGAACAATATAGGAAGTGAAAATAAGATGCTGACGCGATGCACAGCGATAATTGCATGTTCATAGTGCAGCACAGACTTGTGAACATGAGGTGGAGGCTGGTAATATATAATAGTACTTATATAAATGTAATAAAGACACGTTTGCAATTGTGATACTAATTTTCTGCAACAGTTCACTAAACAAGACGTCAATATAAGTGACTTCCTTTTTAGACAAACAATTGTCTGTTTGCTCTGTTTCACCAACCATAGTAAAACCATAGTTCCCAAACCATAGTTTGAGAAACGATTCATGACCCATTCATGAAGACCGCCTTTTCTTCATTCCTAAATGAATAAGCGTTTTGAATGAATCGTTTGATAGAGTGACTCCAATGATTCACTTATTAAGACTGTTATTTGCTGTTATTTGCTGCCTGGTGGTAATAGTTTAATTTTTAAAGCATCTTACCTTTCCTCTTTCTATTCTAAATTGTATTTATTTTAAAACATTAAACTTGTTGCATTATTTATACAATTGTGATATACTGTTTGTTGATATTTTATTAAAACACTAGATTATTACTAGTGATTTTTGGTATCATTTTATTAAATAGTTGGTTAATATAATACGAATATATGACATAACTTAAAATAAATATAGAATGTGTGCTTTCCAAAAAAGAAAAGACAATGAAGTACAGTGACCAGATACAAAATTAGAACAGGATAGGATGCAAAAAGAGATGGTAATAAAAATAGTGACAAAATTTTTGTTCAACTTTTGCGTAATGACTGCGTGTAATTTCAGTGCTTATCGCCATTAGTGAAAGCGTAATAGTAATGTAAATGTGTATAACAAAATGAAAAGGTTTCCACGCGAGTTTAAATCTTTTCATTATTATTATTATTATTATTATTATTATTATTATTTAAACTGTTATTGTGATCATGCATTGTATTTATAATTATGACTCATAATGAGAATTTAAAGTGGTTTTCCTTCATCTGCCGTCAGTCCCTCAGCTCACCATCAGTGTCGCCAAACTGCTCTGTCTCCAAAATGTTCTTATGCATGGGTCAGAGTTTGCGCGGAGGTGCGCAGGAACTGGCGTACGCACGTTTTCAGCCCCGTTTTGTGCGTACGCACGCTTTATAAATGAGGCCCCTGATGTGTCAGTCATTTTTATTCAAATGTTCCCAGACAGTGAAACTGCCAAACAGTTTGCTTGTGGTGCAACAAAATCTGCTTACCTTTTATCCTTTGGCTTGTGCCCATATTTCAAAGAGGAGTTGATCAAAGATGTCAGGAAAACACAATGCTATGTTGTGTCATTTGATGAATGCTTGAATAAAGTGACACAGAAGGAACAGATGGATATTATTGTCCGTTACTGGTGTGATCGTGAAGAGAAAGTAGCTGTGCACTATTTTGATTCAGAGTTTATGGGACATACTCAGGCAGAGAAGCTTTTGGAGAAAATTAAGAAAACCCTCTCACCACTTGATCCCAAGAAGCTCCTGCAGATCTCAGTGGATGGCCCTATGGTCAATTAGAAATTCTTGAAGCTGTTCCAAGAAGACAAGAGCCAATCAGACCCTGATGCATCAAAGTTGCTAAATTTGGGAAGCTGTGCTTTGCATGTTGTGCATGGAAGCTTTCAAAGAGGAGAGAAAGAAACGGGTTGGAAGGTGGGAGATGTACTGAGGGCTCTTTGGCAGTTGTTCCATGACTCACCAGGCAGACGTGAGGATTTCATTGAGATCACCAAAACATCAACATTTCCTTTGAAGTTCTGTGCTCTTCGATGGGTAGAAGACTTGGAAGGTGCAGAGAGAGCAATCAAAATTTGGCCTGCGGTGCAGACGTACATCAACAGCCACAGAAAACTTCAGAAAGGTAAAGTTCCATCATCAGCATCATACTGCACAGTAAAGGAGGCTACTGCAGACCCTCTTTTTGTGGCCAAGCTCCATTTTTTTGCATTTGTTGCTAGACAGCTGAAGCCATTTTTGGAAAAATTTCAGACCGATGCTCCAATGGTCCCTTTTTTTAGCAAAGGAGCTCCAGTCAACCATGAGAGACTTGCTATCATGCTATATCAAAAGGGAAGAACTGGAAAAGTTAAAGGTGTCGAAGAACGTGTTTTCAAAAGATGTAATATAAGTCTAAGGTGTCCCCTGAGTGTGTCTGTGAAGTTTCAACTCAAAATACCCCATAGATTTTTTCATTTTTTTAATTGCCTATTTTGGGGCAGCATTATAAATGCGCCGGTTCAGGCTGCGGCCCCTTTAAATGCTCACGCTCCCTGCCCACGGAGCTCGCGCTTGCCTTAAACAGCATAAGCAAAGTTCACACAGCTAATATAACCCTCAAAATGGATCTTTACAAAGTGTTCGTCATGCATGCGGAATGTATGCGTCGGATCATGTGAGTATAGTATTTATTTGGATGTTTACATTTGATTCTGAATGAGTTTGATAGTGCTCCGTGGCTAACGGCTAATGTTACACTGTTGGAGAGATTTATAAAGAATGAAGTTGTGTTTATGAATTATACAGACTGCAAGTGTTTAAAAATGAAAATAGCGACGGCTCTTGTCTCCGTGAATACAGTAATAAACAATGGTAACTTTAACCACATTTAACAGTACATTAGCAACATGCTAACGAAACATTTAGAAAGACAATTCAAAAATATCATGTAATCATGGATTATGTCAGTTATTATTGCTCCATCTGCCATTTTTCACTGTTGTTCTTGCTTACCTAGTCTGATGATTCAGCTGTGCACAGATCCAGACATTAATACTGCCTGCCCTTGTGTAATCCCTTGAACATGGGCTGGCATATGCAAATATTGGGGGCGTACATATTAATGATCCCGACTGTTACGCAACAGTCAGTGTTATGTTGAGATTCGCCTGTTCTTCAGAGGTCTTTTAACCTGTTAACCTTTACTGGCACGCAGACGCACCGAAGCTTCTTTGTTTAAATTAGATCAAATTTACTGTTAAATGTGAATGAAGTGAGAAGTTTGGTAAAAGAAATGAGGGATTAAATCTTGAATAGTAATTATAATAGAGACAAAAGAAAAGAATAATTAGAGCCATAAGGAGGCTGGAGAGCTGTGAATGTGTTCAGGGGAGACTGAAACTGAATGGGGCAGTTACCACCACATAATAAACGAGACAATATGCTTGAATAGATGCTTAGATGACGACAATAAACATCAGTTAGCACTTTAGAGTCTTTTCAAAATAAAGTCTCATGACATGGTCTTGAAAAACACGTAATAAAACTTTTTTAGAGAGTTTTAGACTTATCATCTTCAGATTTGAAATGTAACATGTCCAGACATGTGGCTTTAACTGCAGTGCATTTCTAAAATGCTAAAAGGCCAACTTCACTTTTATTTCCATAAAGATATTTCATAAAAATTAATTTCTAATAACTTTTCAAAACTTTGAAGCTATTTTTAACTATTTTCGTCATTTTGACAATAATTAATTATTACTTTAAAATAAACTGTAAAGTGTCTGCTTTCAAATGAGACCTTACTTATGATTTTAGTGCAAAGGGTTCATGAACTGTATCTGTTTTAGTTTTAGTGGTATGTCATTTCTTGGGATTTTCCAAAAGCGGGGGTGCTGGCTAACAGGTTAAACAAATGAGATTTATATAAGAAGGAGGAAACAATGGAGTTTGAGACTCACTGTATGTCATTTCCATGTACTGAACTCTTGTTATTCAACTATGCCAAGGTAAATTCAATTTTTGATTCTAGGGCACCTCTCCAGCTGCTGAAACTAGATCCTCAAGCGGAGCAAACCATGTACCACTCAAACAGCTTGACATTGGATTTGGTACAAAGCAAGCTTTAGAAAAAGCATCCGAAAACCTCAAGGAACATCCTGTAAAAATTCAGCTGTTCAAAAAAGAATGTGTATCCTTCCTTTCCATGGAGAGAAGTCCCCTAATGTACCCAGCTGTGCAGCACATGAGCTCCCTTGACCCTGTGATCATGGTCGAAAACAGAGATAATTTAATGGCTCGTTTCCACTGAGCAGTACGGTACGGTACGGTACGCATTTTTTTCCGTTTCCATTGTCAAAAGTTGTGAATGGTACCCTAATTCCGAACCGTACCATACCACTTTTTTGGGACCCTTTCGAAGGGGTACCAAGCACAATAGTACCGTACCAACAGGGTGGAGCTACACTCTGCAGAACATTGATTGGTTGACAGAGAATCGTCACTTGCACGTGCAAAGGGAATGATAAGAGGCGCGGGCGCCATTTTTAAAAGTTTACGGTTGCAACACAAATGTCGGTGCGCAGTGAGGCTTGGTCGACCCAAGAAGTGCAGACCTTCCTGGGTATCATCAGCGAAGAAAGGGTGCAAAGGAACTCGATGGCATGGTGAGAAACGAAAAAGTGTTCCAGTATGTTTCTGAGAGAATGGCTGAAGAGGGGTTCCAGCGGACGCCCGAGCAGTGCCGTGTTAAATGCAAGAAGCTGCGAAGCGAATACCGTAAGGTGAAAGACCACAACAGCCGGAGTGGCGTAAACAGAAAGAACTGGAAATGGTTCGATATGTTGGACGCTATCTATGGACACAGACCCACGAATTTGGGAAGAGGAGGCGGCATCGATACGGCCACCTTTTGTATGCATTTAAATACTAAAAGTACTGATCGATGAACGTCAATTTATAATTTATGCAATTTTATCTCCATCCTACTGCTCAAAATAGCTATTAATGATACAGTAATGATGATACTAAAGATACAGCTTAAAGGTGCTATAGAGGATGTTTTGTTTTACACATTTTTGCAATATTACTTGAAACTGTCTTTACAAATTTATAAAAGACTATTTATTAGGTGCACTGAAAGGAATAATATTAATATACATCATCTGTGCACGAGGTAGGGCCTTAAAAACATCAGCCAATGGCTTATCAGAGGGCCAATCCGCGCACGTCTCTCACAAGGAACGTAATGGCAGTGATTGACATGTTGTATGTAACTATGTTGTATGTTCTGTGTTTATCTTGAACCTATTGTTGCAGTTTGTGTAATTAAGGTGACTTGTAACTTTTCAGCTGAGGATCCTATCAGTCAGGAGGAAACCACAGAGGGACTGTCCACCTTTGAGAACTTGCCTGCAACTTCGAGTTCGCTTGCAAGTACACCGACACCACCAGAATCGATCACCCCGTTGTACACCCATCAGTAAGATATGAAAACCAGACTAAAAAGTCACACACTGAACTGTACAATTTTTTTTGGGGGGGATTGATAGTAATACACTAATCTGGACATTGCATTGTACTGCTATAAATGTCTCCCCCCTGCATATATTTTCATAACTTACCATGTTTTGCTCAAATCAAAAGGATTAATATGCTTCACTAAACAGCCAACATTGCTGTCTGATTTGCATTCCAGGCAAGAGAAAAAGGGGTCAGCAGGATGTTGCTGCAGCCCTGATAGAGATGCAGGCCGCTGATGAGAGGCAGCAGGACTGCCTAGAGAGGATGGAGGATCGTCATGACCGCCGCTTTGAGTTGATGCTGGAGGAGGCCCGTGAGGCAAGGCGGCATGAGGCTGAAGTCACCCGGCAACACATGATCAGAATGGCTGGATCGGTTAGTGGCCTTAATCCAGATTCATTTGAGGTAACTGTGGAAAAGAGAACAAAAGGTCCATACTCTCTGGCATCGTTAAAGGATTAGTTCACTTTTAAATAAAAGATGTTTATGTCTTTCTTTCTTCAGTCAAAAAGAAATGAAGGTTTTTGATGAAAACATAACAGGATTATTCTCCTTTTGACTGAAGAAAGAAAGACATAAACATCTTTTATTTAAAAGTGAACTAATCCTTTAACGATGCCAGAGAGTATGGACCTTTTGTTCTCTTTTCCACAGTTACCTCAAATGAATCTGGATTAAGGCCAATAACCGATCCAGCCATTCTGATCAATTTATTAATCCTATTTTTATCATCAACAGTGATAGTAAACCCCCAACAGAGCACTGCATAAAACAAAACACTAGCCATGATTCCCTGATTAAAAAAAAACAAACAACCTGGTCTCATAGGAAAGACGTACCTGTGGGAACGTTTTCGCGAGTCGCCAAAATATGTACTAATGCATACATATCACTGCAGTTTCCAACAGAAATGAACACTAGAGGCAGTAAAACGGCGGGCGCTTTCAATCGTTTTCATACACAGTGACGCTTACGGGGTCAGATTATGGAAAAGATGTCTGAGTGTGCCTATAGTCAGAGGTTTACAACGAAAAAGGTGATAAAACTGTGCCTTGCAGAGCTCCTGCTTTAATCAAAATAACATCAGACATTTTATCACCCAGCCTAACAAACTGGGGTCGACCTAGAAGATAATGCAATATCCACATAATAGTTGTACTATGTAGGTTAAAACATGACAATTTATCAGCAAGAACATGTGGTTGTATTGTGTTAAAAGCACTAGATAAATCAAAAAACATAATCCTAACAGAACTGGCAGTTGTTTCCAAATGACTATAAATATTGTGCAACATAAAAAGTATGGCATCATCAACTCCCACACCTTTTGTAAATGCGAATTGTAAAGGATCTTGAAAAACACCTGTCCACCCAAATGACAAAGGATAATCCTTTCAAAACATTTCATTAAATGTGATGTCAAAGCAATGGGTCTTACATTATTTACACTACGACCCGATGTCTTACACATTACAGGAATTTTTGATGACGACAAGAACAAAGAAAAAAGTGAATGAAAAACAGAACACAACTGGTCAGCACAGTATGTGGGTGAATACCATCAGGGCCTGCTGCTTTGTTGGTTTTAAGACACTTTAACTGCTGACGAACCTCATTCTCATTAATAATAATTGCTGGACTGCAGTCCACATTACCACTCTGTACAAGAGATTCTAATAGCATTTCATGAGAAGCAGAGAAATCAACCTCATCAAACCTTGCAAAAAATTAATTTACCTCATTCACATTCAATACAGACCAGCAAATACTGTTATTTTTAGTTTCATAACCAGCAAGAGATTTCAAACCATTCCAACGGCCCCATGTGTTACAATTAGACATCTTCGACTCTTTCCTTATATTTAAATTTACTCTGTTTAATAAAAACTCTTTTTAGCTCCTTTTAATCCAATCCATGTCACCACTAAAAAAAAGCAGCTTTTTTCCTATAATAGCTGCTTTAACCAAGTCAAGTTTCATCAAGGGTACAGTAGGTGGTAACACACACGAGAACTGGACACTTGGGAGATTCAAATGGACCTGAAAGTCATTGTTGAGGTAGTTCCATCTTCAAAAGATTCAGTGAAGTCTCCTTGTTACCTAGAAAGCAAAATCAAAGCATAATGACTGAAACCTTTCCTAACTTTAGTCTATGTCCAAAACATAATTTCATTAACCATTACCCTCATTTGATTCGTTGTTTTGGACAATTGGTGTCACTATGGACAATGCACTTGCTTCTCTTGAAGCCCAAGTTATGTCAGCAATTGAGAGAAGGTATCCAAATACAAGCAAGTGTCTCTCTTCTGCACTTTTCATTTGCATGGAGTTCGATGTTCAGCTGGCATGATTATCTCTGCAGGACAATGTAGTGGCTTGCCAGAATTTTTCAAAATACTGATCTGTACTGAACATTCCTTTGTAAAAAAAACTTTCAGCCTGGTATCTTGAACATTTCAGGTCCTTTGAGCTAAAGGAAAGCCTTTTAGTGACATTCATGTTCTTGATCCGGACATGCTGAATGACTTCCATATATTGACAGTATACAAAGTTGGTTTGAAAGTGCTTGTGACTCCAAAAGTGTTTTAGGAGAAAAGAGATGACAGTCGTGTCTGTATTCTTGATCAGACACTACATTCCACACACTAGAATATATTCACTTAGGTTCCCATCCTTACTGTTAAGAATGGAAAATAAATGTGTCCCAGTGAATTAATGCTGACTCTAGGTTCTGCTTTCTATAGCGAGCATGTTGCTGCGGGTTCACATTTCCCCTACCAACATCCGGAGAGTGGAGCTGCCTGATAGACCTGCATCTGTGGACCATTTGAAGTCTTTCCTTAGGGAGACATTACAGCCAATGTTCCCTCTAATTTTTTTTCTCGCTGAGCAAAACTTTTCTCTGTTGAGCGCACATTTTGGCCACCTGAGCAAAAACATACTTTATATCAGACCTATATAATGAACGTAAACACACACACCAAAAAAATGGTTTTATCATGCAACTGTAACATTTAACTTCAATGTGCCGTTTCTATTTTATTTGACCCTTGGTGTAACTTAGTGATTTATTAAATAATATGTTTGAAAACAAGCAGTTCAGTCACTAAATTAAGCACATTTTAGGTTACTTGAGATTTTTTCACATTGCTGTATTAACTGTACCAGTCTTTACCAAGAAATTCTATTAAAAAATGATTTCTGTCCTCCTGCAGGACAGTTCAATTCTTTATAATAATATAATATGAGCAGTTACAATGATGGTTTGGGACAACCATAATGTGTTTTTGTACAGTAAATTATTAGCATAAAACAGTGTTAAACCATCAAAATTACATGTTTATTGCTTATAAATTTCCCAGATTTTCTATACCAGGAGGTTAAGATTTTTCATGGCAAGGAGCCCTAAACAATCCCCTTGTGAGATCATTTTTTTTATTAGGCTTACATTATAATATAATAAAATATAGCCTCTCGTAGGCTATTGATGTATTTAGTCCACAAACATTACAGTATTTAGCCTGACTTCGTCATACTCATATTCTAGGCAGAATGTGAGTCTGATACTGCTCCTTTGCACTTGAATTATGGGGCGTGTCTTAACCGAACCACTTAAAAAAATAAAACTCTGCACTCAATTGGATAGACCTACAACCAATCAGAGCAATGCAGTAAGTGACGTATGTTGAACTTGTACTTAAACTTTTGCCGAATCCCGTTGGAAGGATGGCAAACACATCTTTCCCACCGACAAATGCCTTGATTGCGGTTCTTTGTTCGTCTTTTAAAATTAATGCGCTGTCGATTTCTTTTATTACAGACGTGATAGCGGAATCTAAACATCTTACTTCTCCAGCTGCAGTCATCGTTGGTGAAAACCAATTCAACCCAAGCGCTCTTTGATGACGTGGGTGGTTACGTAACCGCAGATAGCCTGTCCATCATCGATTAAAGCCCGCCCTGGCAATTTGATTGGCTCGGCCTTCTGGGAGCCGAGCATAATTACTCCACAATGGATCGAGTCCAGACCGAACTTCCCGTCCAAAAAATGTTGTGGGCGGGGTTCGGGCTGGCCCCCAGGCTATACAGTATTCTTACGGCGACTGATTTGGCTCAGGGCCAGCCAGCTCACGCGCACTCAATCATACTCTTTCTATGAAACCTGTAAACCGCATTCACCGGTTCCAACTCTATAGCGGATGACCAGAGCACTGCAATTATTTCTCATTTAAACTACTAGAATCAAATGGATTTCCCCACACATAATTTTCATGTCTGTTCTCTGCCCGGCCGCGTACGCGCGCAGCTTAGAGGGAACACTGATTACAGCTGAAATCTGGATTCTCACTGGTCTCACAGTTTGAAGATCCGGGTAGGGTTGCACCAGCCGTTCGTAAGTTCGTTCTTAAATTGGAACGTAAAGTCCACACTAGTGTCTTAGTAACTACTAGCTAGTTTGTAACTAACTCTGTACTTTATTCGGTTGCACCATTTGTTCTTAAGGCAGAACTTAGCTAGTAGCTCGTAAGGTCTCCGTAAAGTAATGCGTAGTCGCATAATATGACGTTTACCCTCAGTGACCCTACAAATACAGGAGCAGAAGTTGTTGAAATTCCGTGAATTTCAGTTTATCCTTCATTCTGACTTATTTTCAAAAATAAGTTCCCATTAAATATAATAGCCTACTACTTAATCATAAATGTTTTTATATGTAAATAACATTCAGAAACTGTATTTGAAACTAAATTAAATAGGATCAATAAATAAATACTGAAACAACAACAACAACAAAAGACATAAGAAATGACATTTATTGATTATGACTGATTTTATTTGACATGCCTAACACGGAGTGATAGGACCAATGCACACAGCGGCGTGCTGTTTAATGGGTTCGTGTTGAAGAGTGGCTAACAAAGTAATCTTTTCTCCTTCTTAAAATGTGAGAGAGTTTAAATGTCATCAGCATCATATATGTGTAAAGAATGAAGTCTGTCAGGTAAAACAAGAGCTTATATTGATGCAGGTCAGTCAGTCTGCTATTTTATTCCAACCGTTACTCCTGATAAGAGGCTTCTGTAAATATTTAGTGTATATGTAGGGTTATGCTTCAACTAAGTTTAATGGTGCAACACAAAAATATTTAGTAGTGGCTAAGTTGTAACTTAGTGCCCATTTACGTCAAAACTAGTCTACATTGTAACTTGGGATGTTGGGATGGATGGGTTATGTGTATCAAGTTTAAGCTTGGCATTTATCAAACTGAATCGAGAGAGGCTGGTTGTTCAGAAGTTAGCGTTAACACTAAAATAAAAATCTCATGAGGATGTGACAGCCACCATAAAAAAAGCCTAAAAGAGCAGACGTGAACTTTTTACCAGACCATCCTGAGGGCCAGACAGATGATTCGCTCGAGGAGGTTAGACTTATGATGGTCGATAAAAAAAAAATAACGAAAATCTTTTCTCTTTGCCGCAAAGAAGTTGTAGAGATTCAGCCACTAATTCAGGAGATCAGAGAGAGATTATTTTAATTATAATTACTATTAGAAATACTAGAACATTTTATTTAGCATAACTTTCTGGTGATTCCTATTAATGTTTTTATTATTATTATTTTTTTATTATTATTATTTTCAATATGTAAGATTTGTAAGAATGTAAGAAGGGATTGGAGTCGGGAAGAAATCATGTTCATGGATGAGATTATTAACGTTACTGTAGTATGAAGCAGAGCAGGAACGAGTGTTGTGGAGCTGAATGAGGAGCTGGAGTGATTGATCAACACACGCCTCACGAGCAGCGGGACTTTTATTATGACACAGTCGCCGGCGCTGCTTCCGCTTTTCCGGTCATGAGTATGAGGTAACGCAGCTCTGTTTATCATATTAGATACATTTGAGAGTGTTGAAAATGATGTTATAACGTTACTCTGTGCGTTCACTCGGCGGCTGTTGTGAGACACTGTTACACACTGCAGTAAGATAGATCGATTTTACAATATCATATTAAATGCTGGATGGCTTGTGTTGATAAATGGCATGCAATTCATTTTAAAATGTATTGTATGATGGAGAAACTGCTGCATTACTGTAGTAAAAATAAAGCTTCATCTGATTATGCTATGTTAGCTACTTCACAAAATAGTGTTTTTCTACTCACAAAAAATCAAGAAAATTAGATTTAAACAATAAGACTAAACGTGTTGAGCTATATAACAACAATTAGTTTTCTGTCTATAAATATATAAAAACTAGGGCTGTCAAAATAACGCGTTAATTTCGATTAATTAATCTGAGAAAAAATAACGCGTTAAAAAAAATAACGCAGATTAATCCATTCCGTATTGACCTTTGAACCTGGAGCTGTTCTAGCCGACTGTAAAATGAAGGAGGGAGACGACTGCTGCGCTGACGGACAGAACGAGCAGAGCTCCTCCCTCGTGCGTGCGAGCTCTCCTTGTCTTCAAAGTAAGCACTGTCTTTGCACTCTCTCTACCTCACACATAATAATCTAAATCAACTGACACAATGCTAAAAGTTCGTAAGACCGAATCCATGTTTCACGAGGCGCATTCGGAGAATGTTTTTCCTGAATAACTGCTGGGTGTGAATAGTGCTCAAAAGAACATCACCTCATCTTCTCTGACAGGCGCCCTGCACGTGCAGCTGACATAAACCACACTTTCAGTAAACAAAAAGAAAATCCTATCCAGTGGTGAAATGTTTTCTGTGTTGACAAATCTTTTGCGATGTCCTAACAGTCGCGATTCGCACGCAACGCATCAACATCCGCTAATGTCCAATTCGCGACCTAATGACTCATGAACAGATTCATTTTAATGAATCATGACAACAACTGATCTGTCCACACGGTCTATAATGAATCATTTACTCGAACAACTCTGAAATGAGAACATAAGTGTGCTTACCCCATTTAGCAAGAGTGGTTAGTAAAATTAGCCTTAATAATCCACAATATTTTCAGGTTATTTAAATGACAATGTGCAGTAAAGTAGGCCTACCTATAAAATCAGTTAGTTTAGACTAGAGTGAGGTGAAACCAGAACAAAGCAAGTTGTTGTTAGCTAGGTGCATTCAATTGTATATGGTAGAACAGGGATTCCCAAAGTGTGGTACGCGCACCCCCAGGGGTACGCGAGCTGCCACCAGGGGGTGCGCGAGAGGAAAAATGTAATGTCTGTCTGTTTTTTTAAGTGGGATTTTTCCATACATTAAAAAAAAACATGAACAGTAAACATTTCCTTTGTAATCACTTTTATTTTTAATAAAAAAACTATAATTTATTAGTTTATGATAGAAATGTAGAAGAAGACAGCTGCTGTTATCTTCTACGCACTGCTCTTCTTTTATGGATCGTTTCTTTTACGCAGCTGGAAATAACCGTGCTTTCTGTTACTGAGTCTGTGTCTATCACTCGTCCTCTTAAAAGTGGAAGCTTGTGCGTAGCTTTGTTGTTTATTTATTGTAAAAAGGATCCCCATTAGCTGTCACCAAAGTGAACGAGCTAGTCTTCCTGGGGTCCACAACAAAAAGAAATCACATAACAATATTAATATGAAAACAGTATAGCACTATAACATTATATACATTAATACACATCATCATAAATTAGTCTGAATAAATACAATATTACATTCATAAAATAAATATGTCCTTTCCTTACTCACAGATTTAAGTAGTGCATTCTCAGGTGGTACCTAAAAGAGTCTTTGCCATTCATTTTACGTATATTCAATGGACAATTATTCCAATGATTGATGGAATGATAAATAACAGTTCTCTTTAAAGCATTTGATTTTGGGCGTGGCAACATCATCAGGCCATCATCCACAGACCTAGTCACATGAGAATGTACCTGATCACACCCAACAATTTGGTTATATAAAAAAACTGGTTGAGAAGAATAGACAATGTTTCTAAAAAACTTAATTGTATTAAAAACTAGCCTTTTCTCCACCGTTAACCATGAGAGCTGACAGTGCATACTAATAGTATTTGTTCTAATGGGACAATGTAATACTAACCTGGCAGCTCTGTTTTGGGCCGTTTGTAATTTCTTTAGTTGACCTTTAGATATAGATGACCATACAGGGGCACGATAATCCAAATGACATAAAATTAAACATTTAGCCACCTGCTCCACAATGTGTGTAGAAAGACATTTTCTCACCATAGCGATACCACTACCCATCTTCTTCACTATAGTATCAATATGTTCTACCCATGACATCTTACTATCCACTATTGTGCCCAGTAATTTTACTTTATCTACCTGTTCTATAGGTTCCCCAAACAAGTTCAAACTCATCTTTGGTATTAATGACAATTTGTGACTTGATCCCAAAATAATTGATTTGGTTTTTGAGATATTCAGCACCAACCTATTCTGTTTTATCCAATCAGAAACCATATTTAACTCAGCTGATAAAACATAATCCAGTTCACTGACAGTTTTTGCAGCATAATACAATGTAGAATCATCAGCATACATTTGTACAGTTGCTTTACACAAAACAGATGGTAAATCATTTGTGAAGATGGCGTATAAAAGTGGTCCCAGGCAGCTCCCTTGCGGAACCCCACAGTCCAAGACCTTAGACTGAGACCAGCTGCCAGTGTAATAAACCCGCTGCGTCCTACATGTGAGATAACTCTTCATAAAATCGATGGCAGTTGGACTAAATCCATAGCATTCTAGTTTACCAATGTTGATACAACCATGTAAGTCTTTCTTTCATCTTCGGATCACAAATTAATATTTTTGTGATTAAATATGAGTGGTGGAATACTCCTCCATTGGCTTTAAGGGGGCCCAAACTTGTCCGTTCAGAAAGTGTTTAAATAGTCCATGCCACTACAGTGGCTCAACCGTACGTTTCTCAAGCGACGATAATACTTTTCGTGCGAAAAAAACAAACAAAAGAACGACTTTATTCAACTATTCATTTTCTCTCTTGTAGGCCTCTGACGTTAGTTCACGAGAGCTCCATGACGCATGCGCGAGAACTAAACTGACGACGGTCTTCTTCTACTACTACTTGTTACTGGCTGCTCACTCCTTAGGAGTATTACCGCCACCTAGTGTTCAAGATGAAGTGCTGGCATAGCCAGAAGCGCTAAACTTTGTTTACAAGCAGGTGAACGCGCGCGCTGTATGTAAGCTATTGAATTCGACATTGATCGTGCTTTTGGTCTCGCTCTAAGTAATTGTTTACAATGGTTAGAAAGTGTGCATTTTCTGAAAAACTAAGACTTAACATTGCCACAAAATGAACGGCTTACCTTTCACCGTTTCCCATCAAATGACCGTGATTCACTGTATCATGTATTATGTTTTTTTTTAATTTAATATATAGCCATATACAAATAAAGACAAAACTAAATGAGTGTATCATGACTTTAACAATTACCACATACTGCTTCCACTTACCTTGTTGGTCTGTATAAACAAGTTGGGCACAGCTGTTGATTTCAGTAATCTTTTTTGTTGAACTGATTTGAAGTCGTCTGGAGAGAAATGTTCACTGCACAACTTCATGTGCTTGACGAAATTAATTGGTAAATTAACATCCCATTGAACAGCCAGCAGCCATAGATTCAGTCGCTCACGATCATTTGATGGGAAACGGTGAAAGGTAAGCCGTTCATTTTGTGGCAATGTTAAGGCACCTTTACGTTTACTCGTTAGTTTTTTTACGATTCGGACATCCAGGAAATGCACACTTTCTAACCATTGTAAACAATTACTTAGAGCGAGACCAAAACCACGATCAATGTCGAATTCAATAGCTTACATACAGCGCGCGCGTTCACCTACTTGTAAACAAAGTTTAGCGCTTCCGGCTATGCCAGCACTTCATCTTGAACACTAGGTGGCAGTAATACTCCTAAGGAGTGAGCAGCCAGTAACAAGTAGTAGTAGAAGAAGACCGTCGTCAGTTTAGTTCTCGCGCATGCGTCATGGAGCTCTCGTGAACTAACGTCAGAGGCCTACAAGAGAGAAAATGAATAGTTGAATAAAGTCGTTCTTTTGTTTGTTTTTTTCGCACGAAAAGTATTATCGTCGCTTGAGAAACGTACGGTTGAGCCACTGTAGTGGCATGGACTATTTAAACACTTTCTGAACGGACAAGTTTGGGCCCCCTTAAAGCCAATGGAGGAGTATTCCACCACTCATATTTAATCACAAAAATATTAATTTGTGATCCGAAGATGAAAGAAAGACTTACATGGTTGTATCAACATGAGGGTGAGTAATTACTGACAGAATTTTCATTTTTGGGTGAACTATCCCTTTAAGCATGCATTTAATATTTGACATAACGGACCGCAAACATAGTCAACTGCCAGGCTGAGTACTTTACCGTCCAGCATATCAATACCTGCTGAGCTGTGTTCAGGCAGAGACTTCAACAACTTTTTTACTTCCGACTCCTCAACATGATTAAACTGAAAAGTACAACTCTTATCTAACATCACATCTTTTTTTATAAACTTTAGGTAATTAGAATCAGTATTGTCCATATTCTGCCTTAGTGCATTGACCCTATTTATGTAGAAATCATTAAAATAATTCGCTATATCAGATGGTTTAGTCAAAAACTTGCCTTCTGACTCCACAAAGGAAGCCCCTCCAGATGTTCGCCTCCCCATTATTTCATTAAGGGTTTTCCAGAGCTCTTTACCATCTTGCTTTACAGCATTTATTCTCTGCATGTAATAATCTTTTTTCATCAATCTATTCAGTTTAGTAACCTGATTTCTCAGTTGACAGTACTTAAATCTGTCCTCCACCAATCCAGTCTTTACTAATATAGATTTGGCTTTGTCTCTTTCCTTCATGAGGCTCTTTATCCTCTCATTCCGCCATGGGGCTGGTCTCCCTTTTACAATACACTTTCTCATAGGGGCGTGCCTATCAACAATCTTCATAAATCTTTCCATAAAGATATTTAAGGCAGCCTCAGGCTCCTCAGCAGCATACACATCAGTCCAATCAATACCTCCAACATCTGCCAAAAAACTCTCCGGAATAAATTTCTTAAACATTCTTTTATGTACTATATTAACCTTACATTTTGGAATTTTAGTTTTTCTGGTAATTGCTATAATATTATGGTCACTAAAACCCACAGATCTAGAAACTGGTTTAGTGCAACATTCAGAAATATTTGTATAAATATGGTCTATGCAAGTGGCAGAAGTATGTCCAGCACTGTTAGTAAAGACTCTGGTTGGTTGAGAGATCATCTGAGACAGATTACAAGCAGCGATCAATGAAACTAACTTTTGTTTCATTGGACATTGATTCGCAAACCAGTCAATGTTCATATCCCCAAGTAAAAAAATATCACTATTCACATCTGTAACTCTGTCAATTAACACACATAAATCATTCAGGTATTGCACATCAGTCCCAGGAGGTCTATAACAGCAACCTATTAGCACCGGCTTTAGGTGAGGAAGATGCACTTTAACCCATAAAGATTCTAAACCATCTGAGATAAACTCAGAGCACAGTACTGCCGGAAAGTTATCTCTGATATATAATGCTATGCCACCCCCATGTTTATTCCTGTCCCTCCTAAAAATATTATAGCCATCAATAGAAATCTCTGTGTCAAGAACAGTAGCATCCAGATGAGTCTCTGATACTGCCAAGATATGAATGGTGTTTTCTGTAGTTAGATAATTAAGTTCAAATACCTTATTTCTGATGCTGCAGACATTCAAATGAGCCAAGACAAGACCCTTTGAAACAGATAGGAGCTGCTTACCATCAATAAGCCTACTATCCATAATTATTATTTTTCTTTAAAATCAGTTCAGTCTATATGAGCTCAAGTTAAGGAAACCAGAGCACTAGTCTCTCACTTCAGCTCTTAACTCCAACTCCTGGCTGTTAGTTCCTTTCCCATCCTTATGCTTTCGGGCAGGGTGATGGACAATAAGCTTGTCATGTCGGATATAGGCTGTCTCCTCGTTCTCTGGCAGCTTTCATGGCTGGAATAAGTTCCTTACGCTTTTGCCTGATGGCTTCGGTGTAGTCCTCGTTCACATAGATGTTGGTGCCTTTCAGGTCCTTAGTCTTTCCCAGAACAGCCATTTTATCTTTATATCTGAGGAATTTGACCATGATAGGCCTAGGTCTCTTTCCAGAATATCCGTATGGATTGCCAGTCCTATGTGCACGTTCAATCACCATCTGACTACTGTCCAGGTGAAGTTTCTCCTTTATCACATACTTGACCTTGTCCTCAACCTCTTTCCAGCTTTCATTCTGGGTCTCAGGAATGCCATCCACAACAAGGTTATTCCTTCTTATTTGACCCTCCAAATAATTCGCTTTCTCAGTAATTTCTGCCAATTTCCCCTGCATTATTTTGGTTTCAGCACAAGCAATTAATCTTTCTGACTCAATTTTATCATTTTTCTTTATTAGATTATCAATGTCCTTCTGAGAGAATTGCAAGCTGCTTCTCAGCTCCTGTGTCTCCTTGATCAATTTGTCAATCTGAGTGTTCGCATTGTTCACAATTAATTCCACAACAGTCTTAAAGTTGCTTTCTTGCTGCTGTAGAAGTTGCATAAACAGATCCCTTTGTTGACTCATTAAATCCCTTAACTGTGAAAGCGACACCAACTCCTCACCATTACTTTGATTGCTGCCTTGGTCCTTCTTGGGTGGCATGGTGTGCTGAGATTCTTTACCAAGAAATCCTTAGGCTTCAGCCGACCAAGTAGGCCAAGATAGTATCCAACAAAAATCTCAAAGTATGAATACCATCCACTGTTTTTCATTAGGTATCTTATAAAATATAGACTCTCTGAGTGGATATAAAAAAAAATGTCAGTTCATAAGTTAAGATAAAACACTTAAAGTTCAGGGTTCAGAGGAACTGCAGGAAGAGCAGCCATGAGCTGCATTATATTGAAACTTTGTTGATGTTGTTATTGTCATGTGTGTTCTGGTTATTTGTGCATGATTTTATATGGCGATAAAACAAAGCTTTGTTGCATTTTTTTTAAGTGGGGATTGGGGGTGCGCCAACCCGGTTGGGACATAGAAGGGGGTGCGCAGGAAAAAAGTTTGGGAACCGCTGTGGTAGAAAATTATATTATTAGTTAATATAACTTCTAAATGCTACTTTTTAATACTTTTCAGGGTTGGCAAAAAAGCATCTTCTCTTACAAAGCTATAAAATCACTTTTTTTTTTTTTTTTTTTTGCAAAGAGGGCAAAAAAGAATTACAGTGAGAGTGACAGGTACTTTATTGTCAGTATTGGGCTCGCAGATCACGTGGGTAGGGCACTTTTTACTGTTTGTGTGGATGACCATGTCTGTCACCACCGAAGACCATTTTTGACCTAGGAAAAACCCTGCATTGATTCATTTGAATTGAAATATTTAATACTTTCACAGCAAAAATTATGTATGCGATTAATTTAGATTCATTAATCACAGAGTATGTAATTAATTATATTAAAATTTTTAATCAATTGACAGCCCTAATAAAAACAGTTGTTCCCTTGTCTATTAAAACATGTAAATATTAAAGCTGCAGTCCGCAACTTTTTTTGGTTAAAAATTATGCAAAATCAACTTTAGAACAAGTACATAACCAGCCAGTGTTCAAAACTGTCTAATTATCTTGTCTCGATTCACAACGGTAAGCCTGTAATAATGTTTTATAATAAGAGTGACATGGCAGATTTCCGCGGGAAATTCAAGCATGCAGCAGTTCCTCTGTGCGTCATTACGTCACGTCCGTAAACAAAGGAAGGAGTCCCGTCGAGAGGCTAGTCAGTTATATCATGTGAGGAAGCTGCCGGTAGCGGCACATTTATAGCCTTTTCTCACAGCAGCTGAAATAATTAAACTTATCATTTTGATGGCGGATTGTAATCCAGAAAGGTCCAAATGACAATCATCAGTGACAGCTGGAGATTCACCCGTAGTCAAAAAGCAAAAGACTTTGGACTGTGGAGTGGATACAGAAATTGAAATCTACAGGTAACGATAATACACACTAAATACACAGTCACGCAATGCTGATGATGTTAACATTAACAATGTGAGAACAATATAACAGTAATAATAATTTGCAAGGTTTGGTGTGATCTGAGCTAAGAGATTGTTAGATTTAATCATCATTGGCAGCACGATTTATTGCAGGCCTAATGCTTTTTTCCTCAGTTGGTCAAAACAAAAGTGGCAGACATGTTACTTACTTGTTCAGATGATATTTTCCAGTGAAAATTCTTATATTGGTCATACTTTCAAGACGTTGAATCTGTGATTCTCAAGTTCTGTATCCACACCGGTGCGGTGACTGACAGCAAGCATTAGATTCATCTGCGCTGACGAGCTGTGCCGAGGCACAACGGACGTACAGATAACTGTTCCGCATATGACTGCAATTGCATGTTTCAAACAGAGATGGCGACAAAGAGGAAAAACTGCGGACAGCAGCTTTAAAGTGTCTTTGGTGTTTCCATGGTTTCTACAAAATAAAACTGGAAACCGAGGGTAACGCGGGTATGACGCCATTGACAGGCGACTCCTCACCAGCCTTGGGTAAAATTGCAATTTTCTCACGATTTACAAATAGTTGCAAACATTTGGGATATTGTAAGTACTCAAGTGAACCAAATATATAACACTGGCCTAGTGGTTTTTGGATATTTTACTACAAAAATATTACATATCGCACCTTAAACTGAGTTAACGGAGGGGGCGTTGTATGTTAAATGAGTTTCTTTGTGTTTGTGGCACTCATTTGTTTTGTTTTCTACTCGAGAGGCAGCTCGAGTGTCTCAACAGCACAACCTTGTTAGCGTCAGTACATTCTACATTATTACTATGCACTATTGATTGCCACTTAGACTAAATGAATGCAGAATCATCATCACATTTTGGTGATTCCCTAGTTATTCTTTGTTATTGGCATTTTAATAAGGTCCGGTCGGGCAAGTAAATTTCTCTTTCACTTGCCCCTTTAAAAAATCCACTTGTCCCTGACAAGCATTAATGTAGAGCCCTGCGATGTGTGTTTAGACTGCTTCAGTAGGCCTGGTCCAATGCTTTACGACCACTCGCTTCAATGGAGTAGTATGTTAATTCTTCCTCATTTTTTTTGTCCATTTAATTCATAATTAATGTTATTATGCAATGAGATTGATTTCACTTGTTCCCCCCTGAAAAATGTAATGCCCGTTTGTGAATTAGGACATCAAATGTGGTAAATGACCTTCTGAGATGACTGGCATCATAATAGTAACTGGTGCAATACAGTTCCTTTCCAACAAGAAGCCCTTGTCTCACACCGTACCTGAGTAAACTAAAATGAAATAAATTTTGGATTAAAATGATTTTAAAAACACAAAATTCCTGTGGGGGATGGTTTTCCACAATCTTCTTCTTCAGGCTGTTGAAGAGGTTGCTATATGTGGTTTCATCCAGAAAGGGCAGAGATTAAAATCCTTTGTTGCTCAGATGAAGAAACTGCACAAGTGTTGAGTCAGAGTCTGGGTATCTGCTGTGGCAGATTTGACATCTTTCACAACTGGTGTATGTGTCATTCCGAGGATGTTGTGTTTCAGTGGCATTTCCTTGTTGGTAACCTGGAAAAGGGATCTTGAGAGATCAAACCTGGTTAACTGGAAAAGGGTGTGAGACAAGGGCTTCTTGTTGGAAAGGAACTGTATTGCACCAGTTACTATTATGATGCCAGTCATCTCAGAAGGTCATTTACCACATTTGATGTCCTAATTCACAAACGGGCATTACATTTTTCAGGGGGGAACAAGTGAAATCAATCTCATTGCATAATAACATTAATTATGAATTAAATGGACAAAAAAAATGAGGAAGAATTAACATACTACTCCATTGAAGCGAGTGGTCGTAAAGCATTGGACCAGGCCTACTGAAGCAGTCTAAACACACATCGCAGGGCTCTACATTAATGCTTGTCAGGGACAAGTGGATTTTTTAAAGGGGCAAGTGAAAGAGAAATTTACTTGCCCGACCGGACCTGATTAAAATGCCACTAACAAAGAATAACTAGGGAATCACCAAAATGGGATGACGATTCTGCATTCATTTAGTCTGTGGCGATCAATAGTGCATAATAATAATGTAGAATGTACTGACACTAACAAGGTTGTGCTGTTGCTGCCTCTTTAAACAAATGAGTGCAGCAAACACAAATACCCCCCCCCCAGTTAACATCTCGCTGGGTCTCATACCATGCGTTTAACACCAAAAGCAGTTGATTTGAACATCAGTCACTTTGAATTGATAGATTTACCCGAAACCTTTTCAGTGCCAACATTCCTGTAAACGTTTGATGGTTTTATATTGGGTTATGAAATACTGATGAATTGTTTCTTTGTCCGTTACCTGGTAAAGGGTGCCATTGTGTTTTTTGATGAGAATTAATGAGGAATGTAGAATGTATATTCTTGAGAAATCCTGGTTAACTGAAAAAGGGTGTAAGACAATGGTTCCTCATTCCCAAGGTGTCTGAATGTCCAAGACAAATGTGTGTGACACCACAGATGGCAAAAGCGCTCTTACTTTAATTTATAAACCATTGGAGTCAATACACAGATGCAATGGGCATGAGAATTTTATCATCATGAAATTATATATTGGGGTATTATTCTGTTGAAATGACTATTATGTATTTTGTTGAGTCATTGTTAGATTTAGGGTAGGGGTGGGTAATTACTCCTCGCCTCATTTATCGGTTAATGTTACGACACTTTGCAGTTGACTTTAAAGGTTTCTCACTGAAAGCAATAGTTTACCGGATTTGTCAATTTGTTTGGCACATTTCTCTTGGAGGTGTGGCAATATCGCATGCTTTGGGAGGGAGAAGTGGTTTACTGAATTGAAAGAACATAGTGAAGTTGGTTAATTTACAGTATTTAGGATTTAGTCATTAACAGTAGCATCATGTATCCGAAAGTTAAACAGCAGTCAAAGTGAACACAATACAATGTTGTTTTTTGATTGTTTTTTCCCCACATACGGCTCTTAGAGTTCTGAACCTTGTATTAGGCTACATTTCTGTAGATACTGAACAGAAGTTTGAGATTTGACATGTTTCTCAGCTTCCACACCTACATGTACTTTCATAACCTAGTCAACGCCCACTTTGGCGATTCTGTGCTTTAAAAGGCAGCTCTGCACACCTAGTAAGTCACTGTTTCCAGCAAAGCCACAGGAAGCTGCTTCACACTTGTCTTCTCCAGCATCTCTCTCCTCGAATCTTCAATCAAAATGAGCAAGATCATTGTTTTTACCAAAGAGGCCTTCGAGGGCAGAACAGCTGAATTCAAGAACGATGTAACCAACTTGGAAGAAAAGGGCTTCAACGACGTCATCTCCTCCATAAAAGTCATCGGTGCACCATGGGTGGCGTATTATGACAAGAATTTTGCTGGAAGGCACCTGGTGTTTGAGGAAGGAGAGTACGCCACCATTAATGACAAAGGCCAGTTTTCTTCCCTCAAGAAGGTCACAGATGACCTGGACAACCCTGAAATCCAGCTGTTTGAGCACCCGAACTATCAAGGAAGAACCGTGACCCTGCGCAGAGAAGCCAATCTTCATGACATTGATTTCAGTGACATAGCTTCTTCCCACAAAGTGAAAGGTGGTGTATGGGTGCTATACGAGAACAGGAGTCGTCAGGGTGCCCAGCTTATTTCTTTCCCTGGCAATGAAGTTCCCAACTATTCTCCAATCTCTTTCAACGATGTGGCCAGCCATGTGCGCCCCTTGCTGCCAAAGCCATAGACAGCATCATTTAACGTACGCTTTCTGCAGCTGATTATGAACTGGAATCCTTTTGGAAAGAACAAGGCAGGTGGTGGGGAATGACTGATCTTGACCAGAAACTTGATTTAACTCTTGATGTGACGGCAATCAGTCCAAAGAAACTTCATGCAATCAGATTCAATGTTATCATTTGAGTATATCTGTGTAAAGACATACTGCACATGTTAACTTGGCAAATGTTATATGACAAGGAAGAATTTTATTAGAAAAGTTTTATGCTGCTAGTTTTCTGGCTTATCAGTAGCGATCAGTATCAGTTAAATACATATACAATACAATAATAAAATACAGTCTTGGAATTGTTATGGATCTACTACAGATCCTGTTGTATTTGATTGTCTTTCACCTGTTTGATGAGAGTGAAATATTGAAAGGGATTTTGGATTCATATTATGCTGAGAAAGAGACAACGAATTCTGCTTTACTCTGTCAACTCAGAAAATAAAGAGTTTTAACATAACACTCCTTGTTTCTTTAATTCTTGTTTCTTTCTTCTTTTTTTTCTTTTTTTTTTTTTTACAAACACTTTTATATTAGCCAGTTTCAGCCATCATTCAGGATAGTACAAGCTTGAATAGGGAGGGATAAAGTAATAGTGATAAATTTTACATTGTCCACTGCGCAAACACAAAAACACAAGGGAGCGTTTGCTAAATCTGTTTTTCCAATAATGTTATGTTATTATAGTATCAACTGAGGGTTCTCTAGCTTTCAATTCAGTGCTTAAATTTAAATTGTTATTTTACCTCTTTAATGACATTGTTAAAGCCCAAAATGATCAGTCCCACTTTATATTAAGTGGCCTTTACTACTTTGTACTTGCATCAAAAAAATAAGTACAATGTACTTATTGGGTTCATATTGAATTGCAAAACACTTTTGTTGCTATTGAGGTGGGATACGGGTAAGGTTAGGGAAAGCTTTGGCGGTACGGGTAGGTTTAAGGGTAGGGGTAAGGTGTAAGGGATGGGTCAACAGTGTAACTATAAATGTAATTACAGAAATTAATTACAGATGTAATTACATGCAGGTGTTTTTGAAATATAATTACAATTTAAAACATGTATGTACACAATAAGTGCATTGTATCAAATTATTAATTTGTAAATGTAAGTACATAGTAGTTATGGCCACTTAATATAAAGTGGGACCAAATGATCAATTAGTAAACCCCAAACTATAGTCTCTCAATCCAGCATTTCTGTCTCTCAACAAGAGAAATGTTGTGCTTACTTTTAAACTTCTGTTGTAATATTCACGTAAGCACTGAATATTTGCGACACTGATTTACGGCACGACAGCAAATTGCTGTGGGATTATTGGCTTGGCGCCAGTTGCATGTGATATGTGAATACTGCTACACGTTTGCCAGTAAAGCTCCAAGTTTATTCGGTACTCGCTGTACGTCTCCTTATTTTGCATGCCTTGTGCAACATATAACAATCCAAGAATAAGACATGGTGTCAGAAGAAAAATAAGTAAAATGGATTTTGCAGGAGTGCCATCGCCGCACATGAATTGGGAATCGTCTAACTTACCAGATGCATGGCGTAAGTTCAGACAGCTAACAAAACTTTCGAGCAATTTGTGACTGAACTAAGACTATTAGTGAAAGACTGTGCTTATGCAGACAGCGAGGAAATGGTTAGAGATTGCATTGTGTTTGGCATTCACTCTCCGCGAGTGCGGGAGAAGTTGCTGAGCGTCGGCTCTGAGTTAACGCTAGACAAGGCCATGGATATAGCCAGATCACACAAAGTTGCACAAGCCCAACTCAAAACGTTTGCAAACAGCGCGTGCAGCCCCCACGATCAAGCAGTGCATGCAGTCAGCACACAGAAAGAGTCACAGAAGCGAACAGTAAAAACTGGAGTGAAAGCATTGCGTCGGAGCAGCAATGACGTCGCGGAGCGCGGCAGAACTTGCGGTTACTGTGGCAACCAGTCTCACGGTCCTTCTGATAAATACCCTGCAAGAGGTAAACAATGTGGCAAATGCGGGAAGCGCAACCACTTCGCCAAAGTGTGTCGCTCTGCTTACAAAAGTAATGTTCATGCAGTGAGCAAAGCGGCTCCTTATGATGAGGAAGACCCACATGCAGATTTTTTCATGGATACAGTCTTGCAAAAGTCATGTGACACTGAACAAGCATTTGCAGACATACTGTTGGGAAAAGAAAAAATTGAAGTTAGTTTCAAATTGGACACTGGAGCACAGGTAAATGTCATTCCATTGCACACATTTAATAGGCTACAAGCTCAGTGCAAGCTCACACCAACTAAGCACAGCCTCACTGGATATGGTGGTCAAATGCTCACAGTAAAAGGGACATGTGCGTTGCCATGCAGATACAAAGACAAGGAAACACTGATGAACTTTTACATAGTCAACACGCAAGCACCACCTGTGTTAGGTCTAAAAGCATGTCTGGACCTGGACTTAATCATGCTAGTGCTCTCAGTGAATGCACTTAAAGAAGACAAGTCCGTCATGGAGGAATATGCTGATGTATGCGATGGCATTGGATTATTTCCAGGGGAGTGCACAATCTATCTAAAACCCAATCCAACTCCAGTTGTTTATCCACCGAGAAGGATACCTCTGGCTCTACGTGGCAGACTGAAAGAAGAGCTGCAAAATATGGAAAAACAAGGAGTCATAGTCAAGGTAACAGAGCCCACCGACTGGGTAAATGCACTTGTGGTTGTGGAAAAACCGAGAACCGGCAAACTCAGAATATGCTTGGATCCTCGCGACCTCAATAAAGCTATCAAGCGTCCACAATACCCCTTGCCAACGATAGAAGACATCATGCCCAAGCTAACAGTTGCGAAATACTTCAGTGTTTTAGATGCCCGTTCAGGGTACTGGGCAATAAAACTAACAGAGAAATCTTCCAGGCTGACGACATTCAACACTGTATTTGGATGATACAGATTTCGGCGTCTTCCATTTGGCATAATTTCAGCTCAGGATGAATTTCAGCGCAAAATCGACGAGACATACGAAGGTCTAAATGGTGTCATTGCGATCGTTGATGACATTCTGGTTTAGGGACGGACCAAAAAGGAACATGACTATAACTTACATGCAATGTTGCAAAGGTCTCGTGAGAAAGGCGTGAAGCTCAACCCTGAGAAAAGCATTGTGAGTGCTACTGAAGTTCGCTATTTTGGTCACTGTTTATCTGCTGAAGGAGTCAAGCCAGACCCTGAGAAGGTCTCAGCGATCAAACACATGGAGCCACCAAAGACCAAAGCGGAGCTCGAAACAGTCCTGGGAATGATAAATTACCTGTCCAAGTTTGCACCCTGCTTATCGGACATTAATGCACCACTTCGGCAGTTTCTCAAACAGTCCAGCGAGTTCATATGGGATACCCAGCATGACGCCGCATTCCAAAAAATGAAAGATCTCATTACTAAGGAACCGGGACCAGTACTTGCGTACTATGACCCACAGAAAGAACTGCACCTTCAAGTGGACGCATCGAAATATGGCCTCGGTGCAGTCCTGCTGCAGGACGGGAAGCCGCTTAGCTATGCGTCAAGGTCACTTACCGAATGTGAAGTTAGCTACGCTCAAATAGAGAAGGAGCTCTACGCTGTCTTATTCGGCTGCAAGCGCTTTCATCAGTACGTGTATGGCCGAAAAGTCATAGTGGAGTCTGATCACAAGCTGCTTGAATCAGTGATAAAAAACCACTAGCCGCAGCTCCGCCGTGACTTCCAAGAATGATCCTTCAACTCCAGAAATATGACATCACCATCACGCACCGGCCAGGAAAGGAGATCCCTGTGGCAGACACCCTCTCTAGAAAGTTAATTGAGACAGAGCACGACAATCTCAGCGAAGGAATGGACATGCAGGTTCACATGGTTTACAAAAGCTTACCTGTAAGTGATGCAAAGCTGCAACAGATCCGTGCCGAGACTGAGTCAGACAGCAAGCTTGTCCAGCTTAGACAGGCGATTCTGGATGGATGGCCTGGAGAAAGGAGAAAATGCCCAGCAGACATCAGTGACTTCTGGAATTTCTGAGACAAACTGTCATTAACAAACGGAATCATTCTCAAAGGTGAGAAAATAGTCATACCCACCTCACTTGCTAATGCGCATTCACGTCGGTCACATGGGCATAGAGAAGTCAAAGCAAAGAGCTCGAGATGTGTTATTCTGGCCAGGAATGTGTAAACAGATAGAACGGATGGTTGAGAGATGTGATACTTGCCTGGAGCGACGTTGTTCAAACACCAAGGAGCCCATGATTCCTCATGAAATACCAACCAGACCATGGCAGGTAATAAGTTCAGACCTCCTTACCTGGGACAACGAAGAATACATGGTTACAGTAGACTATTATAGCCCTTTTTTTTAATTGGACAAACTCAAAACCACCACAGCTGCCGCTGTCATCAGCAAACTCAAAGTCATCTTCCCAAGACATGGCATTCCAGAGAAAGTTGTCTCTGACAACGGTCCACAATATTGATGCAGGGAGTTTGAAGATTTTGCAAGGACATGGGGTTTCACCCACACCACCACTAGCCCCCATTACCCCCAGAGCAATGGCTTGGCTGAGAAGACTGTGAGGATCGCAAAGTCAATATTGACAAAAGCCAAGATGGACAGGAAAGATCCCTATCTCAGTTTGTTAGAGTATAGGAATACACCTGTTGACAACTTCAAGTCGCCTGCCCAGCTTCTCATGAGTCGCAGACTGCGGTCCATACTGCCAACAACCAACAAACAGCTCCTACCTGAAATTGTCAGTTTTGCAGAGGCACGCTCCAAAAGAGTAAAGCAGCAGCAGCATCAGAAGAAGTATTATGATCGTTCGACTCGTCCACTGCCACAGCTTCACACTGGACAATCCGTTCGCATACAAGAGAATGGCCTTTGGAAACCAGCTGTTGTTGTCCACCCTGCGAAAACACAAATATCCTATCATGTTTGTACTTCAGATGGTCGGGTGTATCGCAGAAACCATCGTCATCTTCTCAGCACAAAAGAGGAGCCTGTGGAAAACACTTGTGTTTCTGCAAACATAGAGGAAGAGCAAAACACCAAAGCCTCATCAATGCTTCAGGTACACCCTGAAGTACCGGCACAGCATTCAAATGACAGAGAGATCCAGCCCATACAATACCATACCAGATCAGGTTGAGCAGTGCGACCAAGAGCAATTCTTGATTTGTGATTTGTAATTCATCTGGGGTGTAGGCGGATCACTGCCCCTATGACAGAAATGGAATCTAGGATCTGGTATGGGCTGTCTGAGAATTATAGACATTTGGTCCTAAATATTGTTGCATAATGTGCTACATTAAGTGTCAGAGGTGTTAAGATATTTTGTGAAATGCAGCAACCTCTGTTTATGCTAAAGTAATGTTTGGGTAGTTTGAATATCTATAATGCATATGTTTATGTATAATGTTTTCTTTTTTTTTTTCTTCAAAAGAAAGGGGATGTAATATTCACGTAAGTACTGAATATTTGCAACACTGATTTACGGCATGACAGCAAGTTGCTGTGGGATTATTGGCTTGGCGCCAGTTGCATGTGATATGTGAATACTGCTACACGTTTGCCAGTAAAGCTCCAAGTTTATTCTGTACTCGCTGTACGTCTACTTATTTTGCACGCCTTGTGCAACATATAACAATCCAAGAATAAGACACTGTTATCACACTGATGTTTTTGACTTGGTTTGTTGTAGTAAAGTTCAGCAAATCAGAGTTTGCAGTACCATAAAAAGATATTGTAACTGTCAGATATCCAAACTTCGTCCCCAGTGTGCTAAGACCATGCATTGAAATGAACCTGCAAAATGTCATTGTGAATTTACCTTTTTGTAGAACTGGTGGTCATATGGAGAAACCTGAATATTTGTCCCAAACTCCAGAAGTAAAGAGTTAACCCTCTGGGTTCTGAGGATTTTTGGGGCCCTGGAGTAGTTTTGACATGCCCCACATTTGTGCTTGTTTCTGTTTATAAACATTGGCAAACATGTCATTACACTGTATTCAGCACAAACTAGGCTACCATAATATGTGAGGAACATGTAACGATGTAGCGGTTATTAATCAATTTATGGGTGGAATATGAATATAATAATTCATAAAGATAAATTATGATTCATATATCGACCCACATATATTGTGAATTAATTACAACGAATTATAATCAACTACATATGTGATTAGTTCTGGTTTAATAATTATTTAGAGAAACTGTTAGTTTGTCCAGCAAACCATTGCTTCTTATAGAATATTATGAACGGAGTTATTCTCTGGCCAAGAGAATATTCCTATTATAGCATCAAAGCATAAAACGATCGAAAAAACGTTAAAGTGACTTGGTCTTCAGTTGAAAGAACAAACAGAACAATCAAGCATGAATTAAGTGTTTAATATATGCAGCTACGACTACAGAGATTATACGTCTAAAATATATACAGAAGTATAATACACATATATATACACAAGAGTGAAAATGAAGAAAAGACAGGGAAAGAAAGATGATCAAAGAATGGCAAATTACACAGTTAAACCTTTTTGAGAGAGCCAGCACAGAAATCAGTTTAGACAAATTTCAGATAAATCATAATACTTGCTTATTGGTTCAAGTCTGTGTGTAGCAGTTTCAATGCGCCTGGCTGGGTTGGTCCTTTCCGAGAGGGTTTCTCCGGCGGGGTTTTCAAAAGAGGTTTAAACTTAAGTAACTTAACCGAAGAGAGAGAGAGAGAGAGAGTCCAAGGAAGTGGTCCCGAAGATGAGCGCGATGGCAGCGCGTGGTCACCGGCGGCGTCCAGGAGAGACGTGCACGAGGTGCTCGTGAGACAATCGGGAGACAAAGGAGAAGGTGTGTGTCATTGTTTTTATGGAAACCCAAGCTAACACACCTCCTGAATTGTAGCGGCCAATAGATGCGCAGCACTATTTGGCGGGCAAAATTCCTTTGTTTGGTCTCCTAGATGAATTTGCATACTTAATGGCTATCAGATCGGATTTCGAGATGGAGTGCTTTCTTCACAGTATCATTAAACACATAGAAAAATGCATTTGTCAGCTATGTGACATACCTCAGTGAATAGCTCGAGTCCGGAGCTTTACGGAGAGATCAAACTCGACAGATCAGAAAGGCATAGAAAAGAAGTTATGGTTTACAGACACAATTCCACTATTAAAATGCACACTAGCACAAATACACTCATTTAAACACTAGGAAACATGCATAGGCCCTAAAATACATGATGGATATATTTCAGCATAGTTGTATTTTACATATATAGTCAAAAATGTATGATTGTGTGTTTCTGTATGTGTCTGTGTGTGTGTTTTTGTGTGTGCCTGTGTGTGTGGGTGTTGGAATGTGGATCTGGTCAGTCTCTGGGGGGGGGTGGTGCTCCTTTTGAAGTCACCAAAGTGAGGAAGTTGGAGTTTTCTGTTTACCCTCACAGGTCCACAAACCTGCCGAAAGTCACAGTCGTCCGGAGCCGATTTAGTGATTCATAAACAAAGTTCATCAGGTTAAAAGCGTTCTGAAAACTCCAAAGTTTATTGACTCTGAACGGATCCATCCAGACGTTACAAACATGTATATACAGGGTCTTCCACTAATATTGGCACCCTTGGTAAATATTAGCAAAGGCGGCTGTGCATAAATCTGCATCGTTTATCCTTTTGATCATTAATTTTTTTAAAAAAATCACAAATTTCTAACCTTTCATTTAAGTAAAACAATTGAAAATGGGGGGAAACTCACATTATGAAAAAAATGTTTTTCTCTTGTTCACATTGGCCACAATTATTGGCTCCCAATTATTGAAACCTCATTTTGCCAAGATAACAGCTCTGAGACTTCACCTATAATACCTGATCTGTTTGAACACCTGACAAGAGATTAGAGACCATTCCTTCATACAGAATCTCTCCATTTCCTTCCAATCTGGTGGGTTTGCTGCCTATTCTGTTTGAAGTTACAGTCTTGTCTGACAACTGAATATGAAGAAAGAAGAAAACATTGGGTTTGATGTTAAAAATAATAGTTTTGCTTTAGCAAATGCTTTTCTCCAAAGCGATTTACAAATGAGAATAGTAGAATCAATCAAATCAACATGAGTACAACAGTATGTAAGTGCTGTGTCAAGTCACAGTTTAATCAGTAAAGTGCTCGTAGCAAGGTTTTTTTAAAAAAAAAATATATACAAATAGATGGAGAAAGAGAATAGAAATCGAAAAAAAGATAAGTAAGATAAATAAAAAGTAAGTGCTACTATAACTGGGTCAAGTGTTGATGAAAAAGATATGTCTTTAGCAGTTATTTGAAAGTGGCTAAAGACTGCTTGGATAGAGCATGGCAGGTCATTTCACCAGCCAGGAACAGACCCGGAGAAGATCCATGAGAGTGATTTTGTGCCCCTTTGTGATGGCACCACAAGGCGTCGTTCACTTGCAGAACGCAAGTATCTGGAGAGCGCACAAGTCTGAAGTAGTGAGTTAAGGTATAGCAGTGCAGAGCCAGCGGTCGTTCTGTAGGCAAACATCAGAGCCTTGAATTGGATGTGAGCAGCTACTGGCAGCCAATGCAGACTTGCTGCAGCATTCTGGATCAGCTGAAGAGGCTTGACAGTGCATGCTGGAAGGCCAGCCAAGAGAGCATTGCAATAGTCCAGATAGATAGAACAAGTGCTTGGACAAGAATTTGTGTAGAATGTTCTGATAGGAATGTTCTGATATCTAATCATCCTAGTCTTCTGCAGGACCGGGCCGTTGTAGCGATATGATCTGTGAAGCTTAAACCATCATCAATCACCACTCCAAGGTTCCTGGTTGGTCTGGAAGGAGTTATGGTTGACGGCCCAAGTTGAATGGAAAGGTTATGATGATGAAGTGTTGGATTGGCACCGACCACAAGCAGTTCCATTTTTGCAAGGTTGAGTTGAAGGTGGAGCTCCTTCATCCAGGCAGAAATGGCTGTTAATCCCATTTGAATACTACAACCCAACCCTGACAGAAAGCTAGACCCAAAAAAATGGACCTATCTGGAGTCCAACTGATGTGCATGAACCAACAACGGCAGTCCCTTGAGGCCCACACCTGCAGATTTCAACAGTTGGCATACCTCACTCACTTTCCAGACTGTTCGCTGATTATATTCCAATGTGTGTCCTCGGGGGAGTTTCACTGAGTGTGTGGAGTGGCTGCTGGAAAACCACAGTGCTATCGACACCAGCTGCCCAGCGGAGGATTCCAGCCCTACTCTCACCACTCCAACACCTGAGTCCATTCCAGAGTCTTATCCAAGCTTGGCTGCCATCCCAGAGCCTCTTCCCAAGATGGCTGCTATCCCAGAGTCTTATCCCAAGATGGCCACCATCCCAGAGCCTCATCCCAAGATGGCCGCTACTCCTGAGCCTCTTCTCAAGATGGCCACACCAGGAAATTAAATCTGTGGCGGACCTATGGCTGATTGACTTTTTTTTGTCAGAACTGAATCCAGCCCCTGACCAGAGTCTAGTGAAGGCTCCAGCCCCTGACCAGAGTCCAGTGAATTCTCCAACCCCCTGAGTCTGCTCCAGAGTAGCCCACCCTCCCACCCCTTGGATACTATCAGGGTTTTGTCTGTTTTGAGTTGGTTTTTGATCTGTTTCCCTGTTCTGTTCATGTATGAGTTTGTTAATTGTTTTAGTTCTCCTTGTGTACTTTGTCTCCTTGGTTACAGATTAAATAGTGTCTTCAGTTCAGGTGTTTCTTGTTAATCTTGTTAACCCCTCTGTTTGCTGTGTATTTAAGCCTTGAGTTTCAGTCTGTCCTTGGTCTAGGCAGGGAGGGTGGGTGCCCTGGAGTTTTGGCAGGTCTCTGGGGTGATAAAGGCAGCTAGAAGACTTCAGGATGGTACCGATGACCAGGGAGTTTCTGGCGGCTCAGGGGCCCATTACGGTGCATGCGGTTCAGGGGCCCAAGATTGTGCAGGCTGCTCAGGGGCCCATGGCGGTGCAGGAAACTGAGGGGCATGGTAGCCCCCCCTAAAAATTTTCTTGGGGACTTCTTGGGTGATCGGACAGAGTTCAGGAACTGAAACAGGCTTATGGGCTGACAAGAACTCAAAGGCGGGTTCATGAGCTGGAGTCGTGGTATGTGTGGCCCAGACACACACTAATGCTAGTGCCAGTAAGGACACTGTAATGTTCTCTGGGATTGGAGTGAGCATAGGATCTGGAGTGGGCTCAGGGGTTAGAGCCACCACTGGAGCGGACTCAGAGGCTGGAACCAACACTGAAGCAGACTCAAGGACTGGAGCCATTTCTAGGCTCTTGATGAGGAAGGGAGTCACCTCTGGACAAGGAAGGGGATCATTTCTGGATCCTGGGTGAAGAAGGGAGTTAGAGTCATAAGCTGAGGGCTCAGATGTGGCAAACATCTTGGCTGAGGGCTTAGGTGTGGCAGCCATTTCGGCTAAGGGTTCAGACACGATGGCCATCTTCTCTGAGGGATCAGGTGCGGCGGCCATGGTTGGACAAGACTCTGGAATGGCGACCATGATGGGATAAGACTCTGGAATGGTGGCCATGATAGGACAAGACAAAGGAATGGCGATCTGGGAGTTCTCTTGTATCAACAAAGTTAACTCTGGTCCAGTCTCGTTACTCAAGGGACTCATGATGACGAGGCGACAGAATCTGTCCGTGTATTCGAACAGAATACTCTGTGTATTCGCCGCGATGTGTCCTGCAAGCTTCCAGCTCATATTTCCTATTTTGTTTTCTAGGTCTGGTCTTCTGTCATAAACAGAAGAGGACAGACGAGGTGAGTAGATGTGAGGGAAGCAGAGCAGGAATGCAACACAGGTAAGGATGAAATGGTTGATGATAGATTGCTGGAGACTTAGCTGGCTATGAGTTCTCTGTACAGGTGGCGTGCAATGTAGGTGACAGATGAGCAGGAGATCCAGGCAGGCAACACGGGGGAACAGAAGATGGCAGACAGAAGACGGATCAAGAACAATCAGGTAGGTGTCTCAGATGAGTAGATCAGTGAGCACTCTGTTGCGTAGCCAGGCAGGGTCTGTGGTGCTTGTCTTTGACGAGACCAGACAGTGAGGAGAAGGGAACGGCATATGAAGGCAGTGTTGATGAGGGTGCACAGGTGCAGGTGTGGATCAGGAGGGATGCTGGGAAAGATGAATATATAAATGTGCTGCACGCTTTCCTCTCAATAATTAACTAAATGCAATAATATTAGAAAACAGCAAGTGCTTTTTTAAAGAAAGCATAATAAAAGAATGAAACTCAGCAATGTGGAAATGTTTGCACAAGCTCTGCAATTCGGCACTTCAGTAAAGTCACATCACAATTATTTAACAGCACTTTATTCAATAGATTGTTTAAAAGCAAGTAGCTTTACAGTATTAAACATGCAAACATTGTGAGTGTCTCGTTTAACCAGAAGTACAGCTTCATTTTCTTCTATAAAGTGTCTCTCCAGTGTGTTAATTTTTTACTTATTTGACCTCAGTGGATTGAACAGAAAAAAATTATCCAAAGAATAGTTCAATGTGAAAGAAGGCAGAGCCTTACAGCCACACCTACCAATTACATCATTGCCATAGACCAATGGGAGTACGACGTTGTTTACCTGCCTCTCGATAGTCTAAATAAAAATGCCGCTTACCTTAAACACTTAATGTTTGAAACTACAGCAGCAAAGATATTGTGAAGAATATAAATAAAAGGATATAATTAAACATAATGATACAAATAAAAGAAGTGGACAGTCATATGAAGCCCACATTCAGCTGCAGAGTGAAAGTAGCCCTAATTTCTAACAGATACATATACTCTTATACAAAGAACACAAACAGGGTCTCTCATTTACATGACTATTTATATGTATTTGTAAGTGTGATGTTTATATTAGACGATTGCAATTGAATTGTCTTTCTCCAGAGTGAATGCACAGATGAAACTGTTCCTATTTCTAAACCCATTATCACACTGAGGAAAACAGTGTTTTCTTTTCAGAATGAGTTTTCAAATGCCGTTTCAGGTATGCGTGATACTTGAAACTCGTGTCACACTGAAGACACTTGTAAGGCTTCTCTCCAGTGTGAACTCTCATGTGAATATTAAGGTTTCCTTTCGTCGTGCAGCTCTTTCCACACTGAGGGCAGATGAAAGGCTTCTCTCCAGTGTGAATTCTCATATGATTCTCAAGGTTTATTCTTTTTGTGAAACTCTTTCCACAGTGATGACATATAAAACAGTACTCTCCTGTGTGAATCCTCATGTGATGATTAAGGTATTCTTTACATATGAAACTCTTTCCAAACTGATCACAAACAAACGGCTTCTCTCCAGTGTGAACTGTCATGTGAGCCTTAAAACTTTCTTTTCGTGAGAAGCTCTTCTCACACAGTTTGCAGGTGTAAGGCTTCTCTCCAGAGTGATTTCTCATGTGGGCATTAAGGTTTTTTTTCTGTGTAAATATCTTTCCACACTGAGTGCATATGAACGGCTTCTCTGAACTGTGGATTTTCAAGTGGACTTTAAGGCTTTCTTTTCGACTGAAACTCTTTCCACACTTTTGACAGGTGTAAGGCTTCTCTCCAGTGTGAATTCTCATGTGAACTTTAAGGCTTTCTTTTCGAGTGAAACTCTTTCCACACTGTTGGCAGGTCAGAGGCTTTTCTCCAGTGTGAACTCTCATCTGGAGGTTTCTAGTTTCTGTTTTAAGAGTCTGTGAGGAACTAGTAGATTTCTCCCCTGTCATGAAATCATGACATTTCTCATCCTGATTTTTCTCTCCACTTTCATTCAGTTCTTGACTCTCTTCTTTCAATGTCATCAGATCTAAGGTAAAAAGAAACAAAAACAAGTTAACTCTAGTTTAATGCCACAAAGAAACAGACATGAAAAGTGAAGTAAAACATCAAATCCAACAACATGTATACTAGATCCTATACTCAATAAACAACTAAAAAGTGTGTAAACTGTAATCTCAGAACCTCTCATCAAAATTCACTCACTCACGCACACAAGCTCAGAGATCAACTCGCTCAACATTACTCAAGGTACTATAACCCACAGTCTGACCCAGGAGAACTGGTTAATTACAGACAGATCTCAAATCTGACATTTACCTATAAATGTTAGACAAAGTTTTGCAAAACAGTTTTTGTGAAGAATTTTGAATATCGAATATTGTCAGCTTCCATGTGCTTCACACAAAAATGAGACAAACATTAAAAACAGCATTTACTACATTTCTTTCTAAAAAGTGTTTTTCAGTCTTATGTCCCATAGTTTTTACTTTGGCAACCCCAGAAAGCCACAAATCTTCTCCCCCCTCACCGAGACAGAAGTATCTAAACTTCTCCTCTCCAGTCATCACCACCTGCCCTCTAGATCCCATCCCCTCACACCTTCTACAAGCCATCACTCCTACACTTTTACCAGCCCTTACACACATTATCAACACATCTCTCCACACTGGCACTTTACCTAACACATTCAAGCAGGCTCGGGTAACCCCACTGCTTAAGAAACCCACATTAAACATGTCTCTTGTAGACAGCTACAGACCTGTTTCTCTCCTACCATTCATAGCAAAAACACTTGAACAAGTGGTTTTCATTCAGGTATCTGAGACTGCACTACTGTCGATCACTGAATCCCTACAGATTGCAAAGGCTGATTCCAAATCATCAGTTCTCATTCTGCTCGATCTATCTGCTGCCTTTGACACAGTGAATCATCAGATCCTTCTGTCCACCCTCTCATCACTGGGCATCACAGGTACTCCACTTCGCTGGTTTGAATCCTATCTCACAGGAAGGTCTTTCAGGGTTGCCTGGAGAGGGGAGGTATCCAAAGCTCATCAACTGACCACGGGTGTTCCTCAGGGTTCAGTGCTTGGATCCCTCCTCTTCTCCATTTACACTACATCACTTCCACTCACTCTTATGTGTCTACATCCCTACCAAATGCCTGCAATCACTGAATGAGCGAAGGCTTGTGGTACCATCACAGAGAGGCACAAAATCACTCTCCAGAACATTCTCGTTCACTGTTCCTTGCCGGTGGAATGATCTTCCTGCCTTCATCTGGAAAGCAGAATCCCTGACAATATTCAAAAGACAGCTGAAAACTGAAAATGTAAATTTTGAGGAGTAAAGGTGTTTTAATCAGTATGCCTGGAAAGAAGTAATGTTTACAAACCCTGATTTTATTAAGTGATTTTGAGGATGACAAAAAAAGAAATTACTTATTTTATTAGTTTTTTTTCTAATTTAATGTGTGCCATCATTATATCACAAAAAATGAAATAAAAAGAAGCATGACACAGAATGACTGAAGAAAGACTCTGAGAATGAAACCAACCTGTTTGTTCCTCAGTATCTTCATGTTTGACTCTGAATGTTTCTTCAATCTTCACGTCTTCACTCTCCTCTTTAATAAACTCCATCTTTATAATAGTGTGTCACGTGGATCTCAGTCGCTTTACCAGGAGTTTCTCTGTGTGTTTGGACACTCTGTCATGATCAAGATGAGAATAATTAACAGAAAGAAAAACACATCCAAACTAAATCTCTGAGTGTGTAATGAAAACATTGTCAGTTATGTTGTCATTACACATGTTACAAACTGTGAATCACTTGATTCAATTGAATCTTAAAAGTTTGTTTCTCTATCATTATTTGCCAGAGACCAAACAGTGTTTATGATGAACTGATTCACAATATAGAGAGCGAAATGAGATGCATCTTTTCTGTTACTTGTGTGTGGATGAGCTTTACTCATAAGAAATTATGTTCATTAATGTTACTAAATACATTATAATATCACATTCATTAATAATTAACTTATTTCACAGTTCTCTATATAATTGTCTGAAAGGGATGTATTGATTTAAACACTTTAAATTATTAAAAACACAAACCTTTCTTCTGAAGAATCACAGATGCAGGAACGTGTCACAGCCTTATGACATCATGTCGCCACACCAAAATAAAAGTCCTGTTCACACAAAATAGAAATTCACATACAAAAAAGACATTCATATTACAATTATTTGATTCAAAGGACAAATCACAGAGTCCAAAAGCTATCAATACCAATGAGATTACCAATTTTTACCAACATTTATTGATATAATTTATTCATATTTAAACTAAACTCCCAATATATGCTTAAATGCAGGATATAAAGTCGTGAGATACATAATATTGTCCTGAGTTTAATTACGTTTCAAAAATATAATTAATAACGTGGCATTACATCCCGCATTCACGCATGTTATAACTAATACTGACTGATTAAAATGATTAAACTAAGACATAATTTCAAACCCTGTACACAACTGTCAGTCTTTGCATTAATCTATAGTATTATATAGCTTGAGAAACTATGAAATGTGTTTGTAATACTGAGCTGCTTAAAAGTGTGCTTTGAATGCTTTAAAAATTAGTTCAATTTTAGTAGACTTTTATATAATAATCCGAAGGTTAATTAAATTGATTTAATAATGTACTAGTTATAAATACATTTTCCCAGCTGTGGGAATGTAAGTACACTTAACATAATGCACTAATTTGCACTAAGACTTAAACTGATTTTAAGTGTAGTCAGATAAAGTAAACAAAATATACAGAAGTGTTTTATAAGAGCATTACTTAAAAGTGTGCTATGAACGCTTTACATAAAAATTTAGTGGACTTTTTAAATGTAGTTATCACCTAGTTCTATTTAAATGAATTCCATGACAAATACAGTAGAAATGTATTAGTTACAAGTAAAAATCTATTAACATATATATTGGCAAATATGTACTTGGTAAATATGTTCAAAGTTGACTGTAAAAATAAATCTGCATTGTTTAGCCTTTTGATCTTTAATTATTGAATTATTATTACATTAATTATTTCATGTATAAAAATATGTAGGCAAAACATTATAAATACATTTTGTATGTATGTATTATATATTATCCTTATATTTGAAATACATCATAAGTTTATTTTTTATGTCTGATGAGTATATTTGAAAGTGTATGAAAGAGGTTCAAGTGTACTACAAGTGTTAACTAAATACATTTTTTAATACAGAGATAGTACAAACCCGATTCCAAAAAAGTTGGGACACTGTACAAATTGTGAATAAAAACAGAATGCAATGATGTGGAAGTTTCAAATTTCAATATTTTATTCAGAATACAACATAGATGACATATCAAATGTTTAAACTGAGAAAATGTATCACTTTAAGGGAAAAATAAGTTGATTTTAAATTTCATGGCATCAACACATCTCAAAAAGTTGGGACAAGGCCATGTTTACCACTGTGTGGCATCCCCTCTTCTTTTTATAACAGTCTGCAAACGTCTGGGGACTGAGAAGACAAGTTGCTCAAGTTTAGGAATAGGAATGTTGTCCCATTCTTGTCTAATACAGGCTTCTAGTTGCTCAACTGTCTTAGGTCTTCTTTGTCGCATCTTCCTCTTTATGATGCACCAAATGTTTTCTATGGGTGAAAGATCTGGACTGCAGGCTGGCCATTTCAGTACCCGGATCCTTCTTCTACACAGCCATGATGTTGTAATTGATGCAGTATGTGGTCTGGCATTGTCATGTTGGAAAATGCAAGGTCTTCCCTGAAAGAGACGACGTCTGGATGGGAGCATATGTTGTTCTAGAACTTGGATATACCTTTCAGCATTGATGGTGCCTTTCCAGATGTGTAAGCTGCCCATGCCACACACACTCATGCAACCCCATACCATCAGAGATGCAGGCTTCTGAACTGAGAACTGATAACAACTTGGGTTGTCCTTGTCCTCTTTAGTCCAGATGACATGGCGTCCCAGTTTTCCAAAAAGAACTTCAAATTTTGATTTGTCTGACCACAGAACAGCTTTCCACTTTGCCACAGTCCATTTTAAATGAGCCTTGGCCCAGAGAAAACGCCTGTGCTTCTGGATCATGTTTAGATATGGCTTCTTTTTTGACCTATAGAGTTTTAGCCGGCAACGGCGAATGGCACGGTGGATTGTGTTCGCCGACAAGTATTTCTGAGCCCATGTTGTGATTTCCATTACAGTAGCATTCCTGTATGTGATGCAGTGCCATCTAAGGGCCTGAAGATCACGGGCATCCAGTATGGTTTTCCGGCCTTGACCCTTACGCACAGAGATTGTTCCAGATTCTCTGAATCTTTGGATGATATTATGCACTGTAGATGATGATAACTTCAAACTCTTTGCAGTTTTTCCCTGAGAAACTCCTTTCTGAGATTGCTCCACTATTTTTCACCGCAGCATTGAGGGAATTGGTGATCCTCTGCCCATCTTGTCTTCTGAGAGACACTGCCACACTGAGAGGCTCTTTTTATACCCAATCATGTTGCCAATTGACCTAATAAGTTGCAAATTGGTCCTCCAGCTGTTCCTTACATGTACATTTAACTTTTCCGGCCTCTTATTGCTACCTGTCCCAATTTTTTTGGAATGTGTATGTGACGGGCAGGGCGGGCGAGAGCCGTGAGGGAACGGCACGAGGCCGGTGACGCAAGTGATAATGAGCATCACCTGCGAGGCGCACCGGCCTTGAGTCTCTCACGGAGGAGCTCCGGAGGCATAAAAGGAGGAGCGATGACAGTGAAGGACGAGAGAGGACCAGGCCTGGATTTTATGTTAAGTTTTATTATGTTTGTGTGGCCGGCAGATGTCCGCGAGGGTCTGACGGCATTACTTTCGTTTTGTTCTTTGTTTATTTTATATTAAAGTTTTGCTGAATGTTTGCCGGTTCCTGCCTCCTTCTTCCCATATATACGAACTGCGTTACAGTGTAGCTCTCATGAAATCCAAAATGAGCCAATATTTGGCATGACATTTCAAAATGTCTCGTTTTCAACATTTGATACGTTATCTATATTCTATTGTCAATAAAATATACGTTTATGAGATTTGTAAATTATTGCATTCCTTTTTTATTCACAATTTGTACAGTGTCCCAACTTTTTTGGAATCGGGTTTGTATGTTAAAAGCACATGTTTGTATTAATGGTGTCTCAAAATAGCACAGTTGAGTACACATAGGTGTTCTTAATATTATCTTGAGAAGTACTAGAAGAAGAATTTTTAGTATATTAAGTACACAATTAGTGCGTGAAAATACAGCACTTTAAGTACATTATAGAAGTGTACTAAGTGTACTGAAATATTGTATTTTAGTGCACTCTTTTCACCTGGGTAGTCAAAGAAACAACAACAAACTCTGTAATTCTATTTATCTGATATGAGACTTTATTTTAAAGACATTCATGACAGCTGTTGACTCTTCTGTCAGATGCAGTTTAAATAAAGCATGTCAGAGAAAAACCTTTTGTCTTGATTCAGTATCTACGGTCAGATCTCAGGCTAATGTCAGTTATTTTCATAGCTGCAATTTGGACCTTCAACCCGTTGAACCCCAGTGAAGTCCACTATATGGAGAAAAATCCTGGAATGTTTTCCTCAAAAACCTTCATTTCTTTTCCACTGAAAAAAGAAAGACATAAACATCTTGGATGACATGGGGGTGAGTAAATTATCAGGAAATTTGAATTCTGAAGTGAACTAATCCTTCAATTTCACACTTTAACTGTGAAGCACTTTCCACACTGATGACAATAAAAAACCCTTGTGAGAATCCTCATGTGAGTCTCATTTCCCACACATGAATCTCTTCTCTCCAGTGTGAACTCTCATGTGAGTTTTAAGATTTCCTTTCTGTGTGAAGCTCTTCCCACACGGTTTGCAGGTATAAGGCTTCTGTCCAGTGTGAAGTCTCATGTGGACAATGAGGCTACTGTTATGACTGAAGCTCTTTCCACACTGAGTGCATGTAAACGGTTTTTCTCCAGTGTGACTGTTCATGTGACACCTAAGGTTTAGTTCTGTCGTGAAGCTCTTTCCACACTGATCACATATGAACAGCTTCTCTCCGGTGTGAATCCTCATGTGGTAATCAAGAGTGTTTTTATGTGTAAAACTCTTTCCACATTGAGTGCAGATGAAACGCTTCTCTCCAGTGTGAATCCTCATGTGGACTTCAAGGCTTTGTTTTCGACCAAAACGTTTCCCACACTGGTGGCAGGTGAAAGATCTCTCTCCAGTGTGACTGTTCATGTGGTAATCAAGGATGATTTTCTGTGTGAAATTCTTTCCACACTGAGTGCAGGTGTAAGGCTTCTCTCCAGTGTGAAGTCTCATGTGGACGATGAGGCTACTGTTATGACTGAAGCTCTTTCCACACTGACTGCATGTGAACGGCTTCTCTCCAGTGTGACTGTTCATGTGGCACCTAAGGTTTGGTTCTGCTGTGAAGCTCTTTCCACACTGTTGGCAGATGAACGGCTTCTCTCCTGTGTGAATTCTCATGTGTATTTTGAGGTTTCCTTTTTGAGTGAAACTCTTTCCACACTGATGGCAGGTATGAGGTTTCTCTCCAGTGTGAACTCTCATGTGGACTGCAAGGTTATGCTTTTGACGGAAACACTTTCCGCACTGATGGCATGTGAAAAGCTTCTCTCCAGTTTGATCTCCAGTCATGAAATCATGATGTTTCTCATATTGATTTTCCTCTTCAATTTCATTCAGTTGTTGACTCTCCTCTTTTAGCTCCATCAGGTCTAAAAAAATAAATAAATACAAGTTAACCCCAGTTTAATGGCACAAAGCCAGGTTTAAGGCAGCATTAGTATTAGTCTGGTCATGTGATCTCAACATGTCTAGTGTCCACATGAGGCGATCCCCTCCATGTCAAATAAAAGTGCTTTAATTAGGAAATTCGTGTGACATTCTTCAAAAATATCATTCATTTCTGTAGAGCTGGACATTTTAATAAGGATCAAATGACTGAGTTCAGGTTTGAGAATGAAACCAACCTGTTTGTTCCTCAGTTTTTTCATGTTTGACTCTGAATGTTTCTTCAATCTTCACGTCTTCACTCTCCTCTTTAATAAACTCCATCTTTATAATAGTGTGTCACGTGGATCTCAGTCGCTTCACCAGGAGTTTATCTGTGTGTTTGGACACTCTGTCATGATTAAGATGAGATGAATTAACAGAAAGAAAATCATCTCAATCAGATCTAGTTCAGTGCACTGGTAAGGTAGTCATCGGCCTTAAGCCCGGGATACACTGCACAATTTTTGGCTATCCCAGACGAAAGATTGCCATCGTGAAACAATCGTGGCGATTTCTGTGATCGTGGCTCTTAATCGGTGTTCCTATGTCGTACAGTGAGAGAAGTTCAAAGACAGCCATTTTCCCTGTCTTGCGACCAAAGATAGCCTACGATCATTTTCTAACAGTGTTTCAAATTCAGCATGATCAATGCATGCTACGACCTACATCTACTGACCAGCCAGTCAAGCTCTTTTCCCTTCTTTCGCCGCTCCCTTTTTTTCAGCACACATGGAAACTACAACTGCCAAAGTGTGATTCAGCAAGGTGTTTTGTTTAACACTAGTGCATGCTGATGACATTTTATTTTTCTATAGAAACCTGCATCCTAGCCTACAAGTCAACAGTTGTCATCATTTAGTAGATCCATGTCTCACAGCATGATTTGTAATGATCTTATAGGATTGTTAAAATCCTGCAGTGTATCCTGGGCTTTAAATAACCTGATTGGACAAAAAATAAATAAATAAATAAAAATTAGGATACAGGAACCGATTATACAGAATCTTATTTTCGTTATGATTTATATTAGGTATTTAATAACTCTTAGATTACATTTAATGAATTGCACTTCCATAAACATTTGAAATTGATTTTTTTTTTAAGTTCACATTAAAGATGTTTGTTTTTGTTTCAACTGACTCAGAGTTTTCAGTTTCTCTGTCATTATTGCCAGAGACCAAACAGCATGTTTATGATGAACTGCTTCACAATAAAAGGAGCTGAATGAGATGCACCTTTTCTGTTACACGTTTTACTCACAAAACTGTTCTTTTATAAGAGACGTTACAATGTAACATTTACTCATTGCACAGTTCTCTATAAATGATTAAAAACACAAACCTTTCTTCAGCAGAATCACAGATGCAGGAGCACGGCGCAGCCTTATGGCATCATGTCACAACACCAAAATAAAAGTCCTCTTCACACGTTAAATAAAAATAATAGAAATTCACATACAGAAAACTCATTAAAATGCTAAGAGTAAGGATTGATTCAAAGATTAAATCACAGATTTCCAAAGCTTTCAATACCACATATTTTTCCAAAAGCTTCTGGCTTCTATATAAATGTAAGCAAGTGTTAAGTAATCGCAAAACCAGCTACAGAGCATTTGTGATATTCTTAATCATATTATAATTCATATTACAAAAGATTGGAAAAAACAACACTTAAATATTTTAATGTAATATTTAAATATATAAATATAAACAAATATTTTAAATGAATAAAGAATTTGTTTATCAAGATTAACTATTTTGGCTGTATTTTATTAACTAAAACTGAATCCTTATATTGAGGCATATATCCAACTTATTCCATCTCAGTTTCAACAAAGAATATAAGAGAAAATCAAAATTTCATCTATGATCTTGATTTTGACTTTCTGAATTAAAAAAAAAGGTTAAAATCACTTCTTCATTTAATCTAAATTGTAATAATATATGATTTATAGTATGGATTATGTGCTGAAATGTGTCTACAGTATAAAGACAAACATTTACAGAAAGTGATATTCAAACTCTATACTCAAACACAGACTGTCGATCCTGTTGAAATTGACTCCTTTCTCACTCCTTTAAAACTTCCTTCAGTTAGTGATACCTGGAATGCTAAACTATCAGCAGATATTACTGAGGAGGAATTAAATAAAGCAATATCCAGGCTTAAAACAAATAAGTCACCGGGTCCAGATGGTTTTTCATCTGAATGGTACAAGACATTTAGACAACAACTTATTCCTATTTTATTACCAGCGTTTAATACTGTTCTACACGGAGGAGATTTGCCACCCTCGTGGCGAGAAGCCACTATTTCTCTTATTCCAAAAGAGGGGAAAAACAAACAAGACTGTTCCGCTTATAGACCAATCTCTGTCTTGAATATGGATTACAAGTTGTTTGTCTCAATCCTAGCTAAAAGGCTTGAATTGATAATGCCTGAACTAATTAACTCCGACCAAACTGGCTTCATACGGGATAGGCAAACACAAGACAATATCAGACGGACTCTCCAAATTATCAGTCATATCCATGATTCTAATTTACAAGCTGTCCTCCTAAGCCTGGATGCCGAAAAGGCTTTTGATTCGGTTAATTGGCTTTTTCTTAAGGGTATTCTTACGAAATTCAATTTTCATGAGAAATTTACTAAAGTTATTCAAAATATATATTCTTATCCAACTGCAAGAATTAAAATAAATGGTAATCTATCAAAGACCATTACACTGGAGAGGGGCACTAGACAGGGGTGTCCTCTGTCTCCTCTGCTCTTCGCTTTGTTTATCGAACCTCTGGGGCAGTGGATCAGAGACAACTCAAAAATAAAAGGTATTAATGTCAAAGATGACAAACATAAAATAGCTCTATTTGCCGACGACATATTAGTTTATCTGAAGGACCCAACAGAATCGTTGGTTGAACTATTTGAAACATTACAAACCTTTGGCTCTTTTTCAGGATTTAAATTGAATATTCTAAAAACACAGGTATTGACCTTTAATTATAACCCCCCAAACGAAATTAATAAGAATTATTCTTTAAAATGGGATCATAAATTTATTAAATACTTAGGAATAAATATTCCCAAGGACACAAACAATTTAGAAAAGCTTAATTATGGCCTTATTAATAAAAAAATAAAACTTGACATCGCAAGATGGAATCTTTTACCATTTTTTAACATGAGATCTAGGATAGATTCAATCAAGCTAAACATACTTCCGAGATTGCTCTTTCTGTTTCAGTCCTTACCTGTTTCCTTACCTAAAAAACAATTCTCAGAGTGGGATAAATTGTTTTCCAGATTCATATGGCAAGGCAAGAAACCAAGGGTAAAATTTAAAACCTTGCAGCTAAGTAAAGAAAAAGGAGGGGTGGCCTTTCCATGTTTGCAAAAATTGCGGGCAGCACAGTTGAGATTAATTGTCTGCTGGTGTAATCCAGAATATCAAGCAAGATGGAAGGACATAGAGAATGGTTGGTTTGACGAGATCCCTATTCAAGCGATCATTGCAGACGAAAATCTAATCAAAAATAAAAAGGGAAATCAATGGATTAAGGTAACTTTAAAAAATTGGTTTGACACCATTAAGGACTATAATTTGGAGGATTCTGTGACTGTATTGAAATGGGCTTCATATGATTCGGATTTTAAACCAAATACTTTAGACATGCGGCTTAGACTATGGGCCAAGAAAGGGATCACTGCTTATTGTTCAATTATAGATAAAGGACAATTGATAGACTTTAATTCTCTAAAAGAAAAATATAATTTGGAGTCCAAGGATTTTTTCAGATACCTTCAGCTCCGACATCATTTCTGTCAGAAAATTAAAAAGGGGACTGATGAAGATCCAATTAAGAGTCCTCTAGTTAAAATATTCTGTTCAGCTTATAAGGCTGAACCAATGTTAAAGACTATTACTAAACTATATGGAGCTCTGATGGATATGCAAGGAGATTCATCTCTCTACATCAAGGAGAGATGGGAGAAAGAAAGTGGTATCACCATCTCAACTGAAGACTGGAAAAATATATGTGAATTTCAATGGGCAACTTCTCGTTCTTCTTATTGGAGAGAATTTTGCTGGAAAAACACTATTCGCTTTTTCATTACGCCAAAACAGAAAAATAAATCTCTGGGCAACTCAAATTGTTGGAGACTTTGCGGCTCACAGGACGCTAACCATTTTCACATATTTTGGGGTTGTCCTATCATCAAAAGTTTTTGGAAAGATATACATAATGTATTGGAAAAAATTTTAGACATTTCAGTTGATTTCAGTTTTGAGGCACTCTACATGGGAAAGGTGTCAATGGTTTCCTGGGTTAAGAAAAACAAATATATGTACAGAATTATTCTTGCTTCAAGTAAAAAAGCTATTACTAGATGCTGGTACAAACCTAACCCACCACAAATACCGGAATGGATTGACATTGTAAGAAGTATTTTTATTATGGAGAAAATTACTTTCTGTATAAATAACCAAAAAGATATGTTTATTGATTTTTGGTCTAAATGGATAGAGTTTATAACCCCCATTGAACCAAACGTTTTTTTGTTATAGATCATATGTTTTGTGTTTATATAAATATTGTGTCTACACCACCTTTCTTTTATAAATAGTTTTTGCTAAAATTGGAATATAATTTAACGAGATATATTGATCGGTTTTTTTCATGAAGACCTTTGAGCAGTTTTTTTTTTTTTTTTGAAATGCTGTAAAAGTGACAAATGACATAAACTGATATTGTGAAATTGTATCTTTTTCCAATAAAAACTAAAATTTAAAAAAAGAAAGAAAGTGATATTCAAACATAATTTTACTTCCCATAATAGCCCTGTATGGAATAACAGCTGCATAGTGAAACTTTATTTGATAATATTTATCGTGAATAACATAATAGGTATTTTATATACATAAATAACATTCAGAAGTTTTATTTGAAATTATTAAGGATCAAATATAAGAAATGGCATTTCACGTTTCACATTTTACATTTTATTTGACATGCACACAGGTGTGCTTGTTTAGGATGGGTTTGTGTTGAAGAGAAATAAAGTAATTTATTGACAATTTTTGCTCTCTTAAAATGTAGGCAAATTTAAATGTCAGCATTTTCATATATGGCTAGGCAAGGAAATTGAAGTATGTCGGGTAAAACGAGCTTATTGATGCAATTTAGTCAGTCTTCTATTTTATAGACCAACTGGATGTTTGTAAACAGAGATGATTTGGGCGGAGTCTACCTGGTGACAGGAAGTGACAGTTCTGCAGAAGAAGTCTATGGAAGCAATGGAATAAAAAAATAAAAAAGGTAATTTTAGAGTTTATATCTCACAATTCTGAGAAGATATAAACTATGACATTTGATATGACTTTTAATGACTTTTATTAAGTTTGATGTAAATAAAGTATTCAGTCGTGCAGCAGTCATGAAGTCTGACTAAAGCAGTAATACACTAGTTTTATTCAGATTTTAGGAGGCCATCTTTATGGGTGAAGACAAAGCAAACTGTAATGTTTGGCAGGAACAGACGGGATGGCAGGTAAAAATGCAGATCTAAGTGCAGGGGGTTATATTGAAATAAACAAACAAACATAAACAAGCTTAACAAGATAATGAGTTAACACCTGGGGAAGACAATCAAGGTGAAAAAACTACAAACTGGAAACAAAATAATGGCACATTGGACAGAAAACAGGAGGTTTAACAAAAGTCCAAGGACAAACATGGAGAACGTGTTCCACCTTAAAGAGTGGATTTCAGATGCTGTAAAAAAAAAAAAAAAAAAAAGGGTTAAAGGGCAAAGCCAATGGAATGGATGAGGGCTTGGAGATTGAGACAGAGCAGGAAGCCAGGGTGGAAAAAGCACACGGGACATCCAGAGCAGAGCAGGTGACCAGGGTGGAGCTGGTGGAGCAGGTGACCAGGACAAAGCCAGCAGAGCAGGTCACCAAGGCAAAGCAGGTGACCAGGGTGGAGCCAGCAGAGCAGGTAACCAAGGCAGAGCAGGTGACCAGGGTGGAGCCAGCAGAGCAGGTGACCAGGGTGGAGCCAGCAGAGCAGGTGACCAAGGCAAAGCAGGTGGCCAGGGTGGAGCCGGCAGAGCAGGTCACCAAGGCAAAGCAGGTGACCAGGGTGGAGCCAGCAGAGCAGGTAACCAAGGCAGAGCAGGTGACCAGGGTGGAGCCAGCAGAGCAGGTGACCAGGGTGGAGCCAGCAGAGCAGGTGACCAAGGCAAAGCAGGTGGCCAGGGTGGAGCCGGCAGAGCAGGTAACCAAGGCAGAGCAGTTGACCAGGGCTGATCAGGTAACCAGGGAGGAGCAGGTGACCAGGACAAAGCCAGCAGAGCAGGTGACCAGGACAAAGCCAGCAGAGCAGGTGACCAAGGCAAAGCAGGTGACCAGGGAGGAGCTGGTGGAGCAGGTGACCAGGACAAAGCCAGCAGAGCAGGTGACCAGGGAGGAGCTGGTGGAGTAGGTGACCAGGACAAATCATATTTTGAGCCGGTGACCAGGACATATCATATTTTGAAGAGTGAATGTTGCCACCTCTGGAGAAGCGGTTGGGGTCAATGCCACCTTGGAAGGAGCAGCAAGAAGTGTGTTTCAAGTGGTTCATTTAGACCACTGCAATAAAAACAAACAGTGAACTGTCCAGCAAAAGTGTCAGGTATGTTATCAATACATTTTGGTTTGGTTGGTTTATTTAGCACTAATAAAAACAACCGAGGTTGAACCAAAGTGCTTTACATAGCTGCATTTTGCACAGATTGCAGGCGTGTCAGAGATGCGGTGGAGACGCCACCATAAAGAGAACTTCAAAAATCGAGACATGATAAAACAAAGGTATGAATGACTCTTTCAAAATCTACAGTTGATAAGAAACGTTTGGTTTTCTCTAGAAGACGCAGGTTATAAAAGCAGGCCCGTACCACTGAATTTATTTGCTTTTTAATTTTTAATTTGTCATCAATTACAAAACCTAAATTTCGTGCAGACATTTTATAGAATGCCAATGCCATCCAGTTTTTTAACATTGTTTAGGCAAGCTAAAAGAGAATCCAAAGATTTTGTTCGGTGCCTTAGGTAGTTACAGTTGGGTATCAACGGCAAAACAATGGAATGATACTCCATGCTTTCTAAAGATGCTACTCAGCGGGAATTTTGGGGAAGTATCCTGTTTACAGTTAAAGCAGAAGCTGTGTAACTCTGTACATACTCTGAAAATATCAATTTATAAAGAAAACACGTTTCTAACAATATTTATCAAAATCTAAAACTATATAAAAAACAGGATTTAAAAGGCTACTCGATTAAGGCCCAGTTTCACAGATAGGGCTTAGCCTAAGCCAGGATTAGGCCTTAGTTCAATTAGGATATTTAAGAAACTTTTATAAACGTACACTAGAAAACATTACTGGTATGCATCGTGAGATAAAACAATGGCACTGGCATATTTTAAGATCTGTCAGTAGAAGTATCTTCCAGTTAAAACAGCTCAAACATGCATTTTAGTTCAGAACTAGATTAAGCCTTGTCTGTGAAACCGGAGGTAAAAGAGTAAACACAACTACAGGCCAAGTTTAAATAGAATAATTTATTACACTTTCAGTATATCAAAAAATTTAGTACAAATATAGGCTAGATATAAGTCAAGTATTATTGGATATAAGTCAAGTGTAATTTGTAAGTATATTTTTATGTACATAAAGTATATTTCTGACGATTACATAAAAAGTAAACAAAGTATACTTATTTTTATTTAAAAGTAGTATACTAATTGCTCACTTGAATAAACTTTTTTGTAGGGGGACTCTTTAATAAAGAACTCAAACAAGGTTTTTTCTTATGTATTAATAAGTGTGATGTTTTTACACTGATCACAAATTAATCGTTTTTCTCAAGAGTGGATGCACAGATGATTGTTGAAATTGCTCCTTTTTCTAAACCTTTATCTCACTGAGGAAAATGGCCTTTTCTTTTCATAATGAGTTTGCAAATGCCGTTTCAACTCTGAGTGATATGTAAAACGCTCTTCACACTGAAGACACTTGTTAGGCTTCTCTCCAGTGTGAACCCTCATGTGAATCTTTAGGTTTCCTTTAAGTGTGAAGCTCTTTCCACACTGAGGGCAGGTGAAAGGCTTTTCTCCAGTGTGAATTCTCATGTGAATCTTTAGGTTTCCTTTAAGCGTGAAGCTCTTTCCACACTGAGGGCAGGTGAAAGGCTTCTCTCCAGTGTGAATTCGCATGTGATTCTCAAGATTTGCTTTGTGTGTGAAACTCTTTTCACAGCAATGGCATATGTAAGGCTTCACTACAGAGTGAATTTTTACATGATTCTTAAGGTGATTCCTGTCAGTGAAACTCCTTTCACACTGATGACATATAAAATACTTCCCTCCAGAGTGAATCCTCATGTGATGATTAAGGGTTTCTTTATGTCTGAAACTCTTTCCACACTGATCACAAACAAAAGGCTTCTCTCCAGTGTGAATTGTCATGTGAATCTTAAGATTTCCTTTCACTGTGAAGCTCTTCTCACACAGCTTGCAGGTGTAAGGCTTCTCTCCAGTGTGATTTATCATGTGGGCATTAAGGTCTCTTTTCTGTCTAAAACTCTTTCTACACTGAGAGCATATGAACGGCTTCTCACCAGTGTGAACCCTCATGTGAATCTTTAGGTTTCCTTTAAGTGTGAAGCTCTTTCCACACTGAGGGCAGGTGAAAGGCTTCTCTCCAGTGTGAATTCTCATGTGATTCTCAAGATTTGCTTTGTGTGTGAAACTCTTTTCACAACGATGGCATTTGAAAGGCTTCACTACAATGTGAATTTTTACATGCTTCTTAAGGTGATTCCTGTCAGTGAAACTCCTTTCACACTGAGGACATATAAAATACTTCTCTCCTGAGTGAATCCTCATGTGATGATTAAGGGTTTCTTTATGTCTGAAACTCTTTCCACACTGATCACAAACAAAAGGCTTCTCTCCAGTGTGAATTGTCATGTGAACATTAAGATTTCCTTTCACTGTGAAGCTCTTCCCACACAGTTTGCAGGTATAAGGCTTCTCTCCAGTGTGATTTATCATGTGGGCATTTAGGTCTCTTTTCAGTTTAAAACTATTCCCACACTGAGTGCATATGAATGGCTTCTCTCCAGTGTGAATTCTCATGTGAATCTTAAGATTTCCTTTTAGTGAGAAACTCTTTCCACACAGATTACAAGTGAAAGGCTTCTGTCCGCTGTGGATTTTCAAGTGAACTTTAAGGCTTTCTTTTCGACTGAAACTCTTTCCACACTGTTGGCAGGTGAAAGGCTTCTCTCCAGTGTGAACTCTCATCTGGAGGTTTGTAGTTTCTGTTTTATGAGTCTGTGAGTAACTGACAGATTTTTCCTCAGTCATGAAATCATGACATTTCTCATACTGATCTTTGTCTTCCATTTCATTCAGTTCTTGACTCTCCTTTTTCAGCGCCATCAGGTCTAGAGTGAAAAGAAACAAAAAACAAGTTAACAGTTTAATGGCACAAAGCAGCAGACATGAAGACATTTAGACATGTAATACATCAAATCCAACAAGTATGCTAGGTCCTATACCCACTACACAACTGAAAAAAAGGTGTAACCAGTAATCTGAGAATCTCTTGTCAATATTGTTAATTCTTTGCTTTCCATTTCATGGGTTTACTCAAGGGTTTGACCATAGGTCTGACAGCTCATGGACGCAGGCTTCCCTGCCCAAATGGACACCAATCCCACTTTAAATGTATCGAATGGGATCGGTTACATGCATTGCATTGCATTGAATGGGATATGTTTAACTTTAACTCCTGTCTGTGCCCTCTGTCAGAATCTCGAGTTTCACCAAAAGTCTATGTTAGGGTCTTTTAACTAGTTGCTTTTTAGCACGCATATTACTAGAATATTGGCTATTTATGAATACTTAAGCACATATTAATGCCTAATTCTGCATGACCTCATTCTACATTCTTAATCCTACCCAATACTTTAACAGCTACCTTACTAACTATTAAAAAGCTGTAAACTAGGAGTTTATTGAGGGAAAAGTTTTAGTTAATAGTGTATATGTGTTCCCTAAACTAAAGTGTTACCTTTTTTGATGTTGTTGTTGTTGTTTTGGGCGGGGGCAGAGTGGTGTCTTCTTGAAACTCAAGATTCTGATAGAGGGAACTGAGACATAGACAGGAGTGCAAGTTTGGAGTCTTTGGAGCCCTGCAGAGTTTAGCTCTAACCCTGTTATTCAGTTGTGTTTGATTAGGGTTGGAGCAAAACTCTGCAGGGAAGTGGCCCTCCAGGATTGACTCAACCGAGTTTGCCCAGGCCTGTTCTAGAGCCTTCCAGATCGGAGATATGGATTTCGCAAGTGCAATTTATTCCATTGTACAAAATAGCATCTTTATGTACAGTGGAATTTTGGGATGAAACCTGACGCTGCCGACTCTGCTGAGTGCGCACCATTACATAAATTGGAAATAGCTTGTTTCCAATCTATACAATGTGCCTCAGGAAAAACTATTAATATTTACTGCAATCAACAGACCCAATATTTTGTACATTGGGATTAACTGTAAGTAGACTCTCCATATCTCAGTTTTGAAGAGGTCTAGACAGCCATTACTTGTGTTCTTGCCTATGTCTTGTTACCCTCTTTTAGAATCTAGAGCAGGGGTGTTCAAGCTCGGCCCTGGAGGGCCACTGTCATGCAGAGTTTAGCTCCAACTTGCCTCAACACACCTGCATGTGCATTTTTAGTATGCCTAATTAGACCTCAATTAGCTGGTTCAGGTGTGTTTAGTTGTGGTTGGAGCTAAACTCTGCAGAACAGTGGCCCTCCAGGACCGAGTTTGGACACCCCTGATCTAGAGCATCAAGGAGAATGAAGAAACTTGAACATTTTCACCAAAGAAATCTTAAACATCTGCTGTATTAAGCACACTCAACTGAACATATTATTCTAACTTTCAAGTCATTTTAGAATTTTTTTCATTTAAAAAAATGCTGTGGTTCTTCCGTTTCAGTGAAACAAAAACTTAAATTTGGGGGTTAGGAGTTATGTGCCTTGAATGCTTTTTTGTGGAGCCCTCAAAAACGGGAACTTAAAACAATTACATTTTCTGAATGAGGAAAGTATAATGTATAATGACTCTTATACTTAAATTATTATTTTTAAGTTTACTGAGTGATATACTGTGATGTCATCCATGTCACTTCATTGCCGATGTTACCCACATAACCGACGTTATCGAAAGAGGCCATTCAACATTAAACTGGGTTGCAGCAGATTTCAAGTTCCCAGCATGCTTTGCGTCACACTCTGTAAGGTAGAATAAATGTTGAAATTGAGTGTTATTTTGTGTTATTTTGCACAAGATTAATACAAGGGAAGATGTTTTATTGTTTAATGCTCTGTTATTTTGGTTTTCAAATGTGTTTCTGTGATGTTGAAGTTTTTAGGGTTACCATCATGGTGAAGAGTAGTGCCTGTGGATAGGTCAAGAATGGGCTGCAAAACAGTTTTACAGTGTACCCATCATATGTATGTTTTTTGCCTGTTGTAATATTCCAGATAGTCCACTTTGTTGTCTTGCCATATTTGTTACACATGGTTGTCTATTCTACATACTTCATTTTCATTGTCATCAATGTGCTGTTCAGCCTTGTTCACTTTGCCTAGAAAGCCACTCATATTGGAGTGTAAGTTTACAATGGAGATTTGTAAATATGCTGTTTTAGAGTCTTTTACAAAAGAATGCTGTTGCCTCCCTTAATTTATTAGATGAAATCCGCAAATATACCGAGAGGGCTATGGCTGCCCTTGTCCAACTCGGCTTCATTTGGCATGTACAGTCTGGAACCATCTTTTGCTGTGACTCCTCCAGCAATTTAGGAGGTTTTCGGAAGATATTTCTTAGGTTTAGAGCAGTGGTGTCAAACTCGGTTCCTGGAGGGCCACAGTCCTGCAAAGTTTACAAAGTGTTTTTTCCTTTTAAAACGTATTATTTCGAGGAGTAAAGGTGTTTTAATCGGTATGCCTAGAAGGAAACCCTGATTTGATAAAGTAATTTTGAGGATGACAAAAAAATAAATAAATATTGACTGAAGAAAGACTCTGAGAATGAAACCAACCTGTTTGTTCCTCAGTTTCTTCATGTTTGACTCTGAATGTTTCTTCAATCTTCACGTCTTCACTCTCCTCTTTAATAAAGTCCATCTTTATAATAGTGTGTCACGTGGATCTCAGTCGCTTCACCACCAGGAGTTTTTCTTTTTGGACACTCTGTTATGATTAAGATGAGAATAATTAACAGAAAGAAAAACACATCCAAACTAAATCTGAGTGTCTCAATCAGATCTAGTTCAGTAGTTCAGTACACTGCTGAGAAAGTCACAGTGAGAGTTAATGGACTTAAATGATCTGTTTAGACTAAAAACACTCAAAACTAGCACTACAAATGAATTAAAAGAAACTTGATTTCTCTATCATTACTTGCCAGAGACCAAACAGCGTGTTTATGATGAACTGATTCACAATATAGGGAGTGAAATGACACCTTTTCTGTTACATGTTAACTCACAAAAACTATATCCATTACTGTTATTAGATCTGTTACTATGTTAATTTAAAAATTAATTAATTTCACAGTTCTCTATATAATTGTCTGAAAGGGTTGTACAGATTTAAACACTTTAAATGATTAAAAACACAAACCTTTCTTCAGCATAATCACAAATGCAGGAGCGCAGCGCAGCCTTATGACATCATGTCGCCACACCAAAATAAAAGTCCCGTCCATACGAAATAAAAATTCACACACAGAAAATACATTCAAATGATCAGATAAAAGACAAATTGCAGATTCCCGAAGCTATCAATACCACTGAGATTTTCAATTACCAATACCACAAAAGCTTGCTGGCTTATATCTAAATATAATTATTAGAACTACTGAGCATTTGTGATATTCTGTATTAAATTTGCATTGTTTTTTTTTATTATATAAACTACAAAAGCTTTAACTTATCTCGGTGTTTGAAGTTGCAAACAGAATTTGATTTGCTCTCAACAAATAAAGCAGAATATTTACTTAAAAGAACTAAAGCCACCTATTATAAACATGGGGACAGAGCAGGCCGTCTTCTTGCCTCCCAGCTTAAACACCAGTCCGCATGCCGCTTTATTACACAGATTTATGATAACCATTCTAATAAGCTTGTTACTGATCCTCAAAAAATTAACTCTGTATTTTCCTCCTTTTATTCCAGTCTTTATACTTCTCAACCTCCCTCTGATGCTTCCTTAATGGAGTCTTTCCTACATAATTTAAATATACCCACTATTCATACATCAACACAGGAGACACTAGACGAACCTCTCAGATTAGATGAAATCACCACTTGCATTGGTCTCATGCAGTGTAACAAGGCTCCAGGGCCTGATGGCTTCCCCTTAGATTTTTATAAGAAATTCTCAGTGCAGTTAGCCCCCTTATTGTTTGATACGTACAAGGAGTCATTTGAGCACGGTTTTCTCCCAGCCTCATTGAATCAAGCATCTATCTCCCTTCTATTAAAAAAAATAAAGACCCAACTTTATGCAGTAGCTATAGACCTATCAGTTTATTGAATGCTGATGTTAAAATTCTAGCAAAGGTGCTGGCAAAGCGCATAGATGCGTGTCTTCCCGATATTATATCTGAGGATCAGACTGGGTTTATCAGGGGACGTCAGATGTCATCTAATATCCGGCGTTTGCTAAACATTCTTTTTAGTCCATCTCTTTCTACTAAATCTGAAATGATCATTTCCCTTGATGCTGAAAAAGCACTTGACCGCGTCGAATGGAATTATTTATTTACTGCATTAAAAAATTTTGGTTTTGGGAATAATATTATTTCATGGATTCGCCTCTTATACTCTGCTCCCTCTGCAAGTGTTAAAACTAATGCTGATAGTTCATCATTCTTTCCCCTCTCCTGCGGGACACGACAGGGTTGCCCTCTGTCTCCTCTGCTCTTTGCTTTAGCCATCGAGCCTCTTTCTATTGCCTTAAAAACATCTCCCTCTATATGTGGGATTCATAGGGGTGGCACAGAACATCGGGTTTCTCTATATGCTGATGATTTGTTGTTGTATGTTCAAGATCCAGTTGGCTGTGTGAATGAGATCATGCACTTGCTTGACACCTTTGGCTCTTTTTCAGGTTACAAATTAAATTTTACGAAAAGCAAATGTTTCCCCATAAATGATATGGCTAAGAAAATTTCTAAAAGCGCCCTTCCCTTTCATTTCTCCCATGCAGGGCTTCGATATTTAGGTGTAAACATTTCATACCCTTTCAGTTCTCTCTTTAAGAATAACTTCACAAATTTGGTTGATCAAATTAAGCTTGATTTAAAACGATGGGACAGCCTGCCCCTTTCTCTTGTAGGAAGAGTGGAGACCATTAAAATGAATGTTTTGCCACGATTTTTATTTCTTTTTCAGTCTCTCCCTCTTTTTCTACCTAAATCTTTTTTTAAATACTTAGATAAAATCATCTCTTCATTCATTTGGGCAGGTAAGATTTCTAAGGTTAATAGATCTATCCTTCAGCGAAACAAATGTGACGGAGGTCTAGCCCTGCCTAATTTTCTTTTTTATTACTGGTCTGCTAATATTTCTAAGATTTTCTTATGGTGTAATGCGCCGGAGGTCAACTGGTATACTCTAGAACAGTGGTTCCCAACCACATTCCTGGAGTACCCCCAACACTGCACATTTTGCATGTCTCCTTGATCAAGCACACCTGAATCAAGTCATCAATTCATTAGCAGAGACTCCAAGACCAGAAATGGGTGTGTCAGACAAAGGAGACATGGAAAATGTGCAGTGTTGGGGGTACTCCAGGAATGTGGTTGGGAACCACTGCTCTAGAAGCTACTTCTTGCCTTTCTTCTTCCCTCCCTGCACTAGTCTTTGCTCCTTTGTCTCTGCGTCCCTCTAGTTATACTAAAAATCCCATTGTGTTATCGACATTAAAAATTTGGAAACAATTCCGACAACATTTTCGTTTGGAGTCACTATCTGTTTCAAGTCCTATTTGCAATAATCACTTGTTTTTGCCACCAGGTATTGATCACACCTTTAAAAGATGGCGAGATAAAGGCATTGTTTGTTTTTCAGATCTTTTTATTGATAATTCTTTTGCTACATTTACAAATCTTATTTCTAAATTTAACTTACACTCTTCAGGTTTGTTCAGGTATTTTCAATTCCGTAATTTTGCTAAAACCAACTTCCCCAGTTTCCCTCTATTACCAGAAAAATCTCTGCTTGAGAAATTATTGTCAGCTTCTACAGGTGGTAGTCGTATATCCTCTATTCATGCCATGTTACTTTCATCTAGTACATCCTCTCTTAACTGCTTGAAGATAACTTGGGAGAATGAGTTGCAAATCAAGTTATCGCAAGAGCTATGGTCTGAGGCCCTTGCTAGAGTTAACTCTACCACTGTATGTGCTCGACTAAGTCTCATTCAGCTAAAAGTCTTGCATCGAATTCATTTGACCAAAGCTATACTTCATAAATTGTTCCCACAAACAGAAGACTCTTGTACCAGATGCTCCTTCTCTCCCGCTGATCACACTCATACATTCTTTAGCTGCCCAAAACTGGCCTCATTTTGGGCTTCTTTTTTTTGACTTCATGTCTAGGGCTTTGCATGTTTCTTTATCCCCATGTCCTATAGTTGCCATCTTCGGTGTGTCTCACTTGTCATCTATCACAAGGCAGAAAGCAGAGGTTATTGCATTTGCTTCTCTTATAGCTAGAAGGTGCATCTTGTTGCATTGGAAGTGCCCAACCCCACCCCCAACTACCTCTTGGTTAAAGGATCTGATGTCATTCCTTTCTCTTGAAAAATTGAAATATACTTCTCGGGGCTCAACTGATAAATTTTATAAAACTTGGAACCCTATTCTAAATCTTTATGACTCAATGTCCTCACTAGATTCCAACTAATTATATAAATCTTGGGTGTGCATCCATGGATTTTTGAACCGGTATATGTGTGCATTGTTTTGGATACATAACTGTATGTATATGCTTCTTTATACTATTTCTAATTTACACTTTTTTTTTTTCTCTCTCTTTTTTTATATATGCATCTTATTAGTATAATTGTATACAAAGACTGTTGATATTTTCTAATCCTCCTGGGGGGTTTTAGGGTGGGGGGTGGCTACTTTTATTTATTTGTTCTTATTATCTTCCTTGTCTCTTTCCTCATTTAGTTATATGTGGGAAAGAAATGTGTAAAAAGGAAAAAAAAGTGCAGAAAATGTTTTCTCTTTTATGATTGCTTGTTTTTCATTTTGTCTGTATAATAAAAATTGTGGATAAAAAAAACTTATCTCGGTGTGGTTCAAACTTCAGTGTTTCTGATATCAAAAGACCTCTTGTGTTTTTTTCCAGCCATATTAAAGGCACTTTTTCCAGTGTTGTCTTGTTCAAATTTTTTAATAGAAAAGCAGTCCTCTGTGACCTAAAAGGCACACACATAAAAACTTTATAACTTAAAAATAAATAACATTTGGAAAGCTGACTTGAGTTCAGATTATAAAGAGGATTCAGACCAAAAATAATAATAAAGTAAAATAACCACTACAAGGCAACACAATGCTCTATAAACAGGTGGTCATAGACATGACAAAGCACGCTCTCATGCTCTCATGGTCTCCCTCTGCCGACTGTACAACCTCACAGCATTCCACATCACTAAGAGCAAATATATTGTCTGGTGTCTGAGTTCTGAGAGTGGTACCTGTTGAAAAAAACCTGCTGGTAAGGTAGCTTCTGAAACTGGGATGCTGGTTTGAGCTGGTTTATGCTGGTCCTTAGCTGGTTTGATCTGGTTTATGCTGGTTAACCAGCATCCCAGCTTCAAAACCTACCTTAACAGCATATGCTGGTTTTTCAACAGGGGTAGCCAGTTTTGGTGTTTCTTTTACCTGTCTGTCCATTTCACCAGGCTGTCTGACAATTTGTGAAACAGGACTTCTGCCAGAATGAACCAACCTTTTAAGCTGGTGCAAGTAGCACTCAAACCTGAACACACTGCACTCATCAAGACTGCCAAAGTGGTTAGCATCAGATGCAAGGTGTACTAGTGTTATACACCAAAAAGTCACTGCCATTCAGTAGTTCTTCAGCATACAAGTTATCTTTCTTGGCAAGGGCAGGACTGACCAGAAAAGCTAGTGCCACACTGAGCAGCATAAACTGGTCATACAATCTGCCAGGTATGAGACCATTTAACACAATTTTCCCAGTATAAAGAGCAAACCGGCGCAGTTCTGTGGTCTTCAACCTTTCAATTTCCTCTAGGCAACGTGGCTTCCTGGGAAACACAGTAGGGATGGATAGTCCAAGTGCCACAATTGTGACCCGTCACGGAAACCAGGGACACAAGTCGGCAGCACAACTATTGAGCAAACTGAGAAAGAAGCGGGTTTTTTTTCAAAATTGGTGATTTTCGTTTTTTTGCAGAATCTGTTAGTTGAGATCATGAAGAAGCATCTCCGTGTTTTAGATAGCAGTATTGGTTTATTTAAAAGCGTACATTTTGAGGTTGAAATCGGCTTGTTTTTCTGGGATTCTATCTCACAGTAGGGGCGTGTCATTGTCTGTTTGTATTTCCATACTGGAATCGGATACGCTGGCTTTTGTTTCTTTTGTTATTGCCGCCGCCCTCCAAGGGAAGCATGGCTACTTAGTATGCAGCGCTCTGGCCGGCTCTAGCTGATATCAAAATTTAATGAAGATGGACGCTGCAAAGAATAATCGCAGACGAGCTGAACCGTGGCTGTTACACCGAAAATGTTTTGAAGTACAACATACAGCTGGATTCTTTAGCTGTGGAAAAAGAGTGGCAGGACATGCGAATTATTGGACATTTAGAAGCAAACAGATGCATAGTGCAAACTTCGGAGATGGTTACATCCACAAAGAAGACCCCGACAAAGAGAAAGTGTGCCCGAACAACTTATTTCATTGGAGGCAACAAGATCTTTTCTATTTCTTATGGGGTGAGTTTCCATAAACATCAAAGTTTGTCGTTTTGTGTTCATTCTAAGAACACGTAGGCTACACGTTATCTCATGTGTCTATTGTTATTAGCTAGCTCAGGACTGTCGTTTTGATTGTAATCATTAGCATCGTATCACTTGCCAAAACCCCCCATTACTATAATGGGCTTTTAGATGGTAATGTTAGCATGTTAATTTGAATAACGCTTCAACTGCTTGAATTGACTGGTGTGAATGACTTAGCTCATGTAAACCTTACTATTCTTGAATTGAATGTGACACTAATAATTTAGCCAGTTACTACTTCTTAACAAGGATTTACTAATGTATTAGTAAATGTATCAGATTAAATTCCTACATAAGTAAAAGTATAAAGTATCCGTAGCCGTAAAATGTGCATTATAAGTCAAAAGTAAAAGTATTGAAGAGTTTAATGTACAGGATTTTTTTAATCCTTTGACTCAAACCAGGTCTAACCACTAACTGAGGTCTAAATCAGGACTATACGGTTATCACAGAATTCTGTTCAAAAAGTTCTAATGTCAAAAAAGATAAATTACTGACATTTACAATGCACATTATCCTTTTTATATGCGATATGCGATCCGATTTTTCCCGTTGCGTCTGTCGTTGCTATGCAACAATGCAGCTTTACAGGGGGTATGGCTTATCTAAATGAGATGTAAATGAGCCCTATTGTCACTCCCAGCAGGTGAGAACAGGCGAGAACTGCAAAATTAGAGGACATTTTCTGCCCTTTGAGCTTTTTTGAGTGCCTACATTCAAATGGCCACAACTTCTCCAAATATTATCAGATTTCCATGTGTTACACATCGTTGGAAAGCTTGGAGACTCAAAATGCCCCAGAACCGACTTGTGTCCCTACTTTCCGTGACTGGTCACATATGCTACTGACTTCCTTTATCTGTCCAGAAGACAATCTAATCCCCTTTGGACCACGCAACCACAAGATAACCAATATGTGCATGACACCGAGGCAACATTGATGCATGTAATCAATAGGGATCTGCTGAATCGTGTTCCCTGACAACATTGTCCAGAAATTCAAGATTACTAGGCTTTGAGGTCCCACAGCACAAAGCAAATGGGAAAAATGAGGAAGCAGACAAATTAATTTTACACAGAACACGACCCAGTGACAGTCTGCTACTTTTAAAGAAAGGCAAACCATCAACATTCAAAGAAATGTCTAATTCCCTAAGCTTACTTTGCCACTGTGGGGACACATTTTGTGATTCAAGAGTTCTTTGCTATAAAGGTAGATTTATTTCATGCCGGATTTGACCAGCAAATTTACACTGTCACAAGTCTCTAGCAAAGTTCCTGCTGTTTTGGGAAGCTCTCAATGCCCATTTTATACATCTGTGGCCATGGAAGTGATTGGACCACCTGAATTCAATGATTTGGAGGGGTGTCCAAATACTTTTGGCAGTATAGTGTACTTCTTGCCACAAATCGTACCAACATCCTCTGAGCTTGCCTTTCTATATGTGGAAAGTACTCACCCTTAAGAGAAAAATAAAATTTCACTGACTTGAAGTGCACTGCAGCCAGTGCATCAGACTGAAGGCAGAAGAAATCATAAGCAAGTCAAACTCCAAAATTCTGAAGTTCTCATCTTAAAAACTTAAAATCATACAGTGACTTTAACATGGATGGGATTGTGTGTGGAGTAGGGTGATTGGGTACAGTCACAGTTTTGGGTGTTTTGTCTCCAACTGGAGCCATCTCTGGAGATGTCCCAGTTTTACAGCATATTCAAAGCACCCCACAAATACACTAAAGAAAAATAAAGGCTGTCTACCTCAACAGCTTAATACTTGAAACTATAGCAAAGAAGATGGTCAGGTCAGGTGTGACCACTGGAGTAAATGTGCACAAAAATAAATTAAAAAGCCTCAAGGAAAAGTATAAGGAGATGGAGAATCTAAAAAAATAATACAAATAAAAGAAGTGGTCATGAAGGTGGAAAAATCAGATGAAGCCCACATTCAGCTGTAGAGAGTCAGAACCAAATATGTATTGTACACAAGTTTTATTAACTAAATCATGAACACATAACTAAACTAACAAAAAAACATATAACATACACTCAGGTCACACACATACATAGGTAAAAATGAGCAATGATACAGTTGAACCGTAAGTGGGACAGGAAATGGAGCTATGGGAAAGTCAAAAACAATCTGTAAAAGATTCATCATCTTTTTTCTCAGTAATAAAGCACCTTAGCTAACAAAGGTGGTTCACAAATTAGTACTAAATCACTGTTTAGTGTTCAAATGTATGATACTTGCAAAATGTCTTTACTCTGTTGAGGAGCATCGGATCTGCAGGCTGTGGAGAAATCCTTGATGGTTTGGTTCTAAGTCATAATCAACATCTTCTGCTTTGGGTGAAATATGAAACAACTTAAGCTGTTAATTTGACTCTTGTAGTAGGAAAGAGGTCTTTCTCCCTTCTAGATGAGACCATGTGCAGGTTTAGGACTACAGGCCTTGACCTGAAGAGGTCGCCCTGCAGGGTGTCAGTCCATCGAAGCAAGACAGAGAGGGAGGAGCATTGTGTGCTGGCTTTTAACCTCAGGTCGAAGTCACACCTCTTAGGGTTGACCTGACCAATGAGAAGGTTGGGTTTCGGAGCGACAACATTCCACCTGTGGGGGCTTTTTTCACAAGCCCTTGCGTTTGTGACAGGGGATCTGCATGTTAAACTGGCTGAGTTGTTTTGAAGAAACTATTAAAGATTCTTGTAATACTGATACTGTAATACTGATTCTTGCTTCTACTTCCTGCTTCGCTACTGTTCGGACGCTCTTGCTTACAGCTCCGCGCTTTGCTTTTACATTTTATCTCCTAATTTTAACTACAGCAAATAGGCACAGTGCTCAAACGACAAATCTTGGCACCAACAATCTTTTTAACTGGAAGAATAGCTACAAAAAAGGGGAATTTTTATCCAACCAGCCTCCCACTGACGGCAGCCATCAGCTTACATTCCAGAGAAGGGAAAACACAGCTGCCTACATCCAAAAGGATTAGAAATAATATGCAATCCTTCTACAAAGGATTGCAGTTCTTGAAACAAAGTTACTTGCGGGACTACCAAACCAGAAGGAACACACAACAGAGCTTCATCATGGATGTCCTCAGCACACAGTCGGTGAGTCCCATGAATCTAATGCCCCTAAACAGACCGTACTGAGTGCCGAAGATGATCAACATATTAATTGATGGCACACACAGGGAGCGAGACCCAAAGGCACTCGAGACATCAGATTGTCACGAGTATCACATATTAATGCAGTAGCATCCTCTACCCCAAACAATAGCTCCCTACCACCGCCAATACATCTGGAGAACAGATTTGAAGTGTTAATGAATGTGGGTGAGGAATCACCAGACACAATGAATGTGGGTGAGGAATCCCCAAACATGATCGGACACAGATCAAATCAGCCAGCAGCTAACACCGATGCTAACTGCCGCTCAAGGTTGAACAGTCAGCGGCAGTCAGCTCAGAGAGCAGCCAAGCCCAGGACTCTAATAGTGGGTGACTCTATTATCAGAAACATTAGCAGCAGGGATACAACTACATGCTACCTTCCACAAGCAACAGTTTCTGATGTAAACAGGGAACTTAAGAGCATTCTGATGAAATATAAGACTGCAAATCGACTAATTATTCATGTGGGGAAGAATGATATTTGGAAGGAGCAGTCAGAACTCCTTAAGAGGGATTTCAATGAACTTTTTGAAATGCTTAAAAGACTAAAAGTTCAGTCGTTCATCAGTGGACCACTCCCAGCAAGAGGAACAAATAGATTTACACGGTTGCTTGGTCTTAACACATGGCTGCAAAAAACCTGCAACTTAAAAGGACTGAATTTCATCGACAACTTCAATCTGTTCTGGAGTCAGAGACAACTGTTCACTCATGATGGCCTGCACCCAAACAAACTGGGCTCAAGAGTGCTAAAGTCAAGTCAAATTTATTTATATAGCGCTTTTACAATTGGTAATTGTTTCAAAGCAGCTTTACATATTAGAAGCACAGAAAAAAGGGAAGTGGTTGAAAATAAGATGTACAAACAAGCGTGGTAATATGTAACATATACAAGATGGTGCTACATTAAGCCAATGTCGGCTGACTCCCAGGGGTGGAAAAAAACCCCTAGGAGAAAAACCCAGCGTGCTAGCACTGGGAAAAAAGTCCTAGGAGGGAAAAAACCCCTTTGAAGATATATATAATATATGTAAATGGATATGGAGATCAAAATCTGAATTATGCATTTTTATTATAGAGATTAAAAATAGATTATATATAAATATATGTAAAGGACAATATCTACTTCTGCCTCCATCATCCTTCAGCAGTGTGTGCAAATCCACTCAACCTGAATGGCACAAACACACCTGGACAGAGTACAACTGACCACAGGACTTCATTTCAGCACCTGAATGGACATGTGGTTGACACATCCCACAAGGTCAATGATAACACCACGCAGCCACAACAACCACTGCTCACGCACACAATCCTGACTGAGCCCTGCCCACAGAGCTCACCGAGAGACAGTGACGTGTTAGAACTGCTCCAAGATTCAGCACCCAAGGACGACTTTCGGGAAAACAGCCAGGAAAGCCAGGACAACATATTACAGCCTCCGGTAACACCAGAGCAACAGCCCCTCTCACCGGACACGTTATCCCTTTCTCCAGCATCCCCTCTTCTGTGCTTCTCAGAGAAAATGGAGGAACTGGTGTATGCTGGAACCAAACTCTCCCACTCTTTTGCTGCGAGCCCCCAGATATCAACAAAAAAGCGTCAAGCCCCGAAACCACCAAAGCCTGTGGGCCCAGCTCGCCCTCCCCCTCCTCCTGCGAGAGCTCTTCGGCCTCTGCCACAACGCCAGGGCCCTCAACCTCCTCCGTCTGTTCTAGGTGAACCAAAAACAACCGATAACAGCTCTCAGTGATGTGTGTCGGGTCCCCGCTATGATAACAGTGACTTTATCAAATGTTTACAGAACAAGTGGGAACCCAGTGTGCCTGTAGCTTTCTGTTTTATTACGTTATAGAAAGCCTAAGGCCTTCTCAAACAGTTTGGCAAACCCATTTAATCTGCTACCTATTACACGTCAAACTAAGATTACTGTAGAGACAGAAAGTAAGACTGTTAAGTTAGCACTTTTAAACATCCGCTCACTTAAAAATAAATCACTTCTAGTCAATGACTTAATAACCACAAACAACCTAGATTTTATTCTTCTAAATGAAACATGGCTTGAAGACAGCTGCAGTGCAACAATCCTGAATGAAACAGCCCCTCCTAACTTTACTTTTATGAGTGTCTGCAGAGCTGTTAGGAGAGGTGGAGGTGTTGCTGCTCTATTTAAAGATGTCTATCAATGCAAACAAGTGTCATTTGGTGATTACTTGTCTTTCGAATACTTGGGTATTGTGTTAAAAGGTGCTCCTCGCATTCTACTTATAGTTATCTACAGGCCTCCAAAATACTCTCCAGCCTTTGTGGAGGACTTTACAGAACTGTTATCAGCAATTTCCACTGAGTTTGACTGTTTTGCTATTACTGGGGACTTTAACATCCACATAGAAAATGCAGAATCCAATATGGCAAAAGAAATCGTAACTGTTTTGAATACTTTTGATCTGACTCAACATGTACATGGACCTACACACAATCATGGACACACTCTAGATTTAATTATTAGTAAGGGTCTAAACATTTCATCCATTGTCATTAAGGATGTAGCGCTATCTGATCATTTCTGTATTTTCTTTGATTTATTGATCTCTCCGACTGTTGAAGCTAGATCTATCTCGGTCAAAAAGCGATGCTTAAATGAGAATACTAGTGCTCTGTTTATGAAGGCTATATCTTTAACACCAAGCATATCTGCAGACTCTGTTGATTTTCTCCTTAATTCTTTTAACTCAAAAGTACAGAATGTTATTGATAACATTGCTCCTGTGAAAGTCAGGAAGAAAAGTGGCAGACAAAAAGCACCATGGAGAAACTCAACAGCAGTGCAAAATATGAAAAGACAATGCAGAAATGCATCTTTTTTCAAAAGTGTGTTTAACTGTTTAGAAGCAGATCTCCTAGAAGTGGTAAATGCCTCACTTCTCTCTGGGACTTTTCCAAAATCCCTGAAAACTGCAGTTGTCAAGCCCCTCCTGAAAAAGAGCAATCTGGATAACACCATATTGAGCAACTACAGGCCAATCTCAAATCTTCCTTTCATAGGCAAGATCATTGAAAAAGTTGTTTTCAATCAGCTGAACAAGTTCTTAAGCTTGAATGGATACTTTGACAACTTTCAATCTGGTTTCCGACCGCATCACAGCACAGCACAGAGACAGCACTCATAAAGATAATAAATGATATTCGCCTTAACACAGATTCAGGTAAATTATCAGTGCTGGTTCTACTCGACCTCAGTGCTGCGTTTGACACTGTCGATCACAACATTCTTCTTGACAGGCTGGAAAACTGGGTTGGGCTTTCTGAGATGATCCTTAAATGGTTCAGGTCATACTTAGAAGGGAGAGGTTATTATGTGAGTATCGGTGACCATAAGTCTGAGTGGACATCCATGATATGCGGAGTCCCTCAAGGTTCAATTCTTGCACCCCTCCTGTTCAACCTATATATGCTGCCACTGAGCCAAATAATGAGAAAGAACCAAATTGCATATCACAGCTATGCAGATGACACCCAGATTTACCTAGCCCTATCACCTAACGACTACAGCCCCATTGACTCCCTGTGCCAATGCATTGATGAAATTAAAAATTGGATGTGTCTAAACTTCCTTCAGTTAAACAAAGACAAAACTGAAATCATTGCGTTTGGAAACAAAGATGAAGTTCTCAAAGTGAACATGTACCTTCACTCTAGGGGTCAAACAACTAAAAATCAAGTCAGGAATCTTGGTGTGATTTTGGAGTCAGACCTGAGTTTCAATAGCCATGTAAAGACAATAACTAAATCAGAATATTATCATCTCAAAAATTTTGCAAGAATTAGATGTTTTGTCTCCAGTCAAGACTTAGAGAAACTTGTTCATGCTTTCATCACAAGCCGGGTGGATTATTGTAATGGGCTCCTCACTGGTCTTCCCAAAAAGACCATAAGACAGCTGCAGCTCGTACAGAACGCTGCTGCCAGGATTCTGAACATGAACACATCACACCAGTCCTCAGGTCCTTGCACTGGCTTCCAGTTGCATTTAGAATTGATTTTAAAGTACTGTTACTTGTTTATAAATCACTCAATGGTCTAGGACCTCAATACATTGCAGATATGTATTGAGAATATAAACCCAGATATAAACAGATCACTCAGATCATCAGGATCAAGTCATTTAGAAATACCAAGGGTTCACTCAAAGCAAGGAGAGTCTGCTTTTAGCTGTTACGCCAGCCGCAGCTGGAACCAGCTTCCAGAAGAGATCAGGTGTGCTCCAACAGTAGCCACATTCAAATCCAGACTCAAAACACATCTTTTTATCTATGCATTTGCTGGTTGAGCACTGTGCTATGTCCGAACTGTTTGCACTTTATTTTATACGTATTATCTTTTTATTCTTTTAATTCCTTTTCCTGTTTTTATTTCATTTTTAATGTAATTTATATCTTTTATGTATCATCTTGTTATTTTAAATATTGCTGTCTGGTTGAAAGAGCTGGGAGAATTAGGAAGAAAGTGATTAGGTTAAAATTTGGTAAATTTGGATAAGGGGACAAACCATGGGGAAATTTAAGCTGTAGTGCATGGTTAAGATATCTCTGGATTACAGTCAGGACACTTTCCAAAGGGGGAAATTTCCAAAGGGGAAATTTGAACTGTGTTCCATAGGTAAGATATCTCCGGAAGGGGGATTAGGGCTGTGTGGTGCAGTTTGAGGTGTCTTGGCAAAAGGGGAGATTGAAACTTTGTCGTGCGAGGAAGATCCATTCTGATCTGCTCTGATGGATAGATCCGTTTAGATCCACTCTGATGGACAACAACAACAACAACGACAAACTCCCTGAGACTTCCTAGCTCTTCCATCCAGATAGCAAAATTCTCTGTTTTTACTGTTATTTCTATTCCTTATGTTCTATTTTTATTATTCTTTTTTATGTAAAGCACTTTGAATTACCATTGTGTATGAAATGTGCTATACAAATAAAATTGCCTTGCCTTGCCTTGATATGTTGCATAGCTATGAATATATCATATCATTTAAATCTTCAAAATACAAACTCGTAGACACCAAACTTGGTATAGGTGAGTTTACATTAACCATGGGTTCTTATCATAAAATATGCATACAGCAGTGAATACAAAAAACAAGAAATAATACACAAACGGTAATAATGGAAGCCATGTCCTATGAATATGCATGTTCATTTACGAACAGCCTGTCTATATATTAATGCAGGAAAGTCTGTTTTGAAGGTTTTCAATGTGTCTCTGCTCTTCTGTGGAAACACATACTTCAGCACAATAAAACGTGACCTCAGAGTGAGTTTTAAACAATTATTTGTTAAATATTGTCTGATTTGTCTCAGTCGTTACATGAGTTTGCAAATGCCGTTTCAGTTCTGTGTGATATGCGAAACACTCTTCACACTCTAGACACTTGTAAGGCTTCTCTCCAGTGTGAACTCTAATGTGAATCTTTAGGGTTCCTTTAACCGTGAAGCTCTTTCCACACTGAGGGCAGGTGAAAGGCTTCTCTCCAGTGTGGATTCTCATGTGATCCTCAAGGTTTGCTCTGTATGTGAAACTCTTTCCACACTGACGGCATATGTAAGGCTTCACTGCGGTGTGATTTTTTACATGATTCTGAAGGTGATTACTGTCAGTGAAACTCCTTTCACATTGATGACATTTAAAAAGGCTCTCCACCGAGTGAATCCTCATGTGATTATTAAAACTTTCTTTATGTCTGAAACTCTTTCCACACTGAGAGCATATGAACGGCTTCTCTTCTGTGTGTACTTTCATGTGAGTCTTCAGATTTCCTTTCACTGTAAAGCTCTTTCCACACTGTTGGCAGGTGTGAGGCTTCTCTCCATTGTGATCTGTCAAGTGGGCTTTAAGGTATTTTCTCTGTCTAAATCTCTTTCCACACTGAGAGCATATGAATGGCTTCTCTTCACTGTGGATTGTCATGTGGGCTCTAAGGCTTTCTTTATATCTAAATCTCCTTCCACACTGGGTGCATATGAATGGCTTCTCTCCAGTGTGAACTCTCAAGTGGATTTTAAGGCTTCCTTTTCGACTGAAACTCTTTCCACACTGTTGGCAGGTGTGAGGCTTCTCTCCAGTGTGAACTTTCAAGTGGGTATCAAGGGTATTTTTCTGTCTAAATCTCTTTCCACACTGAGAGCATATGAACGGGTTCTCTCCAGTATGAATTCTCATGTGGACTTTAAGGGTTCCTTTTCGACTGAAACTCTTTCCACACTGTTGGCAGGTCAAAGAGCTCTCTCCAGTGTGAACTCTTATCTGGAGGTTTCTAGAATCTGTTTTATGAGTCTGTGAGGAACTAACAGATGTTTCCCCAGTCATGAAATCATGACATTTCTCATCCTGATTTTTCTCTTCCATTTCATTCATGTCTTGACTCTCCTCTTTTAGCTTCATCAGGCCTAGGGTGAAAAGTAACAAAAACAAGTTAACATTATTTATACATGTAAAACATCAAATCCAACAACATGTATGCTAAATCCTATGCCCACTAAACAACTGAAAAAGGCAAAATCTGTATCCCAAATACTTTCAAGCTAGCAGTTATCAAAGCCCACAGTAGAGCACTGGATTGGAATCTCGCAGGTCCTAATCTTGAGGAAGCTGGTGGTTTTATCTTTGCTGCCGGTGGGAGCGGGAGGTCAACAATATCCTGCAGGTCCCAGGATTTAACAAGAATGGAGTCAACAAATGTTTAAAAAAAGATTAAAGTGGGGGTTTTCTGTATGAAACCAAAACAAGGAAAGTCTGATATTCTGACAAATTACACATTGGACACAAATCTGGCACCTCTGATCTGTTCTCCTGCGTCAAAGTAAGCTTTCCTTCAAAGATAAAGCTCTAAGCTCTTCTATCTGTCATTTGAGGTGCTTGATTTGAACACATTTACCTCATGGCTTGTTTAACTGAATGTAGGGATGCACCGATCCGATATTCAGATCGGTATCGGCACCGATATTGCCATTTTTGCCGGATCAGGTATCGGCCGGACGGGACCGATCCAAATCCGATACTGTGTGTGTACTATTCTGTGTTATTGTTAAACTCCACAAAGGGCACAAAAACATTAAAAAGCACCATAAAGTTTCTGTGCACTATATTCCAAGTGTTCTGAAGCCATTCCATAGTTTAATATGAGGTACAGATAAATATTTAAGTCGTTAAATTAAAGTTCACATGAATTCCTCCCTCCGCTGCGGCTGTCAGTCATTCTCCATTCAGCATTCAGACTGCGTGTCGCGTTCAGTTATGACAGTCAACACAATGAAACTCTCTCCAAGATGAATCAATGTTTCTATTATTATACTTCATCAAAATACCGGTAATACAATACGCATCATCAATATATCTTCACTTTGTGCTTTGAACTTTTCACTGCGGAGCGCAGCCGCTGCGCTCTCTGATTCCATGATGCTTCAAGCGCATCATTCTGCACACGGGATGCGCATAAGCGCTTTGTGCCGCTCTGTATGGGAGCCGTTCATATTATAATACTTTTGCGCAATGAAAGATTGTTAATAGCATTTTTTTTGTTCTGTCCTATCTATCATATGTTGCTGCATCATTTTAATTTTTATATTTTAATTATAAGACATTTAATAGCTTCTGATTTCGTCCACATTTTCATATTTATTTACAAACTTATAGGATAAACAAATAGGCCTAGACTATGCACTTATTTATATTATGAAAAGAAAGTATTATGAAAAAAAAGTTAAATAAAGTCTGCGTCACTTTTCAGTTTTCATCTCATCTCAACACTTTTTGAGAATTGTGAGTGAACGCGATCATCTCTTCCTCTTTACTACTATACAGAAATAAACATGGATGAAAATAAAAAATGTTGAAAGTTGCATTAGCTTACCGAAATCTGTATCACATCAGTTCAATCAGTGTTGTAAACAATGTCACGCATTTATTTACCTCAGAAAAGCCATTCGTTGACCATAAACTTATAGTCAGCAGCAAGAAAAATAAAACAAACTATTTAAAACAAAATGGATTAGAAACTTAATTATGTAAGCATAAGTATTATAATATAATATATAATAGAGTGGACAAACTGGGTGCGTGTAATCAAACGCATCGTTTTCATTTTATTCTGGAGACTGAACTCGCGCTCTGCTGCCACACTGGAGCGCACTCACCACCTACTGGACAAGGGTGGGAATTACAGTCACAAGCAAATTCAGCCTCAGTAATCTGTCAAAATGACGGACAGGCTGCAGATTTTTTCCGTCACTGCTAAAAAAAATTCCATCAATGATGGAAAATTCTCGGTTAACGCGACCTTTGTGATTATATATTATATACACACCACACTACCGCCGGTGACACTCCACGACCGCGGTGGCGCGGTTGTCATGTCGACCGTCACAGCCCTAAGTGAGGCATAATGTTTATTAGGTAATTTAGCACTTTTCTTATTACTTGAATATCGGATCGGATCGGTATCGAAAGCGAAATTCTTGCTCCAGCACACACCTGCAGTTTTCAAATAAGCCTGAAGGACTTGATTAGCTGGATCAGGTGCATTAAATTAAAGTTGAAGCTAAACTCAGCAGGGCTGTGGCCCTCCAGGAACTGAGCATTTCCCAAAAACAACTACAGTTGAATGTTCAGTCATTACCAACAGAATTCACCAGAGCTTGCAACTGTAGTGGGCTAACGATGATTTTTGGAAACAAAAGCATCATTGTAGAAATTAACTAGCTAGTCGTGACTGTTTCCCTAAACTGTAGTAAGTAGTTCCCTTTCAGTAAGTCACTCTCGACATCTCAATGGACCAAAGAATTGGGATCTCGCTAGAGAGACCAATCTACTTCGGAAGCGATTACTGCATTCAGCTGCTCTGCCTGGAAGCACGGGTATAAAGGAGCAGCAGGTGCAAGCGCATATCATCTTTTCACTTCGGAGCCGAGCCGAAGTTGGTGACCCGGCAGCTCATCAACGGTACAGCAACTGTGGCGACAGGACGAGATGTCTCTGTTCCCTCCTTCAGGGAACGAGGGTTACATGTGTAACAAAGACGTTCCCTTTCAGTCGTTCACTCTTGACGCCTCATCGGACCAAGACGAATTGGGATCCCTACCAAAGCGTCACAGATGCTGCTGACTTTCAGTGCCTTGCGTAAGACAGCCGGGCCAACTCGTAGATGGGACAGAGCTTACGCAGAGAGATGAACACTGCCCACTCATTGAGCTTGGATAACACTGGTGTAAGGATGGATTTCACCAAGACTGAATTCAAGATTCTATCCTGTAATAAAACAATAAAAACTCTCTAATCTGAAAAGAGGATCTGCGAGAAAGAGCACAGGACAACGCGTGGCTCGATCTCCTCTCTCCCCCCCATGCTGAGTTTCTGACTCCTCACACCCTCTCTTTCCCCTCAGGCCATGCAAACCTCACAAATTTATTATCTTAGTTGTTTTAAGTGACATCAATGTAAATACTTCTGGTGCAACTGGTAAGATGGTTTCACTCCCACATCAAATAACAAGACCTGTTCTCCTGGTGTGGGAGATGCCCCAATAAAGATCTTTATTAACCATTTGTTTGATCCCCAAAACCAGGCGTGTGACCCTCTGGGGCACGAGAAAGGGTCCAACAAAAGCTGCATAAATATTTGGGTGCTAAATGTTTACTGTCCTTTTGTTAAGACTTGGGTATTTAAAGGGATTTGGCAAACCACTCAAGGAAGAATCTGTAGTCAGAACTTCCCACACCCTTGCTGTGTGTCTCTCTACTTGCCAGGTATGCTGACTCTTTGAAATTGCTTTTTACTATGTTTTAAAAATTGTGTTTTGTATTTTCTGCTGATCAAGTTGTGTTATGTATTCTTTTAATTCTTTTAATTGATGTTTAATCCTACCTGGCAAAATAAATGTTACATTTTGATTTATTTTGGACTCTCCTGAAATCATTGTTACCAGTAAATTATGGGAGGCTAATGCTACCTTAAATCTGTGTCCAGGGTAAAACAAACTGAAGGCGCATGAATGAAGGAGCAGTAGGCACTTCATCTGAAGACCTTTTGATTTCTGTTTTCCACCTGATTTAGCAAGGTGTATGGAAGTGGCTAAATGAAAATACACTTTAGTTTTGAGTCTTGTTTTTGAATCGTTCTTTACACACTCTTCTTCGACGACTGCACATTTGCTCAGAACTGTGCGTATTGCCACCTAGGGGACTCTTCTTTCCTGCTTGCACATGCGCTGTTGCACACGCACTGTCTGCGCGGTCTCGCAATTTTTGCTGCGCGCGGACGGGGTGTGCGGCCAGCCGCGAGCCCTCCACATGACGAAAATTATGTCATGCGGACGGTGCACGAACGTGGACGGCTAAAGTACCCGGGGCTTAACATTCAACAGTGCTGAGGACTGAAGTTTGGTTTCTGTAACGAACAGTGCATCTGAGGACTACTTAATTTTGTTTTATTTGATCTGGGTCCATTTTACGTTATATGCATTTATGCAAAAATGGCACTGGTTGTTGACATGCTATATTGAAATGTGTATATATAAATGGAATTCAAGATATATATTGTAAGAAAGCTAGCTTGTGTTATTGTGCCAAAGAGCATAACGTAGTCTGCTTGTCACACTAACAAATGTCACACTAATGAATGTCAGTAGAGCTAGGGCAAATCATTGCATTATGATGGAAGATGTGACCATAGTTGGCTATAATGCGTTATGGTAATGTACTATAATCATGCCATGATGCAGGCAGTGTTTAAATTAGAAAAAAGTAGAAAAAAAATACTATGGTAGTCAATGGAGGGTGAGATCTGCTTAGTTACAAACATTCTTCCAAATATTGTCCTTTGAGTTCAGCAGAACAAAGACATTCATGCAGGTTTGAAACAACTTGAGGGCGAGTAAATGATGACAATTTCCTTTTCTGGGTGAAGAAAACTGTCACTTTAATTCAGAAGTAGATATTGGGTTTGATGTTAGACAAAATAAAACAATTATTTTGTCCATTTCTTCTTCTTCGTCCATAAATATATATAAAGAGACACAGAATGACTGAAGAAAGACTGAGAATGAAACCAACCTGTTTGTTCCTCAGTATCTTCATGTTTGACTCTGAATGTTTCTTCAATCTTCACATCTTCACTCTCCCCTTTATTAAACTCCATCTTTATAATAGTGTGTCACGTGGATCTCAGTTGCTTCTCCAGGAGTTTCTCTGTGTGTTTGGACACTCTGTCATGATCAAGATGAGAATAATTAACAGAAAGAAAAACATCTCAATCAGATCTAGTTCAGTAGTTCAGTACACTGGTGAGAGAGTCAGAGTGAGAGTTAATGGCCTTAAATGATCTGATTAGAATAAAAACACTCAAAACTAGCACTACAAATTAATTAAAAGAAGCTTGATTTCTCTTTCATTACTTGCCAGAGACCAAACAGCGTGTAAAGAGAATGAGAAATGAAACTTCACTTAGGTTCATTGCTGTTATTTATGCACTTTTACACATAAAAACTTTGTTCTTTACTGTTATTAGATACATTAATATGTTAATTTAAGAAATCATTCATTTTTATAGTTCTCTCTATAATTGTCTGAACATGCTGCACTGATTTAAACACTTCATTTGATTAAAAACACAAACCTTTCTTTTTTTTTTAATTTATTTTACAAGACAAATATAAGACATTGTAATACATATCAGAGCATATAAAACAAAGAGTACCAACAATAACTAAAATACAAAAAAAAATGTATACAAAAAAAGAAAAAAAGAGGAAAAAAAGGATACAAAGTACTACATATTATTGGGGCAGTTACATGAACTTGAAAAGCTTCAGAATTTGTATTGTTTTTATAAGCTTTTTGTTTTGTGATCTCATGCTTGAAAGAGTTTCAAAATATATTGTGAGATCGGTGTTATAAAATGTAATATATGAGGGTTTCTTTTGAGTTATTTTTGTCTTATGAATATAAAACTTTGCCAAAATAATTAAAAGATTAATAACATAATTTTGTTTTTGAGAAAAATATGGGTTTTGAAAACAAAGTAAAATATCATGGGGTTCTAAATTAAAAGTTCTGTTTAATTTTTTGTTATGTCTATTTTAAAGTCAGTCCAAAAAGAAATAGAAAAAGGGCAATAAAGAAATAAATGTTCAATATCCTCAGATGATGTGTTACAAAAAGTACATTTATCACAGACAGTATGGATATATCTACTAATGGTTGCATTTACAGGATAACATTATGAATAATTTTGTAAATTATTTCTTTTACTTTATTAGAAATGATATATTTATATGGTAAAGTCCAAATGCTGTGCCAAGATATACAATGAGGTTTAAGCCATTTTGATTGACATGAAGGAATGGATCCAACATTAAAGGAATTTCTTATAAAACTGTTATTAAAATGTTTATCAAAAAAGGAGAGACCATTTACAAAAAGTTGAGGATTTTGTAAGGTTGTATTACTAACATCTACATCTGAGAATTTGGTTAACATTATTATGCCATTGGGTATAGCCTTAATTACTATTACTAAAAAACAAAAAAAAACATATTTTGAAATAAAGTTGGGGTATGTATATACTAATTGCCCATTTTTGTCAATGAGCTGGTTAACAATTAAAATGTTGTGTTGAACCCAATTATCCATGTACAATGACTTCTTATTATAAATTATATTACCATTGTTCCATATAAAACATCTGCTAGGAGAAAAATTGTGTTTGTACAAAAGTGACCAAAAGAGTAATGCTTGTTTATGATAATTTGCCAAAGCAACAGGAAGTTTACCAGTTATATAAGGACATTGCAACAAAAAATTTAACCCCCCCAGTTTTTCAAATAAAATATATGGGACTATATTCAAAATACTTGTTTGATTTTTTACAAAGTTTTTAAGCCAATTAATTTTTAGAATTTGGTTGAAAGTAGTAAAATTAAGAACATTTAACCCACCATTAGATAATTTATTAACGAGAGAAAAAAAACACAAACCTTTCTTCAGCAGAATCACAGATGCAGGAGTGCGGCGCAGCCTTATGACGTCATGTCAACACACCAAAATAAAAGTCCCGTTCACACGAAATAGTTCACATACAGAAAACACTTTCAAAATATGATCAGATAAAAGTTTATTCAAAGGACAAATCACAGATTCCCAAAGCTATCAATACCACTGAAAATTATACAAACTACAGAGCATTAATTCTCATGAATAAATCCATGAATAAATGTCAAGCATCTTGATCTTCATTAAAAATTTGTAGTTAAAAATTAAGTTTGTCATTGCAGAGAGATCTACTAATGTATTAACTAACAATATAATATTATTTACTGTATTAACTAAATCTGAATCCTTGTCATGATAATTATATATACATCTTATTCCATCTCAGTTTCTCCACAGAATATAAGATCAATAAATAAAATCAAATGTCATCTTTGTTTTGTTAAAGTGCATTATATTAAAAGGGCCATGACTCTTAAAGTCCCCGCAGATGCGCACTGCTCCATTTTTCTGTACAACCGGGACTATTGGAGTAGCCCATTCACTGTACTGTACCAGTGACAGTACTCCCATTTCATGACACGGTTCAGCTCCACTTTGACATTTGGATGAAGAGCATACGTAACGACTCTGGGCTGGCAAAACTTGGGTTTGTGTCAAGGTTTCAATGCTATTTTAGCTTGTATGCTCTTCATTTCTCTCAACTGTTTAACTTCTAGTGTATTCAACTTGACTTTTTATTTCTTTGCAGCTCAGTTTGCTCTGACACAACTGCTCTCTGCTATAGAGTGGTAGATAGTCCCCCCGCACAACATACAATGGAAGATCAGCTGTCTGCTTGCCCATTTTCACATGCACATCAATTACACCTTCAGGATGCAATGCTTGTCCAGTGTTTGGAGAACAATGTCAGTTGAGCAAAGGGGCATTGGGCATTTTTGCTGTGTTTCCACTCTTAGTTTTTCTGTCATTGCTACTTCTTCTGCAAACGTGACTGATATGGCCCGTTTTTCCACATGTATTACATTTTTTGTCCTTAACCCTTGTGTTGACACTGTCACACAAAGAAAATGTCTTGAGCAATAATACCAAAGTGTTCATTTTCTTTAAATTTTCCTAATTTAAAAACAAATCAAAATGATAAACACCAGGTCTTTATGTGAACTCATGCAAGTGACTGACAAAATAATTTTTATGTACCTTGCAACTGGTTATTTTGTGAAATTATCCACATGACTGATAACAGGATATTGCATGTGCCTTGCAGACAATGCTTTTACACCATATTAAACAATTAGGCAATGTACTAAAATAGTGAACAGTACAAAAAAGTAGCATATCTTATCAAGTTTGTCAACTCGAGCAGAATGACCAGGGCCGGGGGAAGCGCTGGTCAAACTAGGCAACTGACGGGGGCAAGACCACTGGAGGGTGCCACAGGCTGCACCATGAAGAGCACAAACATTGAATAATCGATGGCTTTGTTAAGAGCAGGTAATCACAATGAGAAGTTCAAATTCTAGTGGTGCTGAATACAGAAGGCATGCACAGGCAAAATGGAAAAGCTTGGAAAGCTATCCAAAATGAACTTTTTCCTGAAAGGTTCTGATACTGCTGAAGAAGCTAACCTTAGTCTAGCTAGTTCTAGTGCTTGTGGAGCAGTGACTAAAGAGCAGAGGGGTGGAAAGACGAAGGATGGAGACATGGCATGCTCTCAAGTCTGGAATTGCTGGTAAGACAACTGGACTGTCGTAACATGGAGCTGATCAAGAGCGAGAGAAATCACTGGTGTGCCGTACTAACCAGAATCATCAGCACAATATGCCATTTAGCTGAACAGAATTTAGCCTTTCACCTGATGTTTCTCACATTGAACAAATGTCAGTTATTCTGTGTAGTGTGGCTTGCGAGACATCTGATGTTTCGATAACAGAACACTTTACAGGACTGTGTGCCTATCAAGTGATCACTAATGGTTACTTTCAGAATTTACATAAATAATGTATAACTTATTTGTTGGTATTGCTTTGCTAATGTGCACACAAAGGTGTAATTGGGTAATGCAAACATTGCATCATTTTTACACAAGCTCAAATGGTGGCTATTAGTACTACAATAGCTGTTTTTCCACTGTTGGGCCAGTGCGAGCCAGGGCTAACAGCGTGATGTGCTGGGCCAGTAGCTTTGGACCTCAAGAACGAGGCCAAAATCAAGTTGCGTTTCCACTGTCGGGCCAGTAGCCTGGCCAGGGGTTTCCAAACACATTCCCGGAGCCTCCCCAGCACTGCACATTTTGCATGTCTCCTTTATCCGACACACCCATTTCAGGTCTTGGAGTCTTGACTCATGAGCTGATGAATTGAATCAGGTGTGTTTGATTAAGGAGTCATGGAAAACATGCAGTTCTGGGGAGGCTCCAGGAATGTGTTTGGGAACCCCTGCAGTAGGCAGGCTCACCTAGTTACCTCAGTAGTATTCTGCATCCCTCCACCACTCCAACTCTTCAATCTCAGCTGGTGATATGGAGAACAACTGTGGGTCTGAGCTCAATTTCGAGCCGTCAATCTCCTCGGAAAGCATTGCAGAAGGTCCACGAGCCGGAACTGAACTTGACTCACCCGAGCTGCCCACAAGACTACTTATCAGCACAGATGATGGGACATTATTTTCAACTTGACTGCAATGTTTTATTCTACATCATTCAATGCATATTGCCTTTACATAAATGAACCTTTATGCATTTTTCTAAGAGTTTCTCCTAAATCGGCAAGTTAGGGTTTTGTGAATACAGACCCTGAAGTTCTTAAATCATCTTGAAAACTTAAAATCATACAGTGACTTTAACATGGATGGGATTGTGTGTGGAGTAGGGTGATTGGGTACAGTCACAGTTTTGGGTGTTTGGTCTCCAACTGGAGCCATCTCTGGAGATGAATCGTCTTTCACCAGCGTGAATGAGCAGAAAAAAATTTTCTAAACCCTTTTGTCACACTGAGGAAAATGGCCATTTCTTTTCAGAATGAGTCTAGTGAATTAAGTGTAGTAATATTAATAATTATCCATAACCTATTATGAATATTAATTATGGTCAATTATGAATATTTGAATCAGTTAATCTGATTAACTTGATGTAGCTACATTAAAGGTGCCCAAGAATGCTTTTTCACAAGATGTAATATAAGTCTAAGGTGTCCCCTGAATGTGTCTGTGAAGTTTCAGCTCAAAATACCCCATAGATTTTTTTAAATTCATTTTTTTAACTGCCTATTTTGGGACATCATTAACTATGCACTGATTTACACTCGGCGCCGCCCCCTTAAATCGCGAGCTCCCTGCCACATGAGCTGTCGACTATATTACAGCGCATTTACAAAGTTCACACAGCTAATATAACCCTCAAATGGATCTTTACAAGATGTTCGTCATGCATGCTGTATGCATGCTTCGAATTATGTGAGTATAGTATTTATTTGGATGTTAAAGTTTTATTCTGAGTGAATTTGAGGCTGTCCTCCGTGGCTAACGGCTAATGCTACACTGTTGGAGAGATTTATAAAGAATGAAGTTGTGTTTATGCATTATACAGACTGCAAGTGTTTAAAAAATGAAAATAGCGAAGGCTCTCTTGTCTCCGTGAATACAGTAATAACCGATGGTAACTTTAACCACATTTAACAGTGCATTAGCAACATGCTAACAAAACATTTAGAAAGACAATTTACAAATATCAGTAAAAATATCATGCTATCATGGATCATGTCAGTTATTATTGCTCCATCTGCCATCTTTCGTTGTTGTTCTTGCTTGCTTACCTAGTCTGATGATTCAGCTGTGTGCAGCTCCAGACGTTAATACTGGCTGCCCTTGTCTAATGCCTTTCATAATGTTGGGAACATCATGGGATGGCATTATGCAAATATTGGGGTGTACACCCCGACTGTTACGTAACAGTCGGTGTTATGTTGAGATTCGCCTGTTCTTCAGAGGTCTTTTAAACAAATGAGATTTATATAAGAAAGTGGAAACAATGGGGTTTGAGACTCATTTCCATGTACTGAACTCTTGTTATTCAACTATGCCATGATAAATTCAATTTTTGAATCTAGGGCACCTTTAAAATTACAATCAATAAATCAGTTCATCCTTTGAACTCTCAGTATTGATTATTAATTAATTCTAAGAGAATGGTATTTTCATGGCCACAGAAAAATAATTTTTTCTTAGCATTTACAGTGCTTTTTAATAAGCATTTACAGAGCAGGTAATAAGATCTGATCATTTAAGAGGCAATCTATTGCAGACAGAGAGTCAGAACCAAATATGTATTGTACACAAGTTTTATTAACTAAATCATGAACACAGGTCACACACATACATAGGTAAAAATGAGCAATGATGGAGTTGAACCGTAAGTGGGACAGAAAATGGAGCTATGGGAAAAAGTCAAAAACAATCTGTAAAAGATTCATCATCTTTTTTCTCAGTAATAAAGCACCTTTGCTAACAAAGGTGGTTCACAAATTAGTACTAAAAGTGTTCAAATATATGATACTTGCAAAATGTCTTTACTCTGTTGAGGAGCATCGGATCTGCAGGCTGAGGAGAAATCCTTGATGGTTTGGTTCTAAGTCATAATCAATATCTTCTGCTTTGGGTGAAGAAATATGAAACAACTTAAGCTGTTAATTTGACTCTTGTAGTAGGAAAGAGGTCTTTCTCCCTTCTAGATGAGACCATGGCTGGGGTGCAGGTTTAGGACTACAGGCCTTGACCTGAAGAGGTCGCTCTGCAGGGTGTCAGTCCATCGAAGCAAGACAGAGGTCGAAGGGTCGAAGTCACACCTCTTAGGGTTGACCTGACCAATGAGAAGGTTGGGTTTCGGAGCGACAACATTCCTCCTGTGGGGGCTTTTTATGAGCACTTGTCTGATTTCTCAGTCGTTACATGAGTTTGCAAATGCCGTTTCAGTTCTGTGTGATATGCGAAACACTCTTCACACTGAAGACACTTGTAAGGCTTCTCTCCAGTGTGAACTCTAATGTGAATCTTTAGGGTTCCTTTGAGTGTGAAGCTCTTTCCACACTGAGGGCAGGTGAAAGGCTTCTCTCCAGTGTGAACTCTCATGTGATTCTTAAGGTTTGTTTTGTTTGTGAAACTCTTTTCACACTGACAGCATTTGAAAGGCTTCTCTACAATGTGAATTTTTACATGATTCTTAAGGTGATTACTGTCAGTGAAACTCCTTTCGCATTGATGACATATAAAAAGGTTCTCCCCCGAGTGAATCCTCATGTGATTATTAAAACTTTCTTTAAGTCTGAAACTCTTTCCACACTGAGAGCATATGAACGGCTTCTCTTCTGTGTGTACTTTCATGTGACTCTTAAGATTTCCTTTTACTGTAAAGCTCTTTCCACACTGTTGGCAGGTGTGAGGCTTCTCTCCATTGTGATCTTTCAAGTGGGCATTAAGGTATTTTCTCTGTCTAAATCTATTTCCACACTGAAAGCATATGAATGGCTTCTCTTCACTGTGGATTGTCATGTGGGCTCTAAGGCTTTCTTTATATCTAAAACTCTTTCCACACTGGGTGCATATGAACGGCTTCTCTCCAGTGTGAACTCTCAAGTGGGCTTCAAGGTTTCCTTTTCGATTGAAACTCTTCCCACACTGTTTGCAGGTGTGAGGCTTCTCTTCAATGTGAATTCTCATGTGAACTTTAAGGCTTCCTTTTCGACTGAAACTCTTTCCACACTGTTGGCAGGTCAAAGAGCTCTCTCCAGTGTGAACTCTCATCTGGAGGTTTGTAGTTTCTGTTTTATGAGTCTGTGAGGAACTAACAGATGTTTCCCCAGTCATGAAATCATGACATTTCTCATCCTGATTTTTCTCTTCCATTTCATTCATGTCTTGACTCTCCTCTTTCAGCTTCATTAGGCCTAGGGTGAAAAGTAACAAAAACAAGTTAACATTATTTATACATGTAAAACATCAAATCCAACAACATGTATGCTAAATCCTATGCCCACTAAACAACTGAAAAAGGCAAAATCTGTATCCCAAATACTTTCAAGCTGGCAGTTATCAAAGCCCACAGTAGAGCACTGGATTGGGATCTCGCAGGTCCTAACACAAATCTTGAGGAAGAAGGTGGTTTTATCTTTGCTGCCGGTGGGAGCAGGAGGTCAAAAATATACTGCAGGTCCCAGGATTTAACAAGAATGGAGTCAACAAATGTTTAAAAAAGATTAAAGTGGGGGTTTTCTGTATGAAACCAAAACAAGGAAAGTCTGATATTCTGACAAATTACACAATGGACACAAATCTGTTCTCCTGCATCAAAGTAAGCTTTCCTTCAAAGATAAAGCTCTAAGCTCTTCTATTTGTCATTTGAGGTGCTTGATTTGAACACATTTACCTCATGGCTTGTTTAACTGAATGCAATGTTTTTTGTCTGTAATTCTGTTTCCCTTACAACAGGGGTGTATAACTTAGTTGGAGGGTCACAGACCTGCAGAGTTTAGTACAATTCTTGCTCCAGCACACACCTGCAGTTTTCAAATAAGCCTGAAGGACTTGATTAGCTGGATCAGGTGCATTAAATTAAAGTTGAAGCTAAACTCAGCAGGGCTGTGGCCCTCCAGGAACTGAGCATTTCCCAAAAACAACTACTGTTGAATGTTCAGTCATTACCAACAGAGTTCACCAGAGCTTGCAATTGTAGTGGGCTAACGATGATTTTTGGAAACAAAAGCATCATCATTGTAGAAATTAATTAGCTAGTCGTGACTGTTTCCCTAAACTGTAGTAAGTAGTTCCCTTTCAGTAAGTCACTCTCGACATCTCAATGGACCAAAGAATTGGGATCTCGCTAGAGAGACCAATCTACTTCGGAAGCGATTACTGCATTCAGCTGCTCTGCCTGGCAGCACGGGTATAAAGGAGCAGCAGGTGCAAGCGCATATCATCTTTTCACTTCGGAGCCGAGCCGAAGTTGGTGACCCGGCAGCTCATCAACGGTATAGCAGCTGTGGCGACAGGACAAGATGTCTCTGTTCCCTCCTTCAGGAAAGAGGGTTACATACGTAACAAAGACGTTCCCTTTCAGTCGTTCACTCTTGACGCCTCATCGGACCAAGACGAATCGGGATCCCTACCAAAGCGTCACAGATGCTGCCGACTTCCAGTGCCTTGCATAAGACAGCCGGGCCAACTCGTAGATGGGACAGAGCTTACGCAGAGAGATGAACACTGCCCACTCATTGAGCTTGGATAACACTGGGGAAACGTACACTTTTGCGTAGGATAGGAAGCTGCAAAAGCCACATAATGGTGCAATAATCGCATGCCAACGTGCATTGGCTCATTTTAGTTACACTTGAAGTAGATTAGTCTCTCTAGCGGAATCCCAATTCGTCGGTCCGACAAGACGCCTCCGATCCCTCCTTCAGGAAATGAGGATTAAGCGCCGGGTATACTTCACTTTCCGTGCCCGGACGCGCCACGCGTGCAGTCATGCTTTTGAGTTTACTCGTCTTGTTTTTGAATCGTTCTTTACACACTCTTCTTCGACTGCACATTTGCTCAGAACTGTGCGTATTGCCACCTAGGGGACTCTTCTTTCCTGCTTGCACATGCGCTGTTGCACACGCACCATCTGCGCGGTCTCAAAATTTGGGCTGTGCGCGGACGGGGTGTGCGGCCGGCCACGAGCCCTCTGCATGACGAAAATTATGTCATGCGGACGGTGCATGAACACGGACGTGCTGAAGTATACACGGGGCTTAACATTCAACAGTGCTGAAGACTGAAGTTTGGTTTCTGTAACGAACAGTGCATCTGAGGACTACTTAATTTTGTTTTATTTGATCTGGGTCCATTTTACGTTATATGCATTTATGCAAAAATGGCACTGGTTGTTATATTGAAATGTATATATAAATGGAATTCAAGATATATATTGTACTGAAAGCTAGCTTGTGTTATTGTCCCAAAGAGCATAATGTAGTCTGCTTGTCACACTAACAAAAACAAAGTGAATGTCAGTAGAGCTACAGTAGGTGGCCATCCAAAACGGTGGTTCTACCGCTGCGCGTCTCAACGTGCATTTGCAGCTTTTGACCGCTGAGTGGCGCTTTAACCACATGTTATCCAACAAATGCATCAAAGCACATTTATCTTTATGCAAAATGTAAATTTTCTCACATATTAGGCCTATATTTATTACAAATACATTTTTAATTTATATTTTAAACTCCTTTAATAAAACAGCATGGATTTTTGACACGCACATACTTTGTTATTTGTTACCTGTCCTTTATTTTGACAGATAACTACTTAGGAAAAATATATCTGTTTGGACACTGATTAAGAAATTGTTGCGTTTCATGAATTATATTCTTTATTTTAGTAAAACGTGAATCACTGAATAATTTCACTCCCATTATTAAGGCACGATTTAGCTAAATCATTGAACCTAAAAAGAATGGATGGATTAATAAAACGTCATAAAAAACTGCAACTCCTGCAGCCGCATTTAAATGCAGGAGTGTATTCTATTCCTTAAAATATCAAATTCAGAAACAACACATTCCAGTGGATAGATCGCCTCTTATTTAACACAGACCTACGAATTTATTATCGAATTGAGATATTTCTTTCTTTTTAGGTACAATTATTCGCTGAGTTTAAGTTCACTTTTGAGACGTTTCAGATTCTCGCAGAGAGACAGCTGAAAGCGCACCCTATTTTTTATTTTATTTTACTAAAGCACAAGGTTTTGTTGTTATTGTGAGCATACACAAATAAAAGTAGACCATTTGTAGTCTTGCACTAATCTGTAGGCTATCACCAAAAATGACGGAAGGCCTGATTTAAGTTGTTTCAGCTGTCATGAGGAGAAAATCCATCAGAACGCGCCGGCGCTTTCGTCGACCAGAGGGATAAAAATGTAACCAATTTAGTTTCATATTTATATTTAAATATTGGGCTATAGTCTAATATATATATATTTTTTTTAATATGTCACCAATGTTGATTATGAAAAGGGAATAGCATGACGGATGCGCAATGTTGGGAGACATGCAGCGGGTCAGACATAAGTTCGACAACTTCATTAAGTTTTGTTTTATAGTAAGTCTTTCTTTGACGTGAATTTCGTTTTGTAGAAATTGTATCTTAATTTCAATCAATGTTTCATCAACCAATTGCCTATATTTAATAATTAGAAAGAAAACCAAGAACGTCGGATGTGGAATGGATTGCGTAACAAACGAACTCATGTTTCCACGGCCTTTGAATAAGGCTGAAGCAATAGACGTCTTTCTATTTTATTTAATTTCTTAAATACATGTCTTTATTACTTAATTAATTGATAAGATGTTTTGGTCTAACAATATATTTTAGCTGCTCTAAATTCTAAGTTAGACACAAATTTGCGTATAGGCTAGGCTATATAAGGTTCCCTTCTAGACATGCGCGTAAATTTTCAGTAATTTCGATCGGTGCATCAAATGATATAGGCCTAAACTAAATTCATGTATTCACAGTAAAATAATAAAGAAATAGCCTAACTCTAGACTTATTGGCTAGGATATTTACGTTTGGGCAATATATAATAATAATAATAATAATAATATCTCAGCAAAGACCTTATTTGTCTCGGCACATGACCGCTAACAGTAACACAGTAGCACAGCGCATCAAAGCTTGCTATTGTCTTGGCTACCTTACAAACGGCGATGAAAACGACAGTGAATTTTTCCCCCTTTTGTGGTAATTTAGAACTATTTTCTATGGTATTCTGCTTGCATTTTTGGGCTTCAGTTGGATGCTTTATTTTTATCTTTAGTCAATTGAGTTTAGTTCTAAAAAAAGCAAAGGCTAGTAAATAATCTGCGACGGGGCCCATCATAGGATGGGGGCTGCGGGGGTGTCCCGTACGCCCATGATGTAATGGTAATACATCGCTTACAAAGGGTTCATGTTAACTACTGTATGATTATCAGACAATCTGATAAACTGCAATTGTGCAGTTTGTATCCATTAACACGCTCATAAACATTACAAAAAGAAATGTCATGCCATAAGCTACACAATTACGAACAAAAAAAACCATTGATATCCCAATAAGCAACATTTTGTTATTCAACAAGTGCTAGGCTATTAAGATAAAAAGTTTCTGCTATAGTTTGCGCCTAATCTGACTCTTCACAATGGGCTACACAATGCATAAAAATATTTTATAGGCCTATTTGTATTTTGACTGCAGTTAAGAGCAAAATGACGAGAACATGTTTAACATTGGAAGTTTAAGATTCTTTATTAATTATTCTTACTTTATGCAAAACATATAGGCATCTGTACATTGTACCTCTATAACATAACATAAATTATTAAATTATAGTTCAAATGAACCATACAAACCCAATCTTGTTTTTTGCTATTTATTTAGGCCTATTTATTTATATCAGCAGATCTGTGTTGATTCAGTTCATTTCAATAACTGCTGATGTTGCAAACTGTGGTTAAGCTGTAAAGCAGCTCGAAAGAATTGACCAAGATATGTAACATTATGGCTCCGTATTATTAGAACAATAACTGTACAGAATCTTTACTGCCATCCAATGTTCCTTAAAGACAAAGAAATAAAATAAAAATGTTAAAGAAAAACAAACAAAAACAACAAACCGATTGTGTTCCATTTATATATCAATGTATAATGTTTACATTATCTTGTGTGTATAAAAAGCACTCACCCAACCTAACAGTGCTTGACAAGTTTGAGATGGGGGAAGGGCGCTTTGTTTAAAATGTTTGTCACCAAAGCCATTAATCCAGAGGGCGGGACACTCAAAATATTAGCCTAAGCTATGCGTGTGACAGACCTTTTTGCAATCTTGGTGCTTTTTGTTAATTTTAACATCCTGATCTGATCATATGAAATAAGCTGACGAAATACACAATTGTTAGACTCTGTTATGAGTATTTGCAGTAAGTTTCTTTATTTGTTTGTGTTATGGGGATTTGCAGAAGTTCCGAATAGGATCAACCCTCCCCCCGCGCATTTGCCAGCGTCTGCTGCTGCCGAGCAGAGTATGTGCGAAGTTTTGACTGGAGCGAGGGGGGATGTTTTAAAAGTCGGAGCGTCGTGTTTTTTTTTTTTTTTTTTTTTTAATCTGCAAGAAATGTTATGAGTTTAGGGAAAAAAGTTTGCACAATAAGCCACTACGCAAATTTGTGTCTAACTAGACCAGCTAAAATATATTGTTCGACCAAAAACCTCATCAATTATTTAAGAAATAAAGTAATAAATAAATTTAATTAAAACAGAAAGACGTATATTGATTCAGCCTTATTCAAAGGCTGCGGAAACATGGTTTCGTTTGTTACGCACTTCAATCCATTCCACACCCGACGTTCTTGGTTTTCTTCCTAATTATTAAATATAGGCAATTGGTTGATGAAACATTGATTGAAATTAAGATACAATTTCTACAAAACGAAATTCACTTTAAAGAAAGTCTTACTATAAAACAAAACTTAATGAAGTGGTCGAACTTATGTCTGACCCGCTGCATGTCTCCCGACATTGCGCATCCGTCATGCTATTCACTTTTCATAATCAACATAGGTGAAATTAAAAAAAAAAAAAAAAAAAAAGGCAATAGCACAATATTTAAATAAATTGGCTACATTTTTATCCCTCTGGGCTGCGTTTCCCAAAAGCATCGTAAGCCTAAGTTGATCGTAAAAACGATCGTACGAGTGATCTTAATATTAAGGTCTGTTTCCCAAAAGCATCGTAACTTAAGTAGCACTTGAAAATGATCGTAGATCTACGAGTGCTCAGGAGTAATCGTTAAGCCCTAAGTGCATCGTAAGAAGACAGAGTTATGAGGTCACCTACAGGACAACCGGCAGATTACACCTTTATTCAAGTGCAATGTGTATAACATAGCTAAGGTTTTGACTGTATTCCTCTTAAATCCTCTTTGTTGTTTAATATGAAAAGAAAACGGAAGAAAATAAAAAAATAAAAATACACATGATGTCATAAATAGTGCTGATAAAACATGTCTGCAATAAAAAAATTGTCTGTACACCTGTAGAAATTGGCTAGATGAAGTACATAATTTGTACTACTGTCACCCTATATACCCTTTATATAGGCTTTATATAGGCCTACCACCCATGGCCTAAAGCTCTATGAAATACTATAGGAGTTCTTCCAAATGTTTCTGAAGTGACTGACTTTTTTCAACTATAAACTAAATTTTAAAACATAAACAAGTTTAGATATTAACTTCAAAAACACTGAATCACAGTTTGATTGATTTCACACACACACACACACACACACATATATACACATATATATACATATATATATATATATATATATATAAACTATAATTAATTTAAGTTAAATATAGACACTATAGTTAATTTATGTAAGTGAGAATGACAAAATAAATTAAACTGTGACATATTATGCCCAAAAATTCTTCATACAGTGGACTACCAGTAAAATTGATACAAATTTGGAACCAAAAATTATTCAGACACTTTGACCTGACCATGTTTTGCTAAAGTGTTATTTGAGATCTTGTCATATTTTACTACCATTAAAAAAAAAAAACTATAGTGAATAATCTGTAATAATGAATGAAATGTTCAAGGTGTCTGAATAAATTGTGGTTTGACTGTGTGTGTGTATATATATGAAGACTTCAGATGCAAAAGCCTCTAAGTGCCATCTGAAATTTTCTTATAAAATGAACAGTTTTATCAAGCTTGTAGGCCTATGTTTATGTTCAGTTATTTCACATTAATGGAAAAGAAAATGACCTATTAATTGCCATTAAAGTGAAATTACTGAACCTAAACATACAAGCTTGATAAAAATGATAATTTTAGAAGAACATTTCAGACGGCACTTATAGGCTTTTGCATCTGAAGTCTTCACATATATATATATATATATATATATATATATATATATATAGCTTAAAGAAATCGTCTGAAAATTACATCTTTGTTTAGCTCTACCTCCTCCAGAAGAACATTAATTTAATCTTTTTGAAAGGTATCTTTATTTATTTATTTATTTTAAACCACATCAGGTGACGATTATTAGGTTAAACGTTAAAGGATACGATTTTATAAGGTAATATTCAGCACTTGAGAAACGGACAGCGACTCTTAAGTAGCACGTAGAGCGCGTTCTCGCGCGTTCATGTTAAGGGCATTTTTGGGAAACGCACGTGGAATTGCAGCGAGCGTTCGTAACCTCGCACTTAGAAAGCGCTCTTAAGAGCTAAGATACATCGTTATTGGGAAACCCAGCCCTGGCCGACGAAAGCGCCGGCGCGTTCTGATGGATTTTCTCCTCATGACTGAAACAACTTAAAATAGGCCTTCCGTCATTTTTGGCGATAGCCTACAGATTGATGCAAGACTACAAATGATCTACTTTTATTTGTGTACGCTCACAATAACAACAAAACCTTGTGCTTTAGTAAAATAAAATAAAAACGGTGCGCTTTCAGCTGTCTCTCTGCGAGAATCTGAAACATCTCAAAAGTAAACTTAAACTCGGTGAATAACTGTACCTAAAAGAAAGAAATATCTCAATTCGATAAGATGTAGGTCTGTGTTAAATAAGAGGCGATCTATCCGCTGGAACGTGTTGTTTCTGAAATCATGGCCAGTGTTGCTGCTGTTATTAGTTCTCTTGGCGCTCGTGCACACGTGCAGTCTTCACACAGACAATCGAGCGTTTTGTTCTGGTAAAAGCACACAACGAAATGCACACAACGTGTCCTTGCTCTTGATGTACAATCACTGATGAACACCTTTGGTTTTAATGAGTAGGCCTAAATTAGCCAAAATATTTATTCCTGCCGGTATTTTAGTCTGCGATATCAAAATCACTAAACATTACACAGCATATATAAAAATTAAAAAAAGCAAAATCAATAAAAAAATAAAAAAAAATCAAGAACAATAGCAGTTAATAAGAATTATTGCTCTTAATGCGGTCTTAATGCTGGACCGTTCTCATTTCGCTCCGCATATGGAACTTGAAACCAAACCATGAAAATATTACATTTTTAATCCATGTGTGTGTGTGCTCCTATATATATATATATATATATATATAATATAATATATATTTATTAAGGTGACCAGATTTCTGAAATCAAAACCGGGGACATTTCCTATTTGAGTGGTCAAAATATCACCAAAATCTAATTTGTTATTATCTATTTATTAAAAAACAGGGACAATACATTTTTGAATGTTTTTGTTTTTAATTGTTGTGGGTTCCTTATATTATTACATTAATAATTATTATGATTTAGTTTGATTATTAGGATTTTTGCTCTGGTTTTAATACAATTAACCAAAAAACTATTACATGATTAATAAAGGCATTGTAAAAGCAGTTCAAAACAATATACTTGTTATAACACAAGTATGACTTTACAAAATGACTTTACATTACAAAAATAAAACATAAGTATAAGATAAGACAAATAAAACGGCATTTAACAAATATTTTTTTAACATTTTGGATTTAATATTTTAATTACATCTGTTTTAACTTTTAACTATTTTTAACTATTATTTTGCATTTTAGACTCATTTTAAGCACAAAGTAAGTTGCACGTGTATTATTTATTTTATTTTATTTATATTCATATCTGAGAGTGTACCTTCACCACGTGATATGCAAAACTTTTGTGGACGTTTAAAATTGTGCAAAACAATCTCGCACCCTGTTGAGGCCCTGTTATAAAACATACAAATAGTATTACTTTAATTTAACATGAATAGTTAGTATGTTAGTACCTTTAAACCGGTAACGATGTTTATTTTGATATTTGACGATAATGGCGCATTCCAGATTACGTTCTTCATGAAGTAGCGGCGTGCGTGCGTGCGTGCGCGCGACCAAGTGTAGCTGCAGAGCCCCCCCTGTTGGTGAACCTGATCACTACACAATTGCTCCGATAACCAACAGACTGCTGTATGCTGGTCGGGTTTTTTGTAATGTATTTGCGGGTTGTTTTGAAGGAGCTTTAAAAGGGGGACATTTCCAGGGACAGCCCCAGTCGGGGACAGAACACCAAAAACCGGGACTGTCCCCGGAAAACGGGGACGTCTGGTCACCCTATGCCTAGTAATGACTGTTTAATGACAATAGCATGCAGTAAGACTTTGTGTAAAGGTCTTTCTTTTAATTTGATGCATAGACTGTAGCCTAAGACTATTCCACGTTTTGAAATTAACTCTCACTTTAAATTTTCTAATGGTTTTTAAGGATGTTAAAATGATATATTATAATGTTATTGTTGTTTTACTTTGTCCTTTCATCTCCGTTTACAACCCGACATTTTATTATTACAGTCACTTTCCAATCCGACCCTTTGCGCCACCTGGCGGTAGTTTTTTAACATGCGACTGGTGGTAATACCCATTTTGGTTGTCTACCTACTGTACGGCAAATCATTGCATTATGATGGAAGATGTGACCATAGTTGGCTATAATGCGTTATGGTAATGTACTATAATCACGCCATGATGCAGGCAGTGTTTAAATTAGAAAAAAGTAGAAAAAAATACTATGGTAGTCAATGGAGGGTGAGATCTGCTTAGTTACAAACATTCTTCCAAATATTGTCCTTTGAGTTCAGCAGAACAAAGACATTCATGCAGGTTTGAAACAACTTGAGGGCGAGTAAATGATGACAGTTTCCTTTTCTGGGTGAACTATCACTTTAATTCAGAAGTAGATATTGGGTTTGATGTTAGACAAAATAAAACAATTATTTTGTCTATTTCTTTAATTTCTTTCCCCCCTAAATTAACATGTGACACAAATTGCGTACATAAATAGATTTAAAGAGATCATGACACAGAATGACTGAAGAAAGACTGAGAATGAAACCAACCTGTTTGTTCCTCAGTTTCTTCATGTTTGACTCTGATTGTTTCTTCAATCTTCATGTCTTCATTCTCCTCTTTAATAAACGCCATCTCTGTTTGTTCCTCAGTTTCTTCATGTTTGACTCTGAATGTTTCTTCAATCTTCACATCTTCACTCTCTTTAATAAACTCCATCTTTGTTTGTTCTGCAGTATCTTCATGTTTGACTCTGGATGTTTCTTCAATCTTCACATCTTCACTCTCCCCTTTAATAAACGCCATCTTTATAATAGTGTGTCACGTGGATCTCAGTCGCTTCTCCAGGAGTTTCTCTGTGTGTTTGGACACTCTGTCATGATTAAGATGAGAATAATTAACAGAAAGAAAAACATCTCAATCAGATCTAGTTCAGTAGTTCAGTACACTGGTGAGAGAGTAAGAGTGAGAGATAAAGGACTTAAATCATCTGTTTAGACTAAAAACACTCAAAACTAGCACTACAAATTAATTAAAAGAAGCTTGATTTCTCTTTCATTACTTGCCAGAGACCAAACAGTGTGTTTATGAAAGAGAATGAGAAATGAGACCTTTTCTGTTACACGTTTACTCACAAAAATAGTTCATTGCTGTTATTTATGCACTTTTACACATAAAAACTTTGTTCTTTACTGTTATTAGATACATTAATATGTTAATTTAAGAAATCATTAATTTTTATAGCTCTCTATATAATTGTCTGAACATGCTGCACTGATTTAAACACTTCATTTGATTAAAAACACAAACCTTTCTTCAGCAGAAGGATCACAGATGCACGAATGCGGCGCAGCCTTATGACGTCATGTCAACACACCAAAATAAAAGTCCCGTTCACACGAAATAGAAGTTCACATACAGAAAACACTTTCAAAAAAAAAAAAAAAAGTTTATTCAAAGTTTATTCAAAGGACAAATCACAGATTCCCAAAGCTATCAATACCACTGAGATTTTTTTTTAAAATCTTCTTGTAAAAATTACACAAAATACAGAGCATTAATTCTCATGAATAAATCATGAATAAATGTCAAGCATCTTGATCTTCATTAAAAATTTGTAGTTAAAAATTAAGTTTGTCATTGCAGAGAGATCTACTAATGTATTAACTAACAATATAATATTATTTACTGTATTAACTAAATCTGAATCCTTGTCATGATAATTATATATCCATCTTATTCCATCTCAGTTTCTCCACAGAATATAAGATCAATAAATAAAATCAAATGTCATCTTTGTTTTGTTAAAGTGCATTATATTAAAAGGGCCATGACTCTTAAAGTCCCCGCAGATGCACACTGCTCCATTTTTCTGTACAACCGGGACTATTGGAGTAGCCCATTCACTGTACTGTACCAGTGACAGTACTCCCATTTCATGACACGGTTCAGCTCCACTTTGACATTTGGATGAAGAGCATACGTAACGACTCTGGGCTGGCAAAACTTGGGTTTGTGTCAAGGTTTCAGTGCTATTTTAGCTTGCATGCTCTTCATTTCTCTCAACTGTTTAACTTCTAGTGTATTCAACTTGACTTTTTATTTCTTTGCAGCTCAGTTTGCTCTGACACAACCGCTCTCTGCTATAGAGTGGTAGATAGTCCCCCCGCACAACATACAATGGAAGATCAGCTGTCTGCTTGCCCATTTTCACATGCACATCAATTACACCTTCAGGATGCAATGCTTGTCCAGTGTTTGGAGAACAATGTCAGTTGAGCAAAGGGGCATTGGGCATTTTTGCTGTGTTTCCACTCTTAGTTTTTCTGTCATTGCTACTTCTCCTGCAAACGTGACTGATATGGCCCTTTTTTCCACATGTATTACATTTTTTGTCCTTAAAGGGATAGTTCACCCAAAAATGAAAATTTGATGTTTATCTGCTTACCCCCAGGGCATCCAAGATGTAGAGGACTTTTTTTCTTCAGTCGAACGCAAATTATGATTTTTAACTGCAACCGCTGCCATCTGTCAGTCAAATAATAGCAGTAGATGGGAACTTCAACTATAACAGTAAATAAAACTTGCTTAGACAAATCAAAATTAAAACCTGCGGCTCGTGACGACACATTGATGTCCTAAGACACGAAACGATCGGTTTGCGCGAGAAACCGAACATTATTTATATAATTTTTACTTCTAATACACCACTATGTCCAACTTCGTTCAGCTTCCTGTTAGTGAGGTCAAAAAACGCGTTCTGGTGACGGAAGTGATGTCTCGCCCATATACTTCAATGAGCGCGAGACATCACTTCCGTTGTCAGAGCGCGATAAGACCTCACTAGCCGGAAGCTGAACGAAGTTGGACATAGTGGTGTATTAGAGGTAAAAATTATATAAATACTGTTCGGTTTCTCGCACAAACCAATCGTTTCGTGTCTTAGGACATCAATGTGCCGTCACGAGCCGCAGGGTTTAATTTGGATTTGTCTATGGAAGTTTTTTCGACTCTTATTGTTCAAGTTCCCAATCACTGCTATTATTTGACTGACAGACGGCAGCGGTTGCAGTTAAAAATCATAATTTGCGTTCGACTGAAGAAAAAAAGTCCTCTACATCTTGGATGCCCTGGGGGTAAGCAGATAAACATCAAATTTTCATTTTTGGGTGAACTATCCCTTTAACCCTTGTGTTGACACTGTCACACAAAGAAAATATCATGAGCAACAATACCAAAGTGTTCATTTTCTTTAAATTTTCCTAATTAAAAACAAATCAAAATGACAAACACCAGGTCTTTATGTGAACTCATGCAATTTTTATGTACCTTGCAACTGGTTATTTTATGAAATTATCCACATGACTGATAACAGGATATTGCATGTGCCTTGCAGACAATGCTTTTACACCATATTAAACAATTAGGGAATGTACTAAAATAGTGAACAGTACAAAAAAGAAGCATATCTTATCAAGTTTGTCAACTCCCTCTTTGTTTTTGTTGTAGTAGATGACTTCTGGCTTCTTGTCCTCCCTGGTACTCACAAGGGTATCTTTATGTAGAGTGGTCGTCAGCAGGACATTCTTCTGTTTCTTCGAGCAGAATGACCAGGGCCGGGGGAAGCGCTGGTCAAACTAGGCAACTGACGGGGGGCAAGACCACTGGAGGGTGCCACAGGCTGTACCATGACGAGCACGAACATTGAATAATCGATGGCTTTGTTAAGAGCAGGTAATCACAATGAGAAGTTCAAATTCTAGTGGTGCTGAATACAGAAGGCATGCACAGGCAAAATGGAAAAGCTTGGAAAGCTATCCAAAATGAACTTTTTCCTGAAAGGTTCTGATACTGCTGAAGAAGCTAACCTTAGTCTAGCTAGTTCTAGTGCTTGTGGAGCAGTGACTAAAGAGCAGAGGGGTGGAAAGACGAAGGATGGAGACATGGCATGCTCTCAAGTCTGGAATTGCTGGTAAGACAACTGGACTGTCGTAACATGGAGCTGATCAAGAGCGAGAGAAATCACTGGTGTGCCGTACTAACCAGAATCATCAGCACAATATGCCATTTAGCTGAACAGAATTTAGCCTTTCGCCTGATGTTTCTCACATTGAACAAATGTCAGTTATTCTGTGTAGTGTGGCTTGCGAGACATCTGATGTTTCGATAACAGAACACTTTACAGGACTGTGTGCCTATCAAGTGATCACTAATGGTTACTTTCAGAATTTACATAAATAATGTATAACTTATTTGTTGGTATTGCTTTGCAAAGGTGTAATTGGTTAATTCACAGGGTAAATGCCTATTGCAAACATTGCATTGTTTTACCACAAGCTTAAATGATGGCTATCAGTACTACAATAGCTGTTTTTCCACTGTTGGGCCAGTGCGAGCCAGGGCTAACAGCGTGCTGTGCTGGGCCAGTACGCTTTGGACCTCAAGAACGAGGCCAAAATCAAGTTGCGTTTCCACTGTCGGGCCAGTAGCCTGGCCAGGGGTTTCCAAACACATTCCTGAAGCTTCCCCAGCACTGCACATTTTGCATGTCTCCTTTATCCGACACACCCATTTCAGGTCTTGGAGTCTCGACACATGAGCTGATGATCTGAATCAGGTGTGTTTGATTAAAGCGGAACTCAGTAAGATTTGCGAAGCTCCCCCTACAGGTTCCTTAAGTGAATCACACTTTCATAAATACAGCACAGCTCTGGACTACAACGACTACAACGCTCACCAGAGCAGTAGTTTTGCAAATACAGTACAAGAAATCTTGATGGAGGTGGGTAATTTTCAAAATGGTCTTATAAAGTCATAATATATACATTGTTTTTGAATTACCGTAAAGCATTTTGTCACTCTCGTGTGAACATGAACATGAGGCGAGATTGTGTCGGGTCGGCGCAGCTCAACTTGCAAGTGCTGTTTTCTGGCGTACATGCCAGAGGGGGTTAGTGCACGCCTCAAACACACCACTACAAATCAATTAACCATCCTAAGGACCTAGAAAACTTTTATGAAGGTAAAAAAAGTTACTTAGTTTGCTTTAAGGAGACATGGAAAACATGCAGTTCTGGGGAGGCTCCAGGAATGTGTTTGGGAACCCCTGCAGTAGGCAGGCTCACCTAGTTACCTCAGTAGTATTCTGCATCCCTCCACCACTCCAACTCCTCAATCTCAGCCGGTGATATGGAGAACAACTGTGGGTCTGAGCTCAATTTCGAGCCGTCAATCTCCTCGGAAAGCATGGCAGAAGGTCCACGAGCCGGAACTGAACTTGGCTCACCCAAGCTGCCCAAAAGACTACTTATCAGCACAGATGATGGGACATTATTTTCAACTTGACTGCAATGTTTTATTCTACATCATTCAATGCATATTGCCTTTACATAAATGAACCTTTATGCTATGCCCAATTATGCATTTTTCTAAGAGTTTCTCCTAAATCGGCAAGTTAGGGTTTTGTGAATACAGCCCCTGAAGTTCTTAAAGCAGAACTAAGCAAGATTCGCGAAGCTCCCCCTACAGTTTCCTTCAGTGAATGACACTGTCATAAATACTCCAAGCGCAGCTCTGGACTACAACGACTACAACACTCGCCAGCGCAGTAGTTTTGCAAATACAGTACATGAAAGAGGAGGTGGGTAATTTGCAAATACAGTACACTCGATGGAGGTGGGTAATTTTCGAAATTGTCTTATAAAGACATAATATATACATTGTTTTTGAATTACCATAAAGCATTTTGTCACTCTCGCGTGAACGTGAACATGAGGCGAGATTGTGTCGGGTCGATGCAGCTCAACTTGCAAGTGCTGTATTCTGGCGTAGACGTACCAGAGGGGGTTAGTGCTCGCCTCAAACACACCACTACAAGTCAATTAACCATCGTAAGGACTTAGAAAACTATTTATGAAGGTAAAAAAAGTTACTTAGTTCTGCTTTAAATCTTCTTAAAAACTTAAAATCATGCAGTAACTTTAACATGGAGGGGATTGTGTGTGGAGTAGGTTTGGTTCATGCTAGTTAAGTTCTGGTCCTATGCTGGTCAAGTGCTGGTACACCAGCATCCCAGCCTCAAAACCTACCTTACCAGCATATGCTGTTTTTTTAGCAGGGGTAGCCAGTTTTGGTGTTTCTTTTACCTGTCTGTCCATTTCACCAGGCTGTCTGACAATTTGTGAAACAGGACTTCTGCCAGAACGAACCAACCTTTTAAGCTGGTGCAAGTAGCAAACAAATCTGAACGCACTGCACTCATCAAGACTGCCAAAGTGGTTAGCATCAGATGCAAGGTGTACTAGTGTTATACACCAAAAAGTCACTGCCATTCAGTAGTTCTTCAGCATACAAGTTATCTTTCTTGGCAAGGGCAGGACTGACCAGAATAACTAATGCCACACTGAGCAGCATAAACTGGTCATACAATCTGCCAGGTATGAGACCATTTCCTCTAGGCAACGTGACTTCCTGGCAAACACAGTAGGGATGGATGGTTGAAGTGCCACAAGTATGCTAGTGACTTTCTTTATCTGGCCAGAAAACCAGAGCCGGCCCGTTATATAGGCAGTATAGGCAAATGCTAAGGGTGCAATCTCGCTAGGGGGCACCAAAGAGGCCAGATGCGTGGACAGGGCAGATCTACCGGGGTGGCACGGGGTGGCATCTGCCACCCTAAGAAAAAGCTTTGCCACCCCAAAATTATCACAGAATAAAATATGTAGCCTAAGTAGTGTTTCAAGTACTGCTTTTCAGGAGCGGCGCATCAATATGATATCTAAAAAAATTGCGTATCACAAAGTGATGGCAAGAAAACACGTCTTTCAATAAACTGTGCATGATGGTTGCACGCAGCGTGTCCAGTATGCTTCATTAACAAATGACTCTTATGAACCGGTTCTTTGAGAGTCAAAAACACAGAGCAGCCAAGTTCACTTATGATTTTTTTCCCATATTTGTACGTGAACCGGAAAATTACTGCTTCCCGGCTAACTCAGAAGTCCTGTGAGAAATGTAGTCCCATCTGAATATGTCTGAGATTAATTTTCGTAATTTTTTGACGAGCTGATTCAGCGACCGCCCGCTCCACTTTCATCACGGATAAAGGTATTTTTGCCATCCAACGAACCAATAACATGAAATCAATACGGAGATACCGATCACAGAAACTAATAGCAGAGTTGGGGTAAGAATCTAAATGTATTTTAGCTTTTCTAGATTATAACACATTAGAAGTGATTCAGTTGGCCCATTTTCCCAAACCATTCGTTCAGTTATCAAAACAAAAACACATTTCTCAAAACGTTTAACAATGACAACATTAGGTAGCAAAACTGATGACACACCAGTAAAAATCTGAGAGAGCTGAATGAATAATTTACAGGTGTTTTGAACTTACACAGTACCAGTAGGCTACTTTAAATGAGGGAAATGTCACATTGTACACCCTCAATGTTTTGCAATTTTCTTAGCCATTTGTTATATGTATACTGTATTTTTTGCAGCACTGAGAAATGATTGCCTAGGTATATAGTCTTGTGTCAGAAGACCAATACACTGCTATAGTACTGTACTGTAATGAAATTTAGCTAAATGTGCAGAGGATGCTGAATTTACTTTTACTGTAATTGACAGTCTACTGTATTGTGGTGCATACCAAGTTCATACTTATTTTTCTCATGCTTTTCATCTAGCCTACTGCAAGATCAATTTATAATAGTAAAATGAAAAAGAGGTATTTTTGTTACCGTGTTATATGAATTGATCTCTCTAGTGTTCACTGGGCAGTGCAGTGGTCTGTGTATTTATTATGTTTTGTGTGTCATCTGATGCCAAAGTTTGATTTTGTCAGACAAGAATAAGTTTTTGACTAGAACATTTTATTTTGACCTGGATGTTTGAGGTTTGTGCAAGTTGATGCATAGTTTTGATATTGTGTTTAGCTGTGAGAACATGTTGAATTGTTTCATGAATTGTGCATTAGCAATCAAGAAAAACAATAGAGACTGAAAAGTTTGAAGGACAAATTTATGTTGGCTTGTCATAAACCCAACTTCAAGTCTTGTTTAAAAAATGTAAAAAAGGTCAGTTAGTCCAGAATATAGATGTTCTGGGTGATTGCTAAAGTGTTGCTAGGTGGTTGCTAGGAGATTCTGGGTGGTTGCTAGGCTCTTGCTATGCAGTTGCTGATGTGTTGCTAGAGTATGTGGTTGATAGGGTGTTCTGGGCGAACACACACAGACATTCCCACCTCTGTTAATAACAGAAACTCAAAAACTGTTTTGTTGCTCTTTAACTTGCACTAAAATGTGATTTATACCATTGAAGTAGCCTGTGTAATATTAATAAAACTGCTCATCTCCTTTAGTGATACAAGCTCAGACTCATTTAGAAGTTTTTCATATAGTGTTTACTTGGTGCCATGATGGATATTGAAATTTTGTTATTTATTAATTTCATACAGTAGATAGATACTTTCTGGTAATGCAATGTTTGTGAACACAATTGTGTATGTAAGGCTATAAATCTCCAAAAACTATACATGAGCGCTTGCTTTGGTGTTGCCACCCTATAAATAATTTTGTAGATTCGCCCCTTTGGATAAATCACAATATAAGGGGGCACCAAAAAAAATCTTGCCTAGGGTGCCAAAGAGGCTAGGGCACTGCAGAAGACAATCTAATCCCCTTTGGACCATGCAACCACAAGATAACCAATATGTGCATGACACCTAGGCAACATTGATGCATGTAATCAATAGGGATCTGCTTAATCATATCAGTAGACAGTTGGCAAAATGGAGATATGTCTGAAAGGAGGTGGCGTTCCTCCTGCGTCTTCTCTCTGAATGAATGAATGAATCTCTTCTGAGATTTATGTTACTGACATTAGGATAGATTACATGATGGCCATCCCCCAAACCTTTTCACCAAAGCCTTGGCCAGAGAGTCACAGGTCACACAGTGTTTTTCCAAATTCTAAACCATTTTCCATCAAATTATGGAGTTCCCTGACAACATTGTCCAGAAATTCAAGATTACTAGGCTTTGAGGTCCGACAGCACAAAACAAATGGGAAAACTGAGGAAGCAGACAAATTAATTTTACACAGAACACGACACAGTGACAGACTGCTACTTTTAAAGAAAGGCAAACCATCAACATTCAAAGAAATGTCTAATTCCCTAAGCTTACTTTGCCACTGTGGGGAGTGGGGACTTTGCAATCAACGTAGATTTATTGCATGCCAGATTTGACCAGCAAATTTACACTGTCACAAGTCTCTAGCAAAGTTCCTGCTGTTTTGGGAAGCTCTCGATGCCCATTTTATACATCTGTGGCCATGGAAGTGATTGGACCACCTGAATTCAATGATTTGGAGGGGTGTCCCAATACTTTTGGCAGTATAGTGTACTTCTTGCCACAAATCGTATCAACATCCTCTGAGCTTGCCTTTCTATATGTGGAAAGTACTCGCCCTTAAGAGAAAAATAAGATTTCACTGACTTGAAGTGCACTGCAGCCAGTGCATCAGACTGAAGGCAGAAAAAATTATAAGCAAGTCAAACTCCAAAATTCTGAAGTTCTCATCTTAAAAACTTAAAATCATACAGTGACTTTAACATGGATGGGATTGTGTGTGGAGTAGGGTGATTGGGTACAGTCACAGTTTTGGGTGTTTTGTCTCCAACTGGAGCCACCTCTGGAGATGTCCCAGTTTTACAGCATATTCAAAGCACCCCACAAATACACTGCAAAAAATAAAGGCTGTCTACCTCAACAGCTTAATACTTGAAACTATAGCAAAGAAGATGGTCAGGTCAGGTGTGACCACTGGAGTAAATGTGCACAAAAATAAATAAAAAAGCCTCAAGGAAAAGTATAAGGAGATGGAGAATCTAAAAAAAATAATACAAATAAAAGAAGTGGTCATGAAGGTGGAAAAATCAGATGTACATACCAAATATGTATTGTACACAAGTTTTATTAAATAAATCATGAACACATAACTAAACTAACAAACAAACATATAACATACACTCAGGTCACACACATGCATAGGTAAAAATGAGCAATGATACAGTTGAACCGTAAGTGGGACAGGAAATGGAGCTATGGGAAAAGTCAAAAACAATCCGGAAAAGATTCATCGTCTTTTTTCTCAGTAATAAAGCACCTTTGCTAACAAAGGTGGTTCACAAATTAGTACTAAATCACTGTTTAGTGTTCAAATATATGATACTTGCAAAATGTCTTTACTCTGTTGAGGAGCATCGGATCTGCAGGCTGAGGAGAAATCCTTGATGGTTTGGTTCTAAGTCATAATCAATATCTTCTGCTTTGGGTGAAGAAATATGAAACAACTTAAGCTGTTAATTTGACTCTTGTAGTAGGAAAGAGTTCTTTCTCCCTTCTAGATGAGACCATGTGCAGGTTTAGGACTACAGGCCTTGACCTGAAGAGGTCGCCCTGCAGGGCATCAGTCCATCGAAGCAAGACAGAGAGGGAGGAGCATTGTGTGCTGGCTTTTAACCTCAGGTCGAAGTCACACCTCTTAGGGTTGACCTGACCAATGAGAAGGTTGGGTTTCGGAGCGACAACATTCCTCCTGTGGGGGCTTTTTTCACAAGCCCTTGCGTTTGTGGCAGGGGATCTGCATGTGAAACTGGCTGAGTTGTTTTGAAGAAACTATTAAAGATTCTTGTAATACTGATATGTTGCATAGCTATCAATATATCATATCATATAAATCTTCAAAATACAAACTCGTAGACACCAAACTTGGTACAGGTGAGTTTACGTTAACCATGGGTTCTTATCATAAAATATGCATACAGCAGTGAATACAAAAAACAAGAGATAATACACAAACGGTAATAATGGATGCCATGTCCTATGAATATGCATGTTCATTTACGAACAGCCTGTCTATATATTAATGCAGCAAAGTCTGTTTTGAGGGTTTTCAATGTGTCTCTGCTCTTCTGTGGAAACACATACTTCAGCACAATAAAACGTGACCTCAGAGTGAGTTTTAAACAATTATTTGTTAAATATTGTCTGATTTGTCTCAGTCGTAACATGAGTTTGCAAATGCCGTTTCAGTTCTGTGTGATATGCGAAACACTCTTCACACTGAAGACACTTGTAAGGCTTCTCTCCAGTGTGAACTCTCAAGTGAATCTTTAGGTTTCCTTTGAGTGTGAAGCTCTTTCCACAATGAGGGCAGGTGAAAGGCTTCTCTCCAGTGTGAACTCTCATGTGTTCCTCAAGGTTTGTTCTGTTTGTGAAACTCTTTTCACACTGACAGCATTTGAAAGGCTTCACTGCGGTGTGATTTTTTACATGATTCTTAAGGTGATTACTGTCAGTGAAACTCCTTTCACATTGATGACATTTAAAAAGGTTCTCCCCCGAGTGAATCCTCATGTGATTATTAAAACTTTCTTTATGTCTGAAACTCTTTCCACACTGAGAGCATATGAATGGCTTTTCTCCACTGTGGATTATCATGTGGGCTTTAAGGCTTTCTTTATATCTAAATCTCCTTCCACACTGGGTGCATATGAACGGCTTCTCTCCAGTGTGAACTCTCAAGTGGGCTTCAAGGGTTCCTTTTCGATTGAAACTCTTCCCACACTGGTTGCAGGTGTGAGGCTTCTCTTCAATGTGGATTTTCATGTGGCCTTTAAGGCTTCCTTTTCGATTGAAACTCTTCCCACACTGTTTGCAGGTGTGAGGCTTCTCTTCAATGTGGATTTTCATGTGGCCTTTAAGGCTTCCTTTTCGACTGAAACTCTTTCCACACTGCTGGCAGGTCAAAGAGCTCTCTCCAGTGGGAACTGTCATCTGGAGGTTTCTAGAATCTGTTTTATGAGTCTGTGAGGAACTAATAGATGTTTCTTCAGTCATGAAATCATGACATTTCTCATACAGTTTTTTCTCTTCCATTTCGTTCATATCTTGACTCTCCTCTTTCAGCTTCATCAGGCCTAGGGTAAAAAGTAACAAAAACAAGTTAACATCATTTATACATGTAAAACATCAAATCCAACAACATGTATGCTAAATCCTAGGGATGCACCGAAATGAAAATTCTTGGCCGAAACCGAAAACCGAAAAAGAGGAAACCAAGGCCGAAAACCGAAAAAAAAATTATGCCAATTATTAGTACCATTGCATTTATGGCTATGACGGTGTACTAACTTTACTAAAATCAAGGCATTGCAATTGCATAAATTAATATTAAAGTTTCAAAGAATAAATCAATTAAAAATTATGCAAATATTTATTTAGCACATTGCAACAATGCACAGTATAAAATATTTCTTGCAGGATTTCACTGAACATATCAGACAACGAGGGTGCATGCCCCTCATCTGGTGCAGAGACAAGTCTTTTTTTCTGCGCTCTGATCTCCTTCTCTGGGCGCTGGGCGCTGCTCCGTCTCCATCTCCACGCGGGTTCTCTCCATCCATCATGGCCTGGATCATTTCTTGTGCGCGCTGGTTTATTTCCGCATCAAAGTCTTTATAACGCGGATCAAGTACAGTCGCAATGAAGTGCAGAGGATCCGAATAGATCTCAGGGAAACGTGTGCTGACAGACTCTAAGAGTGTACTTTTCATTGTTTTCACTCCGTGGTCTGTCTCAACCATTTTGCTTAGGAGACGCTTTAGTGCTGCGATTAAAGGAATAACGTCCGCTACAGCTGATTTCGCGGTTTCTGTTTGCGTCATCACAACATTTCGGCCATATTGTTTCGGTGATAAAAGTCTTATAAAATAGTCGGTAATAAATATATTTTATCGGTGATAAAATAGTCGGCCACCGAAAATTTTCGGCCGAAAATGGCCCAAAAGTGCACCCCTACTAAATCCTATGCCCACTAAACAACTGAAAAAGGCAAAACCTGCATCCCAAATACTTTCAAGCTGGCAGTTATCAAAGCCCACAGTAGAGCACTGGATTGGGATCCTGCAGGTCCTAACACAAATCTTGAGGAAGAAGGTGGTTTTATCTTTGCTGCCGGTGGGAGCGGGAGGTCAAAAATATTTATTTATTTATTTAACTTTTTATTTGAATTAGGACAGTGCACATTGATCAACAAATCAGCAATGAGCATCAGTGTAAATATGCCGGAATTAGCACAATAGCTAAATTTCATCCGTTGTCCTAAGGCAGGTTTCATAAAATACAGATTACTTACAAACATAACATACATGTAGACAAATTACACAGAACAAAAAGTGAGTGAAGTGACATGTGGCCAAGTATGGTGACCCATACTCGGAATTTGTGCTCTGCATTTAACCCATCCAAGTGCACACACACAGCAGTGAACACACACACACTGTGAACACACACCCGGCGCAGTGGGCAGCCATTGCTGCGCCGCCCGGGGAGCAGTTGGGGGTACTCAAGGGTCTCACCTCAGTCGTGGTATTGAGGGTGGAGAGAGCGCTGGATATTCACTCCCCTCACCGACAATCCCTGCCAGACCTGAGACTCAAACCCATGACCTTTGGGTTACAAGTCCGACTCTCTATCCATTAGGCCACGACTGCCCACAAAGACTAAGTACAGTAAACAGCAGTCACATAGAAGTTAAAAGGCCACTATGAACAGACATCCAATAAGAAAATTATTTACATATGGGTATATCGCTGGTTTGATTTCAGCCATTGTTTAAGTTTTTTTTTTAAAGATTAAGTAATTGTCACAATTCCTAACTTGAGCTGGTAATGTATTCCATGACTGTGTGCCTCTGATAGACACCACCATTTGGCTAAATTTAGTTCTGCGCCATTGTACATTACAGTCTCCTCTGGTTAATGCTCTAGTGTTTACTTTAATGTTAGTTTTTTTATGTATAAAGTCTCTTAATGGTGGCGGGGCAAGCCCATTCAAAACTTTAAAAATGAGACAGACATCCAAAAACGTCTGATAACTGTCAAGATCTAAAATATTATATTTACTTAGAATATTACAGTGATGAAAATGTATAGGCTTCCTGTCTAGAATTTTCAGTGTTTTCTTGAAGAGAGACTTGAGGGGTTTTAAGATGCTCTCAGTTGTATGAGACCAGGTTGAAAGTTATGTGAGTAAATATCATTGCATGCATATAAGGCAAGGCAAGGCAATTTTATTTGTATAGCACATTTCATACACAATGGTAATTCAAAGTGCTTTACATAAAAAAGAATAATAAAAATAGAACATAAGGAATAGAAATAACAGTAAAAACAGAGAATTTTGCTATCTGGATGGAAGAGCTAGGAAGTCTCATCAGAGTTGGATCTAAACGGATCCATTCATCAGAGCGGATCAGAATGGATCTTCCTCAACCAAACAGGACTGCTACAGCTTAAATTTCCCCATGGTTTGTCTCCTTAACCAAATTTACCAAATTTTAACCTAATCACTTTCTTCCTAATTCTCCCAGCTCTTTCAACCAGACAGCAATATTTAAAATGCATTAAAAGTCAGAATAACAAGATGATACATAAAAGATATAAAATACATTAAAAATGAAATAAAAACAGGAAAAGGAATTAAAAGACTAAAAAGATAATACGTATAAAATAAAGTGCAAACAGTTCGGACATAGCACAGTGCTCAATCAGCAAATGCATAGATAAAAAGATGTGTTTTGAGTCTGGATTTGAATGTGGCTACTGTTGGAGCACACCTGATCTCTTCTGGAAGCTGGTTCCAGCTGCGGCTGGCGTAACAGCTAAAAGCAGACTCTCCTTGCTTTGAGTGAACCCTTGGTATTTCTAAATGACTTGATCCTGATGATCTGAGTGATCTGTTAGGTTTATATTCTATGAGCATATCTGCAATGTATTGAGGTCCTAGACCATTGAGTGATTTATAAACAAGTAACAGTACTTTAAAATCAATTCTAAATGCAACTGGAAGCCAGTGCAAGGACCTGAGGACTGGTGTGATGTGTTCATGTTTTCGGGTTCTACTCAGAATCCTGGCAGCAGCGTTCTGTACGAGCTGCAGCTGTCTTATGGTCTTTTTGGGAAGACCAGTGAGGAGCCCATTACAATAATCCACCCGGCTGGTGATGAAAGCATGAACAAGTTTCTCTAAGTCTTGACTGGAGACAAAGCATCTAATTCTTGCAATATTTTTGAGATGATAATACGCTGATTTAGTTATTGTCTTTACATGGCTACTGAAACTCAGGTCTGACTCCAAAATCACACCAAGATTCCTGACTTGATTTTTAGTTGTTTGACCCCTAGAGTGAAGGTACATGTTCACTTTGAGAACTTCATCTTTGTTTCCAAACGCAATGATTTCAGTTTTGTCTTTGTTTAACTGAAGGAAGTTTAGACACATCCAATTTTTAATTTCATCAATGCACTGGCACAGGGAGTCAATGGGGCTGTAGTCGTTAGGTGATAGGGCTAGGTAAATCTGGGTGTCATCTGCATAGCTGTGATATGCAATTTGGTTCTTTCTCATTATTTGGCTCAGTGGCAGCATATAGGTTGAACAGGAGGGGTGCAAGAATTGAACCTTGAGGGACTCCGCATATCATGGATGTCCACTCAGACTTATGGTCACCGATACTCACATAATAACCTCTCCCTTCTAAGTATGACCTGAACCATTTTAGGACCATCCCAGAAAGCCCAACCCAGTTTTCCAGCCTGTCAAGAAGAATGTTGTGATCGACAGTGTCAAACGCAGCACTGAGGTCGAGTAGAACCAGCACTGTTAATTTACCTGAATCTGTGTTAAGGCGAATATCATTTATTATCTTTATGAGTGCTGTCTCTGTGCTGTGATGCGGTCGGAAACCAGATTGAAAGTTGTCAAAGTATCCATTCAAGCTTAAGAACTTGTTCAGCTGATTGAAAACAACTTTTTCAATGATCTTGCCTATGAAAGGAAGATTTGAAATTGGCCTGTAGTTGCTCAATATGGTGTTATCCAGATTGCTCTTTTTCAGGAGGGGCTTGACAACTGCAGTTTTCAGGGATTTTGGAAAAGTCCCAGAGAGAAGTGAGGCATTTACCACTTCTAGGAGATCAGCTTCTAAACAGTTAAACACACTTTTGAAAAAAGATGTGGGAAGTGTGTCAAGGGCGCAGGTTGATGTTTTAAGGTGCTGTAGTGTTTCTTCCAAAATTTTACCATCAATTGCTTCGAAAACAGACATAATAGCTGCTTTCTGATGTTGTGATCTGATCTGTTTTACCCCAGTGCAGCTCAAGGATGTGCTAATCGCCTTTCTGATATTATTAATTTTCTCAGAGAAGAAGGAAGCAAACTCACTACATTTGCTGTCTGAGAGCATTTCACTGGGAATCTGACTTGGGGGGTTTGTTAGTCTCTCTACAGTAGCAAAAAGAGTGTGGGTGTTGTTTAAGTTTTTGTTTATAATATTTGAGAAGAAGGTCTGTCTAGCTTTGCCTAATTCCACATTGAAAGCATGAAGAATATCTTTATAGATGTTATAATGGATTTCAAGTTCTGTCTTTCGCCACATGCGCTCAGCTTTTCTGCATTGTCTTTTCATATTTTGCACTGTTGTTGAGTTTCTCCATGGTGATTTTTGTCTGCCACTTTTCTTCCTGACTTTCACAGGAGCAATGTTATCAATGACATTCTGTACTTTTGAGTTAAAAGAATCAATGAGAAAATCAACAGAGTCTGCAGATATGCTTGGTGTTAAAGATATAGCCTTCATGAACAGTGCACTAGTATTCTCATTTAACCCTCAGGGGTCTGAGGATTTTTGGGGCCCTGGAGAAGTTTTGACATGCCCTGACATTTGTGCTTTTTTCAGTTGTTCATAAACATATTAATGGAAAAAGTGTCATTACACTGTATTCAGCACAAACTAGGCTACCATAATATGTGAGGAACATGTATGTACATGTTTGTGTTTTTGAAGGAATAATGTTTATGCATGGTTATTGAAAAAACAAAAAACTTAAGTCACTGAAATAAGGCCAAAAAATATATATTAAATCTTTGTTCACAAGACATCTGGGTATTTGAGGTTGTAGACTAGAGTTTTTGCTTCAAAATGAGGTAAAAATTATGCTGCCTGCTTGTTCATATAAAACAATAGAGAGATTTAAATTTTCTAAAACATCTTTGGTCAAGAAACACAGTATGCGTGGAGGTGGGAATCCTCATGTATAATGGGTGATTCTCACCTGAGAAGACAAAAGAATTGCATGAAGAGCTCTAATGAGCTGCATAAATAATGAGGCCTTTCAGTCAGGTAGGCTGTAAAAAAACCTGTGAGACATTGATCATGTCTCAAGCTCATGGTGTATATCAAACATACAGAAAAAACAGCAACACTGTGAAATATTATTACAATTGAAAATAATGGTATTCTATTATATTCTTTAAAATATAATGTATTTCTGTGATGCAAAGTGTCTGAACAATTATGTTACCTCTATGGCATTTCATATAGGCTTTTAGCTTAAAAGCATGCACATTTGGAGAAATATTGATGGATTCTCATATGTTTGTCAATTTTCTATACAGAGGAGTAATATTCAGGATTTATTGTCATTACTATGAGTGCTGGATACTGTGTTTACAATTCATACTTAAAGCCGGAGGGCGCTCTGCCCCTTTTGTCCACAAATGCCTGAGCACTGAAGAAGAATAGGCAATCCAGGAAATAACTGAACTAACAGAGGCCAGAGATCGCTAACTATGGCTATTCAAAACACTTTTCAAGACAATAAATACACGATTGAGACGATGAATGCATGTATTGACTGAATTTGCCTCTGAATAGCGCTGGCTCCATGGGCGTGGCCGCATTAGCGGATAATGAGCTGAATCTCGGACTTCTGACATGGCTCTCTTTTCATACAGATTACATAAACACAGAAGGTTTGTTTTCGATTTGACTTACACGATTTAAAACCTGACATTTCAACTTTTTTTTAGACACAAGTCTAATTTTTTTGTGATTAGTATTCACTAAGTTACAGTTCATTTTCTGAGAACTATCAGATTGGACTTCGTTCAGAGGGAGACGAGAGATCACGCATCATGTTTGTTTTCTTTATTTTACAAAAAGCACAACATTGTGTTTTTACTCTGAGTGTACACAAATAAAAGAAAATATTCCACAGATTAAAATGGTGTATAACTCTTAATTGTATGTGCAACATTGACAGAGTATTTTGAGTCTCTTTCACACTGGTTAGAAAAAAAATGCGGTGATCACGCCGGCGTGACCGCCGACCCCAGAGTGTTAAGCATCGCTTTTTGACCGAGATAGATCTAGCTTCAACAGTTGGAGAGATCAATAAATCAAAGAAAATACAGAAATGATCAGATAGCGCTACATCCTTAATGATAATGGATGAAATGTTTAGACCCTTACTAATAATTAAATCTAGAGTGTGTCCACGATTGTGTGTAGGTCCATGTACATGTTGAGTCAGATCAAAAGTATTCAAAACAGTTATGATTTCTTTTGCCATATTGAATTCTGAATTTTCTATGTGGATGTTAAAGTCCCCAGTAATAGCAAAACAGTCAAACTCAGAAGAAATTGCTGATAACAGTTCTGTAAAGTCCTCCACAAAGGCTGGAGAGTATTTTGGAGGCCTGTAGATAACTATAAGTAGAATGCGAGGAGCACCTTTTAACACAATACCCAAGTATTCGAAAGACAAGTAATCACCAAATGACACTTGCTTGCATTGATAGACATCTTTAAATAGAGCAGCAACACCTCCACCTCTCCTAACAGCTCTGCAGACACTCATAAAAGTAAAGTTAGGAGGGGATGTTTCATTTAGGATTGTTGCACTGCAGCTGTCTTCAAGCCATGTTTCATTTAGAAGAATAAAATCTAGGTTGTTTGTGGTTATTAAGTCATTGACTAGAAGTGATTTATTTTTAAGTGAGCGGATGTTTAAAAAAGTGCTAACTTAACAGTCTTACTTTCTGTCTCTACAGTAATCTTAGTTTGACGTGTAATAGGTAGCAGATTAAATGGGTTTGCCAAACGGTTTGAGAAGGCCTTAGGCTTTCTATAACGTAATAAAACAGAAATAGAGAAAGCTACAGGCACACTGGGTTCCCACTTGTTCTGTAATCATTTGATAAAGTCACTGTTATCATAGCGGGGACCCGACACACATCACTGAGAGCTGTTATCGGTTGTTTTTGGTTCACCCAGAACAGACGGAGGAGGTTGAGGGGCCTGGCGTTGTGGCAAGGGCCGAAGAGCTCTCGCAGGAGGAGGAGGAGGGCGAGCTGGGCCCACAGGCTTTGGTGGTTTCGGGGCTTGACGCTTTTTTGTTGATATCTGGGGGCTCGCAGCAAAAGAGTGGGAGAGTTTGGTTCCAGCATACACCAGTTCCTCCATTTTCTCTGAGAAGCACAGAAGAGGGGATGCTGGAGAGAGGGATAACGTGTCCGGTGAGAGGGGCTGTTGCTCTGGTGTTACCGGAGGCTGTAATATGTTGTCCTGGCTTCCCTGGCTGTTTTCCCGAAAGTCGTCCTTGGGGGCTGAATCTTGGAGCAGTTCTAACATGTCACTGTCTCTCGGTGAGCTCTGTGGGCAGGGCTCAGTCAGGATTGTGTGCGTGAGCAGTGGTTGTTGTGGCTGCATGGTGTTATCATTGACCTTGTGAGATGTGTCAACCGCATGTCCATTCAGGTGCTGAAATGAAGTCCTGTGGTCAGTTGTACTCTGTCCAGGTGTGTTTGTGCCATTCAGGTTGAGTGGATTTGCACACATTGCTGAAGGATGATGGAGGCAGAAGTAGATATTGTCCTTTAGCACTCTTGAGCCCAGTTTGTTTGGGTGCAGGCCATCATGTGAGAACATTTGTCTCTGACTCCAGAACAGATTGAAGTTGTCGATGAAATTCAGTCCTTTTAAGTTGCAGGTTTTTTGCAGCCATGTGTCTGAGGAAGTCTGACCAAGTCTGACCAAGCAACCGTGTAAATCTATTTGTTCCTCTTGCTGGGAGTGGTCCACTGATGAACGACTGAACTTTTAGTCTTTTAAGCATTTCAAAAAGTTCATTAAAATCTCTCTTAAGGAGTTCTGACTGCTCCTTCCGAATATCATTCTTCCCCACATGAATGATTAGTTGAATTGCAGTCTTATATTTCATCAGAATGCTCTTAAGTTCCCTGTTTACATCAGAAACTGTTGCTTGTGGAAGGCAGCATGTTGTTGTATCCCTGCTGCTAATGTTTCTGATAATAGAGTCACCCACTATCAGAGTCCTGGGCTCAGCTGCTCTCTGAGCTGAGTGCCGCTGACTGTTCAACCTTGAGCGGCAGTTAGCATCGTTGTTAGCTGCTGGCTGATTTGATCTGTGTCCGATCATGTTTGGGGATTCCTCACCCACATTCATTAACACTTCAAATCTGTTCTCCAGATGTATTGGCGGTGGTAGGGAGCTATTGTTTGGGGTAGAGGATGCTACTGCATTAAAATGTGTGCCTCGTGACAATCTGATGTCTCGAGTGCCTTTGGGTCTCGCTCCCTGTGTGTGCCATCAATTAATATGTTAATCATCTTCGGCACTCAGTACGGTCTGTTTAGGGGCATTAGATTCATGGGACTCACCGACTGTGTGCTGAGGACATCCATGATGAAGCTCTGTTGTGTGTTCCTTCTGGTTTGGTAGTCCCGCAAGTAACTTTGTTTCAAGAACTGCAATCCTTTGTAGAAGTCTGTGGCAGTTTGTGCAGCAGGTAGATTCTTCAACCAGAGGAGGCATATTACTTCTAATCCCTATGTATGTAGGCAGCTGTGTTTTCCCTTCTCCGGAATGTAAGCTGATGGCTGCCGTCAGTGGGAGGCTGGTTGGATAAAAATTCCCCTTTTTTGTAGCAATTCTTCCAGTTAAAAAGATTGTTGGTGCCAAGATTTGTCGTTTGAGCACTGTGCCTATTTGCTGTAGTTAAAATTAGGAGATAAAATATAAAAGCAATAGAGCAAAGCGCGGAGCTATAGGCAAGAGCGTCCGAACAGTAGCGAAGCAGGAAGCAATATATAAGCATATATTGCTGACTCAACAGTAAGAAAACGACTTACTTCTAGCTTCTGACCAGGGCTGTGTCTCAATACTAGTGTTACTTGATCTCAGTGCTGCGTTCGACACTATAGATCATAAAATACTCCTAGATCGACTACAAAATGACACTGGTATTCAGGGCCAGGCTTTACGGTGGTTTAAGTCGTACCTATCAGACCGTCACAATTTTGTTTATATAAACAGGGAAAAATCTAAGATAACAATAGTAAACAATGGAGTGCCGCAAGGATCTGTGTTAGGCCCTCTGCTATATTCAATATACATGCTGCCACTCGGCAATATTATAAGAAAACATGGAATTAGTTTCACTGCTATGCCGATGATACTCAGTTATATATTTCAACACAACCAGATGAAATCTCCAAATTTTCCAATCTGACAGAATGTGTTAAAGAAGTAAAACGTTGGATGACCAGTAATTTTCTTCTATTAAATTCAGTTGAATATGATACTGAAGTATTACTTATTGGACCAAAAACCTGTACACAGAATCTCTCAGACTACAATCTGCATTTAGAAGGATGTACTGTTACTCCATCCTCCACAGTTAAAGACCTGGGTGTTATATTAGACAGCAACTTGTCCTTTGAAAATCATATTTCATATGTTACAAAAACAGCCTTCTTCCACCTCAGAAACATTGCTAAGATACAGAATATGTTATCTATTTCTGATGCAGAAAAGTTAGTTCATGCTTTCATGACGTCTCGACTAGATTACTGTAATGCATTATTAGCTGGTTGTCCTGCTTCATCAATAAACAAGCTACAATTAGTACAAAATGCAGCTGCTAGAGTTCTTACAAGGTCAAGAAAATATGATCATATAACACCAATTTTATCATCTCTACACTGGTTACCTATTAAGTTCCGTATCGATTATAAAGTATTGCTAATGACCTACTTAACCGATCTTCTATCGCCCTACAATCCTTCACGCTCTTTAAGATCACAAAACTCTGGATTTCTGGTTGTACCTAGGATATCTAAGTCCACTAAAGGAGGGAGAGCGTTTTCACATTTGGCTCCTAAACTCTGGAATAGCCTTCCTGATAATGTTCGGGGCTCAGACTCGCTCACCCAGTTTAAATCTAGATTGAGGACGCATCTCTTTAGCCAAGCATTCACATAATGCATCTCATCAGATCAATTGCACATGACTATCTTTACTTAATGTTATGAACAGCAGCTACGCTAATTATTCTCCATTTGCTTTTCTGTTTTGCCTCGGGACACCCATCCCGAGGTGACTAGAGAGGACATCAGCTTCAGTTTGGATCCAGCCTCTTAAGAAGACCTCAGATGACCAACACCTATGAAGAGACGGTGCCAACTCCTGCGAGAGTACAGGAGTCAATGGAGGTGCAATGAAGTCACAATGAAGGTGCAATGAAGTCACATCTCGAAACCGAACATTGAGTTACAAGCGGGTCATTTGATGTAGACCAGTCTGAAGTTGCGATCCTACTATGTGTGATTGTATCCCATCTTGCTGTGATTGTAGTCCCGCTAACGGTAACTGAAGCCCAACTAACTGTGCTTGTGACAAGGCTGGATGGTGCTGTGGCCTTGACAGTAATTGTTGTGACCCAGCTTCTAATGTTAAAGCTCCAGTTACCTGTGGTTGTAGCACAGCTATTGATGAACATCCAGGAATGGTTGTTGCCTAGCTTCCCGTTGTTGCATCCCAGCCTGCCAGGTTAGCAGCAGTTGTAGCCAGGTTAGCTGCGGTTGTAGCTCGGCTAACTGCAGATGTAGCCCGTTCAGCTGCGGATGTAGCTCAGTCAGCTGTGGTTGTTTCCCAGCCAGTTGCGGTTATAGCCCGGCTAGCTGTGGTTGTAGCTCGGCCAGGTGTGGTTGTAGACCGGCTAGCTGCGGTTGTAATCCGGCTAGCTGCGGTTGTAGCCCGGCTAGCTGCGGTTATAGCCCGGCTAACTGCAGATGTAGCCCGGCCAGCTGTGGATGTAGCCCGTGCAGCTGTGGATGAAGCCCGGCTAGCTGCGGATGTAGCCCGGCTAGCTGCGGATGTAGCTCAGTCAGCTGCGGATGTAGCCCAAGCAGCTGCGGATGAAGCCCGGCTAGCTGTGGTTGTTTCCCGGCCAGCTGCGGTTGTAGCCCGGCTAGCTGTGGTTGTAGCTTGGCCAGGTGTGGTTGTAGACCGGCTAGCTGTAGTCGTAGCCCGGTTAGCTGCGGATGCAGTCCAGTCAGCTGTGATTGCAGCCCGGTTAGCTGTAGTTGTAACCCGGCTAGTTGTGACTGCAGTCCAACCAGTTGTGGTAGTAGCATGTTTAGCTGTAGTTGTAGCCCAGATAGTTGTGGCTGCAGTCCGGCTAGCTGTGCTTGTAGTATGGTTAGCTGTAGTTGTAAACTAGGCAGCTGTGTGTTTAATGATTGAGGCCCAGGATTTACTTCAACATCACCAGCCAAGACTAGTATAATCAAAAGATGAATAACTCCCAGAAATGGTCTAGTTGTGACTGATTGTTCATGTTTACCTGGGGGTGGCCTAGCATGGCCATAATCCAGCAGTGTTGTGAATAGAAGATGTTGACTCCTCTTGACTGGGTACAGGGCTATACTGCAGGTCCCAGAATTTAACAAGAATGGAATGGAGTCAACAAATGTTTAAAAAAAGATTAAAGTGGGGGTTTTCTGTACAAAACCAAAACAAGGAAAGTCTGATATTCTGACAAATTATACAACGGACACAAATCTGGCACCTCTGATCTGTTCTCCTGCGTCAAAGTAAGCTTTCCTTCGAAGATAAAGCTCTAAGCTCTTCTAATTGTCATCACTGTTGACATGCTAAAATATAGTGATTGAAATGTATATATAAATAGAAATCATATATATTGTAAGAAAGCTAGCTTGTGTTATTGTGCCAAAGAGCATAATGTAGTCTGCTTGTCACACTAACAAATGTCACACTAATGAATGTCAGTAGAGCTAGGGCAAATCATTGCATTATGATGGAAGATGTGACCATAGTTGGCTATAATGCGTTATGGTAATGTACTATAATCATGCCATGATGCAGGCAGTGTTAAAAATACTATGGTAGTCAATGGAGGGTGAGATCTGCTTAGTTACAAACATTCTTCCAAATATTGTCCTTTGAGTTCAGCAGAACAAAGACATTCATGCAGGTTTGAAACAACTTGAGGGCGAGTAAATGATGACAATTTCCTTTTCTGGGTGAACTATCACTTTAATTCAGAAGTAGATATTGGGTTTGATGTTAGCCAAAATAAAACAATTATTTTGTCTATTTCTTTAATTTCTTTCCCCCCTAAATTAACATGTGACACAAATTGCGTACATAAATAGATTTAAAGAGATCATGACACAGAATGACTAAAGAAAGACTGAGAATGAAACCAACCTGTTTGTTCCTCAGTTTCTTCATGTTTGACTCTGATTGTTTCTTCAATCTTCATGTCTTCATTCTCCTCTTTAATAAACGCCATCTCTGTTTGTTCCTCAGTTTCTTCATGTTTGACTCTGAATGTTTCTTCAATCTTCACATCTTCACTCTCTTTAATAAACACCATCTTTGTTTGTTCCTCAGTATCTTCATGTTTGACTCTGGATGTTTCTTCAATCTTCACGTCTTCACTCTCTTTAATAAACACCATCTTTGTTTGTTCCTCAGTATCTTCATGTTTGACTCTGAATGTTTCTTCAATCTTCACATCTTCACTCTCCCCTTTAATAAACGCCATCTTTATAATAGTGTGTCACGTGGATCTCAGTTGCTTCTCCAGGAGTTTCTCTGTGTGTTTGGACACTCTGTCATGATTAAGATGAGAATAATTAACAGAAAGAAAAACATCTCAATCAGATCTAGTTCAGTAGTTCAGTGCACTGGTGAGAGAGTCAGAGTGAGAGTTAATGGACTTAAATGATGAGTTAGACTAAAAACTCTCAAAACTAGCACTACAAATTAATTAAAAGAAGCTTGATTTCTCTTTCATTACTTGCCAGAGACCAAACAGCGTGTAAAGAGAATGAGAAATGAGACTTCACTGAGGTTCATTGCTGTTATTTATGCACTTTTACACATAAAAACTTTGTTCTTTACTGTTATTAGGTACATTAATATGTTAATTTAAGAAATAATTCATTTTATAGTTCTCTCTGTAATTGTCTGAACATGCTGCACTGATTTAAACACTTCATTTGATTAAAAACACAAACCTTTCTTCAGCAGAATCACAGATGAACGAGTGCGACGCAGCCTTATGACGTCATGTCAACACACCAAAATAAAAGTCCCGTTCACACGAAATAGAAGTTCACATACAGAAAACACTTTCAAAATATTTATCAGATAAAGGTTTATTCAAAGGACAAATCACAGATTCCCAAAGCTATCAATACCACTGAAAATTATACAAACTACAGAGCATTAATTCTCATGAATAAATCATGAATAAATGTCAAGCATCTTGATCTTCATTAAAAATTTGTAGTTAAAAATTAAGTTTGTCGTTGCAGAGAGATCTACTAATGTATTAACTTACAATATATTATTATTATTATTATTATAAATATATTTACTGTATTAACTAAATCTGAATCCTTGTCATGATGAATATATCCATCTTATTCCATCTTAGTTTCTCCACAGAATATAAGATCAATAAATAAAATCAAATGTCATCTTTGTTTTGTTAAAGTGCATTATATTAAAAGGGCCATGACTCTTAAAGTCCCCGCAGATGCACACTGCTCCATTTTTCTGTACAACCGGGACTATTGGAGTAGCCCGTTCACTGTACTGTACCAGTGACAGTACTCCCATTTCATGACACGGTTCAGCTCCACTTTGACATTTGGATGAAGAGCATACGTAACGACTCTGGGCTGGCAAAACCTGGGTTTGTGTCAAGGTTTCTATGCTATTTTAACTTTTATGCTCTTCATTTCTCTCAACTGTTTAACTTCTAGTGTATTCAACTTGACTTTTTATTTCTTTCCAGTTCACTTTGCTCTGACGCAACTGCTCTCTGCTATAGAGTGGTAGATAGTCCCCCCGCACAACATACAATGGAAGATCAGCTGTCTGCTTGCCCATTTTCACATGCACATCAATTACACCTTCAGGATGCAATGCTTGTCCAGTGTTTGGAGAACAATGTCAGTTGAGCAAAGGGGCATTGGGCATTTTTGCTGTGTTTCCACTCTTAATATTTCTGTCATTGCTACTTCTCCTGCAAACGTGACTGATATAGCCCTTTTTTCCACATGTATTACATTTTTTGTCCTTAACTCTTGTGTTGACACTGTCACACAAAGAAAATGTCATGAGCAACAATACCAAAGTGTTCATTTTCTTTAAATTTTCCTAATTAAAAACAAATCAAAATGACAAACGCCAGGTCTTTATGTGAACTCATGCAAGTGACTGATAAAATAATTTTTATGTTCCTTGCAACTGGTTATTTTGCGAAATTATCCACATGACTGATAACAGGATATTGCATGTGCCTTGCAGACAATGCTTTTACACCATATTAAACAATTAGGCAATATACTAAAATAGTGAACAGTACAAAAAAGTAGCATATCTTATCAAGTTTGTCAACTCCTTCTTGTTTTTGCTGTAGTAGATGACTTCTGGCTTCTTGTCCTCCCTGGTACTCACAAGGGCATCTTTATGTAGAGTGGTCGTCAGCAGGACATTCTTTTGTTTCTTCGAGCTGTTTCTTTCTGGGGAAGCACTTGGCAAACTAGGCAACTGACGGGGGCAAGACCACTAGAGGGTGCCACAGGCTGTACTATGACGAGCACGAACATTGAATAATCGATGGCTTTGTTAAGAGCAGGTAATCACAGTGAGAAGTTCAAATTCTAGTGGTGCTGAATACAGAAGGCATGCACAGGCAAGATGGAAAAGCTTGGAAAGCTATCCAAAATGAACTTTTTCCTGAAAGGTTCTGATACTGCTGAAGAAGCTAACCTTAGTCTAGCTAGTTCTAGTGCTTGTGGAGCAGTGACTAAAGAGCAGAGGGGTGGAAAGACGAAGGATGGAGACATGGCATGCTCTCAAGTCTGGAATTGCTGGTAAGACAACTGGACTGTCGTAACATGGAGCTGATCAAGAGCGAGAGAAATCACTGGTGTGCCGTACTAACCAGAATCATCAGCACAATATGCCATTTAGCTGAACAGAATTTAGCCTTTCACCTGATGTTTCTCACATTGAACAAATGTCAGTTATTCTGTGTAGTGTGGCTTGCGAGACATCTGATGTTTCGATAACAGAACACTTTACAGGACTGTGTGCCTATCAAGTGATCACTAATGGCTACTTTCAGAATTTACATAAATAATGTATAACTTATTTGTTGGTATTGCTTTGCTAATGTGCACACAAAGGTGTAATTGGGTAATTCACAGGGTAAATGCCTATTCCATTGTTTTACCACAAACTCAAATGATGGCTATCAGTACTACAGTAGCTGTTTTTCCAATGTCGGGCCAGTAGCCTGGCCAGGGGTTTCCAAACACATTCCCGGAGCCTCCCCAGCACTGCACATTTTGCATGTCTCCTTTGTCTGACACACCCATTTCAGGTCTTGGAGTCTCGACTCATGAGCTGATGAATTGAATCAGGTGTGTTTGATTAAGGAGACATGGAAAACATGCAGTTCTGGGGAGGCTCCAGGAATGTGTTTGGGAACCACTGCAGTAGGCAGGCTCACCTAGTTACCTCAGTAGTATTCTGCATCCCTCCACCACTCCAACTCCTCAATCTCAGCCGGTGATATGGAGAACAACTGTGGGTCTGAGCTAAATTTCGAGCCGTCAATCTCCTCGGAAAGCATGGCAGAAGGTCCACGAGCCGGAACTGAACTTGGCTCACCCAAGCTGCCCAAAAGACTACTTATCAGCACAGATGATGGGACATTATTTTCAACTTGACTGCAATGTTTTATTCTACATCATTCAATGCATATTGCCTTTACATAAATGAACCTTTATGCTATGCCCAATTATGCATTTTTCTAAGAGTTTCTCCTAAATCGGCAAGTTAGGGTTTTGTGAATGCAGACCCTGAAGTTTCTAAATCATCTTGAAAACTTAAAATCATGCAGTAACTTTAACATGGAGGGGATTGTGTGTGGAGAAGGTTGATTGGGGACAGTCCCAGTTTTGGGTGTTTGGTCCCCAACAGGAGATCGTTCTCAGAAATGAGAGGTCATTTTACAGCATATTCACAGCTATCAATACCACTGAGATTTTCAATTACCAATACCACAAAAGCTTTCTGGCTTATATCTAAATATAATTATACGAACTACTGAGCATTTGTGATATTCTGTATTAAATTTGCATTGTTTTTTTTTATTATTATATAAACTACAAAAGCTTTACCTTATCTCTGTGTGGTTCAAACTTCAGTGTTTCTGATATGAAGTCCTCAATTACTTTCTCCAGCACCTTAGTGTGTGTTTGACAACAGGCATCTTAAAATCCAGTTAAGAGACACAAAACCCAAACAAGTTACCATTACTTACAAATTATAATTTAATATTATTAAACTTTGAGAACCCCAGCATAATACACTATCATAAGTCAAGACCTCTTGTGTTTTTTCCAGCCATATTAAAGGCACTGTTTCCACAGTGTTGTCTTGTTCAAATTTGTAATAAAAAAACAGTCCTCTGTGACCTAAAAGGCACACATATAAAAACTTTATAACTTAAAAATAAATAACATTTAAGTCAGCTGACATGCAAACACATACCATTCTTTGGAAAGCTGACTTGAGTTCAGATTATAAAGAAGATTCAGACCAAAAATAATAATAAAGTAAAATAACCACTACAAGGCAACACAATGCTCTATAAACAGGTGCTCCAGGTGGTCATACACATGACAAAGCATACTCTCATCAAGCATCCCTCTACAGCCTCACAGCATTCCACATCACTAAGAGCAAAAATAGTTCTGAGAGTGGTCCCTGTTGAAAAAAACCTGCTAGTAAGGTAGGTTTTGAAGCTGGGATGCTGGTTTTAGCTGGTTTATGCTGGTCCTTAGCTGGTTTATGCTGGTTAAGTGCTGGTACACCAGCATCCCAGCTTCAAAACCTACCTTACCAGCATACGCTGTTTTTTTCAGCAGGGGTAGCCAGTTTTGGTGTTTCTTTTACCTGTCTGTCCATTTCACCAGGCTGTCTGACAATTTGTGAATCAGGACTTCTGCCAGAATTAACCAACCTTTTAAGCTGGTGCAAGTAGCACTCAAATCTGAACGCACTGCACTCATCAAGACTGCCAAAGTGGTTAGCATCAGATGCAAGGTGTACTAGTGTTATACACCAAAAAGTCACTGCCATTCAGTAGTTCTTCAGCATACAAGTTATCTTTCTTGGCAAGGGCAGGACTGACCAGAATAACTAATGCCACACTGAGCAGCATAAACTGGTCATACAATCTGCCAGGTATGAGACCATTTAGCACAATTTTCCCAGTATAAAGAGCAAACCGGCGCAGTTCTGTGGTCTTCGACCTTTCAATTTCCTCTAGGCAACATGACTTACTGGCAAACACAGTAGGGATGGATGGTCGAAGTGCCACAATTATGCTACTGACTTCCTTTATCTGTCCAGAAGACAATCTAATCCCCTTTGGACCATGCAGCCACAAGATACCCAATATGTGCATGACACCGAGGCAACATTGATGAATGTAATCAATAGGGATCTGCTGAATCATATAAATAGACAGTTTTGCAAAATGGAGATACGTCTGAAAGGAGGTGGCGTTCCTCCAGAATGAATGAATGAATGAATCTCTTCTGAGATTTATGTTACTGACATCAGGATAGTCATCCCCCAAACCTTTTTTTGTACTGCTTATCAAAGCCATAATACTCTGAATTAATAATTATCCATAACTCATTATGATTATTAATTATGGTCAATTATAAAGATTTGGATCAGTTAATCTGATTAACTTGATGTAGCTACATTAAAATTACAATCAATAAATCAGTTCATCCTTTGAACACTCAGTACTGATTATTAATTAATTCTAAGAGAATGGTATTTTTCATGGCTACAGAAAAACAATTCTTTCTTAGCATTTACAGTGCTTTTTAATAAGCATTTACAGGGCAGGTAATAAGATCTGATCATTTAAGAGGCAATCTATTGCAGACAGAGAGTCAGAACCAAATATGTATTGTACACAAGTTTTATTAACTAAATCATGAACACAGGTCACACACATACATAGGTAAAAATGAGCAATGATGGAGTTGAACCGTAAGTGGGACAGGAAATAGAGCTAAGGGAAAAAGTCAAAAACAATCTGGAAAAGATTCATCAGTTTTCTCAGTAATAAAGCACCTTTGCTAACAAAGGTGGTTCACAAATTAGTACTAAAAGTGTTCAAATATATGATACTTGCAAAATGCTTTTACTCTGTTGAGGAGCATCGGATCTGCAGGCTGAGGAGAAATCCTTGATGGTTTGGTCCTAAGTCGTAATCAACATCTTCTGCTTTGGGTGAAGAAATATGAAACAACTTAAGCTGTTAATTTGACTCTTGTAGTAGGAAAGAGTTCTTTCTCCCTTCTAGATGGGAAACACACATACCCCAGGTGAAAAAAGTACACTTCTATAATGTACTTAAATTGCTCTATTTTCACACACTAATTTTGTACTTAATATACTAAAAATTCTTCTTTAGTACTTCTTAAGATCATCTTAAGAACATCTAAGTGTACTCATCTGTGCTATTTTGAGACAGCATGAAATATGAACTTAATTGTGCTTTTAATATACAATCTCTGTGTTTACAAAATGTATTTAGATACTACTTATAGTACATTTGAACCCATAGTGTACTACAAGTGGTAACTAAATATATTTTTAAAATGCAGAGATAGTATATTACAAGCACAATTAAAAGTAGTATATTAAGTACAAAATTAGTGTGTAAATATAGAGCACTTTAAGTACGTTATTGAAATGTAGTTTTTTTTCACCTGGGACTTCAGCACAATAAAACTTGGCCTCAGAGTGAGTTTTAAACAATTATTTGTTAAATATAACAAATAATTGTCTGATTTGTCTCAGTCGTTACATGAGTTTGCAAATGCCGTTTCAGTTCTGTGTGATGTGTGAAACACTCTTCACACTCTAGACACTTGTAAGGCTTCTCTCCAGTGTGAACTCTCATATGCAGCTTAAGGTTTCCTTTGAGTGTGAAGCTCTTTCCACACTGAGGGCAGGTGAAAGGCTTCTCTCCAGTGTGGACTCTCATGTGTTCCTGAAGTTTTGTTTTGTTTGTGAAACTCTTTCCACACTGACAGCATTTGTAAGGCTTCTCTACAGAGTGCATTTTTACATGATTCTTAAGGTGATTACTGTCAGTGAAACTCCTTTCACATTGATCACAAATAAAACAGTTCTCTCCTGAGTGAATCCTCATGTGATTATTAAAACTTTCTTTATGTCTGAAACTCTTTCCACACTGAGAGCATATGAACGGCTTCTCTTCTGTGTGTACTTTCATGTGAGTCTTCAGATTTCCTTTCATTGTGTAACTCTTCCCACACTGATTGGCAGGTGTGAGGCTTCTCTCCATTGTGAACTGTCAAGTGGGCATTAAGGTATTTTCTCTGTCTAAATCTCTTTCCACACTGAGTGCATATGAATGGCTTCTCTCCACTGTGGACTGTCATGTGGGCATTAAGGGTTTTTTTCTGTCTAAATCTCCTTCCACACTGAGTGCACATGAATGGCTTCTCTCCAGTGTGAACTCTCAAGTGGGCTTCAAGGCTTCCTTTTCGACTGAAACTCTTTCCACACTGTTTGCAGGTGTAAGGCTTCTCTCCAGTGTGAACTCTCGTTTTATGAGTCTGTGAGGAACTAGTAGATTTTTCCTCAGTCATGAAATCATGACATTTCTCATCCTGATTATTCTCTTCCATTTCGTTCATATCTTGACTCTCCTCTTTCAGCTTCATAAGGCCTAGGGTGAAAAGTAACAAAAACAAGTTAACATTATTTACACATGTAAAACATCAAATCCAACAAAATGCTATGCTAAATCCGAACATCCGAACATGTTCCGAAACGAACATCTGATCGGCGTTTAGATGAATATGTAAATATTCAGTGCCGTGCACTTTCTTCTCAGTAACAAAATAAACAACAAAAATGAGAGAACGGCAAGCGTTTTCATAGACAGCATAAGAAAAAGGTCTGATCATAACAGCATGGGTATGTTAGCACAAGCTCTGCAAAGTAGCACTCCAGTCACGTCGTCTTCATATAGCACTTTATTCAGTGGATTGCTTAAAATCAAGCAGATTTACAGTATCAAACATGAAAAACAGTGTTACTGCCTCATTTTTTTACAAGCACAACTTCATGTACTATAAAGTGGCTATCCAGTGTTTTCATGCTCACGCAAGTGAAGGCGGAGCCTCAGCGCACACCTCCTATTACGTTATTGTCACTGACCAATGGTAGTACGAAGGTGTTTTGCTGCTGGAGCGAACTTTTCCTGAAAGTTCGCTTTGGCAAGCCGTTTCGAACTTCCAAAAAGAACACAAAACGAACTTCGTTTTGGCCTGATTTTGTTCGAAATGACGTCACATCAGTTCGTTCTTCGATTTCGTTTGAAGTATACCGGGGCCTTAACACAAATCTTGAGGAAGAAGGTGGTTTTATCTTTGCAGCAGGTGGGAGTGAGAGGTCAAAAATATACTGCAGGTCCCAGGATTTAACAAGAATGGAGTCAACAAATGTTTAAAAAAGATTAAAGTGGAGGTTTTCTGTACAAAACCAAAACAAGGAAAGTCTGATATTCTGACAAATTGTACAACAGACACAAATCTGGCACCTCTGGGTTGAGGCGACATCTCTGGTCTGTTCTCCTGCGTCAAAGTAAGCTTTCCTTCGAAGATAAATCTCTTCGTCCTGCACAAACTAAACAAGATACTACAGGGAATGTGTTATCACAGAGATTAACTACTGTTGTTTGTCAAATATAAGTGTGTCACTTTAGTTTTAATATTATGTTTTGTAGGCTCTGCTGCAGCCAAACCATTGTAACCTATCAAAAGTTGAGAGAGTTTTATTAGGCTAACTACTGGGCCAAAGTTATTTGTCATTTGAGGTGCTTGATTTGAACACATTTACCTTATGGCTTGTTTAACTGAATGCAATGTTTTTTGTCTGTAATTCTGAGGTGCGTTTCCCTTACAACAGGGGTGTATAACTTAGTTGGAGGGTCACAGATCTGCAGAGTTTAGTACAATTCTTGCTCTAACACACACCTTGCAGTTTTTAAATAAGCCTGAAGGACTTGATTAGCTGGATCAGGTGCATTAAATTAAAGTTGAAGCTAAACTCAGCAGGGCTGTGGCCCTCCAGGAACTGAGCATTTCCCAAAAACAACTACTGTTGAATGTTCAGTCATTACCAACAGAGTTCACCAGAGCTTGCAACTGTAGTGGGCTAACGATGATTTTTGGAAACAAAAGCATCATTGTAGAAATTAACTAGCTAGTCGTGACTGTTTCCCTAAACTGTAGTAAGTAGTTCCCTTTCAGTAAGTCACTCTCGACATCTCAATGGACCAAAGAATTGGGATCTCGCTAGAGATCTACTCGCTAGAGATCTACTTCGGAATGCGATTACTGCATTCAGCTGCTCTGCCTGGAAGCACGGGTATAAAGGAGCAGCAGGTGCAAGCGCATATCATCTTTTCACTTCGGAGCCGAGCCGAAGTTGGTGACCCGGCAGCCCATCAGTGGTACAGCAACTGTGGCGACAGGACGAGAGGTCTCTGTTCCCTCCTTCAGGGAACGAGGGTTACATAGTGTAACAAAGACGTTCCCTTTCAGTCGGTCACTCGACGCCTCATCGGACCAAGACGAATTGGGATCCCTACCAAAGCGCCACAGATGCTGCCGACTTCCAGTGCCTTGCGTAAGACAGCCGGGCCAACTCGTAGATGGGACAGAGCTTACACAGAGAGATGAACACTGCCCACTCATTGAGCTTGGATAACACTAGGGAAACAAATAGGAGAATAGGAGGCTGTAAAAGCCACATAATTGTGCAATAATTGCATGCCAACGTGCATTGGCTCATTTTAGTTACACTTGAAGTAGATTAGTCTCTCTAGCTAAATCCCAATTCGTCGGTCCGACAAGACATCTCCATTCCCTCTTTCAGGGAATGAGGATTACATTCAACAGTACTAAAGACTGAAGTTTGGTTTCTGCAATGAACATTGCATCTGAGGAATACTTAATTTTGTTTTATTTGATCTGGGTCCATTTTACATCATACACATTTATGCACTCTTCAAGAATGGCACTGGTTGTTGACATGCTAAAATTTGTGATTGAAATGTATATATAAATGGAATTCAAGATATATACAGTGAGTATGGAAAGTATTCAGACCCCCTTAAATTTTTCACTCTTTGTTAAATAATTTTAGCAAATGGCTGCAATATAAGTTCATTTTTTTCCCTCAATGTACACACAGCACCCCATATTGACCTAAAAACACAGAATTGTTGACATTTTTGCAGATTTATTAAAAAAGAAAAACTGAAATATCACATGGTCCTAAGTATTCAGACCCCCTTAAATTTTTCACTCTTTGTTATATTGCAGCCATTTGCTAAAATCATTTAAGTTCATTTTTTTTCCTCATTAATGTACACACAGCACCCCATATTGACAGAAAAACACAGAATTGTTGACATTTTTGCAAATTTATTAAAAAAGAAAAACTGAAATATCACATGGTCCTAAGTATTCAGACCCTTTGCTCAGTATTCAGTAGAAGCACCCTTTTGATCTAATACAGCCATGAGTCTTTTTGGGAAAGATGCAACAAGTTTTTCACATCTGGATTTGGGGATCCTCTGCCATTCCTCCTTGCAGATCCTCTCCAGTTCTGTCAGGTTGGATGGTAAACGTTGGTGGACAGCCATTTTTAGGTCTCTCCAGAGATGCTCAATTGGGTTTAAGTCAGGGCTCTGGCTGGGCCATTCAAGAACAGTCACGGAGTTGTTGTGAAGCCACTCCTTCGTTATTTTAGCTGTGTGCTTATGGTCATTGTCTTGCTGGAAGGTAAACCTTCGGCCCAGTCTGAGGTCCTGAGCACTCTGGAGAAGGTTTTCGTCCAGGATATCCCTGTACTTGGCCGCATTCATCTTTCCCTCGATTGCAACCAGTCGTCCTGTCCCTGCAGCTGAAAAACACCCCCACAGCATGATGCTGCCACCACCATGCTTCACTGTTGGGACTGTATTGGACAGGTGATGAGCAGTGCCTGGTTTTCTCCACACATACCGCTTAGAATTAAGGCCAGAAAGTTCTATCTTGGTCTCATCAGTCCAGAGAATCTTATTTCTCACCATCTTGGAGTCCTTCAGGTGTTTTTTAGCAAACTCCATGCGGGCTTTCATGTGTCTTGCACTGAGGAGAGGCTTCCGTCGGGCCACTCTGCCATAAAGCCCCGACTGGTGGAGGGCTGCAGTGATGGTTGACTTTCTACAACTTTCTCCCATCTCCCGACTGCATCTCTGGAGCTCAGCCACAGTGATCTTTGGGTTCTTCTCTCTCACCAAGGCTCTTCTCCCCCGATAGCTCAGTTTGGCCGGAAGGCCAGCTCTAGGAAGGGTTCTGGTCGTCCCAAATGTCTTCCATTTAAGGATTATGGAGGCCACTGTGCTCTTAGGAACCTTAAGTGCAGCAGAATTTTTTTTGTAAGCTTGGCCAGATCTGTGCCTTGCCACAATTCTGTCTCTGAGCTCTTCAGGCAGTTCCTTTGACCTCATGATTCTCATTTGCTCTGACATGCACTGTGAGCTGTAAGGTCTTATATAGACAGGTGTGTGGCTTTCCTAATCAAGTCCAATCAGTATAATCAAACACAGCTGGACTCAAATGAAGGTGTAGAACCATCTCAAGGATGATCAGAAGAAATGGACAGCACCTGAGTTAAATATATGAGTGTCACAGCAAAGGGTCTGAATACTTAGGACCATGTGATATTTCAGTTTTTCTTTTTTAATAAATCTGCAAAAATGTCAACAATTCTGTGTTTTTCTGTCAATATGGGGTGCTGTGTGTACATTAATGAGGGAAAAAATGAACTTGATTTTAGAAAATGGCTGCAATATAACAAAGAGTGAAAAATTTAAGGGGGTCTGAATACTTTCCGTACCCACTGTATATTGTAAGAAAGCTAGCTTGTGCCAAAGAGCATAACGTGGTCTGCTTGTCATACTAACAAATGTCACACTAATGAATGTCAGTAGAGCTAGGGCAAATCATTGCATTATGATGGAAGATGTGACCATAGTTGGCTATAATGCGTTATGGTAATGTACTATAATCACGCCATGATGCAGGCAGTGTTTAAATTAGAAAAAAGTAGAAAAAAATACTATGGTAGTCAATGGAGGGTGAGATCTGCTTAGTTACAAACATTCTTCCAAATATTGTCCTTTGAGTTCAGCAGAACAAAGACATTCATGCAGGTTTGAAACAACTTGAGGGCGAGTAAATGATGACAATTTCCTTTTCTGGGTGAACTATCACTTTAATTCAGAAGTAGATATTGGGTTTGATGTTAGCCAAAATAAAACAATTATTTTGTCTATTTCTTTCATTTCTTTCCCCCCTAAATTAACATGTGACACAAATTGCGTCCATAAATAGATTTAAAGAGATCATGACACAGAATGACTGAAGAAAGACTGAGAATGAAACCAACCTGTTTGTTCCTCAGTATCTTCATGTTTGACTCTGAATGTTTCTTCAATCTTCACAGTCTTCACTCTCCTCTTTAATAAACTCCATCTTTATAATAGTGTGTCACGTGGATCTCAGTCGCTTCACCAGGAGTTTCTCTGTGTGTTTGGACACTCTGTCATGATCAAGATGAGAATAATTAACAGAAAGAAAAACATCTCAATCAGATCTAGTTCAGTAGTTCAGTACACTGGTGAGAGAGTAAGAGTGAGAGTTAATGGACTTAAATCATCTGATTAGACTAAAAACACTCAAAACTAGCACTACAAATTAATTAAAGAAGCTTGATTTCTCCTTCATTACTTGCCAGAGACCAAACAGTGTGTTTATGAAAGAGAATGAGAAATGAGACCTTTTCTGTTACACGTTTACTCACAAAAATAGTTCATTGCTGTTATTTATGCACTTTTACACATAAAAACTTTGTTCTTTACTGTTATTAGATACATTAATAAGTTAATTTAAAAAATAATTCATTTTTTATAGCTCTCTATATAATTGTCTGAACATGCTGCACTGATTTAAACATTTCATTTGATTAAAAACACAAACCTTTCTTCAGCAGAAGAATCACAGATGCACGAGTGCGGCGCAGCCTTATGACGTCATGTCAATACACCAAAATAAAAGTCCCGTTCACACGAAATAGAAGTTCACATACAGAAAACACTTTAAAAAAATGATCAGATAGAAGTTTATTCAAAGGACAAATCACAGATTCCCAAAGCTATCAATACCACTGAGATTTTTTAAAAGCTTCTAAAAAATTACACAAACTACAGAGCATTAATTCTCATGAATACATTTCAAGCATCTTGATCTTCATTAACAATTTGTAGTTAAAAATTAAGTTTGTCATTGCAGAGAGATCTACTAATGTATTACCTAACAATATAATATTATTTACTGTATTAACTAAATCTGAATCCTTGTCATGATAATTATATATCCATCTTATTCCATCTCAGTTTCTCCACAGAATATAAGATCAATAAATAAAATCAAATGTCATCTTTGTTTTGTTAAAGTGCATTATATTAAAAGGGCCATGACTCTTAAAGTCCCCGCAGATGCACACTGCTCCATTTTTCTGTACAACCGGGACTATTGGAGTAGCCCATTCACTGTACTGTACCAGTGACAGTACTCCCATTTCATGACACGGTTCAGCTCCACTTTGACATTTGGATGAAGAGCATACGTAACGACTCTGGGCTGGCAAAACTTGGGTTTGTGTCTAGGTTTCAATGCTATTTTAACTTTTATGCTCTTCATTTCTCTCAACTGTTTAACTTCTAGTGTATTCAACTTGACTTTTTATTTCTTTGCAGCTCAGTTTGCTCTGACACAACCGCTCTCTGCTATAGAGTGGTAGATAGTCCCCCCGCACAACATACAATGGAAGATCAGCTGTCTGCTTGCCCATTTTCACATGCACATCAATTACACCTTCAGGATGCAATGCTTGTCCAGTGTTTGGAGAACAATGTCAGTTGAGCAAAGGGGCATTGGGCATTTTTGCTGTGTTTCCACTCTTAGTTTTTCTGTCATTGCTACTTCTCCTGCAAACGTGACTGATATGGCCCGTTTTTCCACATGTATTACATTTTTTGTCCTTAACTCTTGTGTTGACACTGTCACACAAAGAAAATGTCATGAGCAACAATACCAAAGTGATCATTTTCTTTAAATTTTCCTAATTTAAAAACAAATCAAAATGATAAACACCAGGGGCGTCATTTATAAAACTTTGCGTAGATTTCATCCTAAAAGTGTACGTACAAAGCTTAATTCTGTGTACGCACAAAAATATTCTGATTTATAAAACCATGCGTATGCCAGAACCTGCGCACAAATCCCTTTATAAATCCCAGTCAGCGGAAGATTGTGCGTACGTGCATCTCCACCCCGTCTCTTCCCCGAAATCACCATATATGGAGCTTACGACGCCTAGTTTTACTATGCATAACCTCATCTGCATATCATTTCCATACATGTTCCCATCCACGTGACACCATGGTTAATACCGTCAAAGGTACAAGACATTGGAAAATATTAGATATGGACTATAAATGCCATTTGTGCCACACATTATATTGATAAAGATCATCCAATATCCTCTTTATGTTTTAGAATAAATATATCAAAATATCCATAAAAACAAAATTGTATAGAATACTTAAGATAAAGGTTTTAGAATAGAGTTGATTCATTCATTTCCACTGGCCAAATAGTATTTTAATAGTTTTAAACAATTTGAATCAAATTTATGCAGTTTATGCAGTGATGAACATATCTTTAGGAAGTTTATAGGCTATTTTTAGTGGAAACAGATCGGCCTACTTATTTACTGCAGTGTAATCGTCTGTCTCGGCGTGTCACTGACAAAGTATTTTAAAAAGAAAACATGCAAATCTTACCGTTTCCTCATATTATATCCTTCAAATGGTAATTGTTTGAAGATCCTTCACACTACATCAACACCTCCTGCAGCTGCGGTTGCGGTTGTAAGCTATTATTATTGGACCTATTCAGACTGGACAACGGACCGTTCGACCACCGAATCCAGCAGTGTCTTCCATAATATCGAAGTTAAGTGTGCATCACTGATCATTGTTCTCACTAAAATATTTTGTATAACATCTGCAGTTTAGATTCAAGAGGAATTATTGTGCTTCCAGCGCTCCTCGCTGTCATTAAAACAGCGTGTCACAGGAAAAGTGATCGAAAGTAGCACATCTACTATCTCAATTCATATCACTTTTGTTTAACTTCTGCGTAATGTAATTTCAGTGCTTATCGGCAATAGTGAAAGTGTAACATTAATGTAAATGTTTATCAAATGAAAACGTGTTTCCATGCGAGTTTAAATAATTATTTTATTTATTTAAACTGTTATTGTGAACATGAACTGTATTTATGATTATGACTCATAATGAGGGTTTAAAGTGGTTTTCCTCCATCTGCCGTCAGTCCCTCAGCTCACCATCAGCGTCGCCAAACTGCTCTGTCTCCAAAACGTTCATACGCATGGGTCAGAGTTTGCGTGGAATTACGCAAATTTTCCCGTCAAGTTTGTTTTTATAAATCACAACTTATGCGTGGAAACTGGCATACACACGTTTCCAGCTCCGTTTTGTGCGTGTGCACGCTTTATAAATGAGGCCCCAGGTCTTTATGTGAACTCATGCAAGTGACTGACAAAATAATTTTTATGTACCTTGCAACTGGTTATTTTATGAAATTATCCACATGACTGATAACAGGATATTGCATGTGCCTTGCAGACAATGCTTTTACACCATATTAAACAATTAGGCAATGTACTAAAATAGTGAACAGTACAAAAAAGAAGCATATCTTATCAAGTTTGTCAACTCCTTGTTTGTTTTTGCTGTAGTAGATGACTTCTAGCTTCTTGTCCTCCCTGGTACTCACAAGGGTATCTTTATGTAGAGTGGTCGTCAGTAGGACATTCTTCTGTTTCTTCGAGCAGAATGACCAGGGCCGGGGGAAGCGCTGGTCAAACTAGGGAATTGACCAGGGGGCAAGACCACTGGAGGGTGCCACAGGCTGCACCATGACGAGCACGAACATTGAATAATCGATGGCTTTGTTAAGAGCAGGTAATCACAATGAGAAGTTCAAATTCTAGTGGTGCTGAATACAGAAGGCATGCACAGGCAAAATGGAAAAGCTTGGAAAGCTATCCAAAATGAACTTTTTCCTGAAAGGTTCTGATACTGCTGAAGAAGCTAACCTTAGTCTAGCTAGTTCTAGTGCTTGTGGAGCAGTGACTAAAGAGCAGAGGGGTGGAAAGACGAAGGATGGAGACATGGCATGCTCTCAAGTCTGGAATTGCTGGTAAAACAACTGAACTGTTGTAACATGGAGCTGATCAAGAGCGAGAGAAATCACTGGTGTGCCGTACTAACCAGAATCATCAGCACAATATGCCATTTAGCTGAACAGAATTTAGCCTTTCACCTGATGTTTCTCACATTGAACAAATGTCAGTTATTCTGTGTAGTGTGGCTTGCGAGACATCTGATGTTTTGATAACAGAACACTTTACAGGACTGTGTGCCTATCAAGTGATCACTGGTTACTTTCAGAATTTGCATAAATAATGTGTAACTTATTTGTTGGTATTGCTTTGCAAAGGTGTAATTGGGTAATTCACAGGGTAAATGCCTATTGCAAACATTGCATCATTTTTACACAAGCTCAAATGGTGGCTATCAGTACTACAATAGCTGTTTTTCCACTGTTGGGCCAGTGCGAGCCAGGGCTAACAGCGTGATGTGCTGGGCCAGTACGCTTTGGACCTCAAGAACGAGGCCAAAATCAAGTTGCGTTTACACTGTCGGGCCAGTAGCCTGGCCAGGGGTTTCCAAACACATTCCCGGAGCCTCCCCAGCACTGCACATTTTGTGTTTGGGAACCCCTGCAGTAGGCAGGCTCACCTAGTTACCTCAGTAGTATTCTGCATCCCTCCACCACTCCAACTCCTCAATCTCAGCCGGTGATATGGAGAACAACTGTGGGTCTGAGCTCAATTTCGAGCCATCAATCTCCTCGGAAAGCATTGCAGAAGGTCCACGAGCCGGAACTGAACTTGGCTCACCTGAGCTGCCCAAAAGACTACTTATCAGCACAGATGATGGGACATTATTTTCAACTTGACTGCAATGTTTTATTCTACATCATTCAATGCATATTGCCTTTACATAAATGAGCCTTTATGCTATGCCCAATTATGCATTTTTCTAAGAGTTTCTCCTAAATCGGCAAGTTAAGGTTTTGTGAATGCAGACCCTGAAGTTTCTAAATCATCTTGAAAACTTAAAATCATGCAGTAACTTTAACATGGAGGGGATTGTGTGTGGAGAAGGTTGATTGGGGACAGTCCCAGTTTTGGGTGTTTGGTCCCCAACTGGAGCCGTTCTCAGAAATGAGAGGTCATTTTACAGCATATTCAAAACACCCCACAAATACATTGCAAAAAATGCTGTTGACCAACATATATGACATGACATATATTACATGACTTGATGTATTTTTATTTATGTATTTATGTTAGTGTGATATTTTTATTACACTGATGACAATTGTCTTTCTCCACAGTGACTGCGCAGATGATTGTTGAAATTGCTCCTTATACTAAACCTTATCACACTGAGGAAAATGGCATTTTCTTCTCAGAATGAGTTTGCAAATGCCGTTTCAGTTCTGTGTGATATGTGAAACACTCTTCACACTGAAGACACTTGTAAGGCTTCTCTCCAGTGTGAACTCTCATGTGAATCTTAAGGTTTCCTTTAAGCGTGAAGCTCTTTCCACAATGAGGGCAGGTGAAAGGCTTCTCTCCAGTGTGGATTCTCATGTGATCCTCAAGTTTTGCTCTGTATGTGAAACCCTTTTCGCACTGACGGCATATGTAAGGCTTCACTACGGTGTGATTTTTTACATGATTCTTAAGGTGATTACTGTCAGTGAAACTCCTTTCACACTGATCACAAATAAAACAGTTCTCTCCTGTGTGAATCATCATGTGATCATTAAGGCTTACTTTCTGTCTAAAACTCTTTCCACACTGAGAGCATATGAACGGCTTCTCTCCTGTGTGAACTCTCATGTGAGTCTTCAGATTTGTTTGTAGTGAGAAGCTCTTCAAACACAGTTTGCAGGTGTGAGGCTTCTCTCCAGTGTGATTTCTTATGTGGGCATTAAGGTTTTTTTTCTGTGTAAATCTCTTTCCACACTGAGGACATATGAACGGCTTCTCTCCAGCATGGATTTTCAAGTGGACTTTAAGGCTTTCTTTTCGATTGAAACACTTCCCACACTGTTGACAGGTGAAAGGCTTCTCTCCAGTGTGAATTCTCATGTGAGTCTCAAAACTTTCTTTTCGACTGAAACTCTTTCCACACTGTTGGCAGGTGTGAGGCTTCTCTCTAGTGTGAACTCTCATCTGGAGGTTTCTAGTGTCTGTTTTATGAGTCTGTGAGTAACTAATAGATTGTTCTCCAGTCATGAAATCATGACATTTCTCATACTGATTTTTCTCTTCCATTTCATTCAGTTCTTGACTTTCCTCTTTCAGCTCCATCAGGCCTAGGGAAAAAAAGAAACAAATTCAAGTTAACACCATTTAGACGTGTAAAACTGCAAATCCAACAACATGTATGCTGAATCCTATACCCACTAAACAAATGAAAAACGTGTAACCTGTAATCTCAGAACCTCTTGTCAATGTTGTTCATTCTTTGCTTTCTTTAGGACACGTCCCAAATACTTTAAAGCTGGCAGTTATCAAAGCCCTTATAAAAACCCACAGTAGAGCACTGGATTGGGATCCCGCAGGTCCCGACTCAAATGCAGCAGGAGCAGGCGGTTTTACCTTTGCTGCCGGTGGGAATGTGAGGTCAAAAATATACTCCATTAAATCCCTTCTATTACTAATGCACATAAATCACGTCACACCTAGGAGGCAGTGCAATCCAAACAACTTGCATAATTTTCCTATGTCTTCTAGTTCCATTCATTGCTAAAACAATTGAACAAGTCTTTTTTTTTAACCAAGTCACTACCTTTCTTGCACAGAATGACAAAGTGTTTTATCTTTCCTAAAGAAAACAATTGTAGAATTAGTTTGCTTACTATAAAAACCAGACGTGTTTTGAGAACTACGTGATTACAAGGGTCAGATGTATCTGAGAAATTAGTTTGGCCACTAAGCATATTTTGCTGGTAGTTTTCAACCAGACAACAGGAAGATGTGAAATGTATAAGATCATTATTAAGGGTGTCACATGAAGGCTTCTTGCCTCCAGGAAGTGTTGAGAGTTTTTGATACAATGTTACATTTTGCCTATGAGAAAGGGTTGACCATCAATTGGCAGAATTCCACCACGAGAGATTAAGTCAAGACTAGCTGGCATTCAGCCACCCTTACAAAGACAATTATCTCTTGCATAAGTAACACCTGCAGTTTAATTGGAGAAGTGACTGTGGTGAAAATGTTGGGGAGTACTTGGGAGACTCCAGGAGGAGAAAGGGAGGAAAGCACCTATAAATAAGATCATGGAAAAGAACTGTAGAACTCCAGTGTGTTCATGTTTTTACTCACAGAGCTCTTACCTCAACAAACTACAGACGAAATGAGTCATAGAAGCATTCTACACAAATGAAGGCAGAGCCTTGGCGCACACCTATTTAGTTATCGTCATGGACCAGTGGTAGTACGAAGTTGTTTTGCAACTTTTCCTGAAAGTTTGCTTTGTCAAGCCGGTTCGAACTTCCAAAAAGAACACAAAACAAACTTTGTTTTGACCTGATTTTGTTTGAAATTACGTCACATCAGTTCGTTTGTCTATTTCGTTTTTTTTTTTTTACACAGTTTTAACAGATAAGAAAAATTATAAAAACTGAGATTCAGATGTGGAGCTGGTATCTCACTTTGTTGCTTGTTAATAAAGTTAAACTCCTGGGACCTGGAGATTCGACTCAGAGTTTTCTTTGAGACCAGAATTGAAGGAACATCGAATTTGCCACAACAAGGACAACCTCCTGGACAACAACCAGTCTGGTTTCAAAAGCAGACACTCGACTGAAACTGCCCTGCTCTCAGTTACTGAGGCTCTAAGACTGACTAGATCAGCTTCTAAATCTTCAGTACTCATCTTGCTGGATCTGTCTGCTGCTTTTGACACTGTTAACCAAGTCTTACCTCTCAGGTAGATCCTTCAGGGTGTAATGGAGGGTGAGGTCTCCAAGCCACATCATCTAGCTACTGGGGTGCCTCAGGGCTCAGTGCTTGGACCACTTCTCTTCTTCTACATGTCATCACTAGGATCTGTCATTCAGGAACATGGTTTTTCCTATCACTGCTATGCTGATGACACACAACTCTACCTCTCATTCCTCTCATGATCTAACGGTAGCTGCTTGTATCTCAGCCTGCCTGAGAGACAGTTTCTGCTGGATAAAGGACCACCACCTTCAACTCAACCTTGCAAAGACAGAGCTGCTTGTGGTCCCGGCCAACCTAACACTCCATCACAACTTCTCCATTCAGCTAGGTTTGTCTAACATAACTCCATCCAGGACAGCCAGGAACCTTGGAGTCATGACTGATAATCAGACAACATTGCTTGAACTGCCCAGGACCTGCAGATTTGCCTTTTACAACATCAGGAAGATTAGGCCCTTCTGATCCTCACAAATAGTTTAGAAAAATCATTTGCAACATCATTCATTAAAACATCTCTCTATTTGACTCCATATTGCTCATAAAACTATATTTCAGCGAATTCAGACCAAGATGACAGCTCATCTCATGAAGACACACTGCAACACTGATAAGAAAACATAAAGACATCCTAATTTTTACCATTCAATTTTCAGAAGAAAATAAACTTGTTTGCATTTACCTCAATAGTATTTTATATTTTTCTTTATTACATTACTTTTTTGTTCAAACGGCAAATGTCAACAAGGGATCTCTGTGCAAGCATCATCTACAGGTTCATTTTCTAATGCTGGGGCTATTATCAATCAGGAGCGGGCTTGTCTGTCTCCTAAAAAAGCAGACATGCACATTTTTTGAAGAACTGCTGAGTGATTTAAAGATCTTAAGTATGCAGCAGTGAGCCTCACATACTGACTTGAAACTGTTCATTTTGCACTGAAAACTATTTGAACTTTATAGGTAATGTAATCTTGTTAAAACGGATTTCATAAAATCGAATTCAAGGTATCGGTAAGCGCATTATTATATATATATATTTTTTACATTACATTTTTTTACATTGTGGGATTAAGAAAACAGTCCCGTGCAGAACTATAACCTGCAGTCTGACCCAAGAGAACTGGTTAATTTCAGGCAGATCTCAAATCTGCCATTCATCTATAACATATTAGACAAATAGTGTCCTTGTACTGGTCTTTTATCCTCTTTGCATTGTGTTGTGTCAATAAAGCTTGCGCTTCAAGAAATCTTCTCCCATCATCAATCTATACACAGAGAAAACATTGAGCGAGTTGATATATTCCAGCATATTCCACACTCCTCGTGCTGGCACTACAATAAAACACAAATTTTTCACTCTGTTTAGCAATATCTAACACTTTTCTTGACGTCTGTTAAATATTTTCAAATTTCTTCTAAGATGAGGCACCTGTTTCTAACTAATGATTATTACAAATAGACCTGGTGTCACAGACAGGGCTTAGCCTAAACCAGGATTAAGCCTTAGTTCAATTAGGGAATTTAAGTAGCTATTATAAATGTTCACTAGAAAAGAAAAAAAAAAACATTACTGGTGTGCATCTTGAGACAAAACAATGGCTCTGACATATTATAAGATCTGTCAGTACAAGTTACTTTCAGTTCTGTCATGACAACTCTCGGAGTGTTTGGTATGGTAATGGATATGACAATGTAGATATTCTTGGTCTTGGCGGAACAGATCTGCTACGCTGCTGCTGCTGCTTAATTGCTGCTGCTGCTGTTGATTATTGCTGCTGCTGCTGCTGTTGATTATTGCTGCTGCTGCTGCAGAGCAAGTACGGGACTTGCTACTGCCAATACATACACGACCCGCTGCTGTGAGCAAGTAAGACATGCTGCTGCTGTACGATATAGCGTACATGAATAACCCCCCAACAAAGCAGGTGACATGATATGGACAATACAAGCCGGTGTATTGTATGTCAGAGATCCCCCATCAAAGCAGAAGGCAAGATGATGATTCACCCTAACCCCCCAGCAGATCTACCGCCAAAACATATGTACTGCTGCTGCTCCGAAGAGCCATAGGAACCGTGTGTATACTATCTATGTGTGCCCGGCCCATTTTTTGCCACGACAGTGGGCTGTAAGGCTTGGCTCTAGTGGTCTATTAGACTATGTGTGCCTGGGCTACCACGCCGAATGGCTTAACTCTAGTGGTCTATTAGACTATGTGTGCCTGGGCTACCACGCCGAATGGCTTAGCTCTAGTGGCCTATGTCTATGTGTGTCTGAGCCAATGCTCAAACATACCAATTAGAACGCGCATTATGTGTGGCTTTAACAAATGGTAAAACGTTGCAGGCTAATAGAGATGAGAAACCCTCCACGACCACCTGAGCAAATAATTGTATAATGACGTAGCATCGTTTGAAAATGTCACTGGACCCTGTATACTCCTAAAAGTAACTCATTTGGATGAACGGAAAATTAATGAGCATGACTCCAACATGCCTCAGCTGACCCAGCCCGAACACGTAGGTACACGAAACATCAGCCTTGAAGAGTTGTTGAGTTGAGCAATACTATGAAACATTTAGATTTACAGTCATAATATGAATGAGATTAATAAAACCCAATATTTTTAATTAATATTCTATTTGTCTAAGTTGCATTCTAATGCATTTCTATTATATCTTTGTCCCATATAAAATGGTTATGTCGGTTGATGCAATTTGACAGTGAATCCTATAACATCATTTCTCAGCGTGCAACCGGCTGTCGGTCCTCACATATAAACACAAATGAAACGTATGGCCGCGAGCGTGTAAAACGTTCACTTATCTCAGTAGCGAACTCAAGTTCGGCTACGTCAATGGCTGACCACCACACTACAAAGTGTCTTTTATTTACGCTCCTGTTAATGAATACCTCGGCATTTTAAGCAAAGACAGATTTCTGACAGTCATGCAGCCACCGCTCAGATCAACAAAGCGCGTCCATAATTCGGCTACACTTCCAGCCGCTGCAACACGCTGCATAGAAAACGCCTAATGTTATCCAGAGCGCAACACGTTTATACTATACAGATTATAACACAAAATACACATTAAGCATACTGAGGCGCTCTTGCCTCGTTGGAGAACTGCCTTGGCACGCTCTAGAGTAAGCAGAAATGATAAATATCATTATACGTGAAATCCATTAATTAAATGACTTACCGACCTTGCAAAATCGCTGTTCGTCCTGTAGTATGAAAAGTATATGCCCAATAAAATCCGAATACGCTGCTCATGTACTTAGTATGTAAATAAGATGAAAACATTGTTTGCATTTTAATCATGATATATTCAGATTGCATGATCACTCATTAGCCGACACAAACTCATCTCAAACTCATAGCAACAGGTTACTTTAGCCCTGCACGCACCGCAACGTCTGCTGCGTTCTATGTTATGTTGTTGATATCCGCTCCATTGCTATCTGAATTGTTATCCATACTACTGCTGCTGTACAAAATACTTGCTGTAGTTTCGTTAGAATGTGATACAAGGCGAAACCTGTTTCCGTTTAAGTTCAGCAAGCTTGTCTCTGTATCATTATACACATGCATATGCGCTAGCTGCTAAAATGCTTAGTAATTCTCTCAAAGCATTAACAGACTGTTGATATGACATAGAATTGGTAAAGCAGACTACGCAAAATGCAGTGATATAGTGTAAAACCCATGTACTTATCTTAGATGATTCTGAAGCACGCTGCGCTACTAAGCAATGCTAACTCATGTATTTAAAGATTAAGCACGCAGCTCATTGGCTACTAAAACAGGAGGAACCAATCATCTGTGACCTATAGATAATGATGTGATGATTAGCAGGTGTGTTAAAGGACCTATTAGCCTGCGCCATCTAGAGTTTCATGCCAGAACTTTGTATTTAAAACAGAATCAGAATCAGAAAGAGCTTTATTGCCAGGTATGTTGTTTACACATACTAGGAATTTGTTTTAGTGACAGAAGCTCCACAGTGCAACAGAGTGACAGCGACAAGACAAGACACATGATAAAAAGAATAAAATAATAATATACAAATTTACAAGATAGACAAAGTGCAAAAAAAGCAAAAGACAATATATAATATAGACAATTGTATGTACAGTTATGTGTGCAAATTGAGATATAAATACACATTATTTACTTAAAACGCTTAATAGTGTTGTGTGTTCTGTGTTTGTCAAGTGTTCATGAGATGGATTGCTTGAGGGAAGAAACTGTTCCTGTGTCTGGTCGTTCTGGTGCTCAGGGAAACCTGAATGACTCCACTGCAGTCACAGTGCTGTTCATGATGGTGAGTGGGGGGAGAGCAGGGGGGTTTCTCCTGAAGTCCACAATCATCTCCACTGTCTTGAGCGTGTTGAGCTCCAGGTTGTTAAGACTGCACCAGACAGCCAGCTGTTCAACCTCCAGTCTGTAAGCAGACTCGTCACCGTCCCGGATGAGGCCGATCGGTGTGGTGTCATCCGCAAACTTCAGGAGCTTGACAGAGGGGTCTTTAGAGGTGCAGTCGTTGGTGTAGAGGGAGAAGAGCAGTGGGGAGAGGACACAGCCCTGAGGGGCGCCGGTGCTGATGGTGAGGGTGCTGGATGAGAGTTTTCCCAGCCTCACTAGCTGCTGCCTGTCTGTCAGGAAGCTGCTGATCCACTGACAGACAGAGGTGGGCACGGAGAGCTGAGTTAGTTTAGGCTGGAGGAGTGATGGGACAATGGTGTTAAAAGCAGAGCTGAAGTCCACAAACAGGATCCTCACATAAGACCCTGGTCTGTCCAGATGCTGGAGAACATAATGCAGTCCCATATTGACTGCATCATCCACAGACCTGTTTGCTCTGTAGGCAAACTGCAGGGGGTCCAGTAAGGGTCCAGTGATATACTTCAGATAAGCCAGAACCAGTCTTTCAAATGACTTCATGGCCACAGACGTTAGAGCCACAGGTCTGTAGTCATTTAGTCCAGTAATTTTGGGTTTCTTTGGGACGGGGATGATGGTGGAGCGTTTGAAGCATGAGGGGACTTCGCACAGCTCCAGTGATCTGTTGAAGATCTGTGTGAAGATGGGGGCCAGCTGGTCAGCGCAGGTTTTCAGACAGGCTGGTGAAACGCTGTCTGGGCCTGGTGCCTTTCTTCTCTTATCTTTCTGAAGACCTGGCGCACGTCATCTTCACTGAACTGAATTGCAGGTGTGGGGGAGAGGGGGGTTGTTGGAGGTGTGAATGGTGATTTTTCAAACCTGCAATAAAACCCATTCAGATCATCTGCCAGTTGTTGATTCTCCACAGAGCTGGGGGATGGTGTCTTGTAGTTGGTGATAACTTTCAGACCTTTCCACACTGAAGCTGTGTCATTAGAAGAGAACTGATTCTGAAGTTTATCAGAATAATTCCTCTTTGCCACTCTGATCTCCTTTTCCAGTGTGTATTTGGCCTGTTTGTACAAGACTCTGTCCCCTTTTCTGCGAACATCTTCTTTGGCCTGACGGAGCTGGCTGAGTTTTGCAGTGAACCAGGGTTTGTCGTTGTTGTAAGGTGAATACATTAAAATGTTGTAAAATTTACCATGTTGTAAGGTGAATACTGCACTGTAGTCTAGGGCTAGCTTAAGCCTTGTCCATGAAACCGGTGGATAATCTACCTAAACTTGACCCGCTTGGAAGAGTGGGCCAGAGCGCGGTTTGGTTGAGCTCAAGCGCGGTTCACATGCAGTGTGAGCGCTTACCGTGTCTGAGAATGGAACAACTGCTACTTTTGTGTGAGCTTCTGTCATCATTACAACAGCAAACATCTTTATTACTACTCTGATAGTACACTTATCAATTCATGTAATTAATTTGAGTGTATTTGGTTTTATAACGGGTCTGCTTCTCAACTTGATGAACAGGAAGTGTAGTTTGCAAATAAAGCTGCAAATTCCTCCACGTCAGCTGCCTTTGTAATAATCCTCTGATACGTGCAAGTGAAAATAGTAATGATAAAATCATAAATGATAAATATATTAGGCAGTATCTTAGCGCAAGTGCATTTCTTCATGTTTTCTTTCATTCAAAAAAGTTGCATCGTATATGATTTAAGCCTGCTCCGGCCTGGAACATTAAATGCAATGTGAGTGCGGGCCAGCAGGGGAGTAGGGACAATTGCACTCTGGCTCGGTTCAAGGCAACACTCCGAGATTGGATGTTTAGAAATAGTTGTGGATATTGGATGTAATCATATTTATCACATTTAAAGGGGTGGACAATTGGATCCTTTCCCTCAAGATGGTTCTTTTAAACCAGAGGATATAGAAAGTGCAAATTTGATGACTAATGGGGGATGGGGAGATCCAAAATGGATTAATAAATACATGAAAGAGTGTAACAGTAAATGGAAAGAGATTAAAACATGTTGGGATAGTGGCTTACGGTCTGACCCCTTCCCTCTCGCTAGGGGCACCAGACAGGGCTGCCCACTAAGGCATAAGGGGCATTTCTAAAAGAGGTACTGAGCACAAAATAGCATTGTATGTGGATTATATATATATAAAGTGAGAAAAGAACTGAGAAAAGTAGTCTTGTGCATCAGTCAAGGTCTTCCAGGGTGTGGACCCCTCCTTTTGGAGGAGGTCCTAAGAAAATGTACCATAGAGAATGGTATCCATAATATGTCTGTGATTGTAATGGAAACTTGTTTTAGGTAGACTTGTGTATTTAACTTTTCATGTGTGTGGGTTTTTTTGTTGTTGTTGTTGTTGTTGTTTTTCTTTCTTTTTTGTATTATGCATACTTATGGATATATAGGTTTATATTTATAGTATTTAATTCTTCATCTGAATTGATGTTCTTTGTTTTTTTAATGTATTCATCTTATATCATCCCCTTTGTTTAGAGACTTAAATTACAAAACTGGGCAGAATGAGGGTTTCATGTGTGTTATGAGGTACTTTTTAATCCCTCTGAAGAGGACAGCAAAGCCCAAGTAATGTATATGTAACCCTATGCTTTGAGGATTTTTTTTTCCCACAGAAAAGTACATTGACCATATTAACGCTGAATAAACATGTCCAAAAAAAACCCAAAAAAACATGTTGGGATAAGGGTCTGGAGAGGCTAGCGTTAAAATCAAATGCACCCTGCTAAAGCAAGTGACATCGAAAGCATATATAACAATCTTCAACAGTGAACAGTCTTCACCCTCTCATCCGGAGAAATATCCTGAAAATTCATACCTGCTATGCACAACGGATAGGGTGGCAGATAGGGTGATAATCAATTGATGCATGTTCCTCTCTGAGAACAGACAACCATAAAATGATTGGAAAAGGTCCTGCAGTTAATCCTAATGAACTGTTGTGGGAGGAGGAAGACCATGTAGAGACATTTTATGAGGAGCTAGAAAGGATGTTAGAGAGATGGGTGATTTCTAAAAGAAATATATTCTATGCAGTTAACGTTAAACAGCAGCCAGAAGAATCCACCGCAGTGTTTGTAAATTGATTCAAAAAGACATGCAGACCACATGAGATCATTAACACATGTCTGAACAATATGAATTCAAACCAGCTGATAAAAGTAACCACATCAAGAATTACTGAGTTGGTTGTGGAGGAATTTTGTGCTTGAGTAAGAGAGTTAGATGCTGCAGGAGGATTTTTGGGTAATAACGGGGTGACAAATAAAACTGAACCTCCATTTTGACAGACAACAGCAGAACAGGGGGAAGAGGCTCCACACAGACCAGGGAGATGTAATTATTGCGGCAGACTCTGCCATTGGGCAATTGAGTGCAGGAAATTAATATGCGATAGAAGAAAGAAACAGAGAGGGACAAACAAAAAGCAGAAGTCGAACTCCAACCAAACAACCAATAACAAATACCAAACAGAATGGACTGCCCAATAGGGATGCCTACGGAGTGAAGGAACCCCAAGAACTTCTATGTTCACTCTAAAATATGATAATAACAAAACTGATTTGCCAAATTTGGAATTGAGTGTACATGGGAAGAAATATTGTTTTCTTACTGATACCGGTGCCCGCTGCTCAGTAGTCACTTGTTTAATGCAGACTGTCTGTCGTTCTTTCAACTTTGAGTAAAGATAAAGATTTGGTTAACAAATGTTTATGTTACATCAGTTATTCACGTTAGTGCTGGGCGAGAGTAGACCAATCTGTCCAATCAGATCAGAGTAGGCTCATGGAAAGGAGGGTCGTTTGAGAATAACTGAAAATAGCACTAAAATCAATCTAGAAACAACACAAAAACACTTACAGTACGCAGATCCTCTTGTAGCTTTAATGATTATCATAAGATATTGGGTTTAATAATGTTACACAAAATAAATTGTTTGTTTTGCCTATTTTTTAATTATTTTAACTAATTTAATGTGGTTATTCATTTTGTTACCAACCTGTTTGTTCCTCAGTATCTTCATGTTTGACTCTGAATGTTTCTTCAATCTTCACGTCTTCACTCTCTTTAATAAACTCCATCTTTATAATAGTGTGTCACGTGGATCTCAGTCGCTTCTCCAGGAGTTTCTCTGTGTGTTTGGACACTCTGTCATGATTAAGATGAGAATAATTAACAGAAAGAAAAACATCTCAATCAGATCTAGTTCAGTAGTTCAGTGCACTGGTGAGAGAGTAAGAGTGAGAGATAATGGACTTAAATCATCTGTTTAGACTAAAAACACTCAAAACTAGCACTACAAATTAATTAATAGAACACATTAATGCATTAATATTAATTGTCTGTCTAATTGTTTAAATGTGGTGTGATTTGTAGATTATATTTAATGGATTACACTGTGATGAGAACAGTATATTTGTAGAAGTCATCATTACACATGTTTGTGTTCTTGTTGTATTTACACTGGTGAACTGCAGGAGTCGTCAGTGTGATTCAGTGATTCAAATGATTACAAACTCTGAATCATTTGATTCAATTGAATCTGGTTTTAAAAAACTCTCTTATAACTTATAACTATTAAACTCTCTTAGAAGCTATTCTTATTACTTGTCAGAGACCAAACAGTGTTTATGTTGAACTGATTCAGAATATTGGGAGTGAAAAGAGATGCATCTTTTCTGTTACATGTTTACTCACAAAACACCTGCTCATTACAGTTATTTATGCACTTTACTCATAAAAATTATATTCATTTCTGTTATTAAATACATTACAATGTTAATTTAAATATATATATATATATATATATATATATATATATATATATATATATATATATATATATATATATATATATATATATCATAGTTTTCTATAAAATTGCCTGAAAGGGTTGTATTGATTTAAATACTATAAATGATTAAAAACACAAACCTTTCTGCAGAAGAATCACAGATGCAGCAGCGCGGCGCAGCCTTATGACGTCATGCTGCCGCACCAAAATAAAAGTCCTGTTCAAACGCAACATATACCTTTTTCAATCTCATTAAAATTTGTAGTTAAAAATTAAGTTTGTGGTTGCAGAGAAATATCTGATATTTAATTTATTAACTAAAATTGAAGCCATATAATGATGAATATATCCATCTTATTCCATCTTAGTTTCTCCACAGAATATAAGGGCAACTTTGTTTTGTTAACATGCATTAAATTAAAATGGCGTGACTGTAAAGGATTACACTGATTGTGGATTTAAAATAGATTTTGACTTATACTGAAATTAAAATGGTTAAAATCAAATCAGGTTTACATTTCATTATCTTTAATATAATTGTCGGATTGTGCTGAAATGTGACTAAACATCTATTAAGCGCTCAGATTCACAAACAGGTACTCATTACTGGAAACCAAATTACAAACAAACAAACATAACTGTGACCAACAAGACGAACAGAAACAGTGGCACTGACTTGAAGTGCATTAGACTGTAGATCGCATTTAATGTGAAGGCAGAAAAAAAACAGAGCATGTCACTCTCCAATGTATGGAAGCCCGTTTCCGCCACTTAAAAAAAAAAAAAAAAAACTCCACTAAAAAAATAAAAAGCCACTAAAAAAAGAAAAAAAGATGAATTGCGACTTTTTTCTCAGAATTCTGACTTTTTAACTCACAATTGCGAGTTATAAAGTCAGAATTCTGAGATATAAAGTCGCAATTGCGTAATAAAAAGTCAGAATTCTGAGATATAAAGTCGCAATTGCGTAATAAAAAGTCAGAATTCTGAGATATAAAGTCGCAATTGCGTGATAAAAAGTCAGAATTCTGAGATATAAAGTCGCAATTGCGTGATAAAAGGTCAGAATTCTGAGATAAAAAGTCGCAATTGCGTGATAAAAAGTCAGAATTCTGAGATATAAAGTCACAATTGCGTGATAAAAAGTCAGAATTCTGAGATATAAAGTCGCAATTGCGTGATAAAAAGTCAGAATTCTGAGATATAAAGTCGCAATTGCGTGATAAAAAGTCAGAATTCTGAGATATAAAGTCGCAATTGCGTGATAAAAAGTCAGAATTCTGAGATATAAAGTCGCAATTGCGTGATAAAAAGTCAGAATTCTGAGATATAAAGTCGCAATTGCGTGATAAAAAGTCAGAATTCTGAGATATAAAGTCGCAATTGCGTGATAAAAAGTCAGAATTCTGAGATATAAAGTCGCAATTGCGTGATAAAAAGTCAGAATTCTGAGATATAAAGTCGCAATTGCGTGATAAAAAGTCAGAATTCTGACTTTTTTTTCTCGCAATTAACTGATGGTCAGTATCTCTGTCTGTAACAGTGCATCCAACGATAGCCGTGCTGCCGTGAAGTCTGAAGCTGTTGGTGTATAAAATGTGCCACTTCAGCTTTGTCTGATTTATTGCGCCTCTGCCACAGCTGATTCTTCTTCTTATTATGATTATTATTATTATATTGTTATTATTGTGCAAAATTCATTAGTGTATCCATTCTGTTAAAAACAACTTTTATTGCCCAAATACCTCGACTGTAATTTGCAGAATTGCATGATTCTACCCTTGAGTTGCAAAGTTAATGAAACATGATAGGTATTGGTTGTTTTAGTATTAAGCCCACTAGATGGCAGTAAAAGCTGTTTTTTCTCCTTGAAACACTGTGTACAAGGTTACCGTGGAAACATTCTATATGCATATTCCTGCATAATGCATATGTCCGGAGACTAATCTTTATGTGTCTCCTCCAGTAAAATCAATATTTCTTTATTGGTAAATCGGCGCTAAAAATAATCCTTTATGATGTCCTCTATTTTATATATAATAATAACAAAGCAGCAATCCTGATGGTCTATTTAATGTATAATAATAATAATAACAAAGCAGTAATGCTGATGGTCAGTCGCAATGAAAGGAAATGCAAGCAAAGTAAGAACTGTGAGAAATAACGTTTCACAGTAGTGAGAAAAAGTCAGAATTCTGAGATATAAAGTCGCAATTGCGAGAAATAAAGTCAGAATTCTGAATTTTTATCACGCAATTGCGACTTTATATCTCAGAATTCTGACTTTATAACTCGCAATTGCGACTTTATATCTCAGAATTCTGACTTTATAACTCGCAATTGTGAGATATAAACTCGCAGTTTTTTTTTTTTTTTTTTTTTGTGGCGGAAACGGGCTTCCATACCAATGCTCTGCGGTCACATACACAAAACATTTATCTTACCACTGAGTTCTCCTAAATAGCAGAAAAGTTCTTACACACTGGTTTTCACTTAAGACCTATTCACAAAGCTGCTGAGAAACTTTTACTAAGGAGTAGACAGAAGTCTTAAGCTAAGAGTAAGGGCGGGGTTGACCTCGTTGCTATGGATAATGTCAACACACTTACCAACAATGCCCACAGTGATTGGCTGATGGGGGAGGGGCCTCTGTCAGTAATTTAATCATAGAAATATTGTAGAACAAGGTGTCATGTTGCCATATTCAAATAAATGTTGTAAAATAAGAATATTGCTATATTCAAATAAAACATTTAAAATAAAAACGTTGCCATATTTAAATAAAGATTTCAAAAAGTAGGCGAAGTGTCACCAATTAAACAAGTACACCGATCAGGCTTAACATTATGAGCACCTTCCTAATATTGTGTTGCTGCCAAAGCCCTGACCCGTCGAGGCATGGACTCCTCTAGACCCCTGAAGGTGTGCTGTGGTATCTGCACCAAGATGTTAGCAGCAGATCCTTTAGGTCCTCTAAGTTGCGAGGTGGAGCCTCCATGGATCGGACTTGTTTGTTCAGCACATCCCACAGATGCTCGATTGGATTGAGATCGGGGGAATTTGGAGGCCAAGTCAACACCTCAAACTCGTTGTTGTGCTCCTCAAACCATTCCTGAACCATTTTTGCTTTGTGGCAGGAGCATTATCCTGCTGAAAGAGGCCACAGCCACCAGGGAACACTGTTTCCATGAAAGGCTGTACATGGTCTGCAAAAAAGGTAAGCAATGCACACGCACCCGGCCATCCATGTGATGTAAAAGAAAATGTGATTCATTAGACCAGGCCACCTTCTTCCATTGCTCTGTGGTCCAGTTCTGATGCTCACGTTGTAACACCTATCCCGTTAACTTTTACTTGAGTGTTACATAAAATAAGGGACCAACCAGACCAATCTTCCTCATGAGTCAAATGTATTAAACATAGTCACATAAAACATTCATTATTGGAACCAGAGGTTAAGAAATACAGTCTATCACATAAAGCACAGTCTTTGGTTTTTCATCAATTAGGACCATAAGCTTTGCCCAGTCTTTATTGAAAATGAATAGAGAAAACAGTACTTAAATGGCAAGATGATCCACAGCAGAGTTCAATCATCAGAGAGCTTTGTCCATGTTTGAAGTACAACGTTGTCATACAACAGGTAACAGTCAAGTTGTGAATGGAAATCAACTCCTAGTTCCAATCTTCTCAGTTGTTTAAGCCCCTAAGTAATCCATATACATTCAGAACCCAAACCCTCTGTAAACAAAATTCAAAACAAACAAACAAACCATAACCATGTGCTATGAACATGAATTGTTAAACCAAAATAGAAACAAACAACTACTTAAGGATGAGCTTAGAACTCTAAAGTTCCTCAACCAGGGTAAAAAAAAAAAAAAAAGCCACAACCACCATGAGGCAAGCCTCTCTTTACAGGTAGAGAACCAACTTCCTGCCATTTCTCCTTCTTTGCCTCCTTAAATAGGCCTACCCTACACCTCATAGAGCGCCAATAACAATAAATAATAACAATAAATCCACTGGAGAAAATTACTGGTATCTATATTAGTAACAGGAAAACTGTTACAACGTGTCCACTGTTGGCTCTTTGGGCGGGGGACAGGGGTCAGCATGGTCACCCTGACTGGTCTGCGGCTATACAGCTCCATACGCAACAAACTGATGCACCTTTCTATTAGAACCAGCATTAACTTCTGGAGCAGTTTGAGCTACAGTAGCTCGTCTGTTGGATCGGACCACACGGGCCAGCCTTCACTGAGTTTTGGCCGCCTATGACCCTGTCGCCGGTTCACCACTGTTCCTTCCTTGGAGCACTTTTGATAGATACTGACCGCTGCAGACCGGGAACACCCCACAAGAGCTGCAGTTTTGGAGATGCTCTGACCTAGTCGTCTAGCCATCACAATTTGGCCCTTGTCAAACTTGCTCAAATCCTTACGCTTGCCCATTTTTCCTGCTTCTAACACATCAACTTTGAGGACAAAATGTTCACTTGCTGCCTAATATATCCACCCACTAACAGGTGCTGTGATGAAGAGATAATCAGTGGCATTCATATACCTGATCGGTGTATGTTCAGCTAATTGTCAGCCTCTTAAATGTATACATCTCGAGAGATGGCAGAATTCAAGCAACAGATGATGTTTTATGAACAAAGATCAGCAGGAGCAACACTATGTAATCAGCTCAAGAGATGGCATATATACAGTAGAACAGGTGTTTCCAAACACACTCCTGGAGCCTCCCCAGCACTGCACATTTTGCATGTCTCCTTTATCTGACACACACATTTTAGATCTTAGAGTCTCGACTCATGAGCTGATGATCTGAATCAGGTGTGTTTGATTAAGGAGACATGGAAAACATGCAGTTCTGGGGAGGCTCCAGGAATGTGTTTGGGAACCACTGCAGTAGGCAGGCTCACCTAGTTACCTCAGTAGTATTCTGCATCCCTCCACCACCCCAACTCCTCAATCTCAGCTGGTGATATGGAGAACAACTGTGGATCTGAGCTAAATTCTGAGCCGTCAATCTCCTCGGAAAGCATGGCAGAAGGTCCACGAGCCGGAACTGAACTTGGCTCACCCGAGCTGCCCAAAAGACTACTTATCAGCACAGATGATGGGACATTATTTTCAACTTGACTGCAATGTTTTATTCTACATCATTCAATGCATATTGCCTTTACATCAATGAACCTTTATGCTATGTTGATGCTGTTTTTGCTATGCTATGTTTTTAAGAGTTTCTCCTAATTTGGCAAGTGAAACTATAGTAAAGATGATGTTCAGGTGTGGCCACTGGATTTAATATGCACAAAGATAAAATAAAGCCTCAAGCGAAAGTATAAAGAGGTGAAGAATATAAATTAAAATAATAATACAAATAAAAGAAGTGGTCATGAAGGTGAACAATCAGAAGAAGCCCACATTCAGCTGTGGTGTGAAAGTAGCTCTGATTTCAAACAGAACACAAACAGGCTCTTACATTTACATGACTTGATGTATTTTTATTTAGGTATTTGTAAATGTGATATTATTTCTATTACACCATCTAAAATTGTCTTTCTCTAGAGTGAATGAGCAGATGATTGCTGAAATTTCTCCTTTTCTAAATCTCGTCACACTGCAGAAAATGGCTTTTTCTTTTCAGAATGAGATTTCAAATGCCGTTTCAGGTCTGCGTGATATTTGAAACTCTTCTCACACTCTGGACACTTGTAAGGCTTCTCTCCAGTGTGAACCCTCACGTGAATCTTAAGGTTTCCTTTAAGCGTGAAGCTCTTTCCACAATGAGGGCAGGTGAAAGGCTTCTCTCCAGTGTGGATTCTCATGTGTTCCTCAAGGTTCGCTCTGTATGTGAAACTCTTTCCACAGTGATGACATATGTAAGGCTTCACTACGATGTGATTTTTTATATGATTCTTAAGGTGATTACTGTCAGTGAAACTCCTTTCACATTGATCACAAATAAAACAGTTCTCTCCTGAGTGAATCCTCATGTGATGATTAAGGCTTTCTTTATATCTGAAACTCTTTCCACACTGAGAGCATGTGAATGGCTTCTCTCCTGTGTGAACTCTCATGTGAGTCTTAAGATTTGCTTGTAGTGAGAAGCTCTTCTCACACAGTTTGCAGGTGAAAGGCTTCTCTCCAGTGTGAACTTTCAAATGGACATCAAGGGTTTTTTTCTGTGTAAACCTCTTTCCACAATTAGTGCAAATGAATGGCTTCTCTCCAGCGTGGATTTTCAAGTGGACTCTAAAGCTTTCTTTTCGATAGAAACCCTTTTCACAGTGTTGACAGGTGTAAGGCTTCTCTCCAGTGTGAATTCTCATGTGAACTTTAAGGCTTTCTTTTCGACTGAAACTCTTTTCACACTGTTGGCAGGTCAAAGAGCTCTCTCCAGTGTGAACTCTCATCTGGAGGTTTGTAGTTTCTGTTTTATGAGTCTGTGAGTAACTAACAGATGTTTCTCCAGTCATAAAATCATGACATTTCTCATCCTGATATTTGTCTTCCATTTCATTTAGTTTTTGACTCCATCTGGACCTCAGCTCCATCAGGCCTAGAGTAAAAAGAAACAAATTCAAGTTAACACCATTTAGACCATGTATGCTGAATCCTATACCCAATAAACAACTGAAAAATGTGTAAACTGTAATCTCAGAACCTCTTGTCAATGTTGTTCATTCTTTGCTTTCTTTAGGACACGTCTCAAATACTTTCAAGCTGGCAGTTTTCAAAGCCCTTAAAAAAATCCACAGTAGTACACTGGATTGGGATCCCGCAGGTCCCAACACAAATGCAGCAGGAGCAGGCGGTTTTACCTTTGCTGCCGGTGGGAATGTGAGGTCAAAAATATACTGCATTATGTTTTGTAGGCTCCACTGCAGCCAAACAGTTGTTATTAGTCATATGTGGTGCTTTACTTTAGCTTAATATGAACATTTATTTTATCGTCCATTAAACTGAATGCAATCTTTTATGTCTGTTATTCTGAGGTGCGTTTCCCCTACAACCGGGGTGTATAACTCTGGTTCTGGAGGGCCACAGCCCTGCAGATTTTAGTTCCATTTCTGTTCCAACACAAACACCGTTAGTTTTCAAAAAACCTGAAGGACTTGATTAGCTGGATCAGGTGCATTAAATTAAAGTTGAAGCTATAAACTCAGCAGGGCTGTGGCTCTCCAGGAGATTTACCCCTGCCTTACAATGACATAACTCTCTAATTAACCAGGGGTGCATTTCCCAAAAGCACCTAAAGTGGAAAGAAGTATATATACACTGTATATAGGCTGTAGAGTGTAAGCTACCCAACCCTACCCAATAGATGTAAAATATGTGGAACACATCAAAAGTGTGGCTACATTTCACTAGGTTCCATGCAAACCATGTGCAATGCAATATTTGCGACAAGATAATTGCTGCCTAGACCGGCAACACAACAAATCTGATGAAGCGCTAGGCGGTGCTTAAGAGCAGAAAGTTGCTCCATCTTCGACTGCAAGAAGACAGAGCTGGTGCAGTCACCCTCTCAGCGTCCTCCTGCCACAGAGCTTCTTTCAACATGCCCACCACATGAGTCCTCCTCCAAAACTACTGATGAAGGCATGCACATACATTTAACATTTAAGCTTTCTTGGGTTTTTTTTCCTCTTCAAAATAATGTGAGAAGTAATCAGGCAACAGAAGGAGACAATATCTTTGTGCTGAAATTTCAGGTGAGCATATAATCGTTAAGTATACCACGGCAGCCCTCGTATGAAGCCCTCATCGTGTGAACACCAAACAGGGTAAAGACTAGCTCTACCTGCATGAATCCACCGAGCAAGGACACTGACAAGGCACTTGAGTTTTACTTTTTTTGTTCTTTCCTTCTCTACTTTTCTACACAACTTTTTCTAAGCTTTTTATTTTGTGACTGCTTTTTCACTATGTTGTTCCACATCCCTACTATTACTAACACACATAAATCACATCACACCTAGGAGGCAGTGCAATCCAAACAACTTGCATATTTTTCCTCTGTTTTCTAGTTCCATTCATTGTTAAAACAATTTAACAAGTCATTTTCCAACCAAGTCTCTACCTTTCTTACACAGAACAACCTCCTGGACAACAAACAGTCTGGTTTCAAAAGCAGACACTCGACTGAAACTGCCCTGCTCTCAGTTACTGAGGCTCTGAGACTGACTAGATCAGCTTCTAAATCCTTAGTACTCATCTTGCTGGATCTGTCTGCTGCTTTTGACACTGTTAACCACTACATCCTTCTGTCAACCCTCAAGACAAAGGGCATCTCAAAGAACTTCAATGGTTCAAGCCTTACCTCTCAGGTAGGTCCTTCAGGGTGTCATGGAGGGTGAGGTCTCGAAGTCACATCATCTAGCTACTGGGGTGCCTCAGTGCTCGGACCACTTCTCTTCTTCTACATGTCATCACTATGACACACAACTCTACCTCTCATTCCAACCAAATGATCTAACAGTAGCTGCTTGTATCTCAGCCTGCCTGACAGACAGTTTCTGCTGGATAAAGGACCACCACCTTCAACTCAACCTTGCAAAGACAGAGCTGCTTGTGGTCCCGGCCAACCTAACACTCCATCACAACTTCTCCATTCAGCTAGGTTTGTCTAACATAACTTCATCCAGGACAGCCAGGAACCTTGGAGTCGTGACTGATAATCAGACCACATCGCTTGAACTGCCCCGGTCCTGCAGATTTGCCTTGTACAACATCAGGAAGATTAGGCCCTTCTGATCCTCCCAAATAGTTTAGACAAATCATTTGCAACATCATTCATTAAAACATATCTCTATTTGACTCCATTGTGCTCATAAAACTCTCTGCTCATATTCCAGCGAATTAAACTGGATTATGATATGATATGATTATTATGATTATATTTTTCAGACTGCAGAGAGTTTCTGATGAGGATTTCGGAAAGCAGAACAGCTTTCCAAAGTTACAAAGATACTTTTACACTTCAACCATCTGTGTCTCAGCTGAAAGGAGCCCAACCCTGGGTCAGATTCTTAAGGCTGATTTATACTTCTGCGTCAAGTGTACGCTGTAGCTACGGCGTAGGCTGTTTGTACCACGCGTAGCCTACGACGTAGCCTGACGTGCACCTCTACAAAAATGTCTTCAAGAGCGAGCCCTTTCAACTTCCATAGGAATGAAAAACGCTCTCTTTCAGGGGACACATACTGTTAAACTGCAACAAAAGTCGTTACCTATTTGCTGCTTCTCTGCCACTTCTGTTGGTAAACTTCTCTTGACAACGTACATGACGAGCTGCTTCTTCTTCGGCTTTTGTTTTGATACTCAACATGACTGTGGACACTGCCTACTAGTGGTCTGCATGCATGTCGACACAGACAATGACGCAGAAGTATAAATGAAAACAGATGCATAGCCTACGGTGCAGAGGCTCCGGCGTAGGTTCGACGCAGAAGTATAAATCAGCCTTTAGACTGGAGGAGGATCCGATGAGAAGGACCTCTGAACAGGTGTCAATACAGATCAATATGTATTACCCTCATTTTCTATTGAATACAGACTCCGGCCCAGCAGATGGAACAGGGGCTCAGTAAGAGAGCAGAGGACCAAGATGACAGTTCATCTCATGAAGACACTGCATCTGCAGTAGCAACACTGATAAGAAAATACAAAGACATCCTAATTTTTCCCATTTAATTTTAAATGAAAATAAACTTGTTTGCATTTACCTCAATACTATTAAGGCTGTCAACAGATAAAAAATTTTGCACACCCCTTTGCGCAATTAATCGTGATGTGCAAAAACTATTTAATGAATTTAGTCTAATTTCAGGGTATAAAATTATTTTCAGTAAATCAAAGGCTTTACCACTAGGCAGTTTTATTTTCCATTCAAGTGGTCTAGATCTGGATTAATTTATTTTGGGATTAAAGTGTCAATTGATTTGAACAAACTTTGGAAAATCAATCTTGACCCGATCATTCAGACTGTTAAAAAAAAAAAAAAACTGCAGCCTGGTAAGCCCTTCCTATACTTTTTTAGTAGGATAAGTTTAATCAAGATGAATATTCTTCCTCGATTACTGTATACCCTTCAGATTTTTCCTCTTTGGGTAAGCAGGAAAGTCCCTGCAAATATAGAAAGCATTTTTTCCTGGTTTGTATGGAGTGGCAAATAACCTAAACAAAAAGTTTAAATCTTTGCAAGTGCCGGTAAAATAGGGTGGTCTAGCTATGCCAAATATTTTATATTATAACTGGGCGTGCCATACTAGACTTATCTGGAAATGGAATAAGTCCTATTGTGATTCACATTAAAGTGTGGATTCCTGGGCATGCTTCCCATGTTTTATTCAGAGTCTGTTTGCTTGTCCCTATAATAGGTGTGATTAAGGTGTTAGGACAAATCCAAAAATTTACAATTCTATTAAAGTATGGTGACAGATCTCAAAGTACTTGGGTAAAGGGGAATGTATGCTCAGGCTATGCCCTATCTATCTGAATCAGGATTTTGCCCCTGGCATAGGCTCACATCTCTTTAAACTGTGGCATATAAAGGGGATCCGTGTGGTAGGAGACCTGCTTCAGGATGCTTTCTACTTATGTTACATCAGTTATTCACGTTAGTGCTGGGCGAGAGTAGAGTAAGCTCGTGGAAATCCTGAGAATAATTGAAAAATGTGGTTATGTGCAATGTATATTAAGAAATGAAAGTGACCTTGACCTTGCATGGAAGTTTTGGCAGTTAGGAAGTTTTATTCGTCTTATCGCTAGTAAAGCAGTAAAGACTTACATCACTTCTCTTGTTGACCATCGACTGGAAATTACAACCAAAATCTGCACAATGTGGCATTGTATTCTATAGTCCAAGTTGTGTTGTGGTAAAAATATCAACAGGGTAGAGTCAGTAGCTCACGGAGTGCAACCATTTGACGTCATCTACGTAGACTGTTGTTGTGTTCTATGAATAATTGTGATACTAAGTATGGTCGCTAGAGGGCAGTAAAACCTAATAAGCAACCTAGAAAAGTTGATGAAGAAATGGGTTGTTGATTTGCTATGGCAATGTTACTGATGTTTCCTACATTAAAGTCGACCGTTTGGAGTTAGCTTTTGTTTTCATTCTTTTTATACAACTTACAACATCACAAATTGGCGACGAGGATACCCCGCACTGCAGTTTTGTTTTACTGTTGCTCTCAGAATGTCTGTTAATGTTCCTGCACCAGCAATGTTTTTGCCCTGTCCGGGGGAACCAGCAATGCCTTTTGACATGTGGCTGCGTATTTTTAACAACTACTTGCTAGTGATTAATGCGACAGGGGATGCTTGGCCGGATGTCCGCAAAAGAGCCACATTACTCCATTGTTTGGGAACAGAGGAACAGCGGATATTTTACGCTCTACCAGAAACAGGTGACACTTATGCTTCTGCTGTCAGTGCACTAGAGAAACATTTTACTCCAAAAGTCAACGTTGTTGTTGAACGTTATACATTCCGAAAGTGAGCTCAATTTCCACATGAGACAATTGCACAATATGTAGCTGCCTTGCGTGCTCTTGCAGCTACCTGTGGTTTTGAGGACAAATCTGATGACATGATTCGTGATCAACTACTGGAACGTTTGTTGAGTGACAGTATTAGAGAAAGGCTGTTACTGGAGTCAGACCTAACACTGGACACAGCCGTAACTCTTGCAACACAGATGGAAGCTGCTGCTGATCAAGCCAAAAAAATGATTTCAGACAGAGGTGTTTCGGACAAGAGACTTCCAGTGCAGACTGTGCACTCTAGATCACACAAAACTGCGAACAAACAGTACCACCGCTCATCTAAGCCACATGCTGCAGCCACTTCTTCTCCACGTAGATCTTGCTTTAGGTGTGGCTCTGACAAGCATTTAGCCAACTCCACTCAATGCCCTGCTGCAAATGCCCAATGCAAGTCCTGTAATAAAAGGGGTCATTTTGCTTGTGTATGTCGTTCTGTTCCGACCAGTAAAGTACACGAGGTGCAGTTACCTGACGTGACTATATTGTATACGGGCAACACTGATGAATATGCTCCAAAGAGACTGTTTTGCAATGCCACCATTCATACACCTGCCTCTGCCGCCCAGGAGATACGACTTACTGTAGATACAGGCTCTGCTGTCTCTATACTACCACACCATGTCTATAAACAATATTTCAGCTTCACCCCCTTGTCTCCACCTTCTGCTAGACTGGTGACCTACACACAGACACACATTCCAGTACTTGGATGCCTCCATGCCCAAGTGTGTGTAGTGGATTCGAGCACTCCAGGCACATTCTTCGTGGTAGAGGAAGGTACTGCATTGTTAGGTATGGACTTAATTAGCAGCTTGCATCTCTGCATAAATGCTGATATGATTACCACCTCAGATGCGACACCAGCTACTCCTGTTCTGTCCACAACCACTACTGAACCTCTCATTACTCCTCCACCTGAGATTGGGTGTGTGAAACAGTTCGTACATAAGGTCAGAGTTGATCCTACAGTCCAACCTGTGCGCCAGAAACTGCGGCGTTTACCATTCGCAGTTAGGGATGCTGTCTCGACTGAACTCGATCGTCTATTGCGGGCTGGCATTATAGAAGAAATTGATGCCTCTGCTTGGGTTTCTCCCATTGTAGTTACAAGAAAAAAGACTGGAGGCATACGAATGTGCACAGACCTTCGTGAACCAAACAAGGCTGTGGTCACCGACTGTTATCCTCTTCCACATGTCGATGAGCTTCTCTCCAGCCTGCGAGGTGCTACTCTTTTCTCTACTATTGACCTGGCCAACGCGTACTACCAGGTGCCACTTCACAAGGACAGTAGAGACATTACGGCCTTCATTACACACAAGGGCCTATTTAGATTTTGCCAGGTTCCATATGGCCTGGCATCGGCTCCGTCAGCTTTTCAAAAGATGATGGCAACCATTCTGGAAGGAGTACCTGGTGTCCAGAACTATCTGGACGATCTAATAGTTTACGGTGCCACTGCTGATGAACACGATCAGACTCTCCATACTGTCCTGCTAAAACTCAAAGAGGCTGGACTGGTTCTGAATGATGAAAAGTGCCATTTCAGAAAGACCACACTCCGCTTCCTTGGCCATGTCATTACCGCAGATGGTATTTTGCCTGACCAAGAGCACATTAATGCAATACTTCAAGCTCCCGCACCATCTGATGCCGCTGCCTTACGATCCTTCTTGGGCCTTGCTTCATGGTACTCCAAGTTTATTCCGACTTTTGCAACAGTGGTGGCTCCCATGCGTGAATGTGTCAAAGATAAAGAGACTTTCACATGGTCTGCAGCTGCCCAGACCAGTTTTGATGAGGTTAAGCAGCTCTTGGTGTCCAGCTCTGCCCTAGCTCTGTTCGACCCCTCCCTACGCTCAGTGATTTCGACCGATGCCTGTGATTATGGACTGGGTGCTGTGTTCGCCCAAATTCAGCCTGATGGTACAGAGAAACCAGTAGCTTTTGCTTCACGTACGCTTACAATGGCAGAGCGTAAATACTCAATCGTGGAAAAAGAGGCACTTGCTTGCGTGTGGGCTACAGAAAAGTGGCGCACGTATTTGTGGGGCAGGCGCTTTACTTTGCGCACGGACCACCAGGCACTCACAACCTTACTCACTACCAAAGGAATGAACAGGGCTGGATTGCGCATTGCCCGCTGGTCGGCGCGTCTGCTTTGTTTTGCCTATGATGTCATTTACAAACCAGGTTCACAAAACCATACTGCAGACTGCCGTTCACGTCTCCCTGTGCATGTGCCAGCGGATCTTTCTACAGATGTGGAACCTGAACTTGTGGCTCTGATTTCTTCCACACTGAGTTCCCTTCCGGTCTCTGACTTTGACAGTGCTTGTTCCTCATGCTTAGAAATGGTGGCTCTTCGTGAACAGATTAGCCGTGGCTGGCCTCCATCTATACGGGCTGTTGCCCAGAATCTAATACCCTACTACAAAATTAGGGATGAACTCTCAGTGCAGGGTCATTACATCTTCCGTGGTTCCAGATTAGTGGTGCCTGTCTCATTGCGTCATACACTGATCACCCTGGCCCATGAAAGCCACCAGGGGATTGTACGCACTAAATTGTACGGCTGCGTGACCTTTACTGGTGGCCTTGTATGGACTCTCAGGTTCAGACCTATATATCTGCCTGTGCCCCTTGTCAGTCTAATGACAAAACAGCTCTCACTTATCCAGCGCCTCTACAACCTATTTCACTCCCTGACGGTCCCTGGAAGAAATTAGGCCTCGATATTGTTGGGCCATTCGAGACTGCCATTCCTTCTTGTCGGTATGCTGTGACGTTGACCGACTACTATTCAAAGTGGCCTGAACTTGCCTTTTGCCCATCCGCCACAACTGACTGTGTCATAGATTTTCTCACCACCGTTTTCAGTCGTCATGGAAATCCGGAAAGCATTGTCACTGATAACGGGACGCAGTTCACATCAGCTGCCTTTGCTGAATTTCTTAAGACCAGGGGTATACACCATAACAGGACATCTGTGTACTACCCTGCAGCCAATGGAGCTATTGAGAGGTTCCACCGTTCTCTGAAGGGCTGCATACAGACAGCCATCCTGCAGTCACAGCCTTGGAAGGAAGCTGTGACCAACTGGCTTCAAGTGTATCATGCGACACCTCATGCCACTACCTCAACCTCACCTTATGAACTGCTCTATGGACGTAAAATGCGAACCAGACTGGACATTTTGCCCATTGCTCCTATGTCGAATTCATCTGACATCCATGACACTGTGGAAAGGAAACAAGCCAAGATGAAACAGTACACTGACATTAAGCGGCATGCACGCACCCCGTCTTTTGCTCAAGGGGAGAGAGTGAGGGTCAGAATTCCTCGCTTAGTCCCTAAAGCACACTCCAGATTCTCTGCTCCGTTAACAGTGGAAAAAAGAGTGAGTCCAAACACCTTTCTGCTAAGTGATGGGAAGAGATGGAATGTTACACACTTGGCTCGTTCTCACTCTGCACCCATAAGTGGAGGTCAAGTTGATACACCAACTTGCACACAACCCATTCAGGGTACTTCTCCGAAACAGCCACGTATTAGATTCAAACCTAAGTGGCACAAAGACTACGTAAAGTAACTGATTGAGATTTGAAGGGTTAAGAACAGTTTTTTTAGTTGAACCAAGCTATAAAAGAAATGTACTTAAAAAGTTTTCTGAGTTTCATGAATGTGAAGACTTTTGACTGCCATATGTTAGTTATGTAAAAACAGATGTCACACTCTTTATTGCAATAATTTCATAATACGAAACGTGATTAGTTACTGAAATAGTGTTCTTAACAGAGAGGGAAGATGTTGTGTTCTATGAATAATTGTGATACTAAGTATGGTCGCTAGAGGGCAGTAAAACCTAATAAGAAACCTAGAAAAGTTGATGAAGAAATGGGTTGTTGATTTGCTATGGCAATGTTACTGATGTTTCCTACATTAAAGTCGACCGTTTGGAGTTAGCTTTTGTTTTCATTCTTTTTATACAACTTACAACATCACAACTGTGTACCTAAACATTGCTGCCCATTGTCCAAAATATGTCATGGATTTTTATAAATAACGTAAATCTTTCATGGGTTTTCTACTAAATATTTCAGTAAGAGACATCATTTTTGTTATATTAAGCCATTCAAGTCTTAATACCAGGGAATCCCTTTAAAATAGCAAAATAGGGGCACTTTAATTCATAAGTAGATATTGGGATTTATAATGTTACACAAAATGAATTGTTTGTTTTGCCTATTTCTTTATTGTTTTTCCTAATTTAATATGATGTCATTCATTTTGTTACAAGACAAATAACAGAGATAAAGAGATCATGACACAGAATGACTGAAAATGACACCAACCTGTTTGTTCCTCAGTATCTTCATGTTTGACTCTGAATGTTTCTTCAATCTTCACGTCTTCACTCTCCTCTTTAATAAACTCCATCTTTATAATAGTGTGTCACGTGGATCTCAGTCGCTTCACCAGGAGTTTCTCTGTGTGTTTGGACACTCTGTCATGATTAAGATTAGAATAATTAACAGAAAGAAAAACACATCAAAACTAAGGGTGCTTTCACACATGAATATTTATTTCGGAACCTGGTGCGTTTTCTCCCTCGGCTTGGTTCATTTAGGCATATATGAACACGGCAATCGCCGATTGCAAACGAACTCTGGAGCGGTTCGCTTGTGGTGTGAAAGAAATCTGACCCAACATATTTCATAGCAGGAAATGTTTTATATAAAATGCAGCAGTGTTTGATTCTGTGAGTGAGCACATTAGTTACTGCAGTTAAAAACCAAAGAGCACCTTTTCATCTTAAAATGTTATGTAATCACGCTTATCCATGCCAGAATGCTGTCCTGATGAAGCCTTGATTCGTGCTCTTGCTGCATTATAATATTCATATAGTGTTTGCATGCGTCTCGACAGTACAAAAAAATCCACAATAAGCTCATGAAGTGAACTTGTCAGTCATTTTAATGGATGATGCTGAGAAAACTCTGACCAATAAGGGTTAGTTACATGCATGTGACTTGCATAAACACATTTTGGTATGCTTTGAAATATTGCCTTGTGAAAGCAAACCGAACCAAGAAGAAAATGCAACATTGTAACAAATTTAGTGGGTTTTGGAACAATGCAATCGATTGACAGGTGTGAAAACACCCTAAATCTCTGAGTCTGGCTCAATTAGATCTAACTCTTTCAGCACAGATTATACAAACCATTAATATTTAGTCATGTATGATTTACATGTGTAATGTACATGTAATAGATTAAACTGTCATGAAAACAGTATATTTGTAGAAGTCATCATTACACATGTTTGTGTTGTTCTTGTTGTATTTACAGTGGTGAACTGCAGGAGTCATCAGCATGATTCAGTGATTTGAGTGATTACAAACTCTGAATCATTTGATTCAAATGAATCTGAATTGGGTTTGAAAAGCTTATTTTCTCTATCATTACTTGACAGAGACCAAACGACGTGTTTATGATGAACTGACTCACAATATATGGAGTGAAATGAGATGCTCCTTTTCTGTTATGTTTAATCATAAAAACTGTTTATTACTATATATAGCTATACTTTACTCATAAAAACTGTTAAAATGTTAATATTATTATATGCATTATAATATTACATTAAAAAAATATAATAGATTTCTATATAATTGTTTTAACGGGTTGTATAGATTTAAACAATTTAAATGATTAAAAACACAAACCTTTCTTCAGCAGAATCACAGATGCAGGAGCATGGCGCAGCCTTATGACGTCATGTCACCACACCAAAATAAAAGTCCTATGTAACACTCTGAAAAAATAATAATAGAAATTCACACACAGAAAATACATTAAAATGATCAGATAAAGCACTCAAAGAATACATCACAGATTCACAAAGCTTTCAATGCTACTGAGATTTTTTCAATCTTATGGCTCATATCTAAATATAATTATACAAACTACTGAGCATTTGTAATATTCTCAACAATGAATAATGTAAAATATCTTGATCTTCTTATTACAGAAGATTGCAAATAAGTTCAAACACATTCAAATTTGTAGTTAAAACTTAAGTTTGTGGTTGCGGAGAGATCTAATATTTAATTTATTAACTAAAACTGAATCCTTTTCATGATAAATGCATCTATCTTATTCCATCTTAGTTTCTCCACAGAATATAAGGGCAATAAATAAAATCAAATTTCAGTTTTGTTTTGTTAAAGTCTCTCTGTTCAGATGTGATCATTTGAAAAAGGGTTGTTAATCGCAATGTATGTAAGGAATAAATTCCACACTTGGGTGATAACTGCTCTATCGGTCAGCAAGATGTTTGAGTTTTTAGCTTTAAAAGCTTTCTAAAGGTGCTTATTTGACATTGGTTAGTTGTTACAGGCCTCCATCAGCAAATTCTGAATCTCTTGTTCTGTTGCAACTTTCTACTATTGAGTATAATGTCATACTATTAGTCTGTGAATATCTTGGTTATTGTTTTGTGACACCTTTCATTTAACAAATAGATTGAGATTGTTCTCCCTTGGTAGAAATCGCATTCCGGGGGGGAGAAATGGGAACGTGGGGGCACCGCAATGCGACTGCAAAGGGCACTTTCACTTTTGCGATCAAGAATCGCCAGAACATTTCTGTATAGTATATAATATATAATGTATGTATATGATATGATGTATGTATAAGTGACAGAGTGAGTTACTGCTATTTCTGTTTATTTACTAATTGAGTATTGTTATTTCTGTTTGTTTAGAACCACTCGCTCATACTAAAATATACTCCAAACTGCTCAGATCTACGCTGCCATATCCTCTGCTACTTGTACTACATTTGTTCACTCATCTAAATTACAAAGACTGTAAAAACCTCTACCAGCCCCAAGTCATTAAAGTGTACTTCGTCTCTGACTGGACAACTTATGTCTGCTCAATATCCACCAGCACCCACACTAGTCCACCCTACAAATTATCCTTTGAGACATTTTTGAGGAGCTGTCATAACAACGATGCATCAGAGTGATCCAGATCCCAGGCCTGACCTTCCTGAGCCAACAGTTAGACCTGGAGGAGTAGTGCGGCTCCCTAGTTTCTTGTCAGACATTGATCTCACCGATCATAAACCGATATTTCTCCTGACATGAGTGATGATTCAGAACTGCAAGGAGCGGCAGCAACCAAGATTGCCACCACCATCCCTGACTATACAGCAAGTATGCAGCCACAGCAGAATTTCTGATAGTGCCCATACTCCGCAGATCACTACGGGTGCCATCCCTCTGCCTAGATCCAAGTTACCTCAAAGACCAAGTGACAGCGCTGCAGAGTAATTGACAAGATCGCCTGTGTGATTTAGAATGGCGGCTTTGGCAGCAGGAGATGACATCAGTCAACTCATGTCCAGCTCACACAGCGTCAATCCTTCCACCAGAGATCTTACAACAGAGCAGATGATAGCAGAATTGGCTACAGTTCGACCTAGTTATGTATTCCTCCGAGTCAAAGTACCTACAGGGGACCAGCTCCCACCATTCCGAACTTTGTTAAGCCAGATCTGAGAGAGTTTAAGGCTATGTGTTGCTCTGGAGAACATCCTGCCAGCAGACGCTTCTTGTTCACCTGTAGTCAGAGGAAGCACTGTTGATTGCCGACTCCTACTGCAACTTGTTATACCACTTCTCAGAGACCATTGAGGCACTTAACCACAGCCCCACGAGTTGGCCCTTCGAAGAATTTCTGAGAATTGATGGTCCGAATGTTGACCACGGAGATGTGACAGCCTTCCAAAGAGTTTGCATTCTAGTGAGTATGCTTCAGCAGCTGGGGAATAAAGGCTACTTGGAGCTAGAGTGCGTTTTCCATGCTTCAAACTGTTGTGTAAACTTCCACATGATCTACAGACAAGTTTTCTTGCTGGATCTTTTAGCATAGTTAGAGTTCATGCTCTAAGGTTAAAGGATTAGTTCACTTTTAAATAAACTTTTGCTGATAATTTACTCACCCCCATGTCATCCAAGATTTCCATGTCCTTCTTTCTTCAGTCAAAAAGAAATTAAGGTTTTTGATGAAAACATTCCAGGATTTTTCTCCTTATAATGGGCTTCAATGGGCACCAGACGGTTCAAGGTCCAAATGACAGTTTCAATGCAGCTTCAAAGGGCTTTAAACGATACCAGACGATGAATAAGGGTCTTATCTAGCGAAACGATCGGTCATTTAAAAAAAAAAAAAAAAATTTAAGTTTTATAAGCACAAATGCTCGCCTTGCTCTGTTCTCGGATGCGGATTTGTGACGTCACGTAATACGCAATTACGTTGAAAAGGTCACGCTTGACATAGGCGGAAGTACCAAGTCAGCGTTTACAACTTGAACGTGCAAATAATTCTTTACAAAAAAAGGTAAAACAACAATGTCGGACGAGGAGAAAATGAGTTTTTCACCCTGCCCTGCCTTTTTGAACCGGAATACACAGAGGAAGAAATTAGGCAGATGGAAGAGACTGCTGCAGCGACACACACCTCTCCAGCATCGGGCAGACGTGGTGGTGCACATGTGGCAAATGCCAACCATTGCCAACAGAGGAAGAATCTCAATGCTGCCACGACTGGACCATTTCAATCCCGCCATTAGAATCAGTCGGTGAGTCCCTGTTTCCGTCTCGCTGCATTACCGGACAAAATGGATTTCCACCGTTACTAAGCAACAGCGTCGCACACCGGACGCGAAGCTCAGCACCGCGCCACGTCTTTAAAATTCGAACGCATTGTTTTCTATGAGTGTACACACCGGCGGCGACATTCGGCGCCTGTTCCCGGTGCCCAGCACCACAGAGCGCCATGTACATTGTTTTACATTAAATGTATATTATATTTCTCTCAAATCGTCGTTAATGTACATACTGACTTCACCCTGTGCTGCAAGATACATTAGTTTTACACTTTGTTTAACAGCTTGAATAAAGTCTAAAAATGTATAATAAAGTAGCCTTTTCTTTCCTTTTGCTCTGTTGTGCCATTTTCCATGTACACTAACCTCAGTGCGAAATATTAAAGCATATGTAACGTTTCCCTGTTGATGTAAAACACTCCCATTGCGCAGCTCTTCTATCAGGAGTCGAGTCAAAATTGAGCTTGCGCGACCCCCTTTAGAGGTGTTTTTGTTCTGATGGAGAAGGGTATGACAGTCTGATGGTACTGACAACACAGGATGGAAGAACCATTAGTTGTTTTACCTTTTTTTGTAAATGGCGTTTGACTTACCGTGTGTCTCAGTCAGCTCCCTAGTTCAGTAGTCACGGCACTGATCAGGGAATCAGCCACATTCACTTTCATGATATACTGATTCACGACCTAGGGAACTAGGGAGCTGATTGAGACGCAGGGTTAGTATTTGCACGTTCAAGTTGTAAACACAGACTCTGTACTTCCGCCTATGTCAAGCGTGACCTTTTTAACGTAATTGCGTATTACGTGACGTCACGAACGCACATCCCAGAACAGAGCAAGGCGAGCATTTGTGCTTATAAAACGTAAACTTTTTTTTTTTTTTTTAAATGACCGATCGTTTCGCTAGATAAGACCCTTATTCATCGTCTGGTATCGTTTAAAGCCCTTTGAAGCTGCACTGAAACTGTCATTTGGACCTTGAACCGTCTGGTGCCCATTGAAGCCCATTATAAGGAGAAAAATCCTGGAATGTTTTCATCAAAAACCTTAATTTCTTTTCGACTGAAGAAAGAAGGACATGGACATCTTGGATGACATGGGGGTGAGTAAATTATCAGCAAAAGTTTATTTAAAAGTGAACTAATCCTTTAAGAAGATTTGAAATGGTGCATGTTGATTCAGAGTTTGCGTCATCTGAAGTCCTTGCAGAACCAGGTAGTACCAGGTTCTATCCACCAGCAGGTAAGCCAGTAGCCATGCAAAGAAAGGGACAACAGAGAGACACAAGACTGCCAGCTAAGGCCACAAGTATCTTCCTCAACACAAAGAAAACAGTGACTTGCCAGATAAAGCTGACATAAAGCCCAGAGACGAGAAGATTTTCTGCCCATATTGTGACGCTCAAGACATGGGTGTGCCAGTTTTCAGAGACTGAACAGAGATCAGAAAATACAGTGGATAGAATCGAACAAGAGATGTTGGCATTGTGGAAGAACCCATCAAGCTGCAGAGTGTAACCTCAGGACACTCTAACTTGTAATCGCAGACAGCTGTACACCTTCCTCAAGGTTAATGATCGACCCTTACTGAAGATGCCTGAGACACCTAAAGTAAGACCTTCAGAAAGCTGCTTGGTGAACATCACTGCAGAGAAGCTGTACCTACATTGTCCCACCAATAGCCAGCAGGTCTTGTTGAAGATCTGTAAAGTACTCTTAAAGGCAGGAACATACCAAGCCGCCAGGCAGTTTTTGTTTGTCGGCCGACTAAGTTTTCTCAGTGTGTTCTGCACCGTCGGCTGAAGTTGGTCCTCGTCACTTTTTTTTGGCCAATTCGAAATGTTGAATCGGCGTCGGAGCTCGTCGGTCCATCTGATCATTCTGCTGTTCAGATACTGCCACCTGCTGGTTCGGAAAGGCATTTCATCTCACGCAGGCGCAGAACTGATGTGCTACTTGGCCGTCAGCTGTCTAGTGTTGGTTTGGTGTGTCAGGGCAACTTTGGACACGGACCCTGCTGACGTGAGTGAACCCCTCAGTCTGCTTTCGTCGCCACTAGTTCATCAGTGTCGGCTTGGTGTGTTCCTGCCTTAAGAAATGGCGACCTCGTCTGTTATGCTCCATCTAGAGCAGGGGTCACCATTCCTGCTCCTGAAGGGCCGGTGTCTCTGCAGAGTTTAGCTCCAACCCTAATCATACACACCTGAAGCAGCTAATTAAGGTCCTACTAAGCATACTAGAAACTTCCAGGAAGGCGTGCTGATGCAAGTTGGAGCTAAACTCTGCAGGACACCGGCCCTCCAGGAACAAGTTTGGGGACCCCTGATCTAGAGAAAAGAGTGCAAGAAAGACTCTGAAAATGCAGTGAAATTGGAACAATGATGATTTATTGTCTTGATTTAGGAGCGAAATTGGCCAAAATAAATAAAACTTTATTATTTTTAAATTTCTTTCCTAATCCTTAACCCAAAAGAGAAAAGAAAAAAGAATATACAAAACTAACTCAAACAAAAACAGAGATCAAACAGTGGCAGACTCTTTACTTTCCCAAATACAACAAACAAGCAATACTCTTAACACATTCAAACTATCCTAACACACAAACTCTGCACTATACAGTCAAAAACTCTATCTTCTCCAAACACAAGATGTTTCTGTAGAGCAGGGGTGGGGAACGTTGATCTTGGAGGGCTATTGTCCTGCCAAGCTTAGCTCCAACCCTGAAAATAAAACCACTCATCTCCCTGTAACTTTAGTAATCCTGAACACCTTGATTAGCTTCAGGTGTGTTTAATTAAGGTTGGAGCTAAACTCTGCAGATCAATGGGATCAACGTTCCCCTCCCCTCTGTAGAGGAAGCGATGCCGTGCTTTTTAAAGTGCTGTGCACCAATCAGGACATAGCAGCAATCAGATGACATTCCTAGACAGACAGACACACACAAACAAACAAAACAACAGAAATATAACAAAACCCTTGGGCCGTAACGTCACACTGAGGAAAAGGTTATTTCTTTTTACAATGGTTTAGCAAATGCCGTTTCAGTTCTGTGTGATATGTGAATCTCTTCTCACACTGAGGGCAGGTGTAAGGCTTCTCTCCAGTGTGAACTCTAATGTGAGCCTTAAGATTTTTTTTAATCGTGAAACCCTTTCCACACTGAGGGCAGATGAAAGGCTTCTCTCCAGTGTGAATTCTCATGTGAACCTCAAGGTGTGTGCTGTATGTGAAACTCTTTCCACAGTGATGACATATGTAAGGCTTCACTACGGTGTGGTTTTTTACATGATTCTTAAGGTGATTACTGTCTGAGAAACTCATTCCACACTGATGACACACAAAACATTTCTCTCCTGAGTGAATCATCATGTGATGCTTAAGGTTTTCTTTATATCTGAAACTCTTTCCACATTGATCACAATCAAATGGCTTCTCTCCTGTGTGAACTCTCATGTGAGTCTTAAGAGTTCCTTTTAATACAAAACTCATTCCACAATGTTGGCAAATAAATGGCTTCTCTCCAGTGTGATTTCTCATGTGGATATTAAGGTCTCTTTTCCGTTTAAATCTCTTTCCACAGTGAGAGCATATGAATAGTTTCTCTCCAGTGTGAACACTCATGTGAATCTCAAAGCTTTCTTTTAGTGTGAAGCTCTTCCCACACTGTTGGCAAGTGAAAGGGCTCACTCCAGTGTGATTACTCATGTGGGATTTAAGGTCTGATTTCCGTCTAAAACTCTTATCACACTGAGAGCATATGAAGGGCCTCTCTCCAGTGTGAATACTCATGTGAGTGTTAAGATTTCCTTTAAGTGAGAAACTCTTTCCACACTGTTGACAGGTGTAAGGCTTCTCTCCAGTGTGAACTCTAAAGTGATCATTAAGGATTCGTTTCTGTGTAAATCTCTTTCCACACTGAGGGCATATGAAAGGCTTCTCTCCGGTGTGGATTTTCAAGTGAACTTTAAGGCTTCCTTTTCGACTGAAGCTCTTTCCACACTGTTGGCAGGTGTGAGGCTTCTCTTCAGTGTGAACTTTCAAGTGGGTATTAAGGGTTTTTTTCTGTCTAAATCTCTTTCCACACTGAGAGCATATGAACGGCTTCTCTCCAGTGTGAATTCTCATGTGGACTTTAAGGCTTTCTTTTCGAGTGAAGCTCTTTTGACACTGTTGACAAGTGGAGTGAACTCTCATCTGGAGGTTTCTAGAATCTGTTTTATGGGTCTGTGAGGAACTAATAGATTTCTCTCCAGTCATGAAATCATGACATTTCTCATACTGATTTTTCTCCTCCATTACATTCAGGTCTTGATTCTTCTTTTTCAGCTCCATCAGGCCTAGAGTGAAAACAAACAAAAACTAGTCAACACCATTTAGACATGTAAAACATCAAATCTAACATGCTGAATCCTTGACCCACTAAACAACTGAAAACAATATTATCAGAACCTTGTGAATATTGTTATTTCTTTGTAGGTCCTGGGATTTAACAAGAAGACACACACTTCCAGTGTGACTATATTCTCTCCAGGTGTGTTGCAGCAGGATTGGCACTGGAGGAAAATAGATCTCCAGGGAGCCGCAGGAGTGACCCCTAATAGTCAGCTAACTGTTAGTCGACTAGAAGAGGCCACTATTTCCGTAAACTCACAATGACAGCAAAATGTTGTGCTTATGTAAAATAATGAAAACAGTCAGGATGTGCTTTGTCGTCTCTGTGAACTTGAGCACATAAAAAAACATGAACCAAAACTCAGCGTGTACTTGCCTCACAGACACAATAAATATATCTATAGAAAGCTTGAAGTGTCTACTTTTAAATTAACCAATTAAAATGGAAATAAATATTCACAGATTATGTAATCCATATGGAACATCCATATAGGCACGTCCACTACTGTGGAGATGACGAATCAGCATCGTTGACTTGAACTCTGCAGCCTGTGGACGGCGATTGACATTTCACAAACTGGCGCTTTATTCCCCATGAAACTCATGTAACTGTCTGTCACAAATGCCATCCACAGCATTACTTAATAAAGAAAATAACTTTAAATGAGAAACAGAAAACAATGCAGACGGTTCAACCGGGAGTGCGCAGCTCTTAAAAGGGGCCACACGTTATAAGCCAAAAACACAGAAATCATTATCAATAAATTATTAAAATGTTTAGACAGCCTCCATGCTGTTTTTTTCCATGTCACACTCATAATCATTATGTTTGCCGGTGCACTGGGGCAACCTTGATGTACTCTTTATGACAAATGACAGAATCATTATCCCTTGAAGTATCAAGCCTCTGATGTCAGGGAGGTTACACCTTGCTCATCAAGGCATACCGAGGACCAAGGCACAAGCAAGAAAGCTCATGTACTGGCCAGAGATTGTGCGTGAGCAGAAGCAAATGGTCGGAACATGTGAAGCATGCCAAAAGTTCCAATCTAAGAATTCTAAAGAGCTGTTGCTGTCACATGAAATCCCAGAGCTGCCGTGGATGAAGATCGGCACTGACATCTTTGAGCTGGAGGGCCAATCTTACCTGGTATTAGTGGACTACATGTCAAAGTTCCCTGAAGTGCTGCATTTGCCAGACAAGACTGCATACACGGTAAAAAAGTGAGTTTGCAAGGATTGGGATCCCAAAAGAAATCGTGAGTGATCACGTGTGCCATTCGCCAGCCAGGAGATGAAAGTGTTCACAGCAGAGTCGGGCATCACTCTCACCAACTCCAGTCCTGTGTACCCACAATCGAATGGCATGGCTGAGAGGACGGCCAAAACAGTCAAACATGTACTGAAGAAGGCCTCTTTAACAGGTATTGTTACTCTTCTTGCACTGCGTTCACAACATGCCTGTCACAGGAATGTCCTACTATGATGCACAAATGCTCATGGGGAGAGTGTTAAGGAGTACACTTCCTAGGTGTACTAAAGCCTACAACCCCTAAAAGAGTCTGTGACAGACAGAGGCATCTTCAAAGCAAGTAGCAACATTATTTTAATGCCACAGCAAAACCTCTGCCCACCCTATAGGAAGGGAGCAAGATCTGCATGGAAATAAGACAAGGTTGGATGCCAGCAGTTGTTGTGGAGAAGAGTAATGAACCACTTTCATACTATGTGTGGGCTGAAACTGGTCAGCTTTATTGGAGAAATAGAGGACATCTGAGATCTGCTTGAGTCTTCAGTGACTGTGAAGAGCCAACAGGATCAGGACCTGGTGTCTTCAGACAGTGCTCCAGTCTCTGAGTCTGTTCCAGGAGAATGTTGTTAATAAGAACTGAAGAGGTATGTCCACTTTTATCCTTTTGTAACAAGCCTCTTTAGACTGTCAAGAGTTAAAATAAATAATGAGAAGGCTCATTGTTACTGGACTGAAGATTGACCAATAATGACTGAATATTGACACGTGTATGAGAAGATGTGTTCTGTTACCTGTTTTATAGTAGGTTACTCAGTTGATTTAAAGGTGACCTATTATGCCCTCATTTTACAAGATGTAAAATAAGTCTCTGATGTCCCCAGAGTGTGTATGTGAAGTTTTAGCTCAAAATACCTCACAGATAATTTTTATAGCATGTTAAAGTTGCCACTTTAAGTGGTTGAGCAAAAACGAGCCGTTTCAGTGTGGTCCCTTTAAATGCAAATGAGCTGCTGCGATCGGCCTAAGAGGGCGGAGTTTAAAGAGCTCATTCTCCCCTGTCAGGATTCAGTCAGGACGCACAATAATGTCAAAAACTGTGAATATATGCTGCATGGAGATAGAACAGGTATAGTCTAGTTCAATTACGGTTACAACTTATATTGTCTTCTTTCTTTTTTTATCCACTATATTAGTACAGGCCTGTTGTACCGTCGGAATTATGGCCAAAACTTTACCGATGAGTTTTATGATGTTATTGTACTTCACACAAAGGATGAAGCATCCGTTTTCACTCTAGAAAATCACTGTAAACGCTTAATAAAACACAGTGCAAGTGTGCATTAAAATATTATCCATAAACTCTCTCTCTTTCCCTTGTATTACCATCACCAACACACATAGCGAAGTACACAGAAACTCTCGCTACAACTAACAGTAAATTAATATATAAAGACCTTATGTCTTTCGGGTGGTGCTTAATAAACTGGTAAACTTGGTATCCTTGAGTAGAGTATTTTTAGCACAGTCTCTGTTTTATATTGTCTCTTTGTATTGACATTCATTCACAAAGCAGTCCGGTGTGAAATGCTTCGTGCAGACATAAACAAACTTCGGCAGAACTGAGGGAGCATTTCCCTGTAAAACCAAGTTAATCCACCTCGTTTTCAGCAGCTCAGATTTAGGTTGTACATGAAGAGAGTTATGTGGATTAATCCATCCAGCTACAGAACACCTAAAACGCTTGGGAGACATTATCATCAGTGCAGCAATGGCGGACTCACTGTGAACACACTCAGGGCGGGTCTATGTTCAAACGTCACTGTCTGTCAACATTCGTGGGCGGGGCCTGTGGCTAATGTGACGTCACACTGCCAGGGATCTGGAAACGGCTTGTTCTGAGACACTGCTTATGATTTATGGGGATTAAAAAAAAAGGAGTGGGTGGATTTTTATCACTATAGGGTGGTTGTGTACACACACTGCCAACACACATTTATGTCCAAACACCATGCAAAAGTGAATTTTGCATAATAGGTCCCCTTTAAGTTTGCAGACATAACACAAAGGAAAAACTAACTTCTGTTGACAAAATTTTGAGTGGTATTGAATACAGATATGTTCTGCATAAAGGCTTATGGAGGGGGGATGTGGTATATCAGGTATATCAGAGGAATGTCATGTATGTTATGTGCTTGAGGGCCGTGTTCAAGAAGCTGGGTGGTGTTTCACAGCTCAAGCTGTTCTTCTGTGTGTCTTTTAACTTACTACATGAACCCTGTAACAGTGAGCGGGGATTAAGAAAACAGTCCAGTGCAGGACTATAAATCACTGTCTGACCCAAGAGAACCGGTTAATTTACCCTTTGCTGGGAGTTTGATTGACAAGTGATCTAACCAATCATAACGCAGAATCTGCCATTTTGTCCAACAAAGCAGTCAGGAGTTAGAAGATTAACCTCGGTGGACTTGAAACCAAAAAATGGTGTATTGACGTCTTTCAGCGTTTGAAACAACATTCCTTCTGATGTTCATTCATGTTTATTTGATGCTATAAATTAACTAGTAGGAAGAGATGATCGGTTCACGAGCCGCTTGATCTGAAGCGCTACAGCGATCTGTCACGTCACATTAAAGAGCCACAAAACGCTTTTTAAAAATTACACCATTTGAAAGCTGGGACTTTGTTTAATATCATAAGTAACCTGCTCTGTCTTGTCTGTCGACGTGTTGTCAGTGTCCTCTTTGCTCCACGATGTATTTTTCACTGACAGCGCCACGGCTTGTCGGACAAAGCAACAGTAACTAAGGGGGGCGGGTCTTTGAGAAGGGTCAATTACAGACAGATCTCAAATCTGACATTCATATATAAAATATTGGACAAGTAGAGTCCTCTCAACTGTAAAAATGTTCAGTTTTACAGAAGAGTTTTGTGAAGAATTTTAAATATTGTACATATGCTTTACATAATAATGTAAAACGGCATTCATTACATTACAAGAAAAAAGTGTTTTTCAGCCTTATATCCTGTTAAAAGTTATTATTTTGAAGAGAAAAAGTGTTTTAATCGGTATGCCTGGAAACAAAGTAATGTTTACAAACCCTGATGTGATAAAGTGATTTTGAGGATGACAAAAAAAAAAAAGAGAGAGAGACTCTGAGAATGAAACCAACCTGTTTGTTCCTCAGTATCTTGTTTGACTCTGAATGTTTCTTCAATCTCCACGTCTTCACTCTCGTCTTTAATAAACTCCATCTTTATAATAGTGTGTCACGTGGATCTCAGTCGCTTCAGCAGGAGGGAAGGAATGTCATCATTTCTTCACCTTCATCTCGCTTCTCCACAAAAATACAAGCCTTGTGTGAAGAAATATGTCCAATCTATGGTGTAATAAATAAAAAAATGTTATGATTACCTCGTTGTTGTTCTCCTGTGTACATTATAAATGATACAAGTAAACAAATTAATAATCAATTAGGTGAAACTGTGCGTTTGAATTTGTCATTGCAAATACATCCCATGCAGTGCGGTGAATTATTATTGCTCTTTATTTACTATTTAGGATATTTTAGTAATTTAAATTATAACATGGGTTATCTTAATATGTTATTAATGGCATTTTAATGTAATATGTATTTATTTCCTTCTAATTCTCATTGTCATTGCAGGCTGGGTATTCACCATTAAAGAAAAGTGATTATGCTTAAAATAGCCTTGAACATAAATAAACACAGGTGATGACTAAAAACAATCATTTCATGACTTTAGACATTACTTTGTGACGACAGTGGCATAATACAGTGACATATTATGTTTTTTAAATCAAATCAAAACAGTAGTCAAATTGTACCCGCTTTAAGTGTACAACGACCCCTGGCGGTTCTAGTGTTTATGTTATAAAATGCATAAAATGCAAAAATAATTTATTAATTTCAAAGTTCTCTATAAGACTGTATGCACAGTTTGTTTTAAACACTTTAAATGATTAAAAACGCAAACCTTTCTCCAGCCGAATCACAGATGAAGGAACGTCGCAGGCTTATGACGTCACACCAGTACACCAAAATAAAGGTCCCGTTAACACGCAAAAAAAGAAAAGACATTCACACACAGAAAACACGTTCAAATGAAAAGATAAAGAATTGCTTCAAATGATGAATCGCAGATTCCCAAAGCTATCAATAGAGTTAAAAATGTGATCATATTTGGCTTGCATATATTCATTCGACGATCTGAAGATTATTACTTTTAAAAACAGGAATTCCATCACAATTCCACAACATTGATATGTCATCATCAGCCTCCATTTGTCCACTCAGACTGATCTTCTGACATTCTGTCCCACACTGGATATCAGAAACAATGCCTGGAATTGATTCCCATTTATTTAAATGTACCTCCAGTTTTTTCCAAAACATCAACTATTTGGGGCTGACAGACTAAGTAGTACAAGAAAGTAAGATCCAGCACTTTAGGTTATTCTCTCTGTCAAATTCAGCTTTACTCGAAGAAGAGTTTAGTGGTGCTGTCTCGGTACTGTCCATCAGGGGCGGACTTGAGCAAAATCTCAGGCCGGGACATCTCACCCTCATCCATCCCATCCCATCCCATCCCATAAACCCACAACAAATTCTGAACCCACAGACAGCCCTATTGTTTTGTATGGCCATCACCATCACATAAGAAAGCTTAAATCCTTTGGCTGGGACCGTGTAAAAGATCAATGGTTCTCTCTTGAACGGCACCTTCACTTCCGTCTTCATTTTCCTGATATCTCTCTGTCTCTCGTGTGTGTCTGATTAATTTTGTTGTCTGCCCTAAATTACTACTGTAACTTGATGTCCTTTAGCACACAGTATTATGAGTGATGATAGGCTGCTAACAGTTTCTAGCAGATGAATGCTTAAGTAAACACAGACAAAACCACAGTAGATATTTACAGATGAAGATGACCTGCACTTAAGTCCTGCACAGGTCAGTAGTTTTGTAGTCCTCTTACAGTGATTACTCTGATCAAATCAGTTCAAATTATTTTTAACGTCCACCCAACTATAATTTTGAATCTATTAGGGCTGGGTTAAAAAACTGACTTCTCAATTTTAATTGCTTCTCAGTTTGATGAACTGATTTTGATTCTTAAATCCCAAGAATCTATCTTTTAGTCTGTGCTGTTTTGCGTTTCATTTGTAGCACATGTAGCAATAAATCGCAATAAACTTTGACGTCAGCAGCTGTATCCTGATCCTGTGATGACTGAATGTCTTTCCCACTGTGGTTCTGGTGGAGGTGATGTTCTCAGCTTATATATATTTATAGAGTTTGCGATATCTGAAATTAGATATTTGACAGACAATGAAAAGATATTTATATTCTATATCTTTTTTTATATGTTAAAGTAATGATAAGCACAATAAATATTAACTTGACACCCCACGCCTCACTTTGCTGTAGTGATGTGAGTCTATTAGTATTCCAAAATACAGATGCTAATCAATAGAAGTAGGCTATAATTCTGTTTAGGCTAGTAACTCCAGATCATGTTCTGACATTACAATGCGGAGGTCTGTAATACAATGCACTTTTCAATGTGCAAATAATCACATTTACTACCTAACACTCCTGATAAGACATTATGCATAGTACATACTCTATGGAGCCATCAGGCCTTCTCTTGGGTGGGTGGTCTGTGAACATGGTTGTTGCAATCCAGGCCAGCCAGTAAGATTCGGGCTTCATATACAGCAGGGCTGAAACTGAAGCGCTTACATCAAGATATGATTATGAAAAGACTCCAGCTCAGCGGTTGACCTACAAATTCAGTGAGAACTGTAATATTTCATACATTTTTTCATAACAGTAATATATGTGAAACCAATGAATAGGGTTTTACAGGCGACATGACAGGAAAATTAATAAGGATAATCTTACCTAAAATGCAAGTACTTGTGTACGTCCTTCAGCCAGCGTTCATTGAGAATGATTTCTGATAAAGCCTGATGGGCCACAGACCCCTTCTCTATCCACCCCTTGTCTCTGTGCTCCTCCAAAGGACCATGCTGACAGGCATCCAGTGACCACTCGTGCTCTCCCGTGACATGGTGAAGAAGGCCAATCCACATGTCCTAACAGTTTAAAATTACTTTTAGAATAATTAAACATACAATTTGTATAGTAGTTGCATTTTTTCGAATATTGTTTCACTGTTGGCGGATTTTTATTAATTTGATAACTGTAATACATTTCCCATGCAGTAATGAACAATACCAAGTCCTACAAAAACCTGCTGTTTTTACCCCACATGTCAACAACACCTGAGTGCTGAAGTATTATCAAAGAAAATGTCATCTAGTATGTTTGGGTGAGTAATAGTATTAGTCACAAAAAAGTAATCATAGTTTTCAGCAGTGTCAGCAGAGATGCATGTGACCAAGTACTACAACATTGTCCTTTGACTGCAGCCTGGAAACTACTTCTGCTCTGTTGTTGTCCCAAAAGTCTTTGATGGTATCAACACAGTATGTGTCCTCTATTTTGAAGAAGGTTGACCGTATTCCCATATTCATAAACTTGAAGAGCAATGCAACTTTGGCATAATTGTTGGCAGACAGTAATATATTTGATGCCAAAAGGAAGTCCCCAGCTTGCTTCCCATACTTGAAAGTAGGCTGGGAGTTCCATTGCCACACACAATGATTGTTTGGACAGATCTGGAAAATATACAGTGGCATGAAAAAGTATGTGAACCCCTTGCAGAATCTGTGAAAATGAGAATTATTTTAATAAAATAAGAGGGATAATAAAAAATGCATGTTATTTTTTGTTTAGTACTGTCCTGAGTAAGATATTTTACATAAAAGATTCAATTCAATTCAATCTTTATTTATAAAGCACATTTAAAAACAGCTGATGCTGACCAAAGTGCTGTACATGTCACAAACATAAAAATAATATAAAAAGCAAAATATTCTTAAAAAGCTAAGGAAAGGCTAAGGAAAAGAGAAATGTTTTCAAGGATGACTTAAATGTGTCAACAGAAGGGGCTAGCCTGATATATAAAGGTAGGCTATTCCATAATTTGGGTCCCACAACTGCAAAGGCCCGATCACCTCGTTTTTTAAGTCGAGTTCGTGGTACAACAAGTAAGCTCTGGTCACATGATCTTAAGGTTCTTGACGGGGAGTGGCGAGAAAGTAAACTGGTCAAGTACTCAGGGGCCAGATTATTAAGAGCTTTATAAACATAAAATAAGATTTTAAAATCGACTCTAAATTTGATAGGGAGCCAGTGTAAGGCTGATAAGATGGGAGTAACAGACTCATGCTTGCGCGTCTTAGTGAGAAGTCTAGCTGCTGAATTTTGAACCAACTGTAATCGAGAAAGAGATGATTGGGAGACCCCATAATAAAGAGTATTACAGTAGTCTAAACGTGATATAACAACAGCATGGATCAATGTTTGAAAATCACCTTTAGATAAAAATGATTTAACTTTTGAAAGCTGTCGGAGATGGAAAAAACTGGATTTTACCACAGCACTAATCTGTTTATCGAATTTTAGGTTGTGGTCGAAAAGAACACCCAAATTCCTGGCACAAAGGGTTTCATAAGGAGTGAGAGAGCCACAATCAACATTAACAACGCTGTTTTCTGTAGGTCCGAACAAGATTATTTCTGTTTTATTTTCATTTAAGTTTAAAAAATTATTGGAAAGCCAAAGCTTAAGTTCCTTCAGGCAAGCCAGAAGTGGTTTTAGGCTGCTTCGATCATTATGTTTTAATGGGAAATAGAGCTGAGTGTCATCAGCATATAAATGAAAAGACACTCCATACTTATTGAAAATAGAGGCAAGTGGAAGCATATATAAAGTAAACAAAACTGGTCCAAGGATTGATCCTTGAGGAACTCCAGAGTTAAGTGGTATGGCAGAGGAGGAGTACTGACCAATGCGAACATTGAACCATCTATTTGTGAGATAAGAGCGGAACCATTGTAAAACAGTGCCACGAATGCCCACAGCTTTCTCAAGTCGCATAAAAAGTATCTCGTGATCCACTAAATTGAAAGCAGAACTAATATCTAATAAGACTAAAGCCACAGGTCTTCCAGAATCAGTTTCCATAAAAATGTCACTTGAAACTCTCAACAAAGCAGATTCAGTACTATATAATGCTTTAAAACCAGACTGAAATGTTTCCTGTACAGAGTTCATAGTTAAATACATTTGCAGTTGAGTTAATACATTTTTTTCAATTATCTTAGAAATAAAAGGCAAATTTGAAATAGGATGAAGAATCAAGATTGGGTTTCTTTAGATATGGTGTCACCACAGCATTTTTAAGATCTTTTGGGAAAGACCCAGTTGACAAGCATTTACTGATAAACATTAAGAGACCTGGACCAATAGTATCAATAATTTGTGTGAGAAAAAGGGGTGGAATCACATCCTGGGGACAGATAGTAGGTTTTAATTTTCTAACTATATCTATAAGTGAAGCCAAGTCCATAGGCTCAAACTCAGACCAGGTTGAAGAGCAAACTGGAACATCATGAAATGTTATCACTGAATTTGAGATCTGAGATCTCAAAACTGTAATCTTGGCGACAAAATATTTCCCAAAATTTTCACAGAGAGTTCAAGAAGGCTCTAAAATGGCATGTACAGGAGGGTTTAAAACAAAATTAACAATAGAAAACAGACATTGCGGTTTATGACGATTCTTTGCTACAAGTTCTGAATAATATGTACATTTTGCAGCTTTTGCCGCTTTCTGAAAAGCATGATAAGAGTCTCTTAAAATTTCAAATGATATCTGTAATTTGTCTTTTTTCCATTTACGCTCAGCACGTCTGCAAACCTGCCGAAGAGAGCGTGTAGCGTCATTATGCCAGGGCACTGGAGCAGGTTTATGATTTTTTTGTCTTAATGGAGCAATAGAGTTCAAAATTTCAGCACAAGTAGAGATAAATAAAGTGAGGTGTGTATCAATGTCTAAAATGTCCAGGATGCTGTCAGTCTCCAGAGAGTTCCGTACATTCAAATAGGCTTCAGAAAAATCCTGACTGGATTGTTGAGTAAAACAGCGAGTTAAACGTACTGATGTTGAGTTTCTGGAAGTATAACTTGTAAGAGGAAGGGTAAAAACTATGGGCTTGTGGTCAGAAAGAGCAGCATTACTAAAATCTATGCTTGTAATAGAAAAGCCATGAGTTAAAACCAAGTCAAGAGTATGGCCAAGATTATGTGTAGCGCCGGAAACCCATTGAGTAAATTCCAGAGACTCGATCAACGTTAAAAATTCTGCCACGTATGGTTTAGAGGGGCAGCAAACGTGAATATTAAAGTCACCCAGCAACAGTATTTTCTCATACCTGGAGGCCAAATCCCCCAACAATTCAGCAATTTCACTTAAAAATGAATTGTTTTGTTGAGGAGGACGGTATATCAATGCTATGACAATAGGTTTTGTGCAGAGTAGTTGAAAGAGTTGCACTTCGAAGCTGTTGTACACACCACTCGGTAGAGATCTACAGTGCAAAGTGTCTTTAAAAACAGTTAGCAGTCCCCCACCACGACCAGATAAACGCGGGGAGTTTAAGAAAGTACAGCCATGAGGTACCAGTTCCGAAAGTGGTGACAACTCACCCGGTTTCATCCAAGTCTCCGTGATGAAGAATAGATCCAATGTTTGTGATATAAAAAAGTAATTTCAAATAAAAGTTTTGTTAAGCAGTGACCGAGCGTTTATGAGCGCCATATTCAGTTGTAATGAGGCTGTATCCATCTGTCTTGCCCGGAGTAGCGGTCGAAGATTATGCATATTAACTCCACCTCGGCGTGGACGAGTGAAAGCCCGGGTAGTTCCCACGAAAAATCCAGGGAAAACCGGGCATAGCCACCGATAAACGCCTTCACGAAGATTCCATCCAGTAGATCGTCGAGTCTGACCGGAGCTCTGAAGAGAAGGGTGAAAACGATAGCCGCAATCCAGCTGAAAGGCCAGTCTGAGCTGCACTGCGATACCTCCGCGCTTACCGCGTCTTCTTCGGCGTTTACGGCGAGGTAACTCAGCATGAAACGCACGCAGGTGCACCGGGAGTATAGACAAAACAGGTGGAAGACCAGATTGAAGTGTAGAAAGGGCACAATTAGGCAGAGCAGTGACCGTGTTACGGATGTTTAGCAAAGTTAAACGGTCATAAACTAAGGTGGCATTACTGTTTAAAACTAATTTAGTCAAACAAAAAAACATAAAAAAAGAAAGCATCCAGACGGAGGACCTCAGACGGCGTGCCACAGACATCGGCGCCATCTTGACCATGATGTTTGCATTTAGTTCACAAGACAAAACAATAGCTGAATTTATTAAAATAACCCCATTCATAAGTATGTGAAGCATTGATTCTCAATACTGTGTGTGGTTACCTGATGAGCCACGACTGTTTTTGTGTTTTGTGATGGTTGTTCATGAGTCTCTTGTTTGTCCTGAGCAGTTAAACTGAGCTCTGTTCTTCAGAAAAATCCTCCAGCTCCTGCAGATTCATCAGTTTTCAAGCATCTTCTGCATATTTGAACCCTTTCCAGCAGTGACTGAATGATTTTGAGATCCATCTTTTCACACTGAGGACAATTGAGGGACTCAAACTCAACTATTAAAAAAGGTTCAAACATTCACTGATGCTCCAGAAGGAAACACGATGCATTAAGAGCCGAGGGGTGAAAACTTTTGAACAAGATGAAGATGTCACAATTTTTCTTATTTTGTGTAAATATCATTGTTTTTCATTTAGTACTGCCCTTAGGAAGCAACAGAAGATACTTGCATGTTTCCCGGCAGAAAAATTAAGTACAATTTACCTTGATATTTGAATTCAAAAGTTTTCACCCCCGACTCTTAATGCATCGTGTTTCCTTCTGGAGCATCAGTGAATGTTTGAACCTTTTTTAATAGTTGAGTTTGAGTCCCTCAATTGTCCTCAGTGTGAAAAGATGGATCTCAAAATCATTCAGTCACTGCTGGAAAGGGTTCAAATATGCAAAAATGCTGGAAATCTGAAGAATCTGCAGGAGCTGGAGGATTTTTCTGAAGAACAGAGCTCAGTTTAACTGCTCAGGACAAACAAGAGACTCATGAACAACCATCACAAAACATAAAAACAGTCGTGGGTCATCAGGTGACCACACACAGTATTGAGAATCAATGGCAGGGCTCAACAATAAGGACTGCCTGAAAGATGGCCAGTGTGAACGACACTCGGGACAGTAGACGCACCGGTCACTTGCCCGATCGGGCCAGTGCTGTAGGGTGTGCGATATATATCGTCTATAATATCGTAATTGTTGATTTAACGATCTGAAATTATTGAGTATGTCCCTCACTTTACAAAAACATAGTCTACATATACTACTAGACATAGTCTAGTAGGTTAGAGCAGTGGTTCTCAAACCTGTCCTGGGGACCCCCCACCACTGCACATTTTACATGTCTCCCTCATCTAACACACCCAATTCAACTCTTGCAGTCTCTGCTAATTAGCTGATGACTTGAATCAGGTGTGTTAGATGAGGGTGACATGCAAAATGTGCAGTGGTGGGGGGTCCCCAGGACAGGTTTGAGAACCACTGGGTTAGAGTAGTGTGTGCACATATTAAAGTGAACGCTTTCACTGCGTGATTTAGTCTATTAAAATGCTCCCAAAATTCAAGATAAGGGGCAAAAATGCCCCTGTATATATTTCATATATAATTTAATAAAGTTAATCAATATTACACAAAGAGCTCTGTTTTTCTCCAAATATTAGCATGATTACAAATGTGATATTGATTTTATTCAGTATAGTTTAATTAACAAGAACTTAATATCAAGTGACTTACATTTTAGACACCAAATCATCTGTTTCGCTGTATTTCGCCAACGAAAATAGTTCCAAAGTCCACAGAATTGTTTTGTGTCTCTGAGCAACACTTCCTGAATGAATCAGCCGCTTGAATGAATTGGTTGAATCTCAATGATTCGCTCATTAACAGTGATTCGCTGCCACCTACTGGCGGGTTTAGTTTCACATTTAAAGTGTCTTCATATTTTTAAAATTTCAAATAACAGTATTTAACGTTTTATATTTTGAACATTAAAACAATTTTATGCATCTGTAACTGCTCTTGATTAACTTTAATAAAGTTATCTATTCTATAGTTATACATTAGATTACAATTTCTGTACCTGAAAATCTTCCGTTTAAACCTACATGAAAACTTAAAGCACCGTTTATTTAATTTATATGTTTGTTCTGTTGTATTTATTTGTGCTATTACTCGTAATTTGATTATTTGTTAGTATTTTACTACTTACTGTTTATTTGTCTAACAATATTTAAAATATTTAATCTAGTAGCTTTTGGTGTCATAACCTTATTTATTGAGGTTAAATGTATCAAAAATAATGAAAACAATAACTAGGCTTATTTTATAGGCCCATTTTCTTGTCTTTTACTTTTATTAATTTTTTTGTTGTGGGGCCCGGAAAATTTCGGCGGGGAAAGTACAAATTTGAACCACTGGCCCAACTGGGCCAGCAGAAAAAATCCTTAGCGTTGAGCCCTGAATGGTTCACATATTTATGAATGGGGTTATTTTAATAAATTCAGTTATTGTTTTGTCTTGTGAACTAAATGCAAACATCTTTTATGTAAAATATCTTACTCAGGACAGTACTAAACAAAAAATTACATGCATTTTTTATTATCCCTCTTATTTTATTAAAATAATTCTCATTTTCACAGATTCTGCAAGGGTTTCACATACTTTTTCATGCCACTGTATTTATAAACACATTTAACATTACATTACAACTATTACAATAATGAAGTTACAACGGATAAAACAACACACAAATTAACATACCCTTTGCATGATGACAGCTGTTCCTCTGGACTTGGTCTGGATCCGGAATGGTCCAGGGGCCCGACATTCCACCAATGTCAGGGGGTCTTTCACTGTACAGGGGTGAGTTTCCCGAAAGCATCGTTAGTGAACCATGGTCGTTAGTACCATTGAACTCTATTGGTAACGACGGAACTTGCGACCATAGTTCGCTTTGGGAAACGCACCCCAGATTGGGATTGGCAGCAACAAATACTCTGCGAGTTGTTTCAAACAAACATGATAAGTTATGGCTGCAGGATGATCAATGATGTCATCCTCACTCTGGACTTTACTTATTTCTGGCACTGGTTGGGATTCTATTACTTCTGGGTCTAGAGTGTCGTGAACAGTGTCCTCCAAGCTGATGGCCTGAAGAGAATCCAGACATAATTTTTGTTGAATGGCACCACCAGTGCTGATGGAATAAAAAAAAAAGCATTGGGAAAAGAAAATAATTTTCATTAAAGACAACTTTTAGTTAGGAACTTACCGAACACATAAAGGTGGGATGTAATCCTCATCATCACTGTCATCATAGTCACTGGCCTCCTCTATGGTTTCCTCTTCCTCTGATGTTGAAACATCTCTTGTGTCCTCATGTGGAGCCCATGTCCTGTCCTCAGCCCAGTCAATACTATGTAGAGTGCTTAAAATATTAGTCAATGACACTCAACACATCAAATCTCAGATCAAATATGTATAAATACTACTACTTACACAGAGTTTTGAATGTGATTGAAGTCACTTTCATCGATGTCATCATTAATGTCCAGCGATGACATATTTTATTGTTAGAATAAGAACATGTAGAAATAAAAATTTATAAGAGAAAATTGTTGCAGATACACATAACACAAAGTATTGTTATCCATCTGAAATTTCTCACTACCTTTAATCACTTACAGAAGTTCAGTGTTTTTTCTTCCAACATTATATCCTTATATTTTGTCAAAGACCCTCCCCAAAATCATCATCACTGTAGAAAATCAAATAATGGAGGTCAAACCATAATCAGATTTTTCACACATTGAAATTTACTTTATATGCTGCATCTCTACCAACTTGCCTCTAATTTTCAATTGTGCTTATGTTTGTACAATACCAGTTTCCAGTCAAGCTAAGTGCCTTACCTGTTGTTTGTTCAGCATATCTGGAAATAAAACCCTGTTGAACTGTATATTGAGTCTCCTCTTCTGTGGAGTGACACTGCCTACACCACTGTGTAAACACACAGTGTAGAGACGGACTACAGCTGGACACTAATGCAAGCAGTTCTTCTGTCTTTCAACAAAGAATCAGTGCTTGCATGCCTTGAAAGTGTGCATGTGATCTGCCAAAAGCAGGAAAAATGGTCAGAAATCAGATCAAAGACCATTCTGGATCTTTTGCAGTCTCTTCTGCTTTTCACAAAAAGACCAGCGATAAAAGGCTTGAAAACATTTGCCACATTTGTCTTCCATGGTGAGTGTTGACGATGCCCTGTAAATTTTCAAGGGCCTGTGCCTTGTGCTGCTTTCAAGATACGTCACCGACGGTGTGTCCAGCAGTGTAGCATTCTAGCAGGAGGTAATAAATCAAGAAGTACCCATGCAGGAAACAACAGAAGAGTCCCCAGACTGGGAAGATGATGAAAAAACATCAAGTACATTCACTCTGGTTCTTCATACAGTAGAGTCTTACGAAGCCTCTTCGAAGTGTTCTACTGAACACTTTGGAAGAGGAAAAACACAAGGAAAATGAATTACTTCCTGGGTATTGTCACATTCCTTTTGGAGAATTCCATGCCCATCTTCCCACTTTGGAGAGGCCCACTCTTTGGTGACTAAAAAGGTATTCTGTTGATTTTGCTGTGACACCGCCATCTCCTGAAGACCTATGCCAAACAAGAGACACCAACTGTCAACGCAGAAAATTGGAAAATAGTCAATTCTCTGCAGAAAGCATAACCTCACATCAGAAGAGTTCATTACCTCTATGTACAACCTCACTGAAGGGACAGTACAGGGAATACATCTCGAGTAATAGTCTTACCCAACCAAGGAATTCATCTGGAGATGTATCGTTTGCTGTAGAGAGGTGGGCTAAAAGATCAGGAAAAAGAGGCAAACAAAAATCCCGCTATTTCAGTCCCTCACATGAAATGCCAATGCCACAAACGAAACATTTACCTGAACATAATCTTGAAGAGGTTGTTAAAAGGGCAATGTCAGATTTATGCAAATACATGAATTATATCAAATGAGCATCAATTTTAGTATGTTTTAACTCATATTGACTTTTTCTTTTGACAGGCTACAACAGTCCAACAGCCTGGCACTTGCAAAATACCACCAGAGTACAGCAATACATCCAAAGATGATACAGAAACGGCTGCTCAAAAAGTATTTTTCTTGGGTATTCATTTGAGTTCCAAAACAAATTTTCCAGATCAAAACATGTTAACAAGCTGCCATTCCAAAGATTAAGCATAAACACACTAAAAAATAAAAGAATATAAATAAATAAATAAATAAAAAATAAAAAAAGTACAGTGACCACTGCGGGAGATGTTTATGAAGGTGAAACTGATGAGCTATAAGAACTGTGGCATTTATAATAACTGTGAAAATTGTGACTGTCCTTAATTTAGCTAAATAATGTCTTGTTTTAACATGCATTTACATTTTTATTTAGAAAAGGTGAAGGCTATTATTTCTGAAGTGAGTGAACAAACATCAGTTTGTGTTGTGCTCCAAGAAGAAGATTCTTACATGCCTATGCCTACTTTTTGGACTGTCTGTGAGAACGATCTTGATTTGTACTAATTGTTGTATATATAAACATATTATTTAAAAAAATAAAATAAAAATAAACCTACTGTTTGATAGATTAAGCTGGTTGGTCATTTTGAACTTAATTCATATACACAAACACATTTCAAGGGTTCCTCCAGTAGTGGGCACTTGTGTAACATAAGCAATGACGTACATCCGAGTGAACAAGAAGTTAACAAAGGAAGGGCAAAAAAATTGGACTTAAATGAAGTCATGAGTGAGTATACACAGGTGAATCCTTCCCTTACATCCTAAGTGTGTGGAGCTAAAACATGAAGAAAGGAAATGAGAATGCAAAAATAAGAAATGAGACAAACCCAGTCGCAGTTAAAATTCATGATTTAATTTGCTTAAAGTGTGGTAATGTTTCGTACAGAATTTAGAGTGCCCCTGCATTAGTTTATTGTGTATTTGTGTGTGGTTCATTACTCTGAACTGCGACACTTGCCAATCGTGAGTGGTATGGGTTAACCGGAGACTGAGCTCCTTCAGCCATGTTGGATTGCGATAACCAGGTAGAGCTTCAGGTAACCAAAATTACCTATAAGTTCCACTGGCATCGCTGGATTCCCCGATCAGGACAGCACGGTAAGTGATGATGTTCAGGTCAGGTGCAGCACGTCTTTCTCCTTCCTGATACTCCTTGCTTAGAGCCATTGAATGGATGTGAAGGACTTCGTGTGACATTTGTGAGTAATATTTTTCCATTATTGTTGGCCCTATTAAGAGTTAAGTGGTGATATAGTATTTTTCTGCCCCAACACACACAAGCATCGCTCAGACCTGCACCGTCTTTTATGTTTATTTCTTTTGGTAGTATTTTTAACATTTTCAAACATTTCAAAGAGTCTGAGCCCAGTGAAGGCTGATAAGAGACTGAAAATACATGTAAAATAAAAGATTTATGAATCAGTTAAGTAAGATTTTCTACTGTCATTTATAACCCATTTGATGGTTAATTTGTTGTCATTTGTCGAGTATAACCGGAAAAGGTGAGTATTTGAAATTTGATTCTTTATTCAGTCTTTTGACAAATTTTCTATTTTCTGAGTTTTCTGTATTCTATCCAATTTCCTTGAGTCAATTGAATCAGTAACAAACCCAGGGCACTCTAGATACAGAGGCGTATAGAGTATCACACGTGTTTTTACTGACCTCGATGGACTGAACAGAAGAAATGAACCAGAGAAGAATTCCATGTGAAATATGACATTCCACCAGCTTTGAACAGTCAAGGTTTTGTGCCTCTTTGGGATGGTTCCCCAAGGTGTTGTTCCCTTGCAGAACACAAGTTTCCAGATGGCACGTAGGTCTGAAGTCATGAGTTAAAGGAGCTGGAAGTAGATCTCAAAATACGCTATTGGACATTGTTGATATTTGAAATCAACCCAAACAAACCCACCCCTCTCTTCATTGCTCCGCCTCCTAAACTCCAATCCTAACCACCCTGCTCCAAGTCAGTCTTGAACCGCTGCCTGATCACTGCTGGCATGTGAGGCCAATGACGCTAAACCAGTGATGCTAAACACCACATTTGAACTACTGTTCTATGATTGACGTGTAAAAATCGTCTGATCACCTGAATGGATTACACACAGTTAAACTGGGAAGTGGACAAAGACGTGGTTCTTTAGGAAGTTTTATTCATCCACATTCTTCACAACTTCCCATTCTTTTCTTCTATTCTTATCGCTAGTAAAGCAGTGAAGACTTACATCACTTCTCATTGACCATCGACTGAAAATTACAACCAAAAGCTGCACAATGTGGCATCGTATACAAACCCGATTCCAAAAAAAGTTGGGACACTGTACAACTTGTGAATAAAAAAGGAATGCCATAATTTACAAATGTCATAAACTTATATTTTATTCAAAATAGAATATAGATAACATATCAAATGTTGAAAGTGAGATATTTTGAAATGTCATGCCAAATATTGTCTCATTTTGGATTTCATGAGAGCTACACATTCCAAAAAGGTTGGGACAGGTAGCAATAAGAGGCCGGAAAAGGTAAATGTACATATAAGAAACAGCTGCAGGACCAATTTTCAACTTATTAGGTCAATTGGCAACATGATTGGGTATAAAAAGAGCCTCTCAGAGTGGCAGTGTCTCTCAGAAGTCAAGATGGGCGAGGATCACCAATTCCTCCAATGCTGCGGCCAAAAATAGTGGAGCAATATCAGAAAGGAGTTTCTCAGAGAACAATCTCTGTGTGTAAGGTTCAAGGCCAGAAAACCATACTGGATGCCCCTGATCTTCGGGCCCTTAGACGGCACTGCATCACATACAGGAATGCTACTGTAATGGAAATCACAACATGGGCTCAGGAATACTTCCAGAAAACATTGTCGGTGAACACAATCCACCGTGCCATTCGCCGTTGCCGGCTAAAACTCTATAGGTCAAAAAAGAAGCCATATCTAAACATGATCCAGAAGCACAGACGTTTTCTCTGGGCCAAGGCCCATTTAAAATGGACTGTGGCAAAGTGGAAAACTGTTCTGTGGTCAAATAAATCAAAATTTGAAGTTCTTTTTGGAAAACTGGGACGCCATGTCATCTGGACTAAAGAGGACAAGGACAACCCAAGTTGTTATCAGCGCTCAGTTCAGAAGCCTGCATCTCTGATGGTATGGGGTTGCATGAGTGCGTGTGGCATGGGCAGCTTACACATCTGGAAAGGCACCATCAATGCTGAAAGGTATATCCAAGTTCTAGAACAACATATGCTCCGTCTCTTTCAGGGAAGGCCTTGCATTTTCCAACATGACAATGCCAGACCACATACTGCATCAATTACAACATCATGGCTGCGTAGAGGAAGGATCCGGGTACTGAAATGGCCAGCCTGCAGTCCAGATCTTTCACCCATAGAAAACATTTGGCGCATCATAAAGAGGAAGATGCGACAAAGAAGACCTAAGACAGTTGAGCAACTAGAAGCCTGCATTACACAAGAATGGGACAACATTCCTATTCCTAAACTTGAGCAACTTGTCTCCTCAGTCCGTTTGCAGACTATTATAAAAAGAAGAGGGGATGCCACACAGTGGTAAACATGGCCTTGTCCCAACTTTTTTGAGATGTGTTGATGCCATGAAATTTAAAATCAACTTATTTTTCCCTTAAAATTATACATTTTCTCAGTTTAAACATTTGATATGTCATCCATGTTGTATTCTGAATAAAATATTGAAATTTGAAACTTCCACATCATTGCATTCTGTTTTTATTCACAATTTGTACAGTGTCCCAACTTTTTTGGAATCGGGTTTGTATTATATTCCGAGTTGTGTTGTGGTAAAAATAACAAGGTAGAGTCAGTAGCTCACCGAGTGCAAGCATTTGACGTCATCGACATAGAACGCACTGTGCACCTAAACACTGCCGCCCCCCATTGTCCAAAATATGTAATGGATTTTTTAAATAATGTAAATCTTTCATAGGTTTTCTACTACATATTCCAGGAAGACATCATTTATGTTATATTAAGCCATCCCAGACTTAATACCCAGAGTTCCCTTTAATATTTGAAACTATAACAAAGAAGATGGACAGGTCTGGCCACTGGAGTAAATATACACAAAAGATAAAATATAACAAGGTGAATGATATAAATAAAAATAATACACATAAAAGAAGTAGTCATGAAGGTGGACAATCAGATGAAGCCCACATTCAGCTGTGGTGTGAAAGTAGCCTTGATTTCAAACAGATACACATTTTTTATTGCCATACTTTTTAATAAAGAACACAAACACATCACATTTACATGACTTTTTTTATATATATGAAATGTGTTTTTATTACACTGATCACAATTAAACTGGCTTTGTCCAGAGCGAACGCTCAGATGATTGTTGAAATTGCTCCTTTTTCTACACCTCTTGTCACACTGAGGAAAATGGCATTTTCTTTTCAGAATGAGTTTGCAAATGCCGTTTCAGTTCTGTGTGATATGTGAAACTCTTCTCACACTCTAGACACTTGTAAGGCTTCTCTCCAGTGTGAACCCTCACGTGAATCTTAAGGTTTCCTTTAAGTGTGAAACTCTTTCCACACTGAGGGCAGGTGAAAGGCTTCTCTCCAGTGTGAACTCTCATGTGTTCCTCAAGGTTTGCTCTGCTTGTGAAACTCTTCTCACATTGAAGACACTTGTATAGCTTCTCTCCAGTGTGAACTCTAATGTGAATCTTAAGGTTTCCTTTAACTGTGAAGCTCTTTCCACACTGAGGGCAGGTGTAAGGCTTCTCTCCAGTGTGAACTCTCATGTGAACCTCAAAGTTTACTCTTTTTGTGAAGCTCTTTCCACACTGAGGGCAGGTGAAACATGCTTCTCCAGTGTGAATTCTCATGTGATTCTCAAAGTGTACTCTTTTTGTGAAACTCTTTTCACAGAGATGGCACATATAAGGCTTCACCACAATGTGAATTTTCACATGATCCTTAAAATGAATCCTGTCTGTGAAACTTTTTTCGCAGTGATGACATTTAAAACTTGTCTCTCGCGAGTGAATCCTCATATGATAATTAAGGTGTGCTTTATTTCTGAAGCTCTTTCCACACTGATCACAAACAAACTGCTTCTCTCCTGTGTGAATTCTCATGTGGACTTTGAGGTTTTTTTTCTGTTTAAAACTCTTTCCACACTGAGTGCATATGAACGGTCTCTCTCCAGTGTGAATTCTCATGTGAATCTTAAGATAGCCGTTTTGTGAGAAACTCTTCCCACACTGTTTGCAGGTGAAAGGCTTCTCTCCAGTGTGAATTCTCATGTGGATTTTAAGGTTTTCTTTTACTGAGAAGCTCTTCCCACACAGTTTGCAGGTGTAAGGCTTCTCTCCAGTGTGAATTGTCATGTGGACTTTAAGGTCTCTTTTCTGTTTAAATCTCTTTCCACACTGAGAGCATATGAATGGCCTCTCGCCGGTGTGAACTTTCATGTGAACTTTAAGACTTCCATTTAGTGAGAAGCTCTTCCCACACAGTTTGCAGATGAAAAGCTTGTCTCCAGTGTGAAGTCTCAAGTGGGCTTTAAGGTTCCTTTTCTGTGTACATCTCTTTCCACACTGTTGGCAGGTGAAAGGCTTCTCTCCAGTGTGAACTCTCATCTGGAGGTTTCTAGTTTCTGTTTTATGAGTCTGTGAGTAACTAACTAAGTACTGATTTTTCTCTTCCATTTCAATTACTTGACTCTTCTGTTTCAACGTCATCAGATCTAGCGTGAAAAGAAACAAAAACAAATTAACACTGGTTTGATGTGTAGCATCTGGATCAATCAGACACACAATTATTCATTATATTTAATGAATAATCCAGAAACTCACTCTCTCAAAGTTCTGTAAACCCATCCCCCTAAAACTGCAACTAGCATCCCAAATGAAGCTAACACACAGACAGAACTAGGTGTCCTGTTACAGAACACAAGAACTTTTTTATGACTGTCAAGAATTCGTGACTCTGACTTCATTCTTTCTGAGAAGGACAAATGAACCCTCTTAATCCTATATATTCTATATATAACCGCAAGAGAAATATATGAACGTGTATCCAATTTTCCCCTCTGATTTCCTTTTATAGGGTTTATTCTATGTATTAATTCTCTCTTCTCCTAGAGGACACTTTGGGGAATGTCTCAGGCATGACCGGTGTCTGAAGCATGTGTGAAAACACGACAATAAAGTTGACATTTGCTTCTTTGTCTTCAGGATCCACTTGTCTAAGTGCATATGATGATATTGGCTCGAGTGCAGAGTGAGTGCTGACAGCTCTTTAGAGAATTGTATATGCACATGCAATATGTATACGAGTCATGTTAATGCCGAGTTCAGACTGCACGATTTTCAAAGTAGTCGGGTCCCTGTTCTTTTCACACTGCATGACTATCTTGGCCAGCATTCAGTCACTGCTGTGTTCAAACTGCACGATGGATCGGCGACAGAAGGTTTCACACTGCATGACTTTACAATAGGAAGAATCGCCGACAACTCTGTCTGGCACGCAAACTACGTTTCACAACCAAACACACGCGAGACATGACAAGGAAACAACGCGATATCATGCGTTCAAGACCGGAGTTCTCACGTGAGACTGGCCCTGTGTCTCAATCAGCTCCCTAGTTCCCTAGGTCGTGAATCAGTATATAATGAAAGTGAATGCGGCTGATACCCTGATCAGTGCCCTGACTACTGAACTAGGGAGCTGATTGAGACACACGGTGGGATTATTATTAAAAATAGTAGCCCGCAAGAAGCTTAAAATACAAATTGCCTGTGCGCTGATTTGCAGCGAATACAACATAAAGAAAAGAAAAATATGGAGGAGCATATGTTTGGGGAGACTCGAAGAACAAGTATTGTGTGTTCTGCAATGACAGTTGGAGCTAAATACATAACCTTTCAATGTGCTGCTGTTGCGGATGGTCAAGCAAATGTTTGTGCTTTGTTTCTGTTTGATAGAATTGTAATGTTTATGTATGAAGCCATGCTTGTTGATATTGTGGTCTATAACTCCTCCCCGAACTCCCCGCTGCTCTGTATCTTGCTCTCTCATTGGCTGTCAGTCATCGCCGATGTAGTTTTCAGTCAGATACCTTTTCACACTGCAGGATTTTGAATCGCCGACAGGTCCAGATATTTAGCATGCCAAATATCTCACGGGCGTCGGCGACTCGTCGGCGATTCTCTCAGATCGCGTCTTTGCTCATTCACACGGCGTGATTGTCACTCACGTGAACGAGCACCGATTTGCCTGTGATTTCGGGCATTTGTCGGCGATTTCTCAAAACCTGTCGGCGGCTATCAAGCATCTGCACCTAGCATTTTGGACCTTGTGTTTGCTGAGGCAGTGTGATGGTTTTCCATTTAGGGAACAAGTGATGCCTATGGTTCATGGATGTTTTTACTACTCCTTACAGGAAGGTGACCCCCCCTAGATCCTGGAGGGAGGCGGCAATAAAAGATAGGATGGAATGTAGCTTGTATAGACCTATTACAGTTCTAAATATTGATTACAGACTTTATGCATCTATAATGGCTAAACGAATAGAACACATTCTTCCAGATTTAATAGATACAAAACAAACAGGTTTTGTAAAACAATGACAAACATACAATAATATATGGTGAACCCTAAATATAATTGACAATATATTTCAGAATAAAACTAAACCTCATAATTAGTCTAGACGTAGAAAAGGCGTTCGATTCAGTGAGCTTGGGTTTCTTATATTTAGTTTTGCAATGTTTTGGGTTTGGAAATGAATTTTAAATCTTTATATTCAACCCCTACAGAAAGAATTCAAATTAATGGTGACATTACAGATCATTTTACTTTAGAAAGTGGGCACCCTTGTCAGCTTCCCCTAAGTCCTATTTGCTTTATTTATTGAGCCATTGGCACAGCTATTCAGAGATGATATACAAGTAAAATGGTAGTCAAGGGTGCAGAACACAAGATATGCTTATACACTGATGATGTGTTGTTGTTTCGCACATGCCCTGAAGTGATGTACTCCCTTAAAAAATTGGATCATACTCAGGATACAAACGAAATACACAAAACTCAAACTCCCTTGTTTAATTATAATCTGAGTAATAAAATACGTAATGTGAGTACACATTTAAATGAAATACATCTTCCATTAAAGGTGTAGTTCACCCACAAATGAAAATTCTCTCATTAATTACTAACCCTCATGTCATTCCACACCTGTAAGACCTGCTGTTACGTGGCTGTGTAGTTTTTATTTTTTTTAAAGACCCATAGGTGGCGTTGAAGCTCTGGATTGGTGGAAGCACGATGACGTCACTGAGTTTCCGGCATAAATAGCGTGGATGGCGTTGGTGGAGTCTCTCTCTCGCTGGGCTGGTCTCGCTGGTGTCTCTCTCTGCGTTCTCCCCTCGACGCGGTACCTTTGAGCATCCATCGTCCGCTCTTAGGGGGCGTTTAGTCTGTGTTTTGTTGTAGTTTAGTTTGTTTTCTAGTTTTTCCATTGTTTTGTTTGATATGGTTTCTTTATATGGTTAATGTTTAATTTTAACAGTAACGGGTAGTGGATTTGCTTAAACAGGTCACTGTTTAATAATGTAGTAAGTATAGTGAAGGAAGTAGAGGCCCAGAAGACTCACTCCTTTTGCTTTATCGGAAGCTAGGTAAGAACTATTGGTGAGAATAGCCAGGCAGGCGTTCTTTGTTCCTTTGGCTGTTTTTCCCAACCTGTTTACTGTTAATTTCTTTGTCAACATTTTGTCTTAATTTTGTTTGCAACATTATTTATGAATTGTTTATTCCCTGTTTCTATTATAATTAAATGAGGGCGATCGATTGTCCTGAAAACTAACTACCGGTGTCTGTGGCTCTTGCATGTGTGCGGTCCATGTCCTAATTGGAGTTATTATCTTAAACGAGCTGTTAACTCGGACATGGGCCGTAACATATTTGGGGGCTCGTCCGGGATCTGGATTAGTAAGATCTGGATGATCTGAATGATCCGAATGATCTCGATTTTTGCGTGGCTTCGTTTGATCTTTTGATCTGTTCACGCGTTTCGAATTTGTTACTTTGTAACTTCGTTGAGTCACAGCTTGGTGTGAATTTCGGCTCGTGTAGTGCAAGTTTTATTTTTCTCTTCAACCTTTCGACGTTTAAAATCTAACCATGTTTGAATTAACGGATTTTATTGCGAATCCGACGCAAGCAGAGCTGTTTCAAATTAATAGAACTGATCTTATGAAAATTGCTGCTTATTATAAGGTAAGTTTTCGCAATACTGCATCTAAACGCGAACTGCAGATTTTGCTTGTTGATTCGTTATATAAACAAGGCGTCTTTGGTGATGAGGAAAGGCTGGTAGACTATCCCGAATTAGTTGAGGGTAGTTCAGAGGATCTTGCGCTGCAAGTTAAAAAGCTGGAGTTGCAAGCTAAAGAGCACGAAAGAGGTTTGTTAAGAGAAAGGGAGGAATGGGAACGTGAGAGAGAGAGAGACGAAGAGAGCGTGAGAGACATGAACTTGAGTTGAAAAAGCTTGAAATGGAACAAGCGTGCCGCCTCAAAGAAATGGAGTTGAAAGCTCGTGAAAGAGGTGTAACAGATAGCTCTGAGTTTGACGTGAGTCGTAACATTCGCATTGTCCCTCCTTTTCGAGAGCAGGAGGTAGACAAATTTTTTGCGCTTGTCGAACGTGTTGCTACTAATCTTAAGTGGCCGAAAACATTTTGGCCTATGTTGCTGCAGTGTGTTTTTGTAGGTAAAGCCCAGGAGGCATATTCTTCGTTGTCAGTGGAAGAGTCTCTTGATAATGATCAAGTGAAAACAGCCGTTCTTAGAGTTTATGAACTGGTTCCTGAGGCGTATCGCCAAAAATTCCGTAACCATCGAAAAACTGATGAGACTTACGTTGAATTTATTCGAGAGAAGGAATCTATGTTTGATCGGTGGTGTGCTTCTATGAAAGTGCAATCTTTTGAAGAGCTCCGTGAACTGATTTTATTAGAAGAATTCAAAAACTGCCTGCCTGAACGTGTCGCAACATATTTAAATGAGCAAAAAGTTTTGAAATGTTCTGCTGCAGCTGTTCTGGCTGATGAATATGTGCTTACGCATAAGCATGTGTTCAACAGTGCACAGAAATTTCCATCTGTTAGCAATAGTCAGCGTTCTAAGTGTAATTCTGATCGCGCTCCGTCTGATGTCAAAGTCAATGAGAGTTTTGTCAAGTCTCTGTCCTCACCCGTTTGTTTCTATTGTAGGAAACGTGGACACATTATTTCTGAGTGCTCCGTACTCAAAAAGAAAAATAGCGTCCCTAAACCAGTGGGTTTATTGATGACTGGAGTTGTTAGCTTCTCAAGCTGACATGTGTGAAGATCAGGGGTATGTGCCGTTCATAATGGACGGATTTGTGTCGCTAACCGGTAATGTTAGCTCGCGTAAACCAGTTAGGATACTTCGTGATACAGGAGCTGCTCAAAGTTTTATTCTGGAAGGAATATTGCCATTGTCTGAGAAGAGCTCTATTGGTTCGAGTGTTTTGGTTCAGGGGTTCGAGATGGGCTTTGTGAGCGTGCCTTTGCACGAAATTGAACTTGAATCCTCTCTTGTTACTGGCCGCGTTGTTGTTGGAGTGCGACCGTGTCTTCCCGTTCGTGATGTCACATTTATTTTAGGGAATGACTTGGCGGGAGGAAAAGTTTTTGCTAGCCCTGAGGTAACTGATGTTCCTCTTCCCTGTACTACTCCTGATGAATTAGCTCAGAAATACCCGGAGGTATTTCCTTCGTGCGCTGTTACTCGCGCTATGTCTCAGAGACTGAAAGATGAGAACCATGGTAAGTCAGAAGGTGAGTGGAACTTTGATCTGAATGATACGTTTCTCTCTAATTCAGATTTTTGTGAGGTGAAGTGTTCAAACTCTGTTGACGGTTCAGACATCGCCGTTAAAAAAGATGAACATTCCATGGGGCTCGATAAATTGTCTCTGTCACGCGAGCAGCTTGTTGTTGAACAGAGGAAAGATGAGACCATGTCATCCCTCTTTGAAGCTGTTGTTCCAGTTGAACAACTCGACCATGTATCGCAAGGATACTTTGTTGAAGATGGTGTGTTGATGAGGAAGTGGATACCATCTACTGCATCTGCTGAGGATGAGTGGCAAATCGTAAAGCAGGTAGTAGTTCCTTCATCATATCGTTCTGAAATTCTGAAACTCGCACATGATTGTCCGTTTGCCGGTCATTTGGGAGTAAATAAAACATACGATCGTGTACTTCGTTGTTTTTTCTGGCCTGGTTTAAAAAACGATGTAGCAAGTTATTGCCGAAGCTGTCATGTGTGCCAAATGATTGGAAAACCGAATCAGAAAATTTCACCTGCTCCGTTGTATCCAATTCCAGCCATTGGTGAACCATTTGAGCGTGTTTTAATTGACTGTGTCGGTCCCTTACCTCGTACGAAGTCTGGTAATCAGTACCTTTTAACGATCATGTGTACATCAACGCGTTTTCCAGAGGCAATTCCTCTGCGAAAAATTACAGCACCAGTGATTGTGAAGTCACTTATCAAATTCTTCTTGTTGTTTGGCCTTCCGCGTACCATCCAGTCAGATCAAGGTACGAATTTTATGTCTCGTGTGTTTAAACAAGCTCTGGATCAGTTGCATATTCAACACTGCACTTCTAGCTGTTACCATCCAGAAAGTCAGGGGGCACTCGAAAGGTTCCACCAGACTTTGAAATCTATGCTTCGTGCATTTTGTCTGGAGTTCCAGAAAGACTGGGACGATGGAGTGCCTATGGCTATGTTTGCAGTGAGGGAGGTAGTGCAGGAGTCATTGGGTTTTAGTCCGGCTGAGTTAGTGTTCGGACATACTGTCCGCGGCCCACTAAAACTGATCAAAGATCATTGGTCTAATGTTTCGAGTCATTGGTTTAATGTTTGGAGATGTCACAACAACGAATGAAAAAACTCTTTGATCGTGGTGCTAAACTTCGCAGTTTCTCTCCTGGTGACAAGGTATTAGTGCTTTTGCCAGTACCTGGATCAGCCTTACAGGCTCGTTACTATGGTCCTTACCAGGTGAAGGAAAAGGTGAGTGAGCTCGACTATGTGATTATGACATCTGACAGAAAGAAGAAAACTCGTTTGTGTCATGTTAATATGCTCAAGCCGTACTGTGAGAGGCAGCCAGATTCGTCTGGACCGTCGGCTGTGTTAACTGTTTCACCCGCAGATTTCCCAGGGGTTAAAGAACAGGAGCTGTCCGGTGCTGAATCTTTGACCTGTCTATTGCCTTCTGCTGTTCCTGATAACGCTGTCGCTTCATCCACACTTGAGGTGGAGGATGGGGTTAATTTTCCTCCTTCAGAATTGGTGGCAGGAAGGTTGAAAAATTCTGAAATAATGCAAAACCTTGACTCATTTCTTTCCTATTTGAATGTTACCGAACGCGCTGATGTGAGTAACATTATTGGGACGTACGGTAATTTATTTTCTGATGTTCCCTCTCGTACTACGCTGGTATTGATATTGACGTTGAACATGATATTGACGTTGGCAATTCTTTGCCTATTAAACAGCACGCATACCGGGTAAGTCCTGAGAAACGAACTCAGCTGCAAAAAGAGGTGACCTTCATGCTTAATAATAACATCGCAGAGCCAAGCTTCAGTCCTTGGAGCTCGCCTTGTTTGTTGGTTAAAAAGTCGGACGGAACGTTTCGTTTTTGTACTGACTTTAGACGCGTGAATTCTGTAACAAAACCAGATAGTTATCCATTGCCTCGTATGGAAGATTGCGTGGATCGCGTTGGAAATGCTGCTTTCGTTACTAAAATCGACCTGCTTAAAGGTTACTGGCAGGTGCCTTTGTCAGATCGTGCGAAAGAGATTAGTGCATTCGTAACACCAGACCATTTCCTCCATTACACCGTAATGGCTTTCAGTTTACGAAACGCACCGGCAACTTTCCAACGATTAGTAAATCGTGTTATTGATGGCATGCATAATGTTGAAGCGTATTTGGATGATTTGGTTGTTTACAGCGCGTCTTGGTCAGAACATTTAGAACAACTTGATTTCTTGTTCCGTCGTCTTGCTAACCTCACGGTTAATTTAGCCAAGTTGGTCGAGCAAAGGTAACGTATCTGGGAAAGATTGTTGGTGGCGGAGAAGTTCGTCCTGTTGAGTCTAAGGTTGAGGCTATTATTAATTTTCCTGCGCCTACGACGCGCCGAGAACTTCGTCGATTCGTTGGCATGGTTGGGTATTACAGGAGTTTTTGCAAAAACTTTTCTGCTGTGTCCTCTCCCTTAACGGATCTTCTTAGTCCAAAAGTTCCATTTAAGTGGACTGAAACGTGTCAAACGAGTTTTGAGCAAATCAAAGCGCTCCTGATTAATTCTCCTATTCTCTCTGCTCCGGATTTTTCGTCTCCGTTTTTACTCGCCGTTGACGCAAGTGATACTGGTGCGGGTGCTGTACTTCTTCAACGAGATCAATTTGGTGTTGAGCATCCCGTTTGCTATTTCTCGCGCAAATTTAATAGACATCAACAGAATTACTCCACCATTGAGAAGGAGGCGCTCGCGCTTATTCTTGCACTTCAACATTTCGATGTTTATATTGGTTCTGTTTCATATCCTTTGATTGTTTACACAGATCATAATCCCTTAGTCTTTTTAAATCGAATGAAGAATAATAACCAACGTTTGATGCGCTGGAGTTTGGTACTACAGGCTCGTGAGTTGGTAATTCGACATATTCGTGGTAAGGATAACCTTATTGCTGACGCCTTATCCCGTGTTTAGATTGAATAAATTGTATGTATACTTTACTTAAGTAAAGGAGAAGGTAAGATCATTTCTTTTCTACAATTTATTCACTTAAGGGTGAGGGTGTTACGTGGCTGTGTAGTTTTTGTTTTTTTTAAAGACCCATAGGTGGTGTTGAAGCTCTGGATTGGTGGAAGCACGATGACGTCACTGAGTTTCAGGCATAAATAGCGTGGATGGCGTCGGTGGAGTCTCTCTCTCGCTGGGCTGGTCTCGCTGGTGTCTCTCTCTGCGTTCTCCCCTCGACGCGGTACCTTTGAACATCCATCGTCCGCTCTTATGGGGCGTTTAGTCTGTGTTTTGTTGTAGTTTAGTTTGTTTTCTTGTTTTTCCATTGTTTTGTTTGATATGTTTTCTTTATATGGTTAATGTTTAATTTTAACAGTAACGGGTAGTGGATTTGCTTAAACAGGTCACTGTTTAATAATGTAGTAAGTATAGTGAAGGAAGCAGAGGCCCAGAAGACTCACTCCTTTTGCTTTATCGGAAGCTAGGTAAGAACTATTGGTGAGAATAGCCAGGCAGGCGTTCTTTGTTCCTTTGGCTGTTTTTCCCTACCTGTTTACTGTTAATTCCTTTGTTAACATTTTGTCTTAATTTTGTTTGCAACATTATTTATGAATTGTTTATTCCCTGTTTCTATTATAATTAAATGAAGGCGATCGATTGTCCTGAAAACTAACTACCGGTGTCTGTGGCTCTTGCATGTGTGCGGTCCATGTCCTAATTGGAGTTACAAATCAAACTCATATAAATATTATAGTATAGAAAAATACTATACATACATTTATAATGTACATGTTGTTTGTGCCTAACAAGTCGACAGTGTTTTCGACTGGGTTTGAATCCTGGTCAGAACAGTGATATGCTACAATAACTCATGCAAATAAACACCTTTTACAAACCCACTGCAAATGTTTCATTGACAGTAAAATCTACAAATCATATAATAAGATTAAATATTAAGTGTCTGTATAAAATGCCTTCTTTTATCAATTTTGAGGGCTTGTTTTGTTTATTCTATGGATGGCTCAGCTAAACAGGCCAATAAAAGACTATTAACTACTATTATTATTTGTAATTTTAGTGACTGATTTAGTGCAATAATTTCTACTGATGTCTAATTAAAACATCTACAAATGTATAAAACTGATCAGAGATCAGGTAAAACCTATAGACTTGATTCATGGGCTCACAGAGATCATCGCCCCCCCAGTGGTGAACCACTGAAATTTTGGGGGGCATTTTGTTTGTTTTTACTAATTTAATGTGACGTCATTCATTTTGTTACAATACAAATAATACAGAGATCATGAGGCAGAATGACTGAGAATGAAACCAACCTGTTTGTTCCTCAGTTTCTTCATGTTTGACTCTGAATGTTTCTTCAATCTTCACGTCTTCATTCTCCTCTTTAATAAACTCCATCTTTATAATAGTGTGTCACGTGGATCTCAGTCGCTTCAGCAGTTTTTCTGTGTGTTTGGACACTCTGTCATGATTAAGATGAGAATAATTACCAAACTAAATCTCTCAGTGCATAGCAGTACATTTAAGTTTACATAAATAGTGATATATTCCATTTACCACGTTAAAGTAGTAGTTCTTTGCAATAAGTGTACATACAGTAGTAATTAGATGCTATTTATACTTTGTTATTATTGCATCCTGTTAATCTGCCAGTGTAGAGTGTAAATGATTATATTTATTAAAATTATGAATACTGTTATCATTATTAAACACTCGTTAGATACTTCTACTTTTAGAACATTTTCTTCATTTTTAATGAAAATAAATGCCTAACAAGTGATTAAACAGTGTGTTCATGATGAACAGATTCACAATATATGGAGCAAAATCAATGAAAAGCACCTTTACTGTTACACACAAAAAAAGGTTTAATTACTTTATTTATGCGGTACTCATAAAAAACTATGTTCATTACTGTTATTAGATACACTACAGTGTTCATTTAAAAAATAACTTATTTCACAGTTCTCTAAAAACACAAACCTTTCTTCAGCAGAATCACAGATGCAGGAGTGCGGCGCAGCCTTATGACGTCATGTCAACACCCCAAAATAAAAGTCCTGTTCACATGCAATAGAAGTTCGCATACAGAAAACACATTCAAATGATCAGATAAAGGATTGATTCAAAGGATAAGTCACAGATTTCCAAACCTTTCAATACCACTGAGATTTTCTCCAAAAGCATATGGCTTAAATCTAAATGTAAGCAAGCGTGAAATTATCACAATTATAATAGAGTTGATGAGAAATCTACTATTTAATTTAACTAAAACTGAATCCTTGTTATGATGAATATAGCCAGCTTATTCCATCTCAGTTTCTGTTCACATTAGCAAAAAAATCTCTAATAAGATCTTAAATGCAGCCAACTACGCCACCTAGCTGTTGTTCTTGCTCTTCCCTACTGCATGCCTAATGCCTCATAAATAACCTTATACTGTGTTGTATCATCTGATTAATAATCATAAAAACAGTTATAATACATCATAATACTTATTATTTGTGATTATAACTATTGAGAGTGTGATGATTTATAACACAATGAACATCGTTTCATCTGCTTAAGCTATAATAGGTTATATATCCAATAGTTTTATATATTTTACTTTCTAGACATTGTTTATTTCAGATCTGCACAGTATCATACTACATCTCAAGAGTGGTCTTTACTGCTTAAAGTGAAGTGATGAAAACAAAGTCTTCTTTTAAACATCTAAAAAGCTTTAAAATGTGGTCTTGATATTTATAAGTGGTCTTTGTGTGCTTAAAGTAAAGTAACAAAAGTTAAGTCTTGTTTTAAACAGCCATGAGGCTTCATGAATGGGTTTTACACATTTGATTTGAACTATATCTATAAGAAATGAGTGAAACCGTGGTGTTTGCTGGAGCGGCAGGTGACACAAAACAGAGGAACGAGCCACTCTACTCACATAACTGAACTGTTTACATCTCCTAAACCTACAGGAACCACCTGACCTCCAAATCAAGAGCAGTATCAAAACCAGAATGGTTTAAAGAAACCACAATCGAGGAATAGGCAACAGCTCTGCATCAGCTTGTCTTTAATTTCAGTGGTCTGTGCAGAAAGAGCAATAAATGTGCTCAGTGTCTCTGTTTTGTCTGTCCAGGGACTTCAAACAAGGTGCAGCTCTTGCAATCGTGTTTCTGTCCGCTCCAGCAGCATCAAACACAGCTTTCATGGATTTCTCCTTCTTGAAGGCTTCTGGAGTGTAAAGGTATCTGTGAATGATGCCTCTGCTGTTCCTCTCTGAATAAAGAGGAATACTGCTATTCATAAATATTGCTGTGTTTACAGTTACTTTTCAAAGGCATTTTTATATAATTCTCTATCACAAAACCTCATTTGTAAAGTTTCATCTTCAACAGTAATTTATCCACAAAGTAACTTACTGCGTACACGGATGTGTTCAGTCACATCTGCTGCAGGTAGTGCTTGTTTTTCTGTGCTTACATTTCCTCTTTTTCATCTTGACCTCTTCAAGAAAGGAGTCTGAAAGGGTGGACGAATCCTCAATGACCTCCTCTGAACTAGAGATGGCAATCCGTGGAGATTTCTTTGATGCTTTTAGGCCTACAGAATATAATACAAATGACTTGTTGCATCAGATTTGCATCCACGCATGATTTATTCCCCCTGCTCAGCCAGTTACTGTTCGGTGTCTGAGGTAAATTTATATATGGATTATATATTACAGTGAACTTTAATGCTGTGTTAAGATGAAATATAACATATTAAGACGATTATAAGGCTGTACAGAGTTTTTTTTTTTTGCGTTCGTGTGGTTTCAGATGTTCCTATATTTTGTTGTAAATTTTGAATAAATTTTGGTATGAAATTTTTGGTGAATCTGTGGCAGTACGGGAAAACAGATGTTTTTTTTTATGATGTGTGGCCGGATGGAAGAGGAAAGGAAATTAACCGGAAATAGGAAATGAGCAAGGAAATTCGTATATAAGGGGGAGGGGTAAAAGGAAAAGAGGGAAGCAGGTTACCTGAGACAACTGCCTAGTTGGTGAGGCGGATTCGCTGCTGTGTTTGGGCCAGGCGGGACCGCTAAAGTGGACACGAGTTGCCGGGGGGCGATCGATCGCCGGAGTGCCGCTTGACGCACCGTTGGACGCTGGCTGCAGAGCAAATTTGTCTTTTGGGCTGACGAGTGCGAGTGAGCTGTCCAGGTGAATTCCTGTTTTAGCTACTACAGCTCTTAAACAACTCCTTCCGATACAAAACATTATCGGCCAGAGCTCAGTGCTCATTTCCCACACGCACACACACATACACACACACACACACTGTTTCGCCTCCTGCAAGCGCAAACATAATCACGCACGCAGATTCATCAGACTTTTTATGATTGTTTGTTTTGTTTAATGCAAATATAGAAGGTGTGTTTTTTTGTTTTGTTTTTATATATATATATATAGAATACTGGTGTGAAGAAAGATCTTTTGAATGATTGTATGTGTTTTTCTCTGGCTTCCTGTTATTTCTCGCGCTGAAATAAGTGTTGAATCCGCCGAGATTGTTTCAAACATCTAAGATGCTTATATCTCATTAGCACCAATATTTGTTTTTTTTATTTTTGTATTCTTTTCCTTTATGTGAATAACAAATTGGTGAAAATACTATTTGTGAAGCTTTAAATAGTTTTTTTTTGCTTGTTTTTGTTTAATTCCTACTTGATTGGTGAAAATATAATTGAAACTGAACTTGAACTTGCTTTAATTTATTTTCTTGTTTCCTTGGGGGTGAAAATACACCTGTGAAACTGAACTTTTTTTGTGTGGACTGATTTATGTTTGTAATCGGTGGTTATTAAGCTATCCGGGGAAAAAGAAAGGGAAAACTGTGTTTGTATTATTTGACAAGATTGAGCTTGTCTGGCGCCCGAACTATATAAACTATATATATAAATTTCAGAACTGTTAATCTGAAATTTTATTTGGGCCCGCCACCGTTACAAATCGTGATTCATTCTTAATGAATATTTCACGCACTAATTTGTTCGAATGCATGCTTAGTGAATGAGACCTAATGTTTGGTGTTCATGTATTTATTAAGCAGAGAATCTTGTAATAAAATAAAGCAGACAGAGTGGTTTTGTGTGGATGTAGCCTAAACCATAGATCCCAAATGCCTGTTTTTCCTCTCATTATCTTGTATCTCATGTGGGAGGCAATGGTGTTTGCGGATCTGCAGAGCTGTGACAGAGTTTCCATCAGGACCAGCAGTAAACTGGATGAGGAGGGAACTGAAGTGGCTGTCTGTAGGCATGTGTTCTTTTGAGGGCACTCAATATGTTCAGAGGAGAAATGTATGCTTATCCTTTGTACTTGCAGAAAGAGCTCCGCACAGAAAATAAAACTGCCCAGAACTGAGACATCTTCTGAACATGAAGCCATTCCTTCATCGGTCAAAATTATAAACAGGCCATTATTGAATTGATCAGATTATTCAATTGCTCTACATTATACCTTTCAAATATTCAGAGCATAGTTTGGTAAAGTGTATGAGAAACTGGACATTGGCAGTGCAGACTGGAAACTGATGACCTCTAATATTTCTCCAAATGTGCACACGTTTGAACTGAACGCCCTGAGGGACATTGTTTTGTCAAGACCATCATTTCCTCATTTCAATGGATGCGGCTGAGGCTCATGTTTCATTTTAAACTCCTGACACAAACTAACAATCTAATGATGACAGTAGTTTCTTAGAGTCAATCAGAGGTAAAAAATTTTAAGCTTGAGGATGACTGAACAATGGGATCAGTTAAAATATTCAAGCATTCATTCATTTGTGTGCTGTTCAGTGATGAACATTCAAGTTTTGAAACTAAAAGAGATTAGAAAAATAGATGAATTGGAATTTAAAGGCTGCAAAGTCATTTTGTTGGAGATGAGCTAAATGAAAAGATACAACCTCAGTTGACTCATAATGCAGGGAGACCCGGGAAACCGTGTGAGTAGTAGAGATGTTTTTATCATCCAGAGTGAGTTGTTGATTCATGAAACTGACTTGAATTATTATGAAGTATTAGTGTGTATTGAGTGTGTATAGAGAGAATCATTCAAGCTACAAGGAGATCTGCGTACTGTAAGTGTTTTGTGTTGTTTCTAGTTTGATTTTAGTGCTGTGTAGTTGCTAGGAAGTGTGTTTACAGTGTGGTCGCGTTGCAAATCACGTTTGTTCTCGTTTCACTCTGAGTCAGCAAGGCGTGGCCTGCTGAACTAATTAGCATTGTACAGTTGGTATAACTGTGTAAGTCTACCGCGGCAGCCCTCATCTGAAGCCCTCCTCGTGTGAAGATCGAAGAGTGTAAAGACCAGCGACTCTACCTGTGCGACTCCACCGAGCAACGACAACGACAAGGCACTTGAGTATTGCACTTCTTTTTCCTTTCCTCTTTATACAGTGTGTTCTTGTCTGTCTGTCTTTTGTCCTGTCTTCGATATGTGCTTTCAAATTCCCACTATTACTAACACTCGTAAATCGCGTGCTACACGTTGGAGGCAGTGTAACCATAACAACTTGCGTAGTTTACCCATGTCACCTAGTACATTATTTTCTATTTCTATTGGGCTCTGGAATTGTCAATCTGCTGTAAACAAAGCTGACTTCATTAATGCTATTGCTACTTATTCAGATCTCCATCTCTTGGCTCTGATTGAGACATGGATCAAACCAGAGGACACTGCTACACCAGCAGCCCTGTCCTCTAATTTCACTTTCTCTCACACCCCACGCCACATTGGGAGGGGTGGTGGTACTGGCCTGCTTATGTCCAGTGAATGGAAGTTCAATCCTTTACCATCTCTCTGTGGCAATGGCTCATTTGAATCACATGCAATTACCATCACCTACCCTACTAAAATCCATGTTGTAGTTGTTTATCGTCCCCCAGGTCAGCTAGGTAACTTCTTGGAGGAGTTAGATGTGTTACTCTCATCCTTCCCTGAGGATGGTACTCCTCTGCTAGTACTTGGAGATTTCAACATCCATCTAGACAAACCTCAGGCTGCTGACTTCCACACTCTGCTTGCCTCATTTGATCTCAAGCGAGTGGCCACCTCAGCTACCCACAAATCAGGTAACCAATTGGACCTCATCTACACACGCTGTGGCTCCACCGACAATGCACTGGTTACTCCACTACACACCTCTGACCACTTTCTCATCACTTTTAATCTCAACACACACTCCACCACATGTTACTTTTCGGCGAAACCTACGCTCCCTCTCACCATCCCACCTATCCTCTTTGGTCTCATCCACACTTCCTCCCCCTAACCAGTTCTCATCACTGGACACTAACAATGCTACTGACACTCTTTGCACCACTCTAACATCTTGCATCTTGCTTAGATGACTTCTGCCCCCTTTTAACCAGACCAGCCCGTTCCACCCCCTCTGCCCCCTGGCTCTCTGATGTTCTCCGTGATCATCGGTCTAGACTCAGGGCTGCAGAGAGGAAGTGGCGCAAATCTAAAGATCCTACTGACCTTAGCTCATATCAGTCACTCCTTTCTTCTTTCTCAACTAATGTTTCCAATGCTAAAACCACATACTATCACACCAAAATTAACAATTCGACTGATTCCCGCACACTTTTCAAAACCTTCTCTTCTCTTCTTTGCCCTCCTCCCCTCCCTCCCACATCAACTCTTACAGCTGATGACTTTGCCACATTCTTCACACATAAAATAACAACCATCAGCGGCCAATTCTCCACACCACACACTGACAATAACATCTCAACAGAAAACACACAAACCCTCTCCTCCTTCTCCTTCTCCATGTTCTCCGAGGCAGATGTTTCAAAACTCATCCTCTCCAATCACCCTACTACCTGTCCGCTTGACCCTATCCCCACTCATCTTCTTCAGGCCATCTCCTCCTCAATTCTACCTGCACTCACTCACATTATCAATTCCTCCCTTCACACTGGAACATTTCCCACAGCTTTTAAGCAGGCTAGGATTACCCCACTGCTTAAAAAACCCACTCTGAATCCAGCACTTTTAGAAAACTACAGACCAGTATCCCTTCTTCCTTTCATTGCTAAGACACTTGAGAGAGTTGTTTTCAACCAACTGTCTACTTATCTCACACAGAACAACCTCCTTGACGACCACCAGTCTGGTTTCAAGAGTGGCCACTCAACTGAGACTGCCCTGCTCTCAGTCACTGAAGCCCTGAGACTGGCACGAGCGACTTCAAAATCATCAGTACTCATCTTGCTGGATCTGTCTGCTGCTTCTGACACAGTAAACCACCAGATCCTCCTATCAACACTCAAGTCGAAGGGCATCTCGGGAACCGCACTCCAATGGTTCAAGTCTTACCTCTCAGGTAGGTCCTTCAGGGTATCTTGGAGAGGTGAGGTGTCCAAGTCACATCATCTTGCTACTGAGGTACCTCAGGGCTCAGTGCTTGGACCACTTCTCTTCTCCATCTACATGTCATCACTAGGATCTGTCATTCAGGATCATTGTTTTTCCTATCACTGTTATGCTGATGACACTCAACTCTACCTCTCATTCCAACCAGATGATCCGACAGTTGCTGGTCGCATCGCAGTCTGCCTGACAGCCATTTCTGCCTGGATGAAGGACCACCACCTTCAACTCAACCTTGCAAAAACGGAACTGCTGGTGGTCGGTGCCAACCCAACACTTCGTCGTAACCTTTCAATTCAACTTGGGTCATCAACCATTACTCCTTCCAGGACAGCCAGAAACCTTGGAGTGGTGATGGATGATTGTTTAAGCTTCACAGATCATGTTGCAACAATGGCCCAGTCCTGCAGATTTGCCCTGTACAACATCAGGAAGATTAGACCCTTCCTATCGGAGCATTCCACACAAATTCTTGTCCAAGCTCTTGTTCTATCCAGACTGGACTATTGTAATGCTCTCTTGGCTGGACTTCCAGCATGCACTGTCAAGCCTCTTCAATTGATCCAGAATCCTGCAGCAAGACTGGTCTTCAACGAGCCGAAGAGAGCGCACTTCACTCCTCTCTTCATCAGTCTGCATTGGCTGCCAGGAGCTGCTCGCATCCAATTCAAGGCTCTGATGTTTGCCTACAGAACGACCGCTGGCTCTGCACCGCTATACCTAAACTCACTACTTCAGACTTATGCGCCCTCCAGAAACTTGCGTTCTGCAAGTGAACGGCGTCTTGTGGTGCCATCACAAAGGGGCACAAAATCGCTCTCACGGACCTTCTCCGGGTCTGTTCCTGGCTGGTGGAATGACCTGATACGCTCTATCCGAGCAGCTGAATCTTTAGCCACTTTCAAAAAAATGCTAAAGACGTATCTTTTTCGTCAGCACTTGACCCAGTAATGGTAGCACTTACCTTGATTTCTAATTTCATTCCATCTATTTGTGTATTAATTAAAAAATAAATAAAAAAATAAATAAATAAAAAAAATCCTTGCTATGAGCACTTTACTGTCATAACTGTGACTTAACACAGCACTTACATACTGTTGTTCTCATGTTGATTTGATTCTACTGTTCTCATTTGTAAGTCGCTTTGGATAAAAGCGTCTGCTAAATGACTAAATGTAATGTAATGTAATGTAAATGTATTGACATGGGATGGCACAGGAAGATTGCTCTAAACACAGGCCTCTGTGGTTCACTGCAGACCATTTATAACACTTTCCATAGATTTCATCCTAAAGGTTTTGAGATTGATAAAACCATGCATACGCCAGAACCTGCGCAAAAATCCCAGTCAGCAGAAGATTGTGTTTGTGCGTCTCCACCCTGTCTCCTCCACGAAATCAGCATATCGGCACATTTGACGGTACAGTATCATGGTCAAGATGATGCTCTGATGATCACACATTATGCCCTGAAGAAGATGCCGCTGATTAGACAATTGAAGGAAGTGGTCAAGGAAGGTAATACAAGTGGTTGATCCTCCTCAAAGAAATTCAAGTGGAGATTCTTGATTCCTTTGATCATCATTCATGACACCCACAAACAAGTCATATGCAAAGGTGTATACCATGCCATCCAAGCGTGGAAATTACATAAACATAAATGCAGATTAACAGTTGTAGAAACACAAAAGTTGTTAAGTGTATATTGCCGTTGAGCTGAGCTCTTCCTTTAGTTTCTGGAAGGTGTATTCCAACACCATTCCTTCTTTTCTGACAACAGATCTTTCAGTGTTAGTGTTTTACACCGTGGCTCTGAGGAAAACCAGATTTCAATCCTCGGTATGTCCTGAACATATAGTAGAATTGACAATAAAGTTGAAAATCATTTCATCCAGAAGTCAGAAAAGGGTGCAAGTATAACAGCTCAGTGCAAAATATATATTAAAATGCTGTTGACATCGATGTTAATCATTAACATCAGGATGTTAATCTCCGTTCATAACAAACGAGCGAGCTAAGGATGTCTTTACCAGCCACACTTCTATTTATGAACCCTTTGACAGAAAATATAGCTGATGTTTTTACTCCTTGAATAAAATTGATCTAATATTAGTTATTTCAGCATAATATCCAGATCCAAATGAAGACGAGGATGAGTAAAGTTCAAATTCAAGTTTTTCATAATAAGATCCAAACAGGCAGGGATACACACACACAAATGAAACGTGACCAGACAAAGAACATCAGAGAACTTCAGATAACAAGGTGATAAACGATACACAGCTGATACTGAATGAACTCATAATGACGTGACCATGGAAACAAAGGAGTGGAGGGAAACTGAACAAAGGAAGACATGAAAACAAGCTGAAGATAACTGAGACAACATGGTTATTCAATAACAGCTTTATTTCCTATTTGGGTTAATGAATATGCTTTATTTTTCAAGATGAACTGTTTTTCCCAGGTATTGTTATATTGTTAGCACACTTCCAGGTCGATAGGGAATGCTGGCATGTTTGTTTGTTTGTTAAGTTATATTATTTTCTGTGCCTTTTTTACTGACCATTCCCAGTTCATTTCTATGGGTGGCCATAGGTCTGAGATTAGCTCTGTTTTCTCTGGAGTTCCTCAGGGTTCAGTCTTGGGCCCTTCATTTTTTAACATTTATCTGTCACCACTTGGCTATCTCTTGAGATCTCTTGGCTATCTCCATTATCATTTGTATGCTGATGATACACAGATTTTTTTTGTTTGTTTTTTTGAAGGGGGGGGGGGGGGTGTTGTCCTATCCCTTCCTGTCTACATTCATTCATACGCGTAGATTTATGTATATCTGCCGATGCAGCAGCTTGTTTTCTCACTCAACAGGACGTGTATATTGCTTATTGACAGATACTGTTTTTTGATCTCCTTCAACGTGTACTTTACTGCAGCCATACGTGACAGACAGAACCTTGAACAAGTAATAATTAACATAAGTAAAAACACAGCTCTTATTATGATACAGTAAAACAAGACACTGTAAACATTATCTTAAGTGCATAAATCTTTTTTCCCAAACATTGTTAATCGAGCTAAACATCTACTGAACCCGGAACAACCCTTTGATTATGACTAACAATCAACTACCTTTTTATCTGACACAATAAAAAATCATGTGCAAAAGACAGTAAATCAGCACACTATAAAAAGAGCATGAGAGGCTGTGGGGATGACAGAGCAAGAGCTGGAAACAAACCTCAGTGAAGAATGAAGGCTTTAGTATGTATCCTGCTGCTGTTGGAAACCCTTGTGTTTGTGGTAGATGGAGGACTCAATGAGAATGAGATCAGTCAACAGATCAGCTCTGAGGACAGAAGACAGAATCCACCTCAAACAGACACTTTGAGAGCCGAAGCTTCAACTGACTCTCACCCGTGCTTCTCTGACATCCACGCAGCACTGAGAGAACTGACCGCCACCGTTACTGAGCAGAAAGAAAACATCAGAGAACTGACCGCCACTGTTACAGAGCAGAAAATGATCAACAGAGAACTGACTGCAACGGTTACAGGGCAGAAAGAAAACATCAGAGCTTTAGAGACGCGACTAATGGATGCTGAGAAAGCTGCAGAACAGCATACGTTCCTCCTGGAAGAGCTGAACAAGCAAAATGATGGTACCTAACTCTTTAATCAATGATCCTCAAAGTAAATCAACAATTCAGTACATTGCATAGAGTAAAATGTAAATTTTATTATCTGTTAGGAGTGTAACAGTACACCGTGAATTTTCAGTATGTGTCTTTCAGTTTGATACGCATGTGTACACGACGAACACAGTGTTAGTTTAAACCACCATTCAACACCAATAATCGCAATAAGCCTTAAGTCTTGTCGAAGTCTCAACTTTCATATTGTGTCCATTTTATCTCAAAATCTCTGTGATGTGGCGCGACATCTCATCCTCAGTTACAGAATAAACGTGAATGAACATCTGAAGGTATGTTGAAAGATACGATACTTACTGAAACGTGTCATATCTCGTGTAATAGCTTAATTAGTGTTTAAACGGTGGAAAGACTTCCCGTAAAACAGCTTGTAAACAATGTCATGTAGCATTACGTTTACCTCAGGAAAGTCATTCAGTGTCCACAGCTTGTTCGTTCGCTAGAGAAATGAACTCCAGATGGGAGCATTTTACTAAATATATGCTCTATATTAGCATTGTAACGAAGCGGGACTCAGGCAGGGATCCATATGCAAAGCTTTATTAAAAGGTGAGCGTGGTCGTACAGGCAGGGTCAAACAGGAACAGCAAGGGACAGGCAGAGTCGTGGTCAGGATACAGGTAGTAGATCGGGGCAGGCAGATATCATTCACAGTCCAGGTAACAATAAACAGTCCAAAGGCAGGCAGCAGAGGATCGTAAACAGGAAACAGGTAGTGATGGCCGATTTCGAAACACTGCTTCATGAAGCTCCGAAGCTTCATGAATCTTTTTGTTTCGAATCAGTGATTCGGAGCGTGTATCAAACTGCCAAAGTCACGTGATTTTAGTAAACGAGGCTTCATTACGTCATCACTGTTTCGAAACTTTCGAAATTTCAATGGTTCACCGATAGAGGGCGATGATAAAGTGAGCCCATGAATCATGCAGATTCACTGAGAACTACTGAACAAGTGTCTAGGGCTTTACCCTATGGTTTTACCTGATTTCCGATCAGTTTTATACAGTTTTAGATGTTTTAATTATACATTCGAATAATTAAAATGAATAATGGTAGTTATTAATCTCTTATTGGCCTGTTTAGCTTGAGCCATGGAACAGAGAAACAAGCCTTTAAAATTGATAAAAGAACACAAATTATACAGACACTCTATATTTAATCTTATTAGATGATTAGTTAATTCCATTTAATTGATTTTACTTTCAATAAAACTTTTGCAATACATTTGTTAAAGTGTATTTTTAATGTATGTTTGGCCTGAGTTTTGTTGCATTTGCACTGCTCTGACCACTAGGGGTCACCGTGGAGACGGGTGTCAGATTGTTTCGAAACCTCGAATCATTACGGCACATTTGATTCAGCTGCTTCAGTGTTTCATGAAGCCTCGATCTGCCCATCACTAGAAACAGGCAGGATCAGTAACAAACAGGCAGACAGGATACAAATGCTCAGAATTGCAACTGGGGTAAACAAGACTTTGCAATGAGGTGATGCGTGTGTGTGAGTCTTTTATAGTCCAGGTAATGAGCTACAGCTGTATGTGGCAATTAGTGATTGGTGTGGAACTAAAATGACTGTTGTTAATTTTAACCTGTATTATAGGAATATAGTAATGTGGAAGTACGGGTTTCCTTTATAGTTTACCGCATTAGCTGAAATAGATTCTTTTGTTCTTAATAAAATATTCTTAAGAAAATTATAATTGAATTTATTTAGCCAGAGACAATTTTTTCAGTAAAACAACGTTTAATAAAAAAGAAGCAATTTTATGTTCAGTTTTCACGCCCCTGCTGTACCGAACCGTCGGTTTTGTGTACCGTTACACCCCTATTCAACAAGCATCATTAATGTCATTTTACACAATCTTTATTTCCTCACAGAAATTTCAAATCTTTCTCAGCGTCAAGTGGAAGAGTTGAGAACGGAAAACAGAGATGAAACAGTGTGTTTGAATGAAGTTAAATTCAGTGTATGAACATTCGCAGCATAATATATCACAATATTGCTTATTTCAATAACAGACAGAGAGATTGCTTTCTCAGCTGGACTGCTGGAATCTGGCAGTAGAGATATTGGTCCTTCTACCACTGACATCACACTAACCTACAGGAACGTCTTCACAAACATAGGGAATGCCTACAACCGAATAACAGGTAATTATCAATGAAGTGGAGTCACAAAACACTTCTGCTCCATTCAAACCTCTCTAAAGTTGTTTAATGTGATTAAGATAATCTGACAGTTGTTTAATGAAAATAAGAGAGATCTGCCATCTTTCAAAACCATTACACTGAGCTGTCATACAGGAAACAGCTGATTCTTTTCTTTATCTCTTGTTATTTTCTTCAGGTATTTTCACAGCCCCAGTGAAAGGAGTGTACGTGTTCACATTCTCTGTCTATAGTCATGGTAGTCAATCAAATCCAGCAAGTGCCTACATTATGAAGAATGAACAGTATGTGGTTATGGCACATGCTCATCAGGCTCAGGGTGCATCAAACTCTTCAAAAGGAGTTGTGTTGATCCTGGAGGTTGGAGATGTCGTCTATGTGAGACTTTGGCCTAGCAGCAGGATTCAGGATAACGGGAATAATCACAACACTTTCAGTGGTTACATGCTGTTTCCCTTAAAATAACAGGAGCTGTGATTCCAGTCATTCAGAACCTTTAGAGTATGATTTAAGATGAAAATAAACATGTATTGATGAGAAATTATGTGTTTGAAATTTGCAACAGATTACTGTTTGAAATTTGCAACAGATTACTGTATGAAAGTCAATATATTAGACTCATAAGCTGTCTATATATGCAAGTTTATATAAAGAGTTTTAGCACTGAGACAGACCCATGAATATCACATGTGACTCAAAAGTGTTTTCATTAAAGGGGTCATGAACTGCATTGTTTTATTGTTTTATAATGTTTCCTGGAATTCCTTTAGAAATAAAAGGCATTTTTCCTACCCTGATTTCATCCTCTGATTTGATCGCTCTGTTTTAAGGGGCGTGTCTGTGTGAGACTTCAGAGTAAACGCCCACTGCTGTGATTGGCTGACGTCTTTGCATTTGAAATAGCTAAGAATTACTCTCTTTTAGCACGTTTTTACTATTACAGCTCTCAAGGTTTACTAATAATGAAAAATGTTGATTATAGCATTATATTTAGATAATATGCATGAAAGGTTGCAGTGATGAACACTGTGTAGTCGATCACAGTCATGTTGTTGAAAGCAGTGATCTCGTCATTTCAACTCAATTTCTTGCCTTGCCAAACGCATTGTAACTAAGATATTTTTTGAATAAAATGAGAGTTTAGGCACGAGCCACTGATAAACTGTTTGATTGACAGCTCCAGCGACGGTAAAGGGAGCGTTCTTTGATCGCTTTCTCTATATAATTTATAACTTTGCATGTCTCTTGTATTTGATCTTTGTTCTAGACCGATGTCAGTCCACAGGAGTTTTCAGCCCTTCTTTTTCAGCATTTCACACCACATCACACGTTTTCCATATGTTACAATATAATGGAGAAAACTGTAGATTATAACAGCAAACTATTTCACTATTACTGCTGTTTCTGCCATAGAAAGACATGATAAAAGAGGGAAGTGTATTATGTGCTTTCGTATTGAGCAAATGATTAATGAGGCGTTCATAAATACAGCCGCTTGATTCGTTATTGAATGAATGAATGACTCACTCATTCAGACAGAGACTTGCGCCACCTACTGGCAGTTTTAGTTTAATATTTAAAAGTATCACTTCATTTTACCATCATTTATTGCTTTATTTATTATATTAATAATAAAATTAATGGAATTGTAAAAAATGTATGACTTAAAATGTGACACATTTAATAGGGTTGGAAAACTTTGGCTTTTAAAGTTAAGAAATGCACCTGTACATCAATTTAAGGGGGCAAATATCATCCCTTGATGGACGAGGTGTGACTACAGTGTGAGTGGAAGAGAGGGAGTTCACAGAAGATCAAATATGCATTAAATACATTTTTGTATGAATATCTGCACAAAAAATATATTTGAGCTTCTGGTTCAAAACTTTTTATTTTTATATGTTGTCAAATAACTATATTTTAAAAGCGTGAGTGACATGACTATGCTAAAATTAGAATATATAATTGAGAAAACATTTACATTGCATCCTCATTTGGATTCATGTAGTTTGTCAGATGTCTTGAGAAGTAAATGGAGCGTGGAAACAGCAGGTCACATGACACTGAAGCGTGTTCATGGAGTTGAGAAGCTGTTGATGATCAAAACCTTCATCAGCATTATTCATCATCATCATCAACCCCGTCTGGAGTGTCGTTTGAGTTCATCATGAGTTCTGTGCTCGGATAAACAGCTGATGCTAAAGTAGATATTTGCTTTATTGTTTTGAAAATTATATCTTGTCCCATTTTATCTAACAATGAAACATGAAAATCTTTAAATCAATGTGTTTTTGCTCCTGTCCTCTCTCCTGCTCTACCACTGAATTTATGGGACACGCCTCTACTGGACAGCACTGACATGAGCATAAACATGTATAAAAACAATAAAGCATATACACACATTTATAGAGAGAGGGTGAGAATTTCATTACAGTCCTGGTTACATGAAATAAAGGATTGATTCAAAGGATAAGTCACAGATTCCCAAAGCTTCAATAACACTGAGATTTCATTCAAGAGCTTCTGCTTCATATCTAAATATAATTATACAAACTATACTGGGCGTTTGTGATATTCTTAATAATGAACAAAGTCAAGTATCTTGATCTTCATATTACAGAGGATTACAAAGAACTTTTGAATATTTCAAACTCATTAAGAATTTGTAGTTAAAAATTAAGTTGTAGAAAGATCTACTATTACTATTGACTAAATCTGAATCCTTGTCATGATGAATATATCCATCTTATTCCATCTCAGTTTCTATGACACAATATCAGATCAATAAATAAAGTTAAATGTTTTGTGTGTTACTGTATATTAAAATGGCCGTGACTGTAAAGGATTACACTGATGATGGGTTTAAAACAATAGATTTTGACTGAGTGGAAAACTTAAATGAGTTAAAATCATCACTTAAATGGTGCTGAAATGTGACTAAACATCTCTTAAGATCTCAGATTCACAAACATGTACTCGTTTATTGGAAATTGATTAATAAACATAATGTTATTCCTCATAATATCCCTCTGAGGAGTAACAGATACATACTGAAAATAACCAATCTGTCTTCTGTAAGGAACATACGGTCTGTCTTTGATCTTATTGATTTCAGCAGTAATGCTCTTTAATATGAGCAATTTTGTTAATAATAAAAGAGAAATATAGTTCAATGATTAAAGCCTTACAAGTTCAATTTCTGTAATTGGCAAAAATATGACAGCATATGTGGTGCGATGGAAAGGTGGAGAGAAAAATGATGAAGATAAGCAGCAAAAAAGTTCACATTGACAAAAAATCTGTAATAAATGCAGCAAGTACGCCACCTAGAGGCTTCACTGAGAATACATGATAACTCAGATTAACAGGTTTGATCTTCTCTGAGAGGACTGAGACAGTTCTGACAATTAAAACCAATTTTAATTACTTAAAATATTCCTCATAAAACACACACAGTATTCACTGATGAACAGACATTTACCTATTAATTACCCACAGATGATAATATTTATTGATAATAAGTTTTTTAAAGCAGCAGTCTGTAGTTTTTCCTCTTTGTCGCCATCTCTGTTCTAAACCTGTAATTGCAGTTCTGATCATCTTTACGTGGGTTGTGCCTCGGCGCGGATGAATCTAATGTTTTGAGGAGAATGTCAGTGGAAACTCTCCCTCGGATTCACAGATTCCACTCTTTGAAGAATGACCAACATAAGAATTTTCACCGGAAAATGTCATCAGAACAAGAAACATCCCAGGTGAAAAAAAAAACCCACTTACTTAAAGTGCTATATTTTCTAATTTTGTTCTTAATATACTAAAAACACTTCTTTAGTACTTCTTAAGATCATCTTAAGATCACGTAAGGGTACTCAACTGTGCTATTTTGAGACAGCATGAAATATGAACTAAAATGTGCTTTTAATATATTATCTCTGTATTAAAAAATATATATTTAGATACCGCTTTAACAAATGAATGTTCCTTAGAACTGGTTCTCTTTGAAACACAAATCTTGTGTAGCGATATCAGATGCATATTTAAACTGGAATATAGTCAGATTCATGTGTTTCTTCACCATCATGCACCGTTCTCTTGCAGGACACAAGCTTTGTTGTGTTCGGTGTATTAGAGAGAAATATCCTGATCCTCAAGGCTAATACACAGGATTCATATCAAATAGGCTGCAGCACTTTTGACCTCAGTATTAATAAATAATAATGTTGCACTATTCAAATATTAAAATTTGAATTTCTGCTTTAAAAATTCAATGCACTACCTCATTTTACATAGTAACGCAATTTGTCTGTAAACAAGTTATTAGATTACTAATAGTGTTTTTTTTTTTTTTTGTATTTAGTATTCTCTTTCTGTTACAGGATGACAACTATAGTGTCTATTGTATACTTGTTTATATGTTTCAAGAGGCTACAATAAATAAAGTTCCTTATCAAGTCTTTTTATTAAACTGACTAAATCAGACCGATACAAACTGCACTTCAAAATAGGCTGATTTTCTTGTACTGTTTGTAATAGTAACATCTTTAGTAAACACTGTTCAGACTACACCAATATATCACACTGTTGGCGAGATCCACACGTCTACAGCGTGTTCAGACATTACTAACAAACTACACTGACATCTGTACTAATATATTTTAATCCAGTAGAGGAGTATAACAGCAAATCACCGAGGATATAAGCTAGAGAGACAGGAAAAACACAAAGTGAGGGAAAAAAACACATTTGTATAACCAAAAACACAATGATTTTACATGATATAACATTATAAATTATTTATATAAAATGTATAAATTATTAGTTCTGGCTTTGACCTCTACAGAAGCTTGTGTTGCTCCTTATTTACTCTTGTTCACAAAAATCATTTCTTGCACTTCTGCTTTGAGGGAAATGGCATGCCGTGAATCCGTGACCGTCCAACATCTGCTGGATACAGATCATTTTCCATGTAAAGATTGCACTGCTTGTCTTCATTATATAAAAGTAATTTTTTTACACAGCCAATTTTTGTCAAAAACTACAAAATTAAACAATTGATCACATGCAAATCTACACATGTGATATACATGATTATGCGTCCCTTACTGTACATTGGAAAAACAAAACATGCATTGCACACTAGAATTATAGAGTTTAGTTCATGGACCTTCAGTTTGCGTTTCATTAGTCACATGTTACTCTGTTTCCCGCCACTCGTCTGTCTCCCTGGATGCCCTCATTATTAGTTCAAATGTATCAGCTGTGCTCCATTAATCATTAATTCTCATTCCGATCACTGTTTGTGATAAGTGTGTTTGCTATTGCCTGTTTGGATTTATTATTAAACTTTGTCGCGTTGAACTTTATTCATCTGCCTTTGCCAGTTTCCCTGCCAGCGCCGTGACAAGAACATATGAGTGCCATTAGGAGACAAGATTACAATTCTCCAGTTTTTCACCATTTTGAGTCTGTAAAGCATTCTCTTTCTGACTTCCAGTTCCTGGGCATTGAGAGGGTTCTGCCTCATAGGAGAGGGGGTAACCGTGACAAAAACTATTACAAAGAGAGGCTTTTTGGATTTTTTTTTAGCTGAAATCATTAACCCCTACTGGACTGAATAAAGAGATGGATCTTGTATTTTTTTCCCCTCTTATTTTTTTTCTTTATTATTTTTTTTCCCTAATCATTTATTTTATTATTAGTTTTACATTTTCTCCTTGTTATTTAATTTTTTTGTTATCCCCTACCACCTATTGATTAAGTTCAACAGTCTGTCATTGTGTCTATAGTAGAGTGCTGTTGCTGTTTGGTCCATGAACACTGAAGAAAGCATGAGCTGAAACGTCTGCTCTTTGGTCTGTTTGTAAGACGCTTTTCACATTTTGCACTTTTTTTACTTTGCAGATGTGATAGACCCTTGATTTCTTATGCTAATGTGCAGAGATGGGACCAAGTCACACATGTGCAAGTCTCAAGTAAGTCTCAAGTCTTAACCTTCAAGTCTCAAGTAAGTCCCAAGTATTTTTTTCTTGGGCAAGTCAAGTCAAGTCAAGTCCTGTAGTAGGTCAAGTCAAGTCCAAGTCAAGTCACCTTATTATTGTAATTTTACCTGCAGAATCTGATCTTAATAAAGTGAAAAGACAAGATATAAGTAACTGTCAGTAAATTAAAATAATTTGGATTTGCATTGTAAATACTCATGTTCAGTAAAATACATCATGGAATCAAACAAAATTGTAACTTCATAAAATTATTTATTTTTCACTTCTGCCAACAGTGTTTGAAATGTTTTAAATTTTCAACATTGAGTCCATAAAACAAATAACAGCTTAACATCCAACAGACTCCTCTCTGAACACCTCCCTCTCTCTCTCTCAAACACAGTTTACATACAACATTAAACTTTGTTACATTTCTCCTCTCTCTCTCTCACAACAGCTTTACTGACATGAAAGGAGCTTTTGTTATAGTATTGTTGTTCAGAAAATGTACATTATTTGGCACTGTATTTGGCATATCATGGTTTCGATTTTAGTTCATTGTTAAAATACAACTTAGAGACCATGTAAGCTTTGTAGGCCTATGTTTTAAATTTTTGGTTTATGATGAAACGGTGGCGGCGGCACAGGGTCATTGGGAAACACTGAATGAATGTTTAGCTGACAAATGTGCTAAAGTTGTAATATCAGCTGCAGAGGCGCACCGACACTAAGTGGGGGCCCCAGGCAAAATTCATAAATGAGGCCCTTCTAAAAGATTTTATAGTTAAAATATCTTTGTTACCTAGTGCCGTAATTATACAAAATATAACACAGTCAAAACACATAACAGAACAAATTGTTTTTAATTTACAAAATTCATCAACAAATCTTACTAATTAAATAATGTGAACTAAATAAATGTATTGATATTTATTTATATTAATGCGAGCTGGATAAACTAGGCAGGGCTCAATCCTTAGCTCAACACTAAGGATTTTTTTCTACTGGCTCGGTCGGGCCAGTGGTTCAAATTTTTACTGGCCCCACAGCAAAAAAATTTATAAAAGTAAAAGACAATAAATAAAATAAGCATATTTATTGTTTCTGTTGTCTTTGTTACATTTAGCCTAAATAAATAGGGTTATGGCACCAAAAGCTACTAGATTAATTTATATTATAAATATTGTTAGACAAATAAACAGTAAGTAATCAAAGAGTAACAAATAATCAAATTACGAGTAATAGCACAAATAAATACAACAGAACAAACATATAAATTAAATAAATGGTGCTTTTTTCAGTAGGTTTTTCATGTAGGTTTAAACAGGAGATTTTCAGGTACAGAAATTGTAATCTAATGTATAACTATAGAATAGATTAAGATTTATTAAAGTTAATCAGTCAAGAGCAGTTACAGATGCATAAAAATGTTTTAATGTTGAAAATATAAAACGTTAAATAGCCTACTGTTATTTGAAATTATTAAAAAAAATTAAGACACTTCAAATGTGAAATTAAACCCGCCAGTAGGTGGCAGCGAATCACTGTTAATGAGTGAATCATTGAGATTCAACCGATTCATTCAAACGGCTGAATCATTCAGGAAGTGTTGCTCAGAGACGCAAATAATTCTGTGGACTTTGGAACTATTTTCGTTGGTGAAATACAGCGAAACAAGCGATTTGGTGTTTAAAATGTAAGTCACTTGATTAAGGTCTTGTTCATTAAACTGTACGCTGAATATAATCAATATCACTTTTGTAATCATGATAATATTTGGAGAAAAACGGCGCTCTTTGTTCAATCTTCATGCTTTCTTTTTCGCTTTTGCCTGCCAGACGTATATGTCCTCTTCATGTTTAATAAATTGAATTAGGCATTTTAATGTAAGTAAGCGCTGCGCCAGTTTGAATGCGGCGGCAAAAGCATAAACAGCGTAACGAGAGAGGGGTCCCGATGCAGAGATGTCGCTGCGTCACTGCGTGTTATAATATTGATATTAACATTTCATATCATAACAAAAACCCTTCAACCGGACTGAACGAGAGTCTCGAGGCCTGCCGCTGCACTGAGTGAGTGACAGGAGGCGTGTCTGTGTTCAACTGCGGTGTGCGTGAACGCGCTGTTGGAGAGAAGAGAGAGAAAGCGCTGCCGGTGTATGGATGCCTGTATGCAGTATATGTATATATTTTATATTCAAACTGAAAACATGATGTGATTTAACACTCAAGTCATTCAAGTCATCGTGTCTCAAGTCAAGTCAAGTCCCGAGTCTTTAACTTCCAAGTCCGAGTCAAGTCTCAAGTATTTTATTTTTTGTCAAGTCAAGTCACAAGTCATAAAAATAGCGACTTGAGTCCAAGTCACCAAGTCACAAGTCCCCATGTCTGCTAATGTGAATTGCTGGGAGTGACATGACCTCTTTTCTATGGAATTGATAGTTTACAATCTCAAACAAAGTTGTCAAACAAAAGTACTTGTCTTTGGGAACATAATCACTTTTCAGTTTTTTACAATCCTAGCATGATAACAACAGAAGTAAGAAGAGTTAAAGAAGGTGCAGAAGACCTCCCTCACATTACAGGCCTCTCTGTTGATGCCTTATTTCCTCCCAAGTGCACTGTAAAACTCAATAAGTTCAGAATACTCAAAACATTTGAGGAAACTTATTACCTTGAAACATTTAAGTTAACTAACTTATTTTTTTTAAGTTAGAACTTAATTTTTTTGTGACAAGTGGGGCGGGGCCGAGAGCCATGGAAGTGGAGCAAGGCCAGTGTGGTGCACAGGTGTCTCTCATTAACAATCACATCACTGGCTTTCCTTCGCTCCCACAGTTCTCAGCCTCGCCCCACTCAAGTACATGTAGTTAATTTACATAAGCATCACATTCAGATCTTGGTTAAATGTTAGTTAACAAAAAACACATGCTATTATAACTATCAAAGAGACTGTCAATATATACTTGCATGTATGTAATCAAACAACATACAGTATATGTGGTCTTAAAAGTTTTGCAGCCCATCCTCAACCTAACCACACGGTCTACTCTTCACCAGAATGGTAACCCTACAAAACTAACATAACAGAACCCCCTGTCAATCGCAACATAACACAACATTAAACACTAAATTATGTCTCCCTATGTTAATCTTATGCAAAAACACACAAAATAACACTTAATTTCAACATTTATACAGTCTGATGCAAAGCATGCTGGGAATTAGAAATCTGCTGCAACTCAACTCAATCATATTAAGTTCACCTTGCTACAATGAAATTTTGAGTTCACACAACTTGTATTATTAATTGAGTGAAACAAACTCATTTCATTTGATTAATTTCACTGTTCAGTTTTACAGTGCACTTGTCACCATGACCAACTCTTCTAAATTAGCATAACAAAACATTAAACACTACTAAATCTCCCTTACCATAAATCTTGCACAAAAAACATTATATAACACTTGATTTTAGCATTTACTTTTCCTTTTCCAAAACAGTTTAGTTTACTTGAAATATGTCAGTGCTATGAACTCAAAAGTAAAAGAAAGTTTTAAATACTCATAACAGTTAATTTAACTGAACTAATTTGTTTAATTTAGGTTTGTCCTACTCAAACGAATTAAGTATTTTGAGCGTTAGGGTTTACAGTGTGTCTTACTGGCGCAAAAAATGCTGTGTCTTTATATTTACAGAGACGTGGCTCAAGGACAACGCTCCAGAAGCCGCCATTCAGCCTGATCGGCTAACATGCCACCAAGAGGAGCCTCCAGGCCCAAACCACTAGACTGAAGACTAGCTTCATCCACCAGGCTGTCAGGTAATTGAGGATGTACCTAGCTGGATGCTGAAATCCTGATTTAGAGTCGGATTGGCAGGGAAGATGTGAAGCTCAGTCTTATCCAGGTTGAGCTGCAGATGATGTTCTTTCATCCATGCCGAGATGTCCGCCAGACAGCTTGAGATTCGTGCAGCTACTGTGGGATCATCTGGTTGGAATGAAAGGAAGAGTTGTGTGTCATCAGCATAGCAATGGTAGGAGAAACCATGTGCCTGAATGATGGGACCAAGTGATGTAGTGTAAATGGAGAAGAGGAGGGGTCCAAGAACTGAACCCTGAGGAACACCCGTGGTCAGTTGATGAGCTTTGGATACCTCCCCTCTCCAGGCAACCCTGAAAGACCTTCCTGTGAGATAGGATTCAAACCAGAGAAGTGGAGTACCTGTGATGCCCAGTGATGAGAGGGTGGACAGGAGGATCTGATGATTCACTGTGTCAAAGGCAGCAGATAGATCGAGCAGAATGAGAACTGATGATTTGGAATCAGCCTTTGCAATCCGCAGGGATTCAGTGACAGACAGCAGTGCAGTCTCAGTCGAGTGGCCACTCTTGAAACCAGATTGATTGACGTCCAATTGATTGCTCTGTGAGAGGAAAGATGACACCTGGTTGAAAACAACTCGTTCAAGTGTTTTTCCTATGAATGGTAGGAGAGAAACAGGTCTGTAGCTGTCTACAAGAGACGTGTTTAATGTGGGTTTCTTAAGCAGTGGGGTTACCCGAGCCTGCTTGAATGTGTTAGGGAAAGTGCCAGTGTGGAGAGATGTGTTGATGATGTGTGTCAGTGCTGGTAAAAGTGTGGGAGCGATGGCTTGTAGAAGGTGTGAGGGGATGGGATCTAGAGGGCAGGTGGTGGGATGGCTGGAGAGGAGGTGTGTGGCTGTGTGTGTGGTTGGTCTGAGTTCCTGTGTGTGTGGAGCGGAGAACTGACTGCTGATGGTAGATGTTTTGTCAGTGATAAATTTAGCAAAATTATCAGCAGTAAGGGATGAGGTGGGTGGTGGTGGAGGGGGACAGAGGAGAGAATTGAATGTTTTGAAAAGTGTGCGTGTGTTTGAAGCGCTGTTGATTTTGTTGTGGAAATAAGAAGATTTAGCAGCATGAATTTCAGCAGAAAAGGATGAGAGCAGAGATTGATAGCTACTTTGGTCAGATTGGCCTTTTGATTTGTACCACTTCCTCTCTGCAGCCCTGAGTTTGGTCCGATGTTCACGAAGAACATCAGATAACCAGGGATTAGAGGGAGTGGCACGTGCAGGCCTGGATGACAGAGGACAGATACTATCTAGAGAAGAAGTTAATGTGGAACATAAAGTGTCTGTTGCTGTATTCACATCCAGAGATGAGAATTGTGAGGGTGAGGGAAGGGAGGATGATACAGTAGAGGAAAGATCAGAAGAAGAAAGAGAGCGCAGGTTTCGTCTGAAGGTAACTGGTAGCGGGGTTAGTGGTGAACAAATGGGGAGTTGAAGATTAAAAGTAATGAAAAAATGATCAGAAAAGTGCAGAGGTTTTACCAGAATGTTGTCGGTGATGCAGTTGCGAGTGTAAATGAGGTCAAGCTGGTTGCCAGATTTGTGTGTACTTGTGGTTATGAGCCGATTAAGATCGAATGAGGCTAGAAGAGAGTGGAAGTCTGAAGCATAAGGCTTCTCTAGATGAATGTTGAAATCGCCAAAAACTACAAGTGGGCTACCATCCTCTGGGAATGAGGACAACAGCATGTCCAGTTCCTCTACAAAGGTACCCAGTTGGCCTGGGGGGCGATAAATTACTACGAAATGAATTTTGACAGGAATTGAGATTGTAATAGCATGAAACTCAAATGAATTGTAGCTGCAAAGAGAGGAATGAGTCGAGTATTTCCAATTGTCAGAAATGAGAAGACCTGTGCCCCCACCCCTCCCAGATTGGCGAGGGGTATGAGAGAAAGTGAAGTTGTTAGAGAGAGCAGCAGGGGTTGCTGAGTCCTCTGGACGAATCCAGGTCTCAGTCAAGCCCAAGATTTTAAGAGAAGAATTAGTAGCAAAGGCTGGAATGAAGTCAGCTTTGTTAACTGCTGACTGACAATTCCATAGACCCACAGAGACAGAGAGAGGAGTGTTAGTGTTAGAAGAGGAGTAAATAGAGTCTTCTGTAAGGAACATACGGTCTGTCTTTGATCTTATTGATTTCAGCAGTAATGCTCTTTAATATGCTCTTTAATATGAGCAATTTTGTTTATAATAAATGAGTTGAAAGCACATGCTGAGGAAGAAGGAAAAGTGTGAAAGGAGGGAATAAACTTAAGTGCCTACCGGTGTCGTTGCTCTGTGGAGTCGCGCAGGTAGAGTCGCGCAGGTAGAGTCGCAGGTCTTTACCCGAGTCGGTCGAACACGAGGAGGCTGAACGCTTCCGCGACAGCGCGCACACACAATTAATATACTGCTTATTAACACCTGATTGAAAACAGCCTGGCCAGCATTGCAAATCAGCACTGCAAAAGCCTAAACCCGTGAATGGCTGAAAAGCGAAACAAACTAAACCTTAAGTGCGGCCAATAACAACAATAAAGTCTGTGAACGTGGCTGTTATTCTGAACAAGTACAATTAAAATACAATCAAGGTAGAAAACAGGAATAAAACACAGATACTAGTTAAATCCTTCTTAGCGGCAAATAATAAACGAAGCAACTGACCCAGAACAGATATTAAGCAATACACTTACGTGCTCTTCCCGCCACCACTGCCAGCTCGCTAGTTTCTGATGTGTTGATGTGTAGATCGCTATTTGCAATTATCCCCATAGTGCCTAAACTATTAATGTTTGTGAAAACATTTAGTTTTTATATTGCTTGTTGAAATATTCATGCAATATATGTTGCATTTAGTTGGTAACCAAAGTTTTAGTACACGTTTAGACACAGAGACTGTTCTAGAAATATGTGATAATGCTTAATGCATGTACATAATATTTCCTGCCAGTATGTGATATTAGCATTATATAGGGATTATTATATTTTGATTTATAAGCATATAATTTCATTTAACTTACAATCTAAAGCTGATGTTTAAAAGTTTGTAGAAATTTATTTGGTGATGTGAATAATACAGCATATTTATTGTGAATTGTTTTGTTTTTACAGTTTGACCACACACATATACACATAAATGTGCAAAAAATACTCAACTAAAATTAAAATACAACAACAACAACAACAACCAAATGTCTACATCGTGAGTTCTGCATGAATAAAAGACAAAATCAAGATCTAAGTTGATGTTATCATTACATGGGTAACAACATGTGAAACAAGAGAAAACAAGCTGAATGTGCATTTAAAAAAACTAAAACAAACTGAACATAACTGAGAAAGTGTGGCCTCACACCGTAGAGAGGAGTAGGCGGCGGTTTAGGAGGAGGAAAATGTGAGAGCCTAAGATGAAAGGGATGTGGTGCGTGGACAACGATCTCATGGTGGCAGAGATGGAAATAGTCTACTAGCACCGACCCAGACGATACACAGATTTATATACTTTAAAAACCAGATGAACGCCCTGACACTGATTTACCTTCTGGCTGTATTACTCAAATAAACACATGGATGAGTAATAATTTCAGTGGCAAAACTGAAGTTATGCTCATTGGCTTCCATCATCAAATTTCCAAATCTGTCTCTCTTTCTTTGACTTTTGGTGGTTTTAGAAACCCAAAGTTAAGTGAGGAAACTGAAAGCTGTTGGTTGTTCCTCAAACACACTTAAGAACTATGGGTTACAGGGCCTTCTCTTCCTATGCTCCTGCCCTTTGGAAATCTCTGCCTTTGGAAGTCATGACCTATGGCATAGGTAGGCTTACCTATCCTTTCCTGTCTATGTTCATTAATATGTGCAGATTTATGCATATCTGCTGATGTAGCAGCTTGTTTTCTCACTCAACAGCATGTGTATATTGCTTATTGACAAGGGATAGTGTTTGTAGTTCTCCATGTCCTTCGATGTGTACTTTACTACAGCAATACGTGACAGACAGAACCTTCAGCAAGTAATAATTAACATAGGTTATCTGACAAAAGTACATTAAATCAGCACACTATAAAAAGACCATGAGGGGATGTGGGAAGACAGAGCAAGAGCTGGACACAAACCTCAGTGAAGAATGAAGGCTTTAGTATGTATCCTGCTGCTGCTGGAAACCTTTGTGTTTGTGGTCCAGCAGGTAGATGGAGGACTCAATGAGAATAAGAACAGTCAACAAAACTGCGATCTGGGCTTCCCTGACATCTATGCAGCACTGAGAGAACTGACGGCCACCGTTACAGAGCAGAAAGAAAACATCAGAGCTTTAGAGACGCGACTGAGGGATGCTGAGAAAGCTGCAGAACAACAGGCGTCTGTCCTGGAAGAGCTGAAAAAGAAAAATGATGGTACCTGACCAACACATTCACTCTCGTAAACAATATGCCACATAACTTTATGGCAATATATGATACATGTATTTCAAATACCTATTTCAAATACAAAATAGCATTTTGTAATTTGTATTTGATAGGGTTGATGAGAATGGCTTTGTATTTTGTATCAAAATACTTTAGTGTTTTGTATTTTTAAAATACTGTAAAATACTTTGTAAGAAGTCTACATGATGACATCATATAAAATTGTCCCCCCCATTTATGATTAAAGCCACAATATGTAAATTTTCACCGCTAGAGATCGCTCATTCAAAACAAAGGCGAAGCTCGATGACACCTTGATTTCAGGGAAGGTGTTGTCTTCACATCTACAGCGGTGGAAAAGAATTGGGACTGGACTCAGGCAGAAATCTTGTTCATGGATGAGATTATTAACGTTACTGTAAGCAGAGCATGGGGGAGCAGTAACGAGGCCGCTGGAGCGATTGCTAATGAGAGACGAGCGTGGCACATGTCTCGACAGCAGAAAATCTTTTATTATGCTGCAGTCGCTGCTTCCGCTTCTTCATGTAGGGTAAAGCAGCGCTGTTTATCATATTAGATACATTTGTGTGTTGAAAGTTGTTATAGTGCTACTCTGTGCGTTCGCTCGGCGGCTGCTATGAGACACTCGTTACACACTGTAAGCTAGATCATGGTAAAACATGGTACTCGCTGTAAATCAAGAAAATGAGATTCAAACAAAACGACTTGGGGCCAAACAGCTTGCACCAGCGCAAACCCTCTTTTGGCATTAAAAAACTACTGTCAGGATTTACTAAAGACACACAGTATAAAATTAGCGCTGAAAACACGTGGACCGAGTTGTGTTTGCGGCTGACCTTATTGCATATGCATTTTTAGGAGTTTCTCTTTCAGATGCAAAACTTATGGGAGGAGAGGATTGACATGAATCACGCAATGCGATTTACTAATGTTTGTGCTCGTCAATTTACTGGTAATTATGCCATTATTTAACACCCTAAAACAGCATGTCTTTTTTTGTCCATTTTGTGACATGACTGCAATTGTTGCTGTTAGGAGGAGACACCGCAGAGAACAGAGAGCGTGTGGAAGAAGGATTATTATTAATTTCTTTGAAATGCCAGAGTAAGATGTTAGATGTTATAAAACATAAGCAATTTTGTTCAGTTTTCACGCCTCTGTTTCTTCAAAACTGATCTCTGTACCGAACCGTCGGTTTTGTGTACCGTTACACCCCTATTCAACAAGCATCATTAATGTCATTTAACACAATCTTTATTTCTTCAAGTCAAATGGAAGAGTTGAGAAAGGAAAACAGTGTGTTTGAATGAAGTTAAATTGAGTGTATTAATTCTCAGCATAATATATCACAATATTGCTGATGTTTTTCAATAACAGACAGAGAGATTGCTTTCTCAGCTGGACTGCTGGAATCTGGCAATGAATATATTGGTCCTTCTGCCACTGAAACCACACTAACCTACAAGAAGGTCTTCACAAACATAGGGAACGCCTACAACCCAGATACAGGTAATTATCATGGAGTATAAAACTCAGTTTATAGGAATGAAAACACTTCTGCTCCATTCAGACCTCTCTACAGCTGTTTAATGTGAATAAAACAATTAAATGATCTGCCATCTTTCCAAACCATTACAGTGTGCTGGGTAATTGAGCTGTCATGCCGGAAACAGCTGATTCTTTTCTTTATCTCTTGTTATTTTCTTCAGGTATTTTCACAGCCCCAGTGAAAGGAGTGTACGTGTTCACATTTAATGTCTATAGTCATGGTGGTCACTCACATCCAGCAAATGCCTACCTTATGAAGAATGAAAAGCGGGTGCTTGTAGCGCATGCTCAGCAGAATCAGGGTGCGTTAAACTCCTCAAGACGAGTCGTGTTGATCCTGGAGGTTGGAGATCGTGTCTTTGTGAGACTTTGGTCTAAAGGCAGGATTGACGATAACGATAATCATCACAACGCTTTCACTGGTTACATGCTGTTTCCCTTAAAATAACAGGAGCTGTGATTCCAGTCATTCAGAACCTTTAGCGTATGATTTAAGATGAAAATCAGCATGTGTTGATGAGAAATTATGTTTGAAATCTGCAGTAGTTTACTGTATGAAAGTCAATATAAAAGTGTTTTGTTAAAGTAGAAAGTCTAGAATACTAATCCTTCTTCTGTATCTCTTCATCCTAAATAAATAGAATAAAGAGACATTTTTCTCTTTTCTTTTCCTGGAATATGTCCCCAACAAACCAGCAGTAAAGTAATATGTTAGATCACTGATGCTTGCATTGAAGTCATGATATCATATTTGTTATAATAATGGCATTTTCATGTAATTCATTACATGTAGTCTTCATGTAAATTACAGTCCTGGGGACGGTTGCACCAGCTGGATGTTCACCCGGCCGGAAGACTAAGCTTTACGTAAAATGAGGTTTAAGTCCTCCATAGAATTAAAGGGTTAGTTCACCCAAAAAAATGAAAATACTGTCATTAATAATTACTCTCCCTCATGCCGTTCCACACCTGTAAGACCTTCGTTCATCTTCAGAACACAAATTAATATATTTTTGATGAAATCCGATGGCTCCGTGAGGCCTGAACAATGACATTTCCTCTCTCAAGATCCATTAATGTACTAAAAACATATTTAAATCAGTTCATGTGAGTACAGTGGATCAATATTAATATTATAAAGCCACAAGAATATTTTTGGTGCGCCAAGAAAACAAAATAACGACTTATATAGTGATGGCCGATTTCAAAACACTGCTTCAGGAAGATTCGGAGCTTTGCGAATCGAATCAGTGACTCGGAGCGCCAAAGTCACGTGATCTCAGCAGTTTAGCCGTTTGACGGGAGATCCAAATCACTGATTCAATTCGTAAAGCTTCCTGAAGCAGTGTTTTGAAATCAGCCATCACTAAATAAGTCATTATTTCGTTTTTTTGGCGCACCAAAAATATTCTCGTGGCTTTATAATATTAATATTGAACCACTGTACTCACATGAACTGATTTAAATATGTTTTTAGTATATTATTATATAGTACTTTTAGAAGTATTTTATGTTTAATAGATTAACTTATCTCTGTTAAAAAATACTGCATGCTAGAATAACTATCACAGTAATTTTCTTTTTGTAATAAAAAATGAAATATTTTGATATATTGTATTATTTATTTTACATATAGTGCACAGCTGCAATAATTATTTAATATTAGTTACCCTCTGCTTCATGCCATAGAAACCAATTGGCCTTGGAAAAAATGTTTCACTGCAATCTGTTTCCGTGAATTTTAAAGAAAACTATTTTTAATATTTTATTACGTAGTAAACAAAAAGGCCCTGTAGACCTGTCAATCACATCTAATTCATCAATATTGTGCCATTTAATATTTATTTATTTAATTTAATAACTGTATTTGCAGTATTGTAAGGGTAGATTTAGGGTTGGGGGTAGGTGTTAATAAAACACAATTTGATAAGTAACAAGTTTAATTCACCGTTATTTACCCTGAAACTTTGCATCACTTCCGGCCGTAGCTGTACTGTAATTACCATATATGGACAAGTATGACGTGACACAGCTCTAACAGGACACGCTGAGATTGGAGTAACTTTTAGGCCCAAAAAAAGCGATTAATGTTGCAAACTATGTTTTGATGTCTTTATTACATCAGTAACACTGTCATTTATCAATGAGATATTGCTATGTTGAAAGAAATTACCCGTTTACAGACATCCTAACCCTAATCCTAGTGTAATTTCAATGAACTACAATTTACTGCGCCATTGTTTTCTGTTCCATTGATAGAATTACAGAGGCATATGGGTAATGCAGTTTAAAAACATTTAGTAATTATATTAAATAAATACAATCTTTAATGAACAAAGGGGCATCTAAATTGTACAAACCTCTATGACATATTTGAGAGTCAGAATGAAATTTGGTATTTTACTGTGAGCACTTTTTAAAAGGCTTTTATAATGCCTTTCCATGCATGTCAGAAATCTCTGTTCAACATTATTTAGTAAACATAGTTGTCCTACCAATTTTCTCTTTGATATGTGTTAGATAATCTTATCAGCCTGACTTTTCTTTCCCTGTTTCTCCCTGTTTTCGCTCACCTGGGGCCTCATTTATAAAGCGTACTTGAAACGTGTGTATGCCAGTTTCCACGCATAAGTTGTGATTTATAAAAACAAACTTGACGGGAAAATTTGCGCACTTCCATGCAAACTCTGACCCATGCGTATGAACGTTTTGGAGACAGAGCAGTTTGGCAACACTGATGGTGAGCTGAGGGACTGACGGCAGATGGAGGAAAACCACTTTAAACCCTCATTATGAGTCATAGTCATAAATACAGTTCATGTTCACAATAACAGTTTAAATAAATAAAGGAATTATTTAAACTCGTGTGGAAACACGTTTTCATTTGATAAACGTTTACATTAATATTACACTTCACTATTGCCGATAAGCACTGAAATTACATTACGCAGAAGTTAAACAAAAGTGATATGAATTGAGATAGTAGATGTGCTACTTTCGATCACTTTTCCAGTGACATGCTGCTTTAATGACAGCGAGGAGCGCTGGGAGCACAATAATTCCTCTTTAAACTACACTGCAGATGTTATACAAAATATTTTAGTGAGAACAATGATCAGTCATGCACACTTAACTTCGATATTATGGAAGACACTGCTGGATTCGGTGGTCAAATGGTCCGTTGTCCAGTCTGAATAGGTCCAATAATAATAGCTTACAACCGCAACCGCAGCTGCAGGAGGTGTTGATGTAGTGTGAAGGATCTTCAAACAATTACCATTTGAAGGATATAATATGAGGAAAACGGTAAGATTTGCATATTTTCTTTTTAAAATACTCTGTCAGTGATGCACCGAGACAGACGATTACACTGCAGTAAATAAGTAGGCCGATCTGTTTCCACTAAAAATAGCCTATAAACTTCCTAAAAGATATGTTCACCATCACTGCATAAACTGCATAAATTTGATTCAAATTGTTTAAAACTATTAAAATACTATCTGGCCAGTGGAAATGAATGAATCAACTCTATTCTAAAACCTTTATCTTAAGTATTTTATACAATTTTGTTTTTATGGATATTTTGATATATTTATTCTAAAACATAAAGAGGATATTGGATGATCTTTATCAATATAATGTGTGACACAAATGGCATTTATAGTCCATATCTAATATTTTTGTACACAACCTAGACTAATGATTATTTTCATAATAAATGAATCTGCTATTTATTTCTCAACAAATGAAGAGTTTGGTTTGTGAGAAAGTGAGAAATACAGACACAGTTACACACAACCCAAAAAGATACATTGATAAAAGCTGTGAACAGTTCAAACCTCAAATAAAAAAATACATGCTGGAACCATTAAATGTTTTTGCATAAAATTTTTTTGGCAATTCATTTTCTGCCAATTAACTAATTGTACTTTTGAGAAATTTCTTTTGCAACTAAATGTCATTTTATAAGCTCTCCATGTGCTGTCAAATGCATATTTTCCTCTCTGAAGTGCAGTGGAGTATAAGTAAAAAGTTTGATGAGAAGAAACAACTCATACCTCAAATCGTCTCGGTTACGTATGTAACCCTCGTTCCCTGAAGGAGGGAACGGAGACGTACGTCAGTAGTGACCGACGAATTGGGATATCGCTTAGAGAGCCCTATCATCTTCGTGTAAACTAAAACAAGCCAATGGAATTGGCGTGCGATATTTGCATAATGCGCACCGCCCCCGACAGGTGTATATAAATAGGAAGCAGATGCAATCGCACTCTGTTTTTCGCTGAGGAGACAACTGGTGTCCGCACTACAGCGAGGGTACAGAAACTGTGGCGACGGGACGTACGTCTCCGTTCCCTCCTTCAGGGAACGAGGGTTACATACGTAACCGAGACGTTCCCTTTCAGTCGGTCACGTTCGACGTACGTCAGTAGTGACCGACGAATTGGGATCCCAACTAAAGCGCCACAGTTACGAAACCCCTTCCAGTGCCCAGCACAAGCTCAGCCGCCCATAGCACCGGCTGGCGGTGAAGGGGGCGAGCTTACACCGAGAGAGTCTACTGCTGTCTAACCACTACCCACTAAGTAAACTAGACACACTGGGGAAGCGAACCCGTAAGGGACGCTGCGGAAACCACTACCTACCCAATGGGGGAGGAGTTTACGTGGGAATACACACATGGACTGGCCCGGGGGGGCAGTACGCATATGGAGTCCCTGGGATGGCTCCACCTGGTTAGGGGGAGACTCATCTGACAGGTGACAGCAGAGCTGGCTCTGCTAAGGGAAAGACACGGACTCGGCCCGTAGGGAGTTTTAAACCGTGGAGAATACACATATGGGACCGCTCACGTAGAGGGGTCACGACATATGGGCCCCAGCCAACAGACAGCGTCAGCGACGGATGTAGGCCTGGCATCAGACACTCCGCAATGTCCGAGCCGAAGGGGGAGGCGGAGGAACTCGACAGGGTTCGCCAAGCAGGGAACGCGACTGGAGTGAAAGTATGCACGTATCCGGCCAGTGGCGGGAATGGCATTGCAAGCCGACACTTAGAGTGGGTACAACACGTCTACCGACTAGTGGATGCGAGTACACGTGAGGATACCGGCTCTACACGTAGGCTATAAAACCTAGCGAACGTGTTAGGTGTCGCCCAGCCCGCAGCTCTACAGATATCTGTCAGCGAGGCGCCATGAGCCAGCGCCCAGGAAGAGGCCACCCCTCTGGTGGAGTGGGCTCTCAACCCGAGCGGGCAAGGCACGCCCTGGGATTCGTACGCCAAGGCGATGGCATCCACTATCCAGTGGGCCATCCTCTGCTTGGAGACAGCCTTTCCCTTCTGCTGGCCTCCGTAACAGATGAAGAGCTGATCTGAGGTCCTGAAGCTTCGCGTTCTGTCCACGTAAACGCGCAGAGCGCGGACGGGACAGAGCAAAGCTAGGGCTGGGTCTGCCTCCTCCGAGGGCAGCGCTTGCAGGTTCACTACCTGATCTCTGAAGGGAGTGGTAGGAACCTTGGGCACGTATCCAGGCCGGGGTCTCAGGATGACGTGAGAAGCACCGGGCCCGAATTCTAGGCACGTTTCGTCGACCGAAAATGCATGCAGATCCCCTACCCTCTTCAGGGAAGCCAATGCAACCAGAAGAACCGTCTTAAGAGACATTAGTTTCAGGTCGACTGATTGCAAAGGTTCGAAGGGATGACCCCGGAGAGCTGTGAGAACCAGGGTCAAATCCCAAGAGGGTATGGAGGAAGGGCGAGGAGGATTCAGTCTCCTGGCCCCCCTCAGGAATCTGACGATCAGATCGTGTTTCCCCAGGGACTTACCCTCAACTGCATGGTGATGTGCGGCAATGGCGGCAACATACACCTTGAGGGTGGAGGGAGACAGCCTTCGCTCCAACCCATCTTGCAGAAAGGAAAGCACGGATCCGACCGAACATGATCGGGGGTCCTCTCGGCGAGAGGCGCACCATTCGACGAACAGGTTCCACTTCAGCGCGTAGAGATTCCTAGTGGAAGGAGCTCTAGCGGAAGTGATGGTGTCTACGACCGCTTGCGGGAGATCACTCAGAACCTCCGCATCCCGTCCAGGGACCACACGTGGAGGTTCCACAGATCGGGACGCGGGTGCCACAGGGTGCCCCGTCTCTGAGTCAGGGGGTCCTTCCTCAGAGGAATCGGCCAGGGAGGTGCTGTCACGAGGAGAATGAGGTCTGAGAATCAGGTCCGAGTGGGCCAGTACGGAGCCACTAACAGAACCTGCTCCCCGTCCTCCCTGACCTTGCACATGAGTTGTGCGAGAAGGCTCACTGGGGGAAACGCATGTTTGCGCAGACCCGGGGGCCAGCTGTGTGCCAGGGCATCCGTGCCGAGCGTGCCGCCGGTCAGGGAATAAAACCACTGGCGGAGGGCAGTTTCCGGGGAGGCAAGCAGGACTACCTGGGCCTCGCCGAAACGCTGCCAAATCAGCTGGACCGCCTGGGGGTGGAGCCGCCACTCGCCCGCAAGTAGATGCTGCCGTGACAGCTCGTCGGCTGCACGGTTGAGCACACCTGAGACACGAGTGGCCCGAAGGGACCTCAGATCCTTCTGACTCCACAACAAGAGATGGCGGGCGAGTTGCAACATGCGACGGAAGCGTAGACCACCTTGACGGTAGGTGTACGCAACAGCCGCAGTGCTTAGTGAGCGGACTAGAACGTGCTTGCCTGACAACAGCTCCTTGAAGCGGGCCAGCGCAAGACGAACCGCTAGCAACTCGAGGCAATTGGTATGCCAATGCAGCTGAGGCCCCGTCCAAAGACCTGTCACTGCATGCCCGTTGTACGTGGCCCCCCATCCCGTGGCAGAGACATCTGTGGAGACCACAGCGTGCCTGGACACTCGTTCGAGGGGTACTCCGGCCCACAGGAACGAAGGGTCCAACCACCGGACAAGGGTGCGACGGCAGCTCGGTGTCACGGGGACACGGAGCGTGCCGCACTGCCACGCCCATCTCGGGACCCGGCCGCGGAGCCAGTGTTGAAGCGGTCTCATATGAAGCAATCCGAGCGGCGTTACCGCAGCTGCAGATGCCATATGCCCCAGGAGCCTCTGAAAATCTTTCAGTGGAGCCGCTGTCCTGCACTTGAGCGAGCTCAGGTAGTTCAACACCGACTGGACGCGCACCTCGGTGAGACGCGCAGTCCGTGCGACCGAGTCTAGCTCGAGACCGAAACAAGAGATCCTCTACCCGGGGGCGAGTTTGCTCTTGTCCCAGTTGACCTGAAGACCCAACCGGTTGGGAGCTACAACCATGTCGGGTAGGACTTTGTACTGACATACCCGACCCTCGAACGCAGACCGACCTAGGAAGGGTCTGTGTCGAGGCAGAATCGAGACATGAAAGTATGCGTCCTTCAGGTCTATTGCTGCAAACCAATCCTGGGGACGGTCCAGGATTGGCCGTAGCCCACCGCCCTTTTACGGTACAATGAAGTAGGGGCTGTAAAACCCCGACTTCATATCGGCTGGAGGGACCGGCTTGATTGTACCCTTCGCCAGGAGGACAGCAATCTCCACCCGGAGAACAGGAGCACTGTCCAACGACACCTGAGTGAAGTGGACAGCCCTGAAGACCGGGGGACGCCGGGCGAACTGAATCGCATAGCCGAGTCTGATAGTACGAATGAGCCAACTGGACAGGCTGGGGAGCGCTATCCACGCTTCCAGACACTGAGCCAGCGGGACCAAAGGCACCACAGACGCACCGGGGGTGGGGCAGCAAGGCAGAGAGGGACCCGACTCGGACGGCTTGAGGGCGTGGAGGAGTGGGGTCGGACTCTGCGAGGCAGCAGTGTGCATGGGAGACGGCGCACGGGACGCGGTCTGCACCATCACACTGCCACCTGCTGGCGAATGGGGAGGGAGCTGACAGCAGCGAGGCGGAGCCTGGCACACTGGCAGACACCCCTTGTTGTGACCTGGAGTTTGAGGAAACTGCTCTTTTTGTGGCAAAGTGGGTACCGCTGGACTCCGGAGAGCCGGCGGTAGATAGACAGCCGCCACAAAATCCCCCCCGGCCCTCCTCCGGGGGTGGGAGAGCAGATGGAATACTCTCCCAAAGGGCAGGAACCTTCCGCTCCAGGTCGCCCGTCTCAGGGCCGAGTTGGGCACCACGTCCGCGCCCGGCACCCTGCTGTTTGGCTGGTGTAGGCTGCTGCTTTGCCAACTTAGCAGGGGCGGAGGAAGACGCAGGCGGGCGCCCTCGGCGACGAGCGGGCTGAGGCTGAGCCACGGGCGGCTGGGTGGAGGCAGCAGCGGACCGCCGTGGCATGACATGTCTGATAGCCTCAGCCTGCTTCTGTGCAGCGGAGGACTGTTGGGCACAGCTCTCCACCGCGTCGCCGAAAAGGCCGACCGGAGACACGGGGGAATCCAGGAACCGATGTTTGTCGGTCTCCCTCATGTCTGCCAAGGTCAGCCAGAGGTGGCGTTGCTGGGCTACCAGAGTAGACATCGCCTGGCCAACAGAACGCGCTGTCACCTTCGTTGCCCGGAGGGCAAGGTCAGTGGCAGCGCGCAGCTCCCCAAGCAGCTGTTGGTCAGGACCTTCCTGGGGCATCTGCGACAGCGCTTTTGCCTGATAGACCTGCAAAAGGGCCATCGCGTGCAGGGCAGAGGCAGCCTGCCCACAGGCACTGTAAGCTTTCTCAGTCAGACCGGCTGAGAATTCACAGGCCTGGGACGGGAGACGCGGCTCACCGCGCCAGCCAGCGGCCGTTGGACACAACTGCGTCGCAACAGACCGCTCGACTGGCGGGATCTTCGCGTACCCCCTGGCTAGCCCGCCGTCCAGGGAGGTGAAGGCGGACGAGGGACCAGGCCCTGTACGAGCCCCATGCGGAGCTTGCCAAGACCTGGTCACCTCATCGTGTACTTCCAGGAAGAAAGGCATTGGGGCGGGACGCTGGATTTGACCAGCGCGACCCCCCACCAAGTACCAATCGTCCAACCAAGATGGGCCGGGACAGGGTGGAGGGTTCCACTCAAGCCCGACGCACAAGGCGGCCCGGGAGAGCACAGCCGTGAGCTCGGGATCCGACTCGGGCAACGCTACCGTCCCGGGCGGCAGCGCGTCCGAATCCTCCCCCGAGGACTCAGGCTCACCTTCCGATGCAGCGATCGACATCCGATCCGCCGCCAGCACACCAAAGGTAACGGCTGGACAGTCCGTAGAGGGCCCAGCGGAAACCAACGGTGGCACGATGGGTTGCGGTGCTGATGAGGCGGCAGGGGCCCGAGGAGCGTTTCCGCTCGGCGGGGAAGCCCTGACCGTAATCCTCCGGTCACCCTTCCTATACAGCGCCGTACCGTCATTCCGGTTCTCGGGGCCGGAAAAAACGGTCGTACGCGGCATAGGAGAGGGGACCCCCGCTTCCTGAGACTTCAGGAAGGAGAGTCTCGACCTCAGCATCGCGATAGTCATGTTCCCGCAATGGGAACATGAACCATCCACAAAAGCTGCTTCAGCGTGCAGAATGCCCAAACACGAGATGCAACGATTGTGCCCATCAGCAGGGACCAGGGAACGACCGCACCCATTAACGCACAGACGAAATGACATACTGTCAGGGTTCGTCTGTAAAGCTCTTTTAGAAGGGGAAGTCAACTCACTCGTGCTGAAGCACCCAGGGAGCGACGCGATGTGTCAGGTACACCACTCCCTGACACACGAGGAACCGGCCCAAATCGCTACACACGCACACACTCTTTGTGTTGCTGTGAAAACAGCAGTTTTCGAGCTTATAGCTCAGCTCCTCGGAGACTCGCGACCTCGCTGAACGTGCCCTTTCACCAGCACTGAAAGCTCGCTGTAAATCCTCTTCTGAGGCAATGTTTTAGAATAAAACAAACGAAGAAAGGAGTCTTCTAAAACAGGACACCAGTGAATGGCTCCGAAGCGAAAGACAGAGTGCGATTGCATCTGCTTCCTATTTATATACACCTGTCGGGGGCGGTGCGCATTATGCAAATATCGCACGCCAATTCCATTGGCTTGTTTTAGTTTACACGAAGATGATAGGGCTCTCTAAGCGATATCCCAATTCGTCGGTCACTACTGACGTACGTCGAACGTGACCGACTGAAAGGGAACGAGATTTTGACTCGATTTTCGTTTTTTCGGGTCACAAATAGAAAACGGAAACACGACTTCAAAACTCGTTTTCCACATGTGGGCGGTCATTACACGCCCCTTTCAGCCGATTGGTCTATCAAATCTGAGCCAGTGACGTCATCTTCAGTTCGTTCAACAAAATAATAGTCCTCTGCCGCTATATCGGTAGATGTCATAAATCGGCTTTCTTCTGTGCAACCTAACGCGTATTTCACAGAAATATGTTTGCACAGATAAAAATGTTTAAAAAACCTACAGTAAATTTAATTAAGTCTGTTATTAAGCTGTCATTGTGTTTTTAAAATGTAAAATGTAAATGCCTCTACATCTGTTACCAAGCGCATGACATCCTTTGGGCTACTACCACCGATCAATAGGCTATACATAATGATAGGCTATTCTCTGTTATATATCAGTGGCTACTGCACTCTTTTTTTTTTCTTATTTTAATGTTTTGTTCACATTTTATAAATTTAAATTCAATCATTTAGCAGACGCATTCCTTGCAGTAGGCTATATAGTAGACTATTGAGTTATATTAGAAAATAGGCCATCCACTAGGTGGCGCACATGGACAACTATCACCATGGCCACGATTACCTCCGTGCTGGGTTTCGTCTTTTTTACAGTCTATGGTTTCATCGAAAGGCGATGGCGATCCTTTGCCCCGCAGTAGATATTTTCATATTTTCAGTGTTATTCATGCACAGCAATATTAATGCGCTGTGAAGTCATCGATAAAAAAAATTAAGAACAGCTTCTTAACACAAAATAGTTGTTGTTGCTGGTGGTGTGTGTGTGTGTTACATTTGTTTTCACGATATGTAGCCTATGGACAAAAAGACAAATATGAAATATAATAAATATAGGCTAATAAAACTGTTATTCCTATTTGACATGTGACAACACCTAATAACGGTATCACCGTCGGGGGGCTTTTTAGTTTTCCTTAGCTTATAAATGGCCATGCATATTTTATCTCTTAAATTAAACATAGCCCTATAAACTTTTATGAACACAGTTCATAAAAGTTTATAGGTTTTTCAACTGAGTTTCAACTGACGCGATCATCGTTACATTAACAGACAAGATTATATTAAATTAGAATTAAAAGAAATTTGATAAATGTCTGTGAATCATTTAAAAATCCCAGGGGTTTAGTTTTAGCCTACATGAACAAATAGCAGAATAAACAACAGAACATGAGGATTCATCATCATCACGCACCTGCAGCGCTTCTGTGAACGGAGAACAAAGGATTCAATTATATAAAAGGAATAAATAGCCTATGTCTATGTGCGAAATTTATTTCACTTAAATAATTAACATATTACCAAAATGAAAGGGAAAAAATGTGACACTATGAGTGTCGGTTCATTTTTGAGAAGTTCACAGAAAGGAAACCGAGACAGCAGAAAATTTCTTTGTTTATTTTACGAGCAATGTTTTGTTTTTATTGTGAGTGTACAAAAATAATAGGCCTATTTAACCCTTCACAGATTCGAATGGTGTTACATATATTTGACCATAAATGTCTGAGTATTTTAAGTTGTTTCCGCTTTTATAAGAAAATTCAAGTGAACGCGTCGGCGCCTCACGCGCACAACTTGACATCGCAGTCTATTAACTGTCAAAATAACACACATTCAACCAAATATATAAAAAGTTATACTGCTCATTTAAGTAGTCTGTGTAGCCTACAATAAAAGGTTTAAATAATAAATATAGTTTAGCCTCCAAACATATTGAAACATTTGGATTTGTGTCTAATTAGAGAGGTAGCCTAGGTTATAACGCCGGTTTCTGTTTCAGTTCAGCTTCAAATGAATTCGTTTTGGCTTAACATTTATATATTATTTTTGTAATTTTGATCTTTAATGTTTGATCTTTACATATTCCCTCAATCTTTTAACCATGGTGTTATTAACATTGGCCTATTCAGCAGGCAATGTTCAACACAGGCTATATAAAATAAATTAATAAATAAATAAATAAAGAGAGATGAGCTATTGTTTGTTTTTCAAAATTGCTTACACTACTTATTTATTGTGATTTATTCTATTTATTCAAAATAGAATAAAATAAAAACTGTATTTAAAAAAAAAAAAAACTGTGCTGTTCATCCGCTCCTCTGTGTGGGTAGCGCAGTTTCACCATGCATATTAAACTACAAACAGCATTATAACAGTATAACAGTGTGCTGATTAACATTTCTGAAATAAATATTTCTGTGAAATACGCGTTAGGTTGCACAGAAGAAAGCCAATTTATGACATCTACTGATATAGCGGCAGAGGACTATTATTTTGTTGAACGAACTGAAGATGACGTCACTGGCTCAGATTTGATTGACCAATCAGCTGAAAGGGGCGTGTAATGACCGCCCACATGTGGAAAACGAGTTTTGAAGTCGTGTTTCCGTTTTCTATCCGTGACCCGAAATAACGAAAATCGAGTCAAAATCTCGTTTTCCCGTTTTTTTTTTTAACAAACGAAAAAACGGAAAACGGCCGTTTTCTCGTTTCTGCATATTTCATTTCGAATTGGAAAACAAACTATCAAAACGTACACGGACCGTCATTGCTGGCTATGCAGGCCTCACCGAGCCATTGGATTCATCAGAAATATCTTAATAGAGTGCCCCAGGGATGACGCGTTTTTGTAGGCAAAACCCGGAAGCGAGTTAGCATTTTAGGACTTCCGGTTCCAACGCCGTAAAGTCTATGGGTTTTTTGAATGGGTTTTTGCTAAATCGCCTGAAATAAGGTCTGTGGTTAACAAAGCCTCTAAATACTTTCACGTTTTGATCTATGACATAAAACACACCAGTTATAACCCACTTGTGATTTTTTAAACTATTACTGTGTCTTAAAATCGGCGGTTGCTAACAAATTGCTAAAAGGGACTACTTCCTTTGGCGGGGACTTTAGACGTCATCATTAAAAACGGGACATTTGGACAGAATTTCTCATGAAAAAGTGGATAAGTATTCATACACAGCACAGATCATAATCAGCGAGCATGTTTATAAATAAAGATGTTTTCTAAATAAAGTTTGAGGAATCTTGGTGGTGACGACGTTGATCCGCGACCATGGTGTGCTGTAGTCCGTTTATAGCCTACTGTTAGCCTTTTATATCTGACGACTTTATTTAGGCTTCAAAATCTATAAATGTTGTGTTAACTTGTAAAGATTATCTTGATAGACAAAACGTGTAAGTGTCATAACCCTTTGTTAAACACAGAGCTTATTTTCTGCGATTTTCCAAAAGTCTATGGGAAAAATGCATAGGCTTTCAACCGAGGGAACCCGTGCGCCGCTAACTTCCGGGTTGGCCTACAAAAATGCGTCATCCCTGGGGCACTCTATTTGTGTTCAGAAGATGAATGAAGGTCTTACGGGTGTGGAACGACATGAGAGAGAAGAATTAATGAACTAACCCTTTAAGAGTTTAAATGTGAGTACTTTAACTCAAGTACATTTCTAATGAAAAAAAATGAAACTTTTACTTCGCTACGTTAGGCGACGTTCCTCTCGTTACTTTACTTTAATGCAATACACATTAAGAGATGCGTAGTTTATTTCAAGCGAACATACTACCAAAACTAAAACACGATTTGGTGAGTTAAATGATGCTTTATCTTCGAGAAGTGCCGCTTTAAATGCACTTTTACTCTGAACGTCTGTGTTTTCTACAGTATGCTCGTTGTTGTATCATATAAAGCCATCGTGTCTCTTCAGAAGATTTGGATTAGACCACTAGATTCATTATTTTTTACAATGCCTTTATAACTTTTGTTTGGTTTTGATCTTTTAAGTTTTTGAGTAATGGACGGACAGGAATCTCTCAGGTTTCATAGGAAATATCTTCATTTGTGTTTGGAAGTTAAACGAACATGAAACAACATGAGGGTGAGGACATGATGACAGAATTTACATTTTTTGGTGGATTACACCTTAGCAAATTTAAACAGCCATGTCCTAACCAGGGCTGCGTTTCCCAAACAATGATGTAACTCCTGCTTTACTATTATCCATGAAAGCGAGTCATCATAATATCAGCACCATATTGAGAAAACACATGAAATCTAAACACTCGTCGAATGAGGAAAGACAGCTGTCCATTAGCCTGACTGAGCTGAAAAGATAACTTATCTGATAGCGAAATGATCTCGATATGCTTCCTTTAAGTTTCGTCGAGGGAGATATATTTACAAACAGAAAACAAAGTGCTGCTGTTAGAAACTTAGCTTAGCGCACCGTTATCGTTATCTTTGTGTTTCTGTAACGTCTGCAGCTCGTTTTCTCACCCGAGCCTGTGGATATTATTGTTTTTCTCAACATGAACATGTGAAACATATACTGACTCCAGTGTATTATGAACAATAACTGCTTTATTAGTGTTTTCCCCTTCGCTGCTTGAGCTTAAGTGCTTTTGTTCTTTATATTTTCTGTTTACACGTTTAATGCTTTGAACTAAAATAAAACCTTAAGATATAATTTAAGCTTGTTGTGTATATTGCCTAATCGTAAGCTTGTTCAGAAATGGTGACAAAATCTTCATGAATATAAAAAAATAACGTCTGTCATTTAACGTAATTTAAATAAATAAATATTCGAATATTCGTTTTTTATGAGCCCAAGTACTCAAATACATTATTTTGGAAAAATGCCCATCACTAGTAATAACTTCTTTAAATTAATCCATTTGAGATCGAGTTAATGCTAGATATGTTTTTTTGCTATATATTAGACATGTGTAGCATCTGAGGACTAATTCTCTAGTTTATTTCCAGATTCAATCATAGGCTCGTTGTTGTGTACCAGATCACATACGCACATGAGCTCTCTTCAAAAACTGTGCTTCAAATCTCTTGAAATAAAATTACATGAAATGACACGTATAGGCAAAAACAATGGGATTTTTTTAATCACCAATTAATTTTTAGGCTTTAGGATTGTCTTTAACCAAACTTTGTATAAAGATGACTCTTAGCTATGTTATGAAATATATAATGGCATTAATTGATATACCATTTGACTTTATGCAATACGTAGGTAAAATAGTCAAAATGGATTTTCCCATTCAATAGAATGTATCTAATTTGCATATTAATGTATTCTTAGAGCAACATGTAATGAATAAAGAAGTGTAATAATTGGCAACATTTTCATAATAATAATATCTAATAATTAATAGGAATATTTATATATAATTTCTTTCCCTATTGACTTCTAAAATGCCTGATAAACATGATTTAAGTCCCGGTGTCTCTACAGAGGTCATGTGTGAAATTAATGCCCTGTTTCATAACAGAAAGTCATATTTTGATTTCAAACCCCATAACATTTTCCTGAGATGTTGATTTATAACAAACAATCTGAAAATGAATCTGATTTAAATGATAATAATGACAGAATATGGTCATATTTCCATAAGAATGCTAATTCTCAGTCATATTTAAAGACATATTTAATTAGTTGTTGTCATGGCGAAGCCTCTAATAATGTGTTTTCTCTGAATGTGCTCTTTACAGACATCTTAAAACATGTGACATGTATGATGTCAGAGCAAATCACTCAAATATAACATGTGTGTTCAGAATAAAATATATACATTGTACTTAATGTCAGCTTTTGCTCAGAACAACATCCACATGTCATGAAAACAGGAAACTACACTTCTAACCACACCTCGAGAGCTGTTGCTCAACCTCACAAGTTTGTGATGCAGTTTGCAGAAGTTCGTCTGAACGACGGCTTCAGGAAACACCAAATCATTGAACTATATGTTAGTAAGCGATTTCTGTCACCCCGGGACAACACTTCTGACTCTCTCGTCTGCAGATCAATGCCACTCATCTCCAGCAAACTCAAACTCAAACAGAAACAAATACAAACTGATACGACACTAATCTGTGTGCGCTCCAAATCAGTAACCATGTGAATAAAGTATCGCTGTCAACATTAACTCAAAATCCTTAACACATTAACATAATTTAACACAAATAAATGATGAAATTACACCATAATCAGTGATGATCTGAAATGAGGCACATTTCTATTTATTTCTGAATTCATGTGCATTACTCTTAACATTGACACATCTTCCTTATTAAATAAACATTACATTACATCAAAAAAGAAATTAAAGACAATTCTATTTAGTCATTTTACAGTATCAATGTATTGTAATAAATGTTCTATTTATCAAAATCAAGTCAATCTCATCAAGTTAATGTTTTAAGCATTTCTACATTCATTCCAAAATAATAACTGAAGGCAATAATGATTTAAACGATATATTTTATTTGTGTATTGATGTTTTTCATCTTAGGCTATGTTGGATCATCAGTCATGATCCGTAAACACCGTCTGTCACAGACACCAAGATGTATTTTAATTTCACCAGCTGACTGCACTAAAAATCATGTTTTCATCGAATGTTTTTCGTTCAGTTCATCACAATGGAAGGAAGTCCATCTTTTTTTTTTTTTTTTTTTACAGTCTGAACATTATGAAGCACATTTGAGGGAAATTGTGTTGTTGTAGCTCGTTCACTAGGTTACTGTGATTGGAAGAAGCTGAATTTGTGTTTTAACATGGTTTAGCTCAAGAGTTATTGATCCGGGAAGCTGGAGTCTGTGAATATATTGATAATTTCACTGAACTGCTCGACTTAAGCACTGACTGCATTTCTTTATATTTGAGTCCATCAAGTTCAGACTGTAAGAGCTGCTCATTATCTGTGTGTATTATTAACACATGGAGCTGACTGAAACACTGCCAGCCTGAGGGACAATAGACAGGAAGTGTTTGTTCGAGCTCACAACAGAGGAACATAATATCTTTGAGAGGAAACACAAAAGATTAGAAGTTTAGTTCCTCCCATCGATCCCATTTTTCTAGCCCTAACCCAAAAATAAAAAATCCTCCCAGCCCTGATTTTCTCCCATCAGCTCATCTCAGTTTAGAGGCTCAGTATAGATGAACCGATTCTCTAGAAGAATCAGATCTTCCAAAGATACACAGATGAGGATTATTTGTCTGATTTGTTTTAGTCTTGCCTCCATAATCTCGGACCTGTTATAATCTCATCTAACACACACACACACAGACACACACAAACTCTCTCTCTCTCTCATCTATTTACAGCTGGACGGGTTTCCAGAAATCAGGTTTGTGTCTCAGAGATGTTTCAGGGTTAGTTTAATTCAGAAATCTCATGAAACTGTTGAGTGATCATTTCTCTCTGAAAGAGTGTAGAGCGCATGATAAGAAATACTGTTTGAGGAATCACACTCACTAAACATAGTAAAATAGAGAAAAGCACTGATTTCACAGCATGTGACAACAATATCAGAATGCCCAGCCTTTCTGTGATTCATTACAGACACACTTGATCATCTGTTCAATCGTGACATGAGGAACTTTAAATAAAATCATCACATTAACTTCATCACAGCTTTAAAGTCTCAGGAGCACAAAGTGACCAATGACACGCATACATGAAAACAACTAAAGAACGATAAAACACTCACTCACCTCACACAGTATTTGTAGATCTGTCGTTTTCCTCCTCTGAACTGTCGTGTTGAACTGCAGCTCTGAAATTTCTTTCACTTCTACAGATCAAGTGACAGCTTTCAGGAAGAGATTGAGATTGAGAATGAGAAGATTCATTCTCAGGAAACAGTGCTGAAAGTTTTTGAAAATGTGCTTTGGGAATTAAAAGTGTATTAAAGGATTAGTTCACTTTTAAATACACTTTTCCTGATAATTTACTCACCCCCATGTCATCCAAGATGTCCATGTCTTTCTTTCGTCAGTCGAAAAGAAATGAAGGTTTTTGAGGAAAACATTCCAGGATTTTTCTCCTTACAGTGGATTTCAATGGCTACCAACAGGTTGAAGGTCAGAATTACAGTTTCAGTGCAGCTTCAAGGGCTTTAAACGATACCAGATGAGGAATTAGGGTCTTATATAGTGAATCAATTGGTCATTTAAAAAAAAAAAAAAATACAACCGTTTATGCTTTATAAACAAAATATCGCCTTGAGCGTACTTTCCGCTTCCGCATTCTTCATAACGCTTACGCTGAATGTCCTAAGCCTTCCCTATTCAAGTTACGGAATGAACGCGGCGCCAGTTTCGTTTTTTTTCCGTAACTTGAATAGGGAAGGCGTAGGACATTCAGCGTAAGCGTTATGATGCGATATTTTGTTTATAAAGCATAAACCACCACTGACCCAGAACCAGAGCCATTACCCACCACTGACCCAGAACCAGAGCCATTACCCACCACTGACCCAGAGCCATTACCCACCACTGACCCAGAGCCATTACCCACCACTGACCCAGAACCAGAGCCGTTACCCACCACTGACCCAGAGCCATTACCCACCACTGACCCAGAACCAGAGCCGTTACCCACCACTGACCCAGAACCAGAGCCATTACCCACCACTGACCCAGAACCAGAGCCATTACCCACCACTGACCCAGAACCAGAGCCATTACCCACCACTGACCCAGAACCAGAGCCATTACCCACCACTGACCCAGAGCCATTACCCACCACTGACCCAGAACTAGAGCCGTTACCCACCACTGACCCAGAGCCATTACCCACCACTGACCCAGAACCAGAGCCGTTACCCACCACTGACCCAGAGCCATTACCCACCACTGACCCAGAACCAAAGCCGTTACCCACCACTGACCCAGAGCCATTACCCACCACTGACCCAGAACCAGAGCCGTTACCCACCACTGACCCAGAACCAGAGCCGTTACCCACCACTGACCCAGAGCCATTACCCACCACTGACCCAGAACCAGAGCCGTTACCCACCACTGACCCAGAGCCATTACCCACCACTGACCCAGAACCAGAGCCGTTACCCACCACTGACCCAGAGCCATTACCCACCACTGACCCAGAACCAGAGCCGTTACCCACCACTGACCCAGAACCAGAGCCATTACCCACCACTGACCCAGAACCAGAGCCATTACCCACCACTGACCCAGAACCAGAGCCATTACCCACCACTGACCCAGAACCAGAGCCATTACCCACCACTGACCCAGAGCCATTACCCACCACTGACCCAGAACCAGAGCCGTTACCCACCACTGACCCAGAGCCATTACCCACCACTGACCCAGAACCAGAGCCATTACCCACCACTGACCCAGAGCCATTACCCACCACTGACCCAGAACCAGAGCCGTTACCCACCACTGACCCAGAGCCATTACCCACCACTGACCCAGCACCAGAGCCATTACCCACCACTGACCCAGCACCAGAGCCATTACCCACCACTGACCCAGAACCAGAGCCATTACCCACCACTGACCCAGAACCAGAGCCATTACCCACCACTGACCCAGAACCAGAGCCGTTACCCACCACTGACCCAGAGCCATTACCCACCACTGACCCAGAACCAGAGCCGTTACCCACCACTGACCCAGAACCAGAGCCATTACCCACCACTGACCCAGAACCAGAGCCATTACCCACCACTGACCCAGAACCAGAGCCATTACCCACCACTGACCCAGAGCCATTACCCACCACTGACCCAGAACCAGAGCCATTACCCACCACTGACCCAGAACCAGAGCCGTTACTGCCACTGACCCAGAACCAGAGCTATTACCCACCACTGACCCAGAACCAGAGCCATTACCCACCATTCACCCAGAACCAGAGCCGTTACCCGCCACTGACCCAGAACCAGAGCTATTACCCACCACTGACCCAGAACCAGAGCCATTACCCACCACTGACCCAGAACCAGAGCCATTACCCACCACTGACCCAGAACCAGAGCCATTACCCACCATTCACCCAGAACCAGAGCCATTACCCACCACTGACCCAGAACCAGAGCCATTACCCACCACTGACCCAGAACCAGAGCCATTACCCACCATTCACCCAGAACCAGAGCCATTACCCACCACTGACCCAGAACCAGAGCCATTACCCACCATTCACCCAGAACCAGAGCCATTACCCACCACTGACCCAGAACCAGAGCCATTACCCACCACTGACCCAGAACCAGAGCTATTACCCACCACTGACCCAGAACCAGAGCCATTACCCACCACTGACCCAGAACCAGAGCCGTTACCCACCACTGACCCAGAACCAGAGCCATTACCCACCACTGACCCAGAACCAGAGCCATTACCCACCACTGACCCAGAACCAGAGCCTATGCCCGCCACTGACCCTCTGCTAGAGGCATTGTCCGTCTGGTTCTGAAGATGAAGGAAGGTCTTACGGTGAGGAATGACATGAGGGAGAGTGATTAATAATTAACCCTTTAAAGGTGTCCAGCCTTTCTCTTGCTCTTTTTAAAAAACGTAATAGTTAAACACGGTTAATTTCTGCTCAACTAACCAATCTGTTCTTCTTACCAATCTAGTATGCTGGGCTAACGTTACAATGACCAGTAGCTTGGTAAATCAATGGTTCATGCAGGTTAGCGATCATTTAAAATGTATTCTCCGTGCAATATCAATGTGTGAATTATAATAAAAAAAAATCAAAAATTACCTGCAACTTTATGCACCATTTTCTCGTACAAATGCCATCCACTTTGAGGTTTTTTCTTCAGTCCACCTCTCCACTCAGTTAAATAGACAGATCTGTCATCCAGTCCATCCAAGAAATCATCATTGTCTAAGTTTTTTATGTGTGATGTTGGAACAAAGCTCCAATTTTCATTCCATTTCTTGTTTCCAGCTGACAAGTGCGAACATCCGTGGACCGTTGGTCTCTATCCTGAATGTGCGTAATTTGGCGAAATTGGTGGTCTTTTGATTACGTTTGAATTTGGGCGTGCGCAATGACATAACTGTGTAGCATCCTAAACGCAAGGCCTGAAATGCAGACTGAAAGTGTTTCTATCATTTTTGTTTGTTTGTTTGTTTTTTGGGTCAAATCTAAACGCTTTATTCAATAATCAATAACCATTAAGCATACTATTTTCATTATGTAACTCTTGGTTTAGATCACAGTAATGTCAAATAACAACAACAACAAAATTAATTTAAACCATACAAAATGATTAAATAAGTAATTTAATTAAAATTATTTGAAGTTGGGTTAGATCTTTATTTTCATTTCATTTGTTTTTTTACAACAGTTTTTGTGAGCTATAAGATAAATAAATAAATATGTAAAATAAATCAAGTTTTTAAAAAAATGTGCCAATTCTAAAATGGGATATAAATTGAAATGAAATGTGGATTGTGTAGACTTGTTAAAAGTTCAGTCTGTACAAATAAAGAAAACATAAGAAATTAATAAGGCAAACAAGCATGTAAAATGTTTTTATGTATGTTGTTTAAATAAATTGGCATATATTGGCATATATAAATTGAACATATATCTGTGACATATATGGTCATAACATATAATATTATATAAACAAAATTCATATACATGGTATTAATATATGTCAATATATTTATTTAATATGGACATTTTATATATGTTATAAACATATATTGGCATATATAAATTAAACATATATGTGACATATATGGTCATAACATTTAATATTATGTAAACAAAATTCATATACATGGTATTAATATATGTCAATATATTTATTTAATATGGACATTTTATATATGTTATAAACATATATCAACATATATCTAGAGATATGTATATATGTGATAGCAATATATTGTCATATATTTTGCATATATGACAGCGTCTCTTGCGATATAGGGCCATATATGTCATATATTACATTTCCGTATGGGTGTGGATAAACACAGAAAGAGAGAGAGACAGGGGCATGCTTTATCCAAATATGAACCATCATATTCAATACCACTGAATTTATGGGACACGCCTCTACTGGACAGGACTGACAACAAATGCAAAAACATGTATGAAAACTTACAGCTGATTGTTGTTGCCGTTGTTTTCCAGGCTGTTGCCGATACGGATCAGAGCCCACTCTAACATATATCTAGTACTAATATTAACAGTGATGGTAACCTTTCTTATGTTGTAGGCTTTCTTCAAGTCCACTCTCCACCAGGATGGTCTGCCGACACTGGTAAAAGTACATGACTCGTGTCTGGTATCTCTACTTCCATCTACAGCTTTTTGGGCAATACGTCCAACTCTTATGGAAGATTGGATGGCATTGGCACCAAGAGCAAGATTGCCTGTTTCCCATGAAAAAAAGTAAAACAAAGAACATTTAAACCATAAAGAACATATTTTCTTTTGTTGTTCTTCAATCCATGAGCAAACCTCTGGAGTATTGGCTTTTGGACTGCTTTGACATCTCTGAAATATTTTTAAGAATATATATATATATATATATATATATATATATATATATATGTGTGTGTGTGTGTGTGTGTGTGTGTTACTAAAAGCAGTTTCAAAGTTAGATATACACTGTTGAGTGCCTCGAAATTCAAAATAAATCTTATCAAGCTCAGTGACTGGAACTCAGTATCTTTTATTATTTACTCACATCACATGCACTACTACTTCACTTCTTCCTTTGCGTCCTTCCCGCTCTCACACAAGAGCTCCCTCTAGTGGCTTACTCAAGAACACCACATATCCCTCTCAAGAACAAACATACCATTATCAGTAAAGGTAACATTTTTAACATTTTCCTTTTTAGCCTTTTGATAATCGTACTCCCAACAGTACAATTTGGAATCAAAACCTTGTTGAACAAATGTTAATGTTAATAATGCAATTATTAAACCCCCAATATAACCCCTCACAGACAATACTCACAAAATATTCACTGTTATGTTATTTTCCTTTAACTGCAGAAACACAAATTATATATTATTAATGCGTTAAATCACATTTTACATCACATAATCTCGGGTCCATGCAGGCGCACACCTACTCCGAACAGACCGTGCAACTGCAGCAGGTTGTTCACCCCCTGCCGATTCAGTGTTCCCAGAGTCAAACAATGGCAAATCACTGAACTCCTCTGTTCCGCTTGGAGTGAGTGCAGGTGCCAGGTGAGATGCATTCCAGCATCGTCCATCTGACAGTTTATATGTGTACAGTCCTTTCTGACCCACAACCTTTAGGGGTTTCCCAAATTTAGACTGGGTCTTTGGCACAATTCCTGGTCTCTTTACACGGACATAGGATCCACATTGAAATGAGACATGCTTTGCACTGCGCTTTCTGTCACTGTACTGTTTACTTTTTGCTTGTTTCTCTCTTACATGTGAAGCAAGCTGTTGAGGTGAGAGCGGTTTACCTGCAGGTGGTAAGTGAAGACCCGAAACGTTAAGTTTGGTTAACATGGGTCTACCATGCAAGAGCTCAGCTGGTGTGCAATGTGTTGTGGCATGTGGTGTTGAACGGTATGCCTGCAGAAAGTCTTTAGTAAACTCCTTCCACCCTCTTCCTTCCAGTGATGCAGTCTGTAAGCTATCCTTTAAGCTGCGATTGAAACGTTCGACTTCCCCATTTGCTCTTGGGTAATAGACAGATGATGTCCTGTGTACAATTCCTCTGTTTTGCAAGAACAGCTTGAAGTCGTATGAAGTGAATTGTACTCCATTGTCA